>CM053606.1:83926702-83972837 GCA_028646535.1 Procyon lotor | reverse complement strand
AAATGATTACCACAGTGAGGTTAGTTAGTGTCTCTGCCCCCCCCCCAACGCGTGTGTGCATGTGCCGTGACAACACTGAGCGTCTACTCTCTTAGAGACTTTCAAGTATGTACTATGATATCATTGGCTATAATCACTATGCATTAGAGCCCAAGAATTGATTCATCTTTTTTTTTTTTTTAGATTTTTATTTATTTGACAGAGAGAGATCACAAGCAGGCAGAGAGGCAGGCAGAGAGAGAGAGAGGGGGAAGCAGGCTCCCTGCTGAGCAGAGAGCCCGATGCGGGGCTCAATCCCAGGACCTGATCAGATCATGACCTGAGCCGAAGGCAGAGGCTTTAACCCACTGAGCCACCCAGGCATGCCCCCTACAATATTTTTTTTAGCAAAAGGAATTATTCTCTTTGGTATAAAAACTTCTTCTGCCATTTCCCTATAACAGATTGTGGCACCAGGGAAAAGTCAATTCCATATTTTTTATCTCTATGGTTCTGTTATCAAATCCCTTTCTTTAAAATAAAAAAAAAACTTTAAAAAATTTGTAAGCAATTTTGTAATGTTACAAAAATAATGGGAAATCCTGACAAGTATGAAGAAAAATTAAGTGTCACTAGTAATTTTACCACCCAGAAATCATCACAACTAACATTTTGATGCAGTTGCATCTAGAGTTTTCCTGTTGCAAAACACAGTTTTGCATCTTGCTTTTTTCTTACAATTATGTAGTATTTCCCCATGTCATTAAATATCTTTAAGATGTTGATTTTAGTGGTTGTAGAATATTCTATTGCACAGATATCACATAACTTACTGTAGTCATCTCCAATCACCGTTTCTAATTTTTGGCTACATAAATACCTCACAATAGATAGATCTGTATATATATTGTACACATCTATGATTATTCTATGATCTTCCTCTAAAGGAAGCCCAGACTTGGCTACTTCCAAGGCAGTAATTTTCTGCCAGTGAGGCATGTCCCCTTAGGGAGGATGGCAAAGAGTAGGATACACGTAATTGAAAAACCTTACTCAAAGTTTCCATTTAACTGTTTTATTATGATATTTAACTATTTCAAAATCATATACCAAAATGTTGAGTTTCGTTTTTGTGAATGGGTTGAAAATGTGCATTCATTCAAAAATTATTGAGTACCTACTACACGTGAGGCCCTGTGCTAGGCTCTGGGGATCCAGCCATGCGTGAGACAGACTGGTTGAGAATCACGTACTAAGGTTTGTATGTAACACTTTTAAAGCCTCAAATGGCCTGTACAGATCATTTTTCCCTCTGTCAATCTTGTTTGGAGCAAATCATATTTGTGCTGAGACGAAGAGGGATTATATAAGTGCAGCGCCTGGCGCAGTGCCTGGAATATACTAGGTCTTTATTTTTTTAAGATTTTATTTATTTATTTGACAGAGAGAGAGATCCCAAGTAGGCAGAGAGGCAGGCAGAGAGAGGGGGGGAAGCAGGCTCCCTGCTGAGCAGAGAGCCCGATGCGGGGCTCGATCCCAGGACCCTGAGATCATGACCTGAGCCGAAGACAGAGGCTTTAACCCATGGAGCCACCCAGGCGCCCCTATGGTAGGTCTTTAATAATAGCAATTGCCCTTCACCTTCCTACCCTCTGAAAGACGTAAGGGTGTCTGATAGGAAGAGAATGTGGAAGGATCAAATTGTCTTCCACTCTCCCCATGCCCCACTGAATTCCAAGGAGCAAACACAAGATTATTTGGTAGGGTAAAGTTCTTAAGACTTTTTTTTCTTTTCCGTCAGCACAAAACCCATCAATTTTCTCAGAAGGAAGCTTGTCTTTGGTGTACGTTGTATTTCAGATGGGACTGCTACAAATCCCATTGTACAGTCTGGTGTCCTTGTACAAGTTCATATAGCAAGTCAGCGGCTTAGTTTGCAAAAGTTCTACGTGGTCCAGGTGACCCATAACCTCTTGAAGATCTTGTCCTCGGAGACTGTAACTTTAAAAGTCATTTTCTGGCCTTCACGAGGCAAACCAAAGACCTATGTTTAGAGAGGCTGGGGAGGACTCAAGAGATGGTTTGTAGGTTAAGGAATAATGCTATCTTCCTCTTCTTACCTCCTCTGTTATCTTTAGTAGCTTTTCATAGGTGTACTTTTCTCTCTTTCCAGGGTATTTAAAATAAAAATTAAAAAAACAAAACAAAACACCTTTTCAGAAGCCCATTATCAGTCACGTTTCCCAAAGTAAATCTAGGCTAACATGAAGAAATTATTAGACAGGTTTCTTTTATCCACATTAAAGAGTATTTGAAACGTTGTTCTTGACCAGCCTTGATAGATCACGGCCATCTCTTAAGTCTCCAAGGGCAGATTTACTACTAGTCAAATACATGATAAACTCTGTTCTTCCATAGAGTAAGGTTGGACACACACATAGCTGTAACAGAAAATTATGGAGAGGGATTTATAGGCCTAATTAAAAGTTACAAACTCTCAAATGCAGACCCATAAATTGGCTTTTAGAGTTCTGATTGCTGAAAGAGTGGCAAATAAAACCAGTTTAGGATGAGAGTTCATTTTTCCTGAATCAGGTGAGCCCAGTGCTTTAAAAATTGGAAGTGTTCACTCGATATTAATTTTACCTACAATGGGAGTATAAATGTAATTTGAATTATATGACTATATATAACTCTGATTTATGAAAATCTGTCAAAGAAATCATAGACTCTAAGAATCAGTGGCAGATAGAACTTGAGATGGAAAAATCATGGGATTATCCAGCTAATAAGCCTTAGAGTATATAAACCATATACTTTTACATTTATTTACTTTGGATAAAGTTGTATATAAATAAAAAAAAAGGCATCTGGAAAAATTCAAGCAAGGATAAGGAGCTGAATTCACTGGTGTCCACACAAGGCTGTAATAAATTTTTCTCTATCATTTTGCTGTTCTGAGTCTATTTTTCCGAATTGATGGCTGGTTATCGTGTCCTTGTGTTGCTGCATTTTATTATCACTCTGAACCTTTCAAAGGGCATAAAATTGCTTTTTAATCACATCAGTAACATAAACCATAATGACATATCCCCTCCCTTTTCCCAAATGCCCTAAGGGTGAGAATACCTTAATAGCTCGCGTGCTCCTTGGGGGAAAGACCAGGCCTTTCCACCTTGTGCACCCAGGTCCTGGCTCCGAGCTTGGGGCAAAGAATGGGGTCTGTTAACGCGAGTTCACAGGAATTAGGGACGCAATACGTTCAGTGTTTAGCCATTGCTCCTCTCTGAACCCGAGGGAAGTAATTGATCCGGCCGTCCCATTAAGAGGGAAAATAGCAGGAATTTGCCAGTTTGAGATCTTTATTACCACCAGGGACTCCTTTTCTTTTCTTTTTTAAGATTTTGTTTATTTATTTGACAGAGAGAGACACAGCAAGAGAGGGAACACAGGCAGGGGGAGTGGCAGAGGGAGAAGGAGGCTTCCCACGGGGCTGGGAGCCGGATGCGGGGCTCGATCCCATGACCTGAGCTGAAGGCAGGCTGAGCCACCCAGGCGCCCCCAGGGCCTCCTTTTCTTGGGACTTAAAGTGAAGCAGAGATTTGGAAGCCCAGAACTGCAGGACCCAGGAAAGATTCCTAGAGAGCTACTTGGCTGCGGGAAAGAAAGGTGATCCCGAGCCTTACCACTCACCGCGGAGAAGTCTTCAGCGGGTCCCCTTCAAGGTTGAGCGATCCTCCGCCCGCCGGAAGGAAGAAGGACCGCTAGGGGGAGCTAACGGGCTCCCTGTTATCCGCTGTAAAACTAAGTGCTCTATTCGCTTCCATAAATATTTGGCACGTGATTAGCAAGCCGGGAATAATGATCGGGTCTGAATTACTCATTTGTTACTCTGTAAGTGGCAAACGGAGGGCCGGCTGATGCAGTCAGCTGGAATCAGGTCTGGTACGATCAGCAGGGGTCAGACCCTCTCGGACAACCGCACAAGGGTCAAGGCGGCCTGTCTGGCGTGAGAAGAATCCAGCTGAGGCTGCCCTCTCGCCCTTCAGCAACGTCCTTCCCTGCAGCTACCCCCTCAAACCAGCTCCCAGCCGCAGAGGACTGGACAGCTCTTTGTCATCGCCTTGGCAATTGTTTCGGCCGCTGCTTACTGGGGTACATCAGAGCCTTTACCCGGGTGCCTGGGGCAGCCCCACTTCCCTTTACTCCAATGCTCCAGCCCGCCCTCTTAACACACTAGTTCCATATCCTAGACAGACCTGCATTTGAATTTGTAAGACAAGTTGGTGAAGGTAACTAATCTCTCAGAGGCTCAGCAGAGTCTCATCCCTGAAGCACAGAGGGACTGCAGGGCGTGCCTAGGATACAGGACTTGTAGTACTAAAGCTAAGATTGTCCCAAGCGAACCAGGACGAGTGGGTCACCCTACTAAAACAGGAATGACACTTCATTTCTGGTGTGGATAAAGTGCAATATTGTTTGTAGGATATCTGACAGGGAGCACATATTCAAAACACTCTAACTCTCCCCCTCCTTAACCAAGTAAAAGTATTTGTGAAAGAAAGGTTTGTGGAACATCTCCCAGATACCTTTCTAGGTGTTGGGGGCTGTGACGGAGGGAAGTCTAAAAGGCAATTCCTGTCTTCAAGGTGCTCACAGTCCCGTTTCCGATGTCACATTAATACATGCAAAACTGATATTTTATTTTCTTATAGTTTGTACTTCATTTCTTTCCCAAAAATGCTTGGAAGAAGCTCAGAATAGATGATACTGATTCATGAAAATAAAAGTTGAGGGAAAACAGCCACATAATTAAGGAGACGGTAGTGGAATAATTACACTAGAAATCCAAGGCTAAGGAAAGCTCCTCCAACTGAACCCAAAAGTCAAGAACAAAACAAGAAGAACACAGGGCAGACCCAAGTGAAAGAGTAAATTACATGGTGTCAGTTTCAGAAGTTCAGAGCAGTTCTCTAGGAGTTCAAGGTGGCATTCAGGGATGATTTCCCTCAAACCAGCTTTGTGATTGTGGGCAGGTTACCCGTGGTAGGCCTCAGTTTCTTCCAGAAAGCAGGGAGAACAGTTCTTTTTTTTTTTAAAGATTTTATTTATTTATTTGACAGAGAGAGATCACAAGCAGGCAGAAAGGCAGGCAGAGAGAGAGGGGGAAGCAGGGTCCCTGCTGCGGAGAGAGCCCGATGCGGGGCTCGATCCCTGGCCCCTGGGATCATGACCTGAGCCGAAGGCAGAGGCTTAACGACTGAGCCACCCAGGCGCCCCTCTTTTTTTTTTTTTTAAAGATTTTATTTATTAGAGAGAGAGATCACAAGTAGGCAGAGAGGCAGGCAGAGGGAGAGGGGGAAGCAGGCTCCCTGCTGAGCAGAGAGCCCGATGCGGGGCTCCATCCCAGGACCCTGAGATCATGACCTGAGCCGAAGGCAGAGGCTTTAACCCACTGAGCCACCCAGGCGCCCCTGAATCTGGATCTTTCTGAGAAACTCAGACCTACTGCTTCTACTCTTTGTCAAAATGGAAAAATGCAAAAGATTTGGACACCAGGATTTTGGTTCGCTGGTCTCAGGGTTGTATGTCCTTAGTTACCTAAGTACTTGCCCTGTCAAGGGCAATATGTCAAAGGACATATATTCAGAGCATATAAACCTCAAAACTCAATAAGAAAAGGATAAACAATCCAATTAAGTACTTGCCCTGTCAATTAGTCAAGTTCCTCATCTGTAAGTTGAATCATTTGAAGAGAAATGAGAAAATGCGTTTGTATGTAGAGCACTTTGCACAGTGCTGGGTATTTGTCAGGCCCTCAGGAAGTGTGGGTTCCTTCCTTCACCGTCTATAATCCCACCTTTTTCATGATGGGTAAGCGCCAGTGGGCAGAAAATTCATTCTTCCTGGAATGACAAAGGGGCAAGTTCCATGACTGGCCTTTACTCAACTCTCCAGCCAGCTACGCCCCCTACCCCTTAGGTGTGCCTGCCTAAGAGTTTACTCACCCAGGGATCTACCTTTCCTTTGTCTTCCCCTTGGGTTTGTGATTGTTCCTTTAAAACAGTGACCACAGCTTTCCAACCCAATGTGTAGTGTAAAGCACAAAAGGCTGACAGAACGAAACCCTCCAATGTTCCCCCATTATTTTATATTACAAAAGATACTTTTGCTCTACTTTGCTCTACTTCATCCCCACTGCCTGGATCTAACATCTACAATGGCTCCAATTTCGCAGCTCAACATCCAAGTTTCTTCCTGATAACAGCATCCCATTCAGAACTGCTCATTCCGTCCCTAACTTTTTGTTCTCCTTGGCTTGACATCTTTGCCTACCGTGGTCTATCACTTTTGTTGTCCTCTTGCCATTTCCCTTTGCCTTCTTACCCATTGTCTCTCTTTCCAATCACTCCAAAACCCTCCACCCCTGGGTCAGTCCAGTCGCGTGCACTTAGGCTGATGAGTGCCACTAAAGAAAAGCTCATCGCCATGCAAATTCATGCCTTCCAACCATGCAGGGTTGGTGCTGCCAGAAAACATTCCATGTGTCCTAGTCTTTTTTCTATCCCCTTAGCAACTAGTTCATATTTCCACCTCTCTTCTCAAATCTACCCTCTACCTTTCTCTGTCTCCTCAGTGACCTTGCCTCCCTGGCTCTATGGGGGAACTGAGGACTTCATTCAATGGCTTCCTCGGGCCTCTTCTCTGCCCAGAGATTTCAGCCTCTACCATACCTTTTCCTCTTCTTTGCCCTCTCAGGGGAAGATGGAGCTTTTCATCCTTCTTAAATTTCCCCTACCTATGAGATGGACCCACCCCACACCTCTGCCATAGATGTCACCCTCCCCTACCAGCCATCACCTCAATGACCGCATTCCGTCAATCATCTCAGATTTATTTATTACATCTCACATTTTTCTACTCCATTGGCCCTGCTCCTTCAGTATGTAACTGTGCTCAAATACCAAACCCCCCTGGAATTCCTGTCACCACATTACCTATCCCTATCCCCAATTACTGTACTATGGACGGAGCAGAAATACTAACAAGTGAAAATCCACAGATCCCCTTAATTCACCCTCTAGTGAGAATTCCATCATTGTCATCTTAGCCTTTCTTCTCCCTTTTTATAGGGGAAGGATTTTTCTTGTCTTTCATGGGCAACGAAGCAAGAGGAGAATAGAGAGAAGTCAGAATAGCTGAGTGGAACCACATGATAAAGAGCTACCAAAGATGAGAAGGAAGAGAGTTTGCCTGAGTGGGATTTCTGTAAGTGCCTCATGGGTGGTTGCTGGGGAGGAAATGAAGGCTTTAAAAATTTACACTGTCAGGCATGACAGTAGACTTACTAAGCCAGAATATGCATTTTTTTAAAAGATTTTTATTTATTTATTTGACACAGAGAGAGAGATCACAAGTAGGCAGAGAGGCAGGCAGAGAGAGAGGGGGAAGCAGGCTCCCTGCTGAGCAGAGAGCCCGATGCGGGGCTTGATCCCAGGACCCTGAAATCATGACCCGAGCTGAAGGCAGAGGCTTTAACCCACTGAGCCACCCAGGTGCCCCTGGAATATGCATTTTTTTTAAGAATATGGACTTAACAAGATCTCTAGGTGATATGTACATTAAGGTTTGAGAAGCACATACAAATTAACTAAAATGGATTATAGATATAACTGTGAAAACCTAAGCTTTATTACACTTCTAAGAAGAACATATAGGAGAAAATCTTAAGACCTTGGGATGGTCAAAGGGTTCTTATATGTGACAGGGGCACCTGAGTGGCTCAGTGGGTTAAAGCCTCTGCCTTCAGCTCAGGTCTGATCTCAGGGTCCTGGGATCGAACCCCGCATCAGGCTCTCCGCTCAGTGGGGAGCCTGCTCCCCCCGCCCCCCACCTGCCTCTCTGCCTACTTGTGATCTCTCTTCTCTCTGTCAAATAAGTAAATAAAATCTTTAAAAAAAAAAAGGGTTCTTATATGTGACAGACAGAAAAACAAACATCATGATGCATTAAAGAAAAAAATAGATAAACTGGAATTCATCAATTTTAAAAACTTTTACATTTCAAAAACATGATTAAAGAAAATGAAAAGAGAAGCCACAGCTTAGGAGAAAATATTTGCAAATAATATATCTGATAAAGGACATATATTCAGAGCATATAAACCTCAAAACTCAATAAGAAAAGGATAAACAATCCAATTTTAAAA
Source organism: Procyon lotor (assembly GCA_028646535.1). NCBI lineage: Eukaryota > Metazoa > Chordata > Mammalia > Carnivora > Procyonidae > Procyon > Procyon lotor. The sequence continues at coordinate 83,964,649 of CM053606.1, read as the reverse complement.
TAGGCAAAAGATTTGACCATGTTTTTCATTAAAGGAGACATATGAATGGCTAATGAGTGCATAAAACCATGCTCAACATCATTAGTCATCAGGAATATGCAAATTAAGCTACAATGAGACACCACTAACTACTCTCTAGAATAGCTATAATCAAAACAATTGACGATACCAAGTTTGGTGCTGGTGGGAATATAAAAATGGCATAGCCACCTTGGATATAGTTTGGCAGTTTCTTAAAAGTTCAACGCAAACTTACCATAGAACCCAGAAATTATGCTTTTGGGATTCTGCCCAAGAAAAACAAAAACATGTATCTACCTAAGATACATACATGATTGTTCATAACAACACTATTCCAAACAGCTAAAAACTTGAAACAATTCAGCTATTTATCAAGGTGGAAATGCATGAGTAGCTCTTACTGCAGAGATCACTGTAGTCTGAAGTAGTCAGTATGGGTGCATAGGTGCCCAGCAGCGTCCTCCTTGACCTTGCTCTCCTCCTCTCCAGGTCTAGCTCTTCTCCCAACCCTGCCAACTCTACTGACCAATAGTGGCTCAAAATGGATTATAGATATAACTGTGAAAACCTAAGCTTTATTACACTTCTAAGAAGAACATATAGGAAAAAATCTTAAGACCTTGGGATGGTCAAAGGGTTCTTTGGCCCAACCATCAGACATTTGACTGGACCATCGAAGTACTAGCTACACCAAGGCCAAAGCTTCCCATAGACCTATCCACGAGTCTCTCCCTCCACAGGTGGAGGATGTGTCTGGCCTCACAGACTGGTTGAGGGACTCCTCCTCTGATCGTCCAATACCACTTCGAGACCTTTACTCCCCCAGCTCCTCCCACAATTGTGAAAGGTCTTATTCCTATTATAAGTCCCTCATCCCATAACATCTATAGTAACTGCTCCCCTGGTGAAATGCTGACTGATAGAGTTTTGCGAACAAAAGTGGTTCCGGGGGGACAGAACCTTAAGGATGGGAATATGGAATTGGTTCATTTATCTGACTAGATTTAAAGGTATTAAAGACTGTTGCTAATGGTAAATTGGACACCGGCAGTCTACGGCATTTAAGTAAAGTGGCAAACTTACTTAAATCACCACCTGTAGTCAGTCCTTTGCAATTATGCTCTTAGAGAAAGCAAGGTGCAGAGTACCAAGTGCTACTGTCATGTAAGATTTTAGTACAAATAAAAATCACAGAGGACTTGACCGCTTCTGAGTACTCTGGAGACCTTCAGTTAAAAAAAAAAAAATGGTGAGCTCAACAATCTACATGGCCAGATCAAGGTCCAAGTGATAAACCAAAAAGCTTCTATGACTTCCCTGAAAGAAACCCTTATCTTCTGTAGGTGTGGAGCCAAGATTTCTGGAGTCCGAACCCAAAGTCTAATCTTGCAGAGGGCTAAATTACAATGCAAACAGAATTTACATCTGGAAATGTACTAAAACCCATCGAATCGTATATTTTAAATGGATGAATTTTACAGTATGTGGGTTACCAAAAAAAAAAAAAAAAGAATCACAACTTTTACAGAGTTTTATGCTAAAGTTAGGGCATGACTGGGAAGGAGAAGGATCCTGAACATTGGAATGGGGACATATGGGCAATTTCTGATGAGGACTTCCAACTCTAGATTCTGCCAAGCCTCTTCTGTGAGCAGAAGCACTCTTTTCTCCCCCACTCAGAGGAGGTTACTTCTCCTTGTCTCTCCCAATGTGAGGACTTGCAAGGGACTGCTGATTTCTCTTAGGACCCACTCCTACTATAGATCCTTTCTCTGTCCTATCTACAGTTACTGATGACCTCATCCAAGCTCATGGCTTTAAGTGTCACATCCATGCCGATGATGCAAATTTATAGCTTCAGTTCAGGCCTCCCTCCTGAACTCCAGACTCATATATTCATTGTTTCTTTTAAGCTTCGGCTTGGGTGCCTAACAGGCATTTCAAAATTAACTTGTGGCAAACGAGCCCTTCTAGTCTCCCTCCCCCAACCTGCTCCTCCATAGCAAAAATTCCTGGTGTCATCCTTATCTCTTCTCTTCCTCTTACACCCACATTTAAAACATGAGCCAACCCTTCAAAAATATATCTCGAATTGACGACCCCTTGCAGTGTCCACCACCATCCTCCTGGTCTAAGACTTCCTCACCTGTCACCTCTGTTGTTGGGAGTCGCCTCCTCACTGGTTTTGTGTTTGTAGCTTTGCTCCCCTTCAGTCTTTCTTCAACATGGCGCCATGATGATCCTGTCAAAATGCGAGTCAGGTCACATTATTATTTTGCTTAAAGCCTGGCAATGGCTTCCCATTTCCTTTAGTGTAAAAGCTAGGGTCAGTACGAGGGCCCGCATGACCCCAGATGATCTCCAACCCACTCCACCTCTCTGACATCATCTTCTTCTACTCCTCCCCCATCACTGCTCTCCGCTGCATTGTTTCAGGGGTGATGAACATGCTGGATTTCCTCCACCTCAGAGGCTCTGCTCAGAATGCTTGTCCTCCAGATGGCCTTGTTCCTCAGTCACTTTCTCAGTGAGGCGTTCCCTCGCCATATCTAAAACTCCAAATTCTCCACTCCTGATGTTCCCTTCACCTTTCCCTGCCTCACGTTTCTTTCCTGTTACTTATCGTTCTCCTATATACTGTCAACAGGCAGAGATTTTTGTCCTCTCCCCCATCCACTACTGTATCCCCAGGGTTCAAAAATCATGCCTAGCCCATTGTAAGCTCTTGATAAAAAATGTAGAATGAAAAAGTATGCAAAATATTTAACACAGTGTAGTAGGTACTCAGTGAATTGTTATTATTTAGCTGATCATTTCAGCCAAAGAGCTAGGAGGTGTTCTAGACCCTTCCCTTTCCCCCCCTTCCACTCCATATTTAAATAGTCACAGAACCCTATAGGATCCTTCTTAGCTTAACCCCTCCTCATTCCTCACCTGGATCACTGTTACAGGCTCTACACTGAATCCTGTCCTTTCCCCCCCTTCTTTTTACCTTTCTCTGAACATTGCTGCTAGAATTTTGAAATCACAAATCTGACCATGTCAACCTCCTGCTTAAAATTCTTCAGTGGCTCCCTGGACCTGACAGGCTAAGGTTTACCCTCTTTTACTTAGTACACAAATCCTTTCCTGATCCCGCTCTGACCCCCATTTCCAGCCTCTTTTCCTGAGATTCTTCCTCACACCCTTTGCCGGAACCAAGCAGAGGCACTTGGCTCCCCGGAGACTGACCCTCTAGGACACCCCCTTGCTTCTGTATGTGCGGTCCCTGTTACTGTCACGACCTTCTTCCCTTCTCTTTGTAAAATCCAACGAATCATACTCATCTTTCCCATCTCCTCTCAAGCCCAAGGGACTCCAGAAATTCTTCCTGGACCTCTGAGTCTGACAAGATGGCGCTTCTCTGGGCTCCATGACTACAGTCCCGCAGTGGGGCGGGTGGGGTGCTGGTGTGCCTCCCCCAGTGGGAGGCATGAACCTGGACGGTAGGGGTGGTGTCACGCTGCTCTTACACCTCTGTGCCAGTGCACAAGTGAGGGGCGCAAGCGTGTGCCAAAGGAGTGATGCCGGTGAAGTGAGCGAGCAGGTTAGGAGGCTGCCATGTCTGGAAGAGGTGAGGCAGTGTGGGAGATGGGAAGCAAGACATTCACACAAGCAGCATTTAGCATTGGTTCTCTTTGGGGGTTTGGAGAGTTAACCACTTCAGAGAGAATAGGGAACGGGCTGGGTTTTTTAGAACAGCAACAATAGGATAAGCATTCCTTTTTTTTTTTCTTTTTTCCTTGCACTCTCGATTTGAAAAAAATTTCTGATATTTTCTTTGTGCATTTCCTTTCTATTATCCTTTAGTATTGAACACAGTCCAATGGAAAATTCCGGCCTGCCTTAGGTGTTCTAAAGGAATCCATGAGAACAGTGTGGATCCGTGAAGGAGCTGGAATATTAAATGGGACAGCAATAATCTTTTCCAAATAGAAGAATTTTAAGTGCTCTGTCCCTTTGGCTGGCTTAAGATTTCCCTCTCTACTTTCACCAAAGAGAAGATAAAATTGACAGTATGCAGGCCTCCTGACCCACAGATTCCCTTTCCTGAGTTTCAAGAGGTCTTGAAGCTTCTGTGTTTTCTTTTCCGAGAGGGGTTTCCTGCCCACCCCCGCCCCCACTCCCAACAGAAGCTTAGCAAATGCTTGAAATGCGGACGTCTTCTGATTGGTTGTCCAGACATAAAAAGGCATTCAGATTGGCCAATGCAGAGGTGGGTAAGGAGTGGGAGGGGGGAGATGCAGAGGTGAGGAAAACTCCCTCTTCTCAGAGCACTGCGCAAAGGCAGCTCCGCCCACGGGCAGCCCTGAACACTTTACTCAGCTGCGAGAACCTCATTCTTTTGAAATAAGTTGTTGCAGGAAACGGACAAATATTTAAGCAACAGTTGGAGTGTTTGTAAGTACGACTTCCACTGGTGAATTTAAGATGGTAAGAGCGTGATAGAGGACATTGACTCAGAACAGAGTGTGAAGGCTCTGGTGATAGAAAGCAGTCTGTTCCAGGTGAGGTCTTGGAGGGCGTGCAACACAAAAATAAAACCAAGCAAGCGAAATGGATAAATAACGGTGAGAGGCAATAAAACCGCCTTACAATCACTGAGAAAATACCCATATTAATAAATCATGAAAGACAGCTAGGGGATGTTGAGATGATGGAGGGGACTCTCTCAGAATAGCCAGTGATGAAGGGAAAAGTGAAGATCTCAGAGGCGGGGTACAAGTAGCGAAAATAAAATATGATAGACCCGAACCTGCCATTTGTTTTATGTGAGTGTAGAGCACATCTGTATAGTTTCCTTCCTTTAAAAGTATCAGCCATCGCAATAAATATTCATCTTCACATAGCTGGAGAAGAGTGATTTTAAACTCATAAAATTTTAGTGGTCTGGGGCTTAGAGGCCATCTCTTCCAACCTCCGCCGGGTTACAGATGAGGAAGCTGGGGTCCAGGGAGGGAAGGTGGTCTGTGCAAGATCACACTCTCACACCGTGCCTGACTCCCCTTCCAGCATATTCTTTCTATGACACTAGGAGTTCCCAGGTTTCTAAAGTAAAAAGACTCCATTTTTAATGTCAAATACGTTGAACATTCTCACCTGATCAAAGCTCTGCTTTTAGTATCTACTGATTACAGAATGCATATGCAGTCATGATCAAAGTCTAATGAGGAATTCAAAAACGCTTATCAAGTACATTGCACTGTATTAGTCACAATAGCATCCACGTACATTTGAAAATGCACAGTATATCTGTAGTTTCAGTCTCTAGGCAGCTTGGTGCTCAAATGGTCCATAACCCCGAGGCCTCCCAGGGCTGGTGGCTTCCAGGTTGGGAACAGGGCCCTGCCCAGGATGAGTTGGCTTTTTCCAGACCAAGAACGGACAGAAATAATTCTGTTCAGTTAAGAATAAAGAAGGTAGCCAGTGAAATCAAGTATCTTATTTTGGAAAGAATTTCATAAGGACTTTGGGTAATTTCAGACAACCAGAAGAAGAGGGTCATATTCTGGGAGTCTGGCCCAGTCTTGGCAGGATTATCACAAGGGGCTTCGTCAGCAAGTGAATCGAGAGGGGAAGCAGAACAGAGGGGCAAGGGCTACTTTCCTATCTTCATAGGTAGGAAGGACATTTGTTCTGAAGTTGGAGGAACTCAAAGTGTTACAGCTCAGGTCTCGGAATTGGAGGAGGGTTGGTGGGAGGGTAGGGGAGAAGACTGAGGGCCATAATGGTCCCCAGACCAGGAGACTGATGAGTCTGGTGGATCTGTGGGTCACACAGGTGGGGCTAATCCTGGGGCAGATCTGGGTCAGTTTCCATTTATTGAACACTTACTGTGTGCTAGGGCACTCTGCTAGGGGATTCGCACCCACCATTTCATTTAATGGCAGCCCTTCGAGGTAAGAGGCCATTATCTCCAGTTTATGGTCTAGGAAAGAAAGGCTTAGAGAGGCTTTATAACTCCTTTAAGGTCTTAAGGCTGGAATTGGAAACCACACCGCTTGATTCTGAAGTGCCTGCTCCTAACCACAACTTTAACAAGCAAGAATGTAGCAAGCCATCCTAAGGTCCAAATGAGATAATCTATGCCAGTGCTGAACACTTCGTCTGGGCTTCTTAAAAGGGTTTATTACATGGTGATGATGATTATCAATATTATCAACATTATTAATTTGGAAGTGCAAATCACACAAAAAGGTTGAAAACAGTGGGGCGTTGTAAGAATATTAGAGTGTGAGATCTCCTAAAATGGGGTCTAAAAAAATTAGAATTGTGGCCCTGGTTTAGAGGGAGAAACCTCCTCCCATTTTGGTGTAGTGACAAAGAGCCTGGAGGTGTGGCCGGGGTACAGAGGATGGATGTGGACTTTTTTTTTTTTTAATTGAGAGAGAGAGGGCACATGCGAATGCATGAATGGGAGGTGGGAGGGGCAGAGACAGAGAAACTCTCAAGCGGGCTCCACACTCAGCTCGGAGCCTGATGCAGGGCTTGATCCTACGATCCTTAGATCATTACCTGAGCAGAAACCAAGAGTTGGGTGCTTAACCGACTGAGCCACCCAGGTGCCCCTGGATGTAATGATGATGCCGGGGGTGACCAGGCTGCCCCCACTAGGAATGACAAGAATTGCCACCAATGTAGGGGGCAGACCCCGAGATGGGCAAAATATGGCATGGGACCCTGTAAGGAGAAGGGAGAGGGAGAGCTCCTGGGATTTGGGGAGCCGGAAGATTATTTCATCACCATTGACTTTCACTTATTGTAACCCATTTCCTTGTAGTCAGGTGCCTGCGAGGGGGACATATGCCTGCAAATGACATCATAATAGAAAACTATAGATATGGCAGAAAACTATAGATCCAAAAGATCTGAGCTTCCCTGGTGGGAAGAGTTTGAGTAGGTATTAGATCACGTCAATCTACTTAACTAGATCAGGAGCAACCCTTTGGAGCTGTTTTTTCAAAATCTCTGTTTTGAAAACCATGGTGCACTTCAACAAGGGTTCTGCCATGACATCTAAGAAAGAAGGCATGGATTGGTGGTTGGAATTTTCAAAAATTGTATGTTTTATTTTAAAGAATTAAAATTGCATGTACATAGCAAAAATAACTCTCTTTAAAATTTCAAAGAGAGCTTTAAAAACCTCACACCCAATTGAGTTTATTCATTCTCCAGGGAGAAAACTTCTTTTGCCGAGAACAGTTTAATTCATGCAACTGGCTGTTACAGTCCCAGTTAGAGGATAAGATTTTTCTATTTAATTTGACCGAATGATCGAACAGGTTTCACGGAATTTGGCAAAGTTTCCTCTGGAAGTTATCATTTTTAATTTTTGTTAACTGAAAACAGGGAAGTGTACACGACAATATCCAGCAGAGGAAATGCATTGTTTGCAGTAATTGGTTAATTTGAGGAGGTTCAGATGGTATGTTCTTCCCGAAATTGCTCAAAATTGAGGCTGATCCATCTTTGAAAAGCTTGATGAGATGAGAAATGTAGCATTTTGAAGACCTTTGGGGCACTGTATCCCAGGTTTATTGTGAGAGGGAGGAGGTATGTTAACACGTTGGTATTTTCAGGTGACATCAACACCAATTATCTGGAGAACGACAAGGCTCAGCATATCATAATAGAGATTGGTCTTCTGATGGCAAGACTCCCAAGCAGAAATGCATCCTAATGGGGACAAATGGGTGTTAATGACATAAATAGTCTGGGACAGGCACTCCACAATAAATGGGGCTATTACAAAGCCCGATCAGGTTGTCAGACTGGCGAGGACAGAAAATGTTTCTAATGCTTCCACATCATACTGAGGAAGGGAAACTGGCCCAAGGATGAGGTTTGCTGTGGAAATGAATTTGTGCGTTTTTCTCACAAGCCAAAATCCTCAAGACGTGGTCAGTCTGAGGTCTGCTGTGTAGACCAAAGCTTCTCCCATGATTCAGCTTCCCCTCAGCCATGAGATCACTGGAGACATCAAGGACTCTGGGCTCTGCGTTGCTGGAAAGGCCTGGTTGGTGTCCCACACAAGGGGCCCTAGACCTGTCAGTAGCTTGGATGAGACACTTCCGTTCTCTTGAAGAATCTTAACAGACGTTGGGATTACTGTCTGTGATGATTAATTTTGCATTTGAACTTGACTGAGTCACAGATGTTGGGTAGACATTATTCTAGGTGTGTCTCTTTGGGTGGTTTCGGATAAGGTTAACATTTGAATTGGTAGAATGAATAAAGCAGATAGTCCTCCCTAAAGTGGGTGGACTTTATCCGCTCAGCCAAAGGACCGCCTAGACCTAAACACTGACCCTCTGGTGAGCAAGAAAGAGTTCTTCTTGCTTGACTGTCTTCAAACTGGGGTATTGACTTTTTCTTTCTTTGGACTCGAATGGAAACACCAGCTCTTCCCCGGTCTTGAGCCTGTGGCCCTGAGCTTGGAATTTACGCTAGTGGCTCTCCTAGATTTCCGACTTGCCAACACATTCCATAGGGCTTGGAACTTCCCAGCCTCCATAATTGCGTGAGCCAATTCCTTATAGTGAATCTCTTTCTCTACATGTATGTACATACACATGCTGTTGGTTCTGCTTCTCTGAAAAACTCCGACTAATACACCGTCAATCATTCAGGTCTCCTTTCTGATTTGGGACGTTTCCCAGTGTATTAAAATCTTCCAGAAACACAGAATCAATTGCATATATGCACACAGGAAGAGATTTATTATGAGGAATTGGCTTCCATAGTTATGGGGGTTGGGAGGTCCCACGATCTGTGGTGTGCAAGCTAGAGGCCTGGGAGAGCTGATTCAGTCTGACTCCGATGGCTAAACCAGGACTCCTGATGGAATCTTCCAATCCGGGGCTGAAGGCCTGAGTGAGAGCTGGGAGGACCGAGAACAGAAGACTGATGTCCTACCTCAAGCAATCAGACAGGAGAGGCTGAAATCTTCCTTCCTCCCCTTTTTATCTCCTCTTCAGGCCCTCAGTGATGCCCACTCACACTGAGGAGGGCAAATCACTTTCCTGTGTCCATAGATTTTAATACTAATTTCATCTAGAAACATCCTCAGGGACACACTCAGAAATAATATTTAGCCAAATGTCTGGGCATCGGGGCGCCTGGGTGGCTCACTGCATTAAAGCCTCTGCCTTTGGCTCAGGTTATGATCTCAGGGTCCTGGGATCGAGCCCCGCATGGGTCTCTCTGCTCAGTAGGGAGCCTGCTTCCCCCTCTCTCTCTGCCTGCCTCTCTGCTACTTGTGATCTCTCTGTTTTTGTCAACTAAATAAATAAATAAAATCTTAAAAAAAACCCCAGCAAAACAAATATTTGGGCATCTTGAGATCCAGCCGAGTTGACGCATGAAATTAACCATCACACCGGTGAGCATTGTCTCGGTGGGAAGCAATGCCCCATTTTTGCTACAGAAAACCAAGGGTCTGATGGTGTCTCTCCCCATACCTTGGCTACAAATGCAGGCACAGGACTTGCGATGATCCCATCAGAGGCTCCTACCTGGCATTTTGAATCTTAAGAGAAAGGGGCAGCTAAAGCTTACTTCCAGTAGCAGCAGAGAATGGCCGATAACGGATGCTTGTCTTGGCTGTCTAGATGTGCTGAATTTCTTCTCATTTTTAAAGCCCGGTTCTTCTGTCACTATTGGCTTCCTAAAGCTTCCTGCATCTTTCCAGTAAATTTCCTTCTCAGCTGGGATCGAGACATCCTCGTGACTTGTAACCAAGAGCTCTGACTAGTACAGAGGTGAGGCCTGCCTATCAGCCCGGTCACTTGGAACCAAGACGCCTCTTATTCCTGTTTTGTGTTATGTGTAAAATGACAGGCAGTTGCCTCCAACCGTAATGGAATGAGCCCCGGCAGGGGTGCTGAGGCCGAAGATAATAATCCCGCCAGCTACAGTGATTGAGCCCCTCTCATGTGCCAGCCCTTAGCCATGAGCTTCTCTTGCTCATGGTCTCATCTGATTATCACTGCGGCTGTCTGTGGTTGGTCGTGTCATCAGCTTCCCCTTGCAGATATGGACTCTGAAATGGTAAGATGAAGGAATCTGCATAAGTTTGTACTGTCCTCAGTGGCGGAGCTGAAATTCAAACTCCCGGCGATCTGGAGGAGATGCGTCTCTAGTCTGCGTCTGCAAAGGCGTAACGGAGGTGGGGGGTATAGCGAGATGCTATATAACCAAACAGAACTCTGGATTATTCTGGAAAACCTATTGCTGCCTCGCTGGCCCCCCAGCACCCCTGATACCAGGGACAGGAGCCATCATCCCTGCTGCTCCAGAAAAGCCGGATCCCTCTGCCACCGGCCTCGCTGGATGATCCAACCTCCTGGACCCATACTGCTGCCCCCTTTGCCTTCCAAGTCTCCTGTGGGTGTCTTGGCTTGGCAGACCTAGGTCACATTGGAACACTAGCGGCGAAGAATCTGCAAAATGTAGTTTTTAGCTTTTCAGCCTCTTTGGTTCAGGAAGGCGCCTTACAAGGGGGTTCGAGTGGCTGCTGAATGGCAATTTACTGCTAACGGCATTTTCTCAACTCGACTGCCCTCTATACACATGCGTGGTGGGAAATGGGTGTGAGGTCCTTATATTGCAAGGAGGTATCTTCCAACTCTACATCCGGAAGGGATCTCAGGACTCAGCTAGAGCAGTTTTCAGACTCCAGTTTGCAGATCCTTGGGGTTCCCGGTGGGATATTAGGGACCGCTACAGTGATCAAGGGGGGAGGTGCAGGAGGAGCAGAGCAAGAAGGCTAGTCAAACTAAGGTAGAAACTGTAATCCTGGGGCACCTGGGTGGTTCAGTCGTTAAGCAGCTGCCTTTGGCTCAGGTCATGGTCCCAGGGTCCTGGGATCGAGCCCCACATCGGGCTCTCTGCTCGGCAGGGGGCCTGCTTCTCCCGCTACCATTCCCTCTGCTTGTGTTCCCTCTCTTGCTGTGTTTCTCTCTGTCAAATAAATAAAATCTTTAAAAAAAAGAAAAGCAAAGAAACTATAATCCTTGCCTTGTTATTCTGAAGCCTAATGAAAGAATAGCCAAGAAAGTAGGTCTGAAACTGCTTCTGAGAGCTTTGAAACTGAGCTCCTTTGTTTTTATAGTGCCTTCATTTCTATATTCTGATTGAAAAAAAATAATAAGTGTAAATTACAGAAAGAGTAGGAAATAAAGATAATTGCAAAGAAGGAAAGAAAAAAACACCATCATGATTAAAATGTTGATATTATTAATAGTTTGGTCTATATTATCCTGGGCTTTTTGGGGGGGCAGAGGGAGAGGAAGAGAGAAAAAAAATTTTTTTTTAATTTTTATCTCTTTATTTGTCCGAGAGACAGAGCACAAGCAGGGGGAAGCGGCAGGCAGAGGGAGAAGCAGGCTCCCCACTGAGCAAGGAGCCCGATGTGGGACTCAATCCCAGGACCCTGGGATCATGACCTGAGCCCAAGGCAAATGCTTAAGGGACTGAGCCACCCAGGTGTCCCAAGAGAGAATCATAAGCAGGTTTCCTCACAGAGCCTGACGTGGGTTCGATCTCAGGGCCCTGAGATCAGGACCTGCGCCACATGGGTGCCCCTATCCCAGGATTTTTAATATTCAAATCTACATATCATAATTTCTACTGCTTGTAATCTGCGTATTTTCACTATAAATATTTTATGAACATTTTCACATTTTAAATGTTCTTATATAAGATGATTTTTGCCGTATGTTCTCTTTTTAATTTTGATTTGAGGCCTTTTCTTTCCTAATGAGAGCATTTAGGGCTATAAATTCCCTCTTAGCACTGCTTTTGCTGCATCCCACAAATTCTGGTACGTTGTATTTTAATCTTCATTCAGTTCTACATATTTTTTTCCTTCCTTTTTTGAGGCCTCTTAGTTTTGTTAACCAGTCTTTTCCATTGTAACATTAATCTATTCATACGGTAAGACAGTTCACGCAGTTTCAGAATGTTCGACAAAAAAAAAGTCTTTCAGCCCATGTTCCAGTTCTTTTCACCAAGGTAACTGTAAGGAACGGCAATTTTGGGTGCTTGACAGCAATCCTCCCCTTATGAACACTTCTGTTTATGTGTGTATGTGTGTGACACCATGCGTTTCATGTTTTATCTTTTCCTGGCCAAACAGCTCACAACACACACTTGTGTACGTTAGGCACGCAGTCGAATGCTAGCAAAGACAGCCCCAGTGACCCCTTCTCATACTTCCTCTTGCAATATGACTTTGGAGCTATTCCTATCAGGAGAGGGGGAATATTTCCCTACTCCTTGAATTTGGGTTTTCTTTTTTTTTTTTTTAAAGATTGTATTTATTTGACAGAGAGAAACACAGCGAGAGAGGGAACACAAGCAGAGGGGAATGGAAGTGGGAGAAGCAGGCCCCCTGCAGAGCAGGGAGCCCGATTCGGGGCTTGATCCCAGGACCCTGGGATCATGACCCGAGCCGAAGGCAGACGCTTAACGACTGAGCCACCCAGGCGCCCCGAACTTGGGTTTTCTTTGGCAACCTAGCTGTGAAGAAGTTTAGGTGTGTCAGTTCTCACTCCAAGCCTTGCTTGCCTCCACTTCCCTTGTTGGATTCCCCCAAAGCCTTGTGAGCAATCCCCGGCTAGCCTGTCGGAAGTCCATGCAGAGATTAATTGTCCCAGCCGTGTCAGTTCGAACCCAGTCTACACTGCCTGACTGCCAAATGGCCCTCCCAAGATCAGCAGAGCTACCTACCCAACCCGTATCTGACCACAGGGTCAACCAGAAGTCAGCCTAACAATAAAAAATGCTCATTGCTTGAAGCCACTGAGTTTTGGAGCAGTTTGTTACACACCAATAGCTACACACTGAGATGCTTTCATGTCAGTACATTACATAAACTAACATGTGCAAAACACTTAGAACAGTGCCTGGCTCCTAGTAAGCTTTCAAAAATGTTAGCTATAGTTATCACTACATACAATAACGCCTGAGAAGTATTCCATTGTCTGGAACAGAACCCCATTATTTATTCACGTATTCTGCATCCGTCAAACGTGTGTACAGTTCCCATTTTTTCTGCTATCAAGAATGCTGCAATTAATCTAGTAGATATATTTTGTCTCTATTAACAGAAAAAAATTCTTAAAATTTTCATTGCTGGATCAAAGTACAGTTGACCCTTGAGCAACACGAGGATTAGGGGCCCAGACCCTGGTGCAGTCAAAAATCCATGTGTAACTTTTGACTCCACGGGAACTTAACTACTAATAGCATACTGTTGACAGGAAGTCTCACCGATGACATCGATGGTAGATTAACACATGCTCTGGATGTTATAGGTATTCTATACTGTATTCTTGCAATAAAGTAAGCCAGAGAAAAGAAGATGGTATTAAGAAAGCCATAAGGAAGAGAAAAGCCATTTATAGTACTGTGTTGTATTTATCGAAAGAAACCCTTGTAGAAGTGGACAAATGCAGTTCAAAGCTAGGTTGTTCAAGGTCAACTACATATGCACATTTTAAATGACGGGGGACAGTAAGACCTTGCCTTCCAAAGAATTTGTTTCTTTTGTTTTCACTGACAATGTATGGAATCACTGTTTCTCCTCATCGTACCCAGACCCGGTATCATTTCAACGACCGTGTAGCGGTATATTGTACGATGTGTCATAACTTATTTAACCAGACTCCATTGTTGAACGTTTAGGCTGTTTCCTACTTCCCCCTGTTATTAACAAGACTGTGGTGAACATTCCGGTAGATAAATCTTTTCACACATTCACGATTATTTCCTAAGGATAAATTCCTAGAAGTAGATTTCTGAGTCACCGGATTTACACATTTTAAAGGGTTTTGAATATATAATACCAAATTATTCCTCAGAAAAATCATACCAGATTACTCAAATGCAGCGTTTACAAAAAACTTCATTACAGAAAATTTCCAAAATATACAAAAGAAGAGAGACGATGACGGCAGTTCCCCGCATAGAGATGTCTCTCAGATTCAGTAATGATCAATTTATGGCCCATCTGCTTCATTTCCAGCTCCCCAATTTGGCTCGATTTTTTGAATCAGATCCCAAGGGGGCATTTCCTGTGTACCTTCATTTGAGCAGTCGAAGATTCAGAAGACAAATGGAAAGTTCCCTCCTCTTTAGAGGGGGTCCTGGTGTGAATCTCGTGTGATCACAGTCCAGAACCCCTGGTGAGAGGACAGATATGTGGGAAATTCAGATGTCTTGTGCTTGTTCCCTATCCCGGTAGGGCCAATGGTCCTGCAGGAAAAGACCAATTCAGCCCACTCCTGAGTGTCCCCAGGGTTTCCAGAGTCTCAAGTCCCCAGCCTTGTCACTCTTCATTTGAATAAAGTGAGGTAGATAATATAATCCATCCGTGGCTCTTGTAAGAGCAAATATTATGATTTGTGTTTACAGTGATTGCAGCTGAGTAAGAGGCCCTTCTTTGGCCTCTGCTGAAAATTTCCAGGCTGATTGAATTTTGGAATACTAGTTGGTCACATTGCATCAACAAGTCAGCGCAATCTTGGGACAGAAATACCAGCGATTTCCTTTAATCAGATAGTACAGCAATGGCCCAGTTTCTTCCCAGTTCTGGGTGCACATTACACAGGAGGGCACCCGGAAGCCAAGGGCTCTGTGGCCGAGGCCTTGCTCTGTGGGGAAGGAGAGAGGGACCTCGAAGGATCAGCCAATCGGCAGATAAAGAGCAGGATGAGACCTGTCTTTGGGACCAGAATAGTAAGGAGGAATACTCAAAGCTGATTTCAAAATGTCAGATTCCGAGCACCCTTGAGTTCGCTGCGGGTGTTCCTAAGATACCGTATGAGTTCCAGGGGTCACCTAGCCTTGCTTTAAATAATCCACACGACGACTTTGGGTCATCGGAGTGCAAAGGGAAGGCCACAGGCTTGGAGGCAGACAGGACTGGGTTTGAGTCAAATGCTGCCATTCTAACTGCTGGGCAACTTTGAGCAAGTCAGTCGCTCATTTGCTCGTTCACTCGCTCAGCAAAAGTGTTTTGAGCCCCTGCTGGGTCCCAGATGCTGTGCTTGGCACTAACAACCTCGCGGTGAACAAGGCATTGTTTTTTGTCTTTCAGGAGTTTATGGTCCGGGGGAGGCAATGCTATGCTGTGCTAAGGTGAAAACAGAGTGACAGGGAGCACGGAGGAAAGAGGTCAGGTGCCTGTCTGCCTGGAGAAAGTGGCACCTCAGCAGGAATCTGAGAACCAGGGGGAGTCTGCCAGGATGGGAGGGTGGGGTAAATAGGAGATCCACATTTGTGCCTAAGAGGATTCTCTACAGAGGGGATGGCTTCCAAAGGTCTGCAGCAAGAAATAAACAGCACGCTCCTGGAATTAAAGCTGTCAAGTGTAGCTGGAGTGCAGTGCAGACAGGAATGGCAGGGTGACACCAAAGAGGCGGCAGGAGCCAGAGTTTGAAGGGACAGCAAGGGATTGGAGACAAGTCAGGAGAGTGTAGAGTGGCTAGCCAGGCGTCGGGGTCAGGTGGCTGAGAAAGACCCCTGGCTGTGGTGCAGGATGGATTGGAGAGGATTGCTGTGAGGAGGTGGTTGTTGGGTGCTCGGGCCAGTGCAGTGGCACAGGCTGGTGAGCCATGAGTGGTGCAGAGAGCCTTCCCACAGGCAAACGACTAGATTTGGTGATTGTGGGACATGGTAGGGAAAGGACAGAGGGAGCCAGGGGTGATTCCCTGGCTTCTGCCTAGGCCCCCGGTGGGTGATGGTGCCATTCACAGAGAGAGGGACTGTCACTGGTACCACTGGGAGTGGTATGGGGCAAGATGGGGAATTTGGGCTGGGTTTGAGGCCGGAGTGTTTCCATGGGCACTCATGTAATTGGAAGGGTGACAGAGCTGATTTGGAGTTGTCAGCACTTGTTGAAAACACAAGAGCAGAGATGATCCAGGAAGAGTTCTTCATTAGCGAAGAAGAAAAATGTCCTCATCGGTGAGATGGCTAAGGTCTGAGATGCAAAGCAAGTTCCCACATGTCACATGCTTAGGAGGGTGCCTGGCACAAGGTAGGGGGGACGTGGATGGCAGGGCCCCTCCCACCATCTCCCTGGGGCACGATGGGGCCAACATGTCCCACATCAGGGCCATTTTCACACTCCCGCCTGCTCTCATTCTTCTTAACTGCCTCTCTTTTTTATTTAATACCAGCTCTGAAAACCAAGCCTGCCCTCCTCCCCTCCTTATGTCCCAGAAAACGAAAACGGGCTGCTTGAGACACAAGTCCCGACCTCAATCCTGCAAGCGTTCAGCCTCGGCCTGGCCAAGCAGGATTTGAGTCAGAGACCGAGGAGGCCGTGTGCCCCGGGAAATCTTAAAGCCATGGTTTGCTTCGTGATGCAGAGGAGAGAAATCTGGTCAGGAAACTCCAGAAAACCATTTCTAGGCCATCTGTCTCCCCCTGACTGGCAGCCAGAGATGGCTCACCAAGTCGTGTTCGGCAGCTCGGCAGCTCAGCTGGAAAGGAAGCCGAGCCAAGGTGCCGAGGTGCCGGCTGTGGCTTTGGTGATGGCAGCGGCTGGCGGGCTGCTCCCGGGGGTTGGCTGGAACAGGCTCCGAGGACAGGAGACCCGGCTCCCGGGGCCGTCCCAGCTAGTTCATGACTGGAATGAACTTTCCATCCGATGGAATGTGGTTGGGTGGTCCTCACCTCTGGACCCTGACTCCGGCAAGGGCTGACTTCATCTGCCTTGTCGACTCAGCCCTTGTTGGAGAGGAAAGGTGAGCTGAACAGACTCTTGACCCGCTGCTGGAGGAGCCTCAGCTCTCCAAGCAGGAGTTAACTACTTCTCCTTGGAGTCTATTGAAAGGCAGCAGATTCAAAGGAATGCCTGAATCAATGAACTGTGCTTTCAAGTGCGGGGGGTGGGGGGGGTGGGGGGGAAGGGGGGGTTGGGGGTGGGACTAGGGAGGAAAGAAAAGAACAGACAGGTGGTGCTCTCCAGAAGAGGCAAGATGTTTTTATTTAGAAGAAAAAAGGCTTTCTGACTTCGTCCTTGCCACTTTGGCCTTCCCACCATCCAGGCTCCGGGCCGGCAGATTCCCTTCTCGGCAGAGCCCTGGCCTTTGATTTAGAACGACGTGGAGAAGGCAGGCATCCCCCCATGTATCTAGTCAGACCATTTTTCGTTTTGTACAACAAGGGGTAATTTTGGCCGAGTCAGAACTCAGCTATGGCCAGTGTTATTATGCCTCTCCGTCTGTTTGTATCCATTCACACGCCCGGGGCTCATATTTCTGTAGTTGGAGGAGGAAGAAAGCAGGGGTTTCACGCCTCTGTCTTTCACCTGCCCCCTTGGCCTGCGTTTGATCGCTAGAGGGATAAGGATCTGGAACTGATGGAGTTATTTTCATGGAAGACTCTGCAGGATTCTGGGTACAAGCTGGGATGTGTTAGGACCCAGGTGACAAAGTATGGTCTGGGAGAGGGAAGAGGCCCTTCTCCTCCCTCTGCATAGATCTCAGTGCCCGTGCTGGAAGGCTTCTTCAAGTGGTTCACAGGGTGAGTGAAAGCTAGAAGCGATCACACGGGGCAGCCCTGAGTGGTTGCTGTGGTTGGAGGCCCAGCCTGTCACCCACGGAGAGGTTCGCTCATGGGGGTTCTTAGAATTTACCAAGGGCCTCTGGAAAGGGGGCTAGGTTCTGCATGGGCAAGTGAAGGACTCGCTCAGGGTCACTGCACTGGGGTATAGACAGAAATATGACCCTGTTTTATACTCAGAGACTGGGAGGCTGTGGGTCCCTTAGGAGAATTTGTGTAGGTAGGGTGTTAGCGTTACTCTTTCTCGCCACTTCTCTGACTCCAAATGAGCTCAGCAGTGACCGACCAGGATGCACTCTGGGAGACGTAGGGATTCTTGCCAAGGAGGGGACTCAGAGCCCTGCTGCCTCTAGGGGAGGTCTCAGGATGTGGGGTGAGGGCAGGAGAGGAGAGGCTTGAAACCGGGAGTGGGGTCAGTCTGGAGCAGATGGAAAAGAGGAGGGAAGAAGACATGGTCCCAGGTGGTGACTTTGAACAACTGTTGGCCCTGACAGAATCCTATTTTCTTTACAGCAGAGCTAATTGACACGGACAAATGTGTTAGCTTCCAAGGAGAAATCGGCAAAGCCAGAAATTCTATCTCTGGGAAGTGCTTCTTTTATTCCGAAATTTCAATCCTGTGAGAGTTGATACAGATTCTAGCTCAGGGACCCAAATATTCTAAGAAAAAAAAAAAAGCCCCGAAGATCAACAACTCCAAGGTACCCCGAGGCTCTCCCCTCCCCCCCGTTTTTAAGATTTTATTTATTTGACACAGCGAGAGAGGGAACACAAGCAGGGGGAATGAGAGAGGGAGAAGCAGGCTTCCCACTGACTTGGGGAGCCTGACGTGGGGCTCGATTCTCAGGACCCTGGGATCATGACCTGAGCCGAAGGCAGATGCTCAACAGCTGAGCCACACAGGCGCCCCCTGAGGCCCCTTTAATAGTAACTCCCTGCAGGTGGTCTGGACGCCAACCTGTGTGAGAGGCTCTTGGCGTGCTGGTTACAAATGAAATTCCTTGGCCTCACCCAAGCCCCATGAATCATATTCCTTTGGGGAGGGACTGGCCATCTATTTTTACGACAAGAACCCGGAAAATTGGTATGCACACTAAAACTCAAGACTACTTTGTCTAGGGGCCCCTGGCTGGCTCAGTCTGTAGAACATGTGGCTCTTGATCTCAGGTTGTGAGTTGGAGCCCTACATTGGGTGTAGAGCTCACACACACACACACACACACACACACACACACACACACACAATACTTTGTCTATACCTGTGCTGTTTAATACAGCAGCCACTAACCACTTGTGACTATTTAAATTAAAATAAAAATAAAATGTATACATTCACTTTCTTAGTCAGGCTAGCCATATTTCAAGTGCCCAGTAGTCCCATGTGGCTAGATGCGACTGTATTGGACGGTGCAGAACATTTCCATCATCACAGAGTTCTACTGGATGGAGTTGGCTGGAAGGAACATTGTAAATATGGTTTAGGAGATTACAAATATTGTTATGCTGATACGTGAAATTTGATAATTCGTTCTACAAAAATGCTGTTTGCTCCCAAAGAGTGAGCTTTGCATTGGTCGACGTTGATCTGTGAGGCTATGGCTGTGCCTGTGGGGTCACCTCTTTCCTGCCTCTTGGCTGGGCCATACAGAGCCTCTATAGGAATTAGGTGAACACAACCAAATACACTGGCCTCATACACCTCTAGGAACATGTGCTGTCATAACCACCCCCTCAGTGGGGTAATGGAGTCTTTGTGCAAAGCAGAAGTCTCCCATTCCTCTGGGCTGATGCAGACCCAGGCCAGTGTATTCAGCCCCCACTTGCCTCCTCTGCCAGACACCTTTGCACAGTGCACAACCTATACAACCTTATGCAGTGGCCCTGAGTGGGGAACAGCTTTACTGGGGTTGCAGATTCCTCTGTCCCAAAACTGCAAAACTTTAATGTCCTATTTTAAAGCACCTGTTAAAGCTGGGCCCCGTGCTGGGCACCAGGGACCCAAGAAGTTGCTGCCCTCAAGTTGTTCACAGTTGAGTTGGGAAGGGGCACTAAAGAGAACATCCAATACAGCGTGGGCGGGGCAGTGGTGGAGGGATGGCTTTCTACAGGGAAGTCAACCATTTTAGAGAAGGCAGGGACATCTTTCTGGATGCCTGAGATGATACAGAAAGAAGATCAGTTCTGCCAAGTGAACTGCGCAAGGAAAGGCAGTTGGCAGAGGGACAATGGGACTCAAGGTAAGGAGAGAAGCAGCATGGTGTTTGGGGGCCATATGTCCAAGCTGGGGTTGCAGGAGCCGAGGGTCCAAGTCAAAGAACTGGAGGTGAGTGAGTCAGGCAGAGGTTGGGGCAGGAGCCGCGCACCTGGGGCTTTATCCTGCTTCAAACAGGGAGTCGCGGGAAGGCTTTCAGCTGCTCCGATTGTCACTTTAAATAGATTGTTTTGAGAAATGTATCAGAAGTAATAATGTATCTGTAGGTTGCATTTTCTCTAATTGCATTTGATCTTCACAACACTCCCTAGAGAAGCAAGCCCCCCTTATTGACCGTTTCACAGCAGTGGAACAGAGAGGCGGTGTCTTTTGCCCATGGGTCACGTGACCCTGTCAAGCATCTAAAAAAATTTTAAAAATTATTCTATCATTAATATTTCCTAATTATAAAAGCAGTATGTGTTCATGAGAAAAGCTGGGAGACTATATAAAGCTATAAAGAAAATAAAATTCACTCATAGATCCACATTCACTATTACCATTTTGTTAAATTTCCATCACAAATGCACACAGAATACTATTAATATCATAAATATAAATTTTATATTTATGTATAATATGTGTAAGTATTACACAACCTATATATGTTACATATACTATTTTCATGTATTAGGATTTTGTATCCTGCTGCTTTCAGTTTATCAGGAAGATAAAGATATTTGTATCCTGCAACTTTACAGTTTATCAGAAGCAATTTTACATGGTTTTAGATAGTTTTAGAAGATTTTCAATGGCCACATGTATTGATTGTTTCTTTAATTTCTCTTGGACTATTGGAGTTTTTTAGATTGCTTCTGATTTTTTTGCTCATATAAATATTCTTTAAGGAACTTTACTATTACCTTTGGATAAGTTTCTTAAAAATTACTGTATTGGGGCGCCTGGGTGGCTCAGTCGGTTAAGCATCTGCCTTCAGCTCAGGTCATGATCTCAGAGTCCTGAGATCGAGTCCTGCATGGGGCTCCTTGCTCTGCAGGGAGCCAGCTTCTCCCTCTACCTGCTGCTCCCCCTGCTTGTGTTCTCTCTCTTTCAAATAAATAAATAAAATCTTTAAAACAAATTACTGGCTCAAAAGTATGACTCCTTTTAAAGTGCTTGATACATGTTGCAAACTGCCTTTTCAGAAAGGCGGTGACAGTTTGCAGTCCTATCGCTGCAGTCCTGTCGTTTGCAGTCCTTGGCGTGACAGTGTCCCTCTCCCCGGAAGAAGAGGACAAGGGACACAAACGCAGGAGCACAAGTGTACCTGCGGGTCGGCTGTCTGGGGCAGGGCCGCAAAGCACCTCATGGACCTGGAAGCAGGGATGGAAAGGCGATCGTTAGAGCGCCCCCACCTTGTCAGGACGTGAACGGGGTACGCTTGGCAAGAGGCAAGGGATACAGGACGCGTGGCCTTTCCTTTCACAGGCATTCAGTGACAAGTTAGACTTTCTGCTCAACATCTTCCCAGAGCTAGGCTTCCTTAGCTCTTGGCGCTTCATTAGGGGAGTTTTAAAGCTTTGGATAAACATCGGAAACAGAGATTTGTGTTCAGAGATGGAGAAAAGCTCTTTTAACCAACAAATCCTGTGATATGAAATCCATCCATCTGATCGTAAATCCCGTCTAAAGTGATTTTAACAGACTTGAGGGTGTGTTCGATCACAGCATCCTACTTTGAATGAAGGAGAAAGTGTTGTTTCCAAGGAAAGGAAAAAAAAACCTTGTCCTCAGCTGCAGTGAAGACCCTCCCGGGCCTCTCCAGGGGTGCCACAGGTGGGGTCTGATTCCATGCACCCCAAAGAGAATAGACTGTGGGCCAGTGAAATGCTGGTTGGGTGGCTCCCTTTCACAGCTCGAGTTCACTGGAGGAAATGCAAGCCAGAGAGAGAATAAGTGTCCCTTCAGAGCTGCCAGGAGCACTAGCAGGGGGAGTGAGTCTTAGAGAGGTCCTGAGACCCTTACAGTTGCAAGGAGCTGAGAGATGGCCCCACGAGAAGGTGGGAGGGTGACCGTAGGCACAGCGTGGGCCACCTTAGGGACGTTGTAAGGCAGGAAGGAAGTAGCTGGATCTCAACGAGCATGCAGTCAGGAGCCCAGACCTCTTCTCTGTCTCCCACCGGCTCTCTCTCTCTCTACTTCTTTTCACCCATCTCTCTTTAATCATCCATCATGGAGCCGCAAAACCACCATCTTGTCCCCTAAATCAGTGTGAGCTCTCAGGTCCAGGACTCTCCATCAAACTGCCAACACTCTCTGCGTCTCTCAGTCGAATTCCTGAAGAGGGATGTCCTGGCCCTGCCTCTGGGTCTCAGCCTTTAGGTCAAGTGACCACTGCTGGTCCCTAAGTCACAGGCAGTCATTAAGGGGAGAGATGGGTCGCGAGGTATAGAGGTCCGCAGGCTGTGTGTAGAATGTCTGAAGTTCAGACATAAAAAGAAGTCCAGTTTTCCTCTTTTAAGGCAGCTTCACAATGCCCATGAGACAAACCCGGGGTAAGATCAGAAAGGAAGAGACAGGGGGCAGGGCTCATCTGGGCTTGGGGTCAGAGCCCCTGGGTGCAAATCCTGACCCATCTTCCTGAGAGTGGGGTCTGGGACCAGGGATTTCACATTTTGCTGTCCCAGTTCCTCATTTGGGAAAGGCCAATCTCGCTGCCCTGCCACAGAATAAAATTATACCGTGTACATGAAAGTGAATTTTAAATTGCAAATCATAACCTTTTTAGAGTAGAAGTCAGGGGCTCTTAGTGGCTGTGATCTTTCTGGGCTCTCCAGAGAAGCAGAGTAAGACGGGTATGACTTGTTTGAGATCAAAGGAGTTTTCAAAATTCACAGCCACATGACCCTTTTACTCTCTTGAAGATTATGGAAGACCCCGAAGAGTTATTTGTGTGGGGGGTCATGGTTATTGACCATGTTCAAAGTTAAAACGAAGGATTAAAAAAAGTATTTGGCAATTCATTGTAAGAACATGACAACCCACTAAATGTTAACATAAATCCATATTATTATTTTAAAGTAGTGACATTTTCCAAAACAAAAAAACATCAAGTGAGAAGATTGGCATTGTTGTTACATTTTTGTAACAACTCTCTTTCGTATCTGGCTTACCACATTCAGTCTGTTGGAATATGTGATTTTGAAGGATATGAGGAAATCTGGCTTCCATACATGTGTAGCTGGAAATGAGAGAAATCTTTGAATAGCCTTTTCAGGTAATTACGGATGTTCTTTGATATCATACTCACTCAACAAGCAGTAGTTACTTAAAGCGAAGTTGCAATGTAGAATCTGAAATCCTATCAACGAATTTTCCATTCTTTGTTCCATTACTTTCCAGTGGTCTCTCTTGCAACCTAGAAGGATCTTTTACCAGTACCTGATTTTGTAACATCATGCATCAGTCATCTGCAAAATATCGGTCTGATGAGTTATTCAGCTCTTCTGGATGTTGACATATTTCCTTATAGGATATCAAAAAACTCCATCCATTAATTTTACCACCGGTGTCATCCGACAAGTCTCAGGATATTGGGAAGCTATCAAGCTTATAGTGGTGGATGTGAAGTCTTCCAAAAATCTTAAATTTTTGTTTCAAAGCTTAAATTCTGTCATTGGCAACAAATACTGTCGGTCGATTTCTCTGATGTGACAGGCTCGCTTTGTTCATTTTAGAAAATTTCTGCCAGATCCTCAAGTCTGAATAACCACATTTTGTCTGTTGGTGAGTCTTTAGAGCAAAAATGATGTTCTCTCTTCTAAAAAAGGCTAGTTCAGCTCGAAGCTCAGACCCATCCCACAGTGCAAACCGTCAACCATCGTGCTTTGGCGCCCCGCAGAACTGCTTTATGTGACCTTCCCCGTTGGTCACGCTGAATACGAAAGTACATGCATTCAAGGGTTAGGAGTAGTAAAATTAATCATTTTTACCCCTTCATTGAGAACATACTTAAGTGAGAGGGACCACTGTTCTCCTGAAAGTGATTGCTAATCTCATCAACACATCCATCCCAGTAATTTTTTTAAAAAAGATCTTATTTATTTATTCGAGACAGAGAGAGACAGACACAGAGCATGAGCGGAGGGAGGGACAGAGTGAGAGGGAAAAGCAGACTTCCCACTGAGCAGGGAACCCGACACAGGGCTCCATCCCAGGACCCTGAGATCATGACCTGCACGGAAGGCAGACGCTTAACCTTAACCGGCTGAACCACCCAGGCACCCCTCTATCTCAGCATTATTATGGAAGTAGTTTTGACTTCTAGCACCTCCTGTAAAGATCGCAGGGACCCTTAGGTGTTCATCACTTTTAGAGCCACTGTTCTAAGGCTTTTGGGTTGAAAGAAAGGACACATTTCTTTATTTTCTAAATGAAATTAACTCTGGGTTGAGGAAGTCCACTGTACTTTCTTCTAGAACTCTTTCTTCCTCTCGTGGGTCAGGCACAGAAAACAGGCCAGGGCCTTGGTCCCTCTTGGTTGCTGCTGACCCACTCTTCCACCAGGTTTTCTGGGTCCCTGCAGAGGCTGGTGGCTCTGTTGGCCCCTCCCCCGCCCAGAGCCCAGCTCAGCCCCTGGACCTTCCCCAGACTCCCCTGGCTCTGTCCTCGCACACCCTCGTGCCAAGGTTTTGGCTCCTCAAGGTGCCTTGGCTCCTTGTCCTTATCACTCTACAACTGGTAACCCTCCTCTTTAGGAAGATCCTGTCTCCAACCACTCCCTGGATCAGTCTGAAGCCTTCAAAATCCTCCTCGTCTCCAGCGTTGTGGTATAATTCACTCCGTGGAGTAAAACCAAAAGGCTATGGCCCCCAAACTGTGCGTGAGTTTGACTACAAATGTTTCTGCATTTTAAAAATTTGGATTAATCACCCGTGTTTAAAAATCAAGATATTCACAGATAACTGGGATATCGGTCTCCTCCTGAAGCATTAGAGGGTCTGGCAATCTTAGGCCCGCATTTGACAATGCCGAAGGTGGCCAAAGGTGAGAAAAATGGATCCGCCATGTTGTCAAGGAGCTACCATTTCCTGTTAACCACACAGCGGCTGTCTTTGCTCATTCGCTTACTTTGCCTGACTTCAGTAAGATCTGAGTTTGTCATCTCCGTCCAGCCCTTTGAGGGACAAAGGCTTTTTCAAGGTTTATCTCCTCCTACCTGGCAGACTGTACACAAATTAGTTTTCCAGTCCCCCTGTTATGGCCGAGAAGACAGAGATATGCCTGCTGCCAAATCCAATGAAAGGATTACTGTGTTGTCTGTAGCCCAGTTTAAGAGTGGAGCTTCTTGGGGCACCTGGGTGGCTCAGTGGGTTAAAGCTTCTGCCTTCGGCTCAGGTTGTGATCTCAGGGTCCTGGGATTGAGCCCAGCATCAGGCTCTCTGCTCAGTGGGGAGCCTGCTTCCTCCCACCCCCTGACTGCCTCTCTGCTTACTTGTGATCTCTCTCTGTCAAATAAATAAATAAAATCTTAAAAAAAAAAAAAAAAAAAAAGAGTGGAGCTTCTCCCCTGCTGCTGGTATTCCCGTGTCGGCCTGGGTCTGTGCAGACGCTGCTGGAACCGGGTCTCACTTGTTGACCCCATGCACACCAGGAAGGCACCTGGAGCTCCACCACCATCATTTTCACCTCCCCCGAATGACTTAGGTGAAACAAGGGGGACACTAACCCACATCACAGGGGCTGCAGGGGAGAGGCACTCGGACAAGGAAACCGAAGTCCAACAAAGCCCAAAGGGCTTCAACCAGCAGCTCCTTTCGCCTCCATGCCCTCCTTACTGGCCTTTTGCAGCTGCCCTGGGAGAGAACAGACATTGAGTAAGAGGGACCCGTGGAAACTTTGGTGCTGAATTTTAAAACAGTGTGTGTTTAGGCGATTCAGGGTGGTTGCTTGTCAGGGGAGGGGGGAAGAGGGAGAAAGGGAAGAGGCAGGATCTCACGACCCGGAGATCATGACCTGAGTGGAAATCAAGAGTCGGATGCTTAACCAACTGAGTCACCCAGGCGCCCCTCCTGATTCCTTCTTAAGAAATATATTGATAACCAGGGAGAGAACTCTCGCGGTCATTCATAGTGCTGGCACTTCAATACTGCAAACCCATGGGAATAAACTACTAGAAACTCCAACAACAACAGGGCGGAGCTTCTCCAGCTGGAGTTTGGGGAGGACTGAGTGCTGCCTACTCGAGGGCTGTTGGACCCCTTCACACCATCCATGGCATTCTAGGGAGCACTACTCGTCAGCCACAGACCAGCTCATGCAAAGCTCGTAAGAGGAAACCCAAGGAGTCCTTGGCGGAGTCCAGCCAAAGATAAGGAAGGGAGTTAGGTAGCTGATCTCGATGAATGTAGAACGTGGGCTGGAAATAATCACTGACTTACCAACTGGGTGCCCAGGGGAGGTCACCCCAACCCTGGCAGAGCGTGTCATGTGTTAAGCCTCCTCAACACCAATTATCTATCCTTCCCAGTGTAAGTGGTTCGGATTATTCAGGCGAGGCTCGGGGGCCGCCATTTTGGCCAGTTCTCTGGGTAGAAGCAGGGCCCGTTTGTGTACCATGTTCATTGTCTTGGTGAAACCACATGGTGTTGGTGCCACGGGCTCCTGCCACGGTCTGTGACTGGGTCGGGGCCAGAGCTCAGGTCTGACTGAGGCCACGAGAGGAGGAAGCTTAGGGAAACTGGAGGGGGGCGATGGGGGAGCAGTTCAAACTCAGCATCACTGTTGCTTTTCTCTCTTCTTTTGTATAAAAAGATCAATCTCATGTCTAATTCATTTGAAAATTCCCCCACTTCTCTGTGTGTGTTTTTGGTAAAAATAGAAGTCTCTGAGGATTGCAGGCTCCTTCTGAATTTTATGAGCAACTTTCAAAGCTTGCTAACCAGGTTCCTCTAATCTTTCCTTGAGTGAATTAAGCGCCAGTGGGAGGCTTGCTTTCCGGGTGACTGGTCTGAGTAAAAGACTTCCAGGGTTGGGGGTAGAAGACTTTTAAGGTCATTTAATCAATTTGCAGAACATGGAGAACACAACAGAGTGGACAGGTTGACAGGAAGTTGGCCTCATCACCTCTGCTCCCATCCTATTCCTCCCTTCCTTCCCTCCTCCCTCCCCCCCTTCCTTCCCTCCTCCCAAGCTTCCTCCTATTCTCTCTCCCTCTTCTCTCCACCCTCCCCACCTTCCTAACATCTCCCTCCCACCTTCCTCTTCCTTTTCCACCTCCCTCCCTCCTTCCTTCTCCCTCCCCTCCTTTTTCTCCCACTCCCTCGCTCCTTCCTTCTCACCGCTCCCTTCCTGATCCCAGCCACCAGGAGGATTCCCATTAGGCAGCAGACTCCCAGCTCACCTCCCTGCTTGCAGCCTTGCCCTTGTCCAAGCCAGGGAGTGCTTTCCAGAGGACAAATGTGATCCGATTTCCTCCTGGCTTTAAACCTTGAGTGCTTCTCTGGTTCAGAAACTTCTTTAAAGTTACAAGTCAGGATACACATTACCTTTGAGGAGGAGGGTGGGGTTGGTGATGGAGAAGGCAGGCTTCTGGAGGGCTGGCAATACTTGATTTCTTACCCCGTGTGGTAGTGACATGATAGTCACATTGTGATGATTTATCGAGCTGTGCCATGATGATGTGTGCACTTTTCCGTACGGGAGTTATGCTACTATAAATTTTTTAAAAAATTGGAGCAGTGCTTAATATCACTCTCCTGTGCTTTCCAAGGTAGGGGTGAATGACTTTAAACACTGGGGAAAGGGGCTATAAGGATTGCTGAAGGGAATGGCTAGAACTTGTGGCTGGAGTTTCAAAATTCTGAGCAAATTTCAACGCGTGCTGGTGTGACAGACTTGCAGACTGTTTGATAAAGGGTGCTATGGAACTACAGTGTTCTGGGATAATGACAATTCAAAGAAGCTTCTAGAATCCTTTCTGAAAAGTTAGGGTACGGGGCTGAGTAGGAGAAATTAATCTTGGCCCAGGTCCCATCCAAGAAAGGATTTGTTTGGGATGCAGTTTGATGAGGCACTGGCTCGGCGTAGCTCTTAGCAGGGGTGTGAGGTTGCTCCATAGGAGAGCTTTCCTGGAGTTTGTGATTAGGGCTCCAAGGGAACAGAAACCACAGGACCTGGGAGAGATGCCAGGTGCTCCTCAGAGGCAGGCTGCAAAACCATCCCTGGGAAGTGACTAAGGGGGGGTCCCTAAAGGGTCCCTGGAGGAAGCCTAGGGGCGCCGAGTCCCTCCCTGATAGTCCCATGAAGGAGCAAAAAGAATGCGACTGCTGCAGGTCTCAGAGTAAAGAAATAATTGGTGCGCAGTGAGTGATGGGGAACAAGCAGAGAGGCTCCCCTGTCTCTCACCTGAGTCACCAACTTGCTGAGCTTTTGCAATAGTTGGATTTCTTGTTCACTGGATTTAAAAAAAAAAAATCACTCTTCATAGCCTGGGTCTACCTCCACTTAGCACTTTGCACTTGACCTTGACATTCACCTTCTCATGCCTTGGCTTCCTTGTTGGCCATGATGGCAGCCCTGGCCCTTCCTAACGTTCTACCCATCTCCTGGCACAGCATCTGACATCTTGCAGGTGCTCAGTGCAACTAGGGGTGTGCGGGTCCTCAGAGGGAGAGCTTGCTTCCACTCCACAACCCCCCTCAAGAGTGGGACCTACTAGCTCCTGGAAAATGGAGGCTCAGAGAAGTTCATGCAGAGCACATGGCTTATAAGTGGTAGAACTGTGATTCAAACCTTGGTCTGTTTGTGTTACCAAAGCCCTGGCCCTGAATCTCTATGCAATGCCAAGCCCGACCTACTGTACCCTAGTAGTCCACCTTTAGCAATCCTATGAGTTGCTCCCTTCTTATTCAGGGTAACTTAACCCTCCCATCAATGGCTCCCAAACAGCCCAAAGATCAGGTTCCCTAGCCAAATGCATAAGTCCTCCTGAGAGCTGACCCCTGTCTCCACCTCCGGTTCCATCTAGCCAATGATGTCCTCCACTTCATGCATTAATCAGATGGAAATACCCTTAGTTGCAGGTATCTATTATGCTTCTTTGATGAGTTCCTCTTTCTGGAATCGTACTTCTCCATCTCTACTGGGCTGGATGAGTATAAATAGATAGAGAGAGCTATTAAGATGCTCTTGATCACAGGCAGCACACGACCCATCCCTGAATAGCATAAGTAACAGGAGGATTTATCATCTCACATTGTAAGAGATCCCAAGGGAGGGGAGGCTGCAAAGTGTCTGGGCTCCAGCTCCTCTTCTCTGGCTCTCCCTCTGCTCTGCCCCCTCTTCGCATTGGCTTCATCCTCAGGCTGGTGGCAAGATGGCCTCACATCTAGACACATCAATGTCCTGCACGAGAGAAGATGGACAGTTTCTTCCTGTGTCTGCCTTCCTGAACCACGGGCACATCCCCTGCATGGCTGGCCTGGCCTGATCACAGACTTACCTGAGTCAAGGGGAACCGTTACTGAGATTAACTAAAACCCATCAGGATATGCCCTGGAGCTGGGGGTTGATCGGATTATGCTGGGGAGAGGTGGGCACCCAAAAGAGTGGACTGCCTGCAAGGAAGGTCTTAGGGTTGAAGCGGTAAAAAGGTGAAAAATGTCTAGCCTCACTTTTCTAGGGGAGGCTCCTTGGGCTAGCATTTTAGCCTCCTCACACAGACAACTGTCTCTTCACCAGCCCTTTCCCCAATGCCAATGTCCTCTGCCTGGCCCCTTGCCCTTTGGCACAGTGGCCCTCGCTGTTGGCCTGGCCTCCTGGCTCAACCTGGCCACTTTTACCTGCCGTGTTTCCCCCATGCCTTGCTGACTCACTAGCCTGGGCGTACTGCCGACCCACAACCCTGTGCCTTCTTCCTGGCCAGAGCACGCGTCTCTTCCAGGAGGCCCGCCGGGATTCACCCC
The DNA here is from genome assembly GCA_028646535.1 of Procyon lotor. NCBI lineage: Eukaryota > Metazoa > Chordata > Mammalia > Carnivora > Procyonidae > Procyon > Procyon lotor. The sequence continues at coordinate 83,934,856 of CM053606.1, read as the reverse complement.
ACCCGTTCATGTCACTCCCCTCCCGTGACCCTCTAGCCTTGGGGATTCTCTCCATGGATTTACCTGCTGATGCTTTGCTTGAAACCTTCTAAGCTCCAAGGCCACTTCTCATGCATTTCACGGGCATGTTTTTCTCCCAAACGAGAGTGTCTATTCCTTGATGAGAATAATGTCTTCTAATTCTTTGGCAGCTCCATGAATAATGAGCCTCACTCATCACACACACACACACACACACACACACACACACACACACACACACACACATCTCTTCTGACTTCCCCAGCCACACTGGGAAGCGAGGCAGCCAATCAGTGCTGCTAATTAACTAGCCAGGGTGTCCTCAGCCTAGCCTCCTGGCCCTTCTGTTTGCAGAGATGGGAGCTGCCTCTGTATGCAAGGAAGGTTGTAGAAAGGCATGGCTCCAGCAGCTAGCCAGGGTCAGAAAATCCTAGGAACAATTGCTCCTTTAGGCTAGAGTGTTATGTCTCTGGGGATAATTTCAGCTCTATGGTGAGCAAAGTGCCCGGGAACTGCTAGGGTATGATTGCAGGAACCCGGAACCTGGGGAGTCCCTACTATGTGCCTCGTACCTGCTCCCCACCTCAGATGCTTGTCCCACTCAGCCATTTGCCAGCATGGCTTCCACTGCCAGTCTTCCTCTGGCTCTGTCTGGAAGGTTCCATCTACCCTGTTAAGGCTCAAATAGTACGCCGTGGTGAAATCCCTAGAAAAAGTTTCTTCTCTTTTCCTCTGTTGTCATTCTGCTCTGTTGGCCCAGCTCAGGTAAAAGAGTGCATTGCTCATCCGTCTACCTCCCTGCTGCAGGGTGAGCTCCTCAAAGCCAGGGACCAGTTTTCTTTTTCTGGATCTTTTTCTGGATCTGGATCTTCTGAGGAGAGACAGATCCATGCCTGTCAGGTAGTAATACATACATTCTCATTGAATTAGATTAAATTAAGTGTTGCTGAGGACGGCGGAAGGCAGGATTCAGAAAGAGTGAACGCGGGACTTAAATATAGTGACTCTTCAATAAAAACGTATTTATCTCCTTTATTCTGGCTCCTGAATAGAGGAAGAAGGAGGAAAAGGGAAGGAAATAGGAGAAGTGAGGACTGATAAGGCCTCTCCCTCTCTAGCTGAGCAAGAATGATTTTATATCTCATGGTCTAGGCCAGTGCCTAGAACATGGGAAATGATCCACAAACACTTGCTGAGTAAATAAATGGAATGTGGGTCAGGTTGTGCTTTGAGATTGGATTCTGAGCACTGGCTAGGGTAGGGCATGAGGACCCTGGAATCTAAGGTGGATAAGGAAGCCCTCACAAAAGAATAATGGACTTGGCCTAGTCTGCCAAGGGCCTATTTGGGCCACTGACCTGGAGTTGATCAACTAACCTCTCTCTCTTCAATCTCGTCCACTGTACTCTCTACCCTCGGCTCCAGCACCCGCATGGTCACATTTAAGACCCTAAACTGAGGCCTCAGTTCAAGAAAATGAGACCAAACCTGTCCCTCATGTGCGCTAGAACCTCCCGCAGAAGGGTACGTGGAGGTCCAGGGGCCATATGTCTAAATATTTTAAAGTTACAAACCAAGTGAATAAACTGTTTAATAGAATATGTTCTAGCCTCCTATGTTGACAGATGCATCTTCAGAACTACAAAATAGAAAGTGTATAAAGCTACAGTTTTTATATGGCTGAAATTTAGCCAAATATCAAAGATGACTGATTTAAATTATTATTATTATTAAAATCTAGGCATTCTGTCAAAGAGCCAGTGATATTGGGTGAATAATAAGAACACCCATAATTCATAAATGATGATACGATTACTCCATAATTTTAGTTTTCCTGTTTTTATTTCAGCAAGATCACTAACTGTGTTTTTATACACTCAAGTTATTCACATCATGAGTTCTATTGACGGTAATGATCTGGATTAAAAAAACAAAACGTGACCATACTCAAAGTGTCCAAAGTCTCAGGATATTTTATCCTAACGTGTAAACCCAACGCAATGTGACCTATCCGAACATAAAACTTGCATACATATTTCAGAAAGGTAACGTTCCTTTTACTCTATTAAAATTAAGGGTAAAATACACATTTAATGAATACAAAGATAGTTAATCAAAGTTATGTAAATCAAGCTGAATGAAACGATTCCTACAGTTCTAGTGTGTAATGGCCATGCAGTTGTGGGTATAAAAAACCAGTATCATTCTTTATGCACGTTATGCATAGACCAGTGGTTCTCATCTAGGGGTGATTTTGTCCCCCAGAAGCATTTGGTGACATTTAGGGACGTTATTGATACAATTTGCTATTGGTATCTAGCCAGTAGAGACTGGGATGCTGCTAAATATTCTAGAATGCAGATAGTGTGAGAAGCCAGGTAAGAAATCCCGGTTATGCACATGATCACACACAGAAGAGTCGTATGAACTGTTAGAAAATTGCAAAGCATCCCTTCACTGTGATGTGCAATTGTTGTGAATACTGCACAAATTATGGGGAACTCCAGATTTGTCCTTTCTTTTACCTAAGCGTTTCTGCCTAGTCGCCTCCCACCCCATGCCTAGCTACTGCGCATTCTGAAATAATGTCCATCTCCAACATCAGCGACAACACAGCCCACGGATCTTGACGTTTAGACAAAGTCACCTTTTGTGTCATGGATGTAAGACAGGAGATGTGGGGAGGCGCTGTCCTGGGGCCCGAATGGTGTCCTTCTAAGAGCAGGTGTTTCAGGTTATGGGTCATGCTGTATCAGAGTCGGGCAGCAGATCCCTAGTGACAGAGGTGCCCATGTTTTCCTTCATAAATGCAGTTTCTGTGTGTCTGTGACACGGCAGGCGGGACCTCCAGAGCCCGAAGCCCAGGGCCTGGCGAGGAGGTGCCGTGTCCCATTGTCAGCCTCGGGTTCTGTGCGGGAACAGAGAGGAGTTGAGAAGCTGCTAATATCAGACCATCAGCGGTTTCCCGAGACTTTTGCACAGCAGCATGCTGTTGAGCTGCCAAAATATTAGGACTGGAAGCAGCTGGCAAAAATGTGCATCGAGGAAGTGAGCCTGCTTGGAGAAGCCAAAGGAAAATTCTCCTAGACTGTGACCTGAGAAGGAACCCGGCCTCGGGACCTCTTTTGGAAACTTTCACTCAGTTAGCATGGGGTTCCCTCCAGCCCCAGGCCCCCCGGGGGCTCCTCTGAAGAGTGTGTCTGTGACAGTTGCTTATTGCCAGTCTTTTCTGGGGCAATGGCATTGACAAGTCCCTTCCCAAACGGCGACCACTTGGTCCTCACTGCAACCTCAGTACAGATGGCCAGGCAGGTTCGTTTTCCTTTTACAAGATATTGACCTTGAATACTGACCTTGGAGGATAGAGTAACTCACTCCTTCAGGAAGGCACAGCCAGGAGGTGGCAGAACCAAGAGTGAGATTTGGTTTTTTGGCTCTAAAAACAACGCTCGTTCTAGTGACATCACTGTTTTAGTCTGTGGCCCCTGGAAGTTTCCATTGTTGGAAGGGGTTTGTGAACCCAAATGTGCCACCCGTAGCCTCAGGTGATAGAAATATAACCGCTGTCATGTGAAGAGAGCCTAGAATCTATCGACACTGATGCCGACCTCTGTGGACGAGTCTCGCAACCAGCATATCACCCCCTGCTGTATCAACTGGCAGAGATGGGACATTCTTTACCACTAGTGATATGTGGCACAAAACTTCCTATGAGTGGACAGAGCTACGAGGGAGGCACGCAACTTTGGTTCACGGTGTGTGGCGTGCGATAGATTCATAACTCAGATAAAGAACCCTACACATAGCAGATGGGAGGGGCTCAAAAATAGTATCAGCTGACCAAGTGACCGGCTGAACTGGAGAAGAGAAATCAGACGCCAAAGGGAGAAACAGCGATATTCCTGATGGTGAATAGGGTGGGGAAATCAGAAGTAAATCCCCTCACTCACAAGGGACAAGGAATGGAAACCAACAGCAAAGGGATTTAGCACATTGTTAAACACTGGAAAACAATTGCTTTTGGAATAATAACACAACGGTGTGGTCTCATTAGAGGTTCTAATGGGAACAGCAAAGAAATACTCTGGGCCAATTTTCTTTCTGTTCCTGTAATTAGTAATACATTTTTAAAGTACTGAGTAGGGGGGGCGCCTGGGTGGCTCAGTGGGTTAAAGCCTCTGCCTTCCGCTCAGGTCATGATCTCAGGGTCCTGGGATCGAGCCCCACATCGGGCTCTCTGCTCATCAGGAGCCTACTTCCCCCTCTCTCTCTGCCTGCCTCTTTGCCTACTTGGGATCTCTCTCTCTGTCAAATAAATAAATAAAATCTTAAAAAAAAAAAAAGTACTGAGTAGGGTGTTATGTCCTTTTCAATCACTGCTAGTGATCATTCATTCATTCAACAGATGTTCACTGAATGCTCCATTATATGCCAGGCACTGATCTGGTGTTGGGGATATAGGGGTGAATAAAACAGACAACAGGCTCTGCCCTCAAGGAGCTCACATTCTGGACAACAAAGAAATGAGAAGGTGGTGAGAAAGTTCTATAGAGATGGTGTCAGGGGGAGGGACATACAGGGAAATTGGTAACTTTAAATGGAATGATCAGGGAAAGCCTCGTTGAGAAAGTGATGTTTGAGCAGGAGCCCCAGGATAGGAGGGAGCAAATCAAGCAGATCTGAGGGAGGAAAATGCCTAGAGTTCCAGGAGCAACCAGGAAACCATTGCAGGGATGCAAAGTGAGACAGAGAGAAGCGGGACAAGGGTGGAGTTCTGGTTACACAGGACTGTATAGGCTATTGAAGAGTTTGGAGCTCTTACCCTGAGTAACATAGAAAAGGCGATGTGATGTGACTTGTATTTTAGCAGATTGCCCTGGTTACTGTGTTGGGAATAAAAGTAGGGAGTCAAGGTTGGGATTAAGGAGACCAATTAGAAGGTTCTGGAAAAAAATCCAGGAGACCCGATCAAGGTAGTAGCAGCAGAGGTGGTGAGAAGTGATTGGTTTTTGGATGTTTTATGAAGGTGGAAGGAAAAGGCAGGATTTGCTAACAGACTAGATGCAGAGTGGGTGGGAAAGATTTAGCAAGGGTGATACCGAGGTTTTGAACATGAACAAGGGCAAGAACACAGTTGCCATTAACTGGCATGAGGAAGGCCTTGGAGGGAGCTCAGGTGTGGAGAAGAAAATCAGAAGTTTGGTTTTGGTTGTGTTAAGTTTGATACGATTTTCTTCTCCAAATTTATATATGAAAGGAGAGGTTCATATTTGAAATATGAATTTGGAAGCCACAGCACAAAGATGGTACTGAGAACATTTGTAGAGAGAGTATTTAGAGAGGAAACAAGGTCAGAGTTCTGAAGCCTGGAGATTTGAGCAGGATGTAATCAACAAAAGCTTGGGAATGGGTGGCCAGAAAGGTGGGAGGAAACCAGGAGGGTGTCGACCTCGGGGAGTCAAGTGAAGAAACTGTTTCATTTAGCGGCTGCTGTCTCCATTACATCAAAGGCTGGGAGAGATCGAGCAAGGTGAGTGCCCAGACTTGCCCATTAAATTTAGTAACATGGAAGTCAATGGTGAGTTTCACAGCAACAGTTTCAAGCGGGGAGTGGGGGGAGTCAAAGGACAGCCTGACCACTGAGGGTTAAGAGAAAACAAGAGGAAATGTAACCAGTGAATACAGACAGCTCTTTTGAAGAGTTGGATGCAAAACTGGGGAGTGGGAAGGAGAACGCGTAGCTGGAGGGGGCTGCCAGTCAAGAAAGATTTCTTTTCGTTGGTTTATTTTTTAATGGGAATGTTATAGCATGTTTATATGCTGATGGGATGATCCAACACGAGGGAGAATTGATGATGCGAGGCAGAGGGGAACAATTGCTGGGGCAAAGTCCTGGAGCAGGGCGAAGAGACCCCCTGGAGAGCGCATGCGTGGAGGCTGATCTTCGGTGCACAGGTGCGTCCTCTGTAAGAAGAGGAGGAACAGGGGGCGCAGGGCGCAGACGCAGCGAGGAGGGGCGGGGAACTGGTCTTCTCACTGCTTCAATTCTCTCAGTGAAATCAGGAGCAAGGTCATGGGCTGAAGGGGGACGGGAGGGGAGTGGTGCTAGAGGGATTTGAAGAGCCCTCTCTCCCAAGTCTGTTGCGGGGATTACCTAAGAGGACCCTGCAAAGCACCTGGCCCATAGGAGAGGCTTAGGAACGGAAAGGAATTCCTCTGTCTTTGTGACTGATGTTCAGAGCAATTTTCTTCTGAGCATTACGTATATGGTTTTTATTATTTTTTAAATTTTATTAATATTTCATGTTTGGCATAGAAAATTATGGAAAAGGCAGAAAAGCAAAAAGGAAAAAAAGTCACTATAATCATTTCCCGAAGAAAACAGCTATTAGCTGTTGGATGTGTATCCTTTCACCCCTTTTTCTATGAATAGACAATATATATATCCTGCTTTTTTTCACTTCACATTTGTATTTCACTGTTTCCTCATGTCATTTGGTCCAAAAATATGATTTTTAAATCTACGCATTCCATAAATGGCTCTAAGCATTCCCTCCTGGGGCTGTTCTACTATTTATCTTGAAATTTCCCCATTTTGGACATTGAGGCGGGAATGCCAGCTTTTCACATCTGTAACTACCTCTGTCATGGACATCCTTGCGGAGAAATATTTATGCTCTGATGAGTTCTTGAGAGTAAACTCTTAGAAATGGAATTATTAGGTCAGAAGGTGGGAACCTTTTAAAGATGCTTGAAATATATTGCCAAAGGGTCTTCCAGAAAGGTGATGCTAATTAACATTTCTTCCAGCGGCATAGGAGAATGTCCTGGCAGGATCATTTTTAAAACCTTTGCAGGTCAGTACTGATTTATTGTCTTAATCTGTCCTTCCTTGATGGCTTGCGAAGTCCAGTTTCTTTTCACATATTTACTTCGTTTGCATTTCTCCGGAATGGCTCTGTACAGGGGAGTTTGGCTTGAGGAAAAGCCTCGCAGTGGAGATACTTTGGAAGCTGCTGAGAGGTGTCTGGGTCAGTCCCTTTCCATCATGCTTCCCTGGACGGGGACCCTGAGCTCCCGGAGGCCAGTGTGCAGCGGTGACACAGCCCTCCAGCTAACATTCCTCTGTCCTCTCAGGGGGAAGGCTCCTCCAGCCCTTCCCACCCCTAGAGGGCACCTCCAAAACAGAAGGACTCCAGTGGCGCCTGCAGGAATCATCCCAAGTCCCAAGAGAGTCAAAGTCCTTTTTCATATCCCACAAAGAGAGAATTGCTTCCGATCCGTGGCCTGGCAAACAGGAGCCATCGCAGGAGTGAAGATGCTATGGGAGGTGGGGGGCGGCGAGCCCTTGTTTCATTTCCCTCTTGGTGCAGTGCCCGAGACGCAACTTGTTTTGAGATTCAATGTTCCTTCTCACCCGGTAGAAGGCAACTTGAACCGCCGCGTTGTTAGCACTGGTTTTTAAAAAGTTCTTCTCCCGAAAATATCTTTCACACTCATTTTATTTGGTGGAGACCCAGCTTGTCCTTTTTAACCCAAGCATCAGGGACCCTCCCAACATAAGCTTTAGCCAAAAAGGAAGTTATTTTTGCAATTTCTCGGGAAGAGGAAAACTCCCTTTCCAGTTTATTCTGTTAGTGACAGCTTCAAACTCAATCTCTCACACGTGCACATGTACACACACACATGTACACACCCACATACATCTGCCTGTACACACACACACACATGCACGCACACAGATACACACCATTCACTGCTGCCCCCCACACTCACACCATATCTCAGGCACTACCCCACCCTACATGTGGGCACACACACCCCATACTCACACTTGACCTACACAACACACGTGACACCCTAGCACACATTGCATGGCACATGAACACACCCACACACCACACACTCACACCATCACAACAACCACCCCCAACACACACACGCATATCCCTTCTCCCTCCCAGCCCTTTCCATCCTCTCCCCCCCCCCCTTGAGCTTCTAAAAACATACATGGTTCTGGGATTTTCCCCGAGGACCAAGGAGGGTATGTACCGCCCCGCCCACATTGCCTGTCACAAGGCATTGAAGACACCCTGGCCACCTTGCTACCTGCTTGTGAGGACTGGGGCGGGG
>CM053606.1:83871928-83926202 GCA_028646535.1 Procyon lotor | reverse complement strand
TTTTTTTTTTTCCTGCTCTCTCAGAAAAACCTCATTCAGAAGCAAATCTGCTATCAACCACTCCAGTTAGGTGGTCCAGAGCCAAATTTAAATAACTTCTTGCGTATCTCATGCTACAGCTGTCCTTCCCATCAGTGTGGATGATTGGAAGTTACTCCCTCTTGATTAGGGGCGTCAGGATTGACTCCTGCTAAGGAACTTATTTCAGCCATCAAATGTTTCCCAAATGGCAGGAGAGGTGGGAGATCACAGTGATTGAGAGACTGGGCCCTGGGTTCAAGGACAAGGTGATCTGAATCCAAACTGCTCTGGGCCTAGACCCTGAGCCTCAGGTCTCTCGTGGACCGTGAGTCTCACAGATCATCATGGGAGTGACTTCGTGGGGCGGGTGCCGAGGATTAAAGGAGGTATTTCCCAGTGCCCGGATCACAGCCCTGTGCAGTCATTTTCCCAGACATGCTGTTGTTATGAATGTGCTCTGGGTTTCTGCAGCCAAAATATCAAATAGGTGGACACATCGTAATAGAGTTTTACTTGCCCTGATAATGCCTTGCAACAGGGAACAAGGAAGGGAGATTTCGGCTGCACATTTTCCAAAATGATGAGCTGCCATTTCTTAGTTACAGTGAGAGACCAGAGGGATATACCTATTCCCAGCATCGGTGGCATAGGGTCACTGCAGCAAGTGGCCAGCTGGTCATCGTGTCACTGCCCTTCCCATAGTTCCCCGGATGCGACCCTCTTTCAGCTCATTCGCCCATATGGAAAGAGGACTCCCTTCGCCTTTCTACAAAGCTGGAAAGTCATTATTAGAGTAATAATACCTGTTATTACCAGTCAAGCTCTCTTTGATGCTAAATTATTATTAGATACTTGGCTAAAAAGGTCTGTGCTCTTGTAATTTACCAAGGCCAGATTAAGCAGAACAATAATCCCCCGAGTAACAATGCCATCTTGCATTTCTAGGGTGAGTTTATTTTTCAAGTGCATAGTATGTCACCAGGCTGCTCTTTGACCTCCCTCGGCCAAGAAATCCTGGCATTGTGCCTTTTATTCTGTGCGCTACCCTTAAGTTTTCAGGCCACATGTCCCTTTGGAAATCTCCGGTGCAAGGCATTTTCAGGCTCTGGCCATAGCTGGAGGGGGGGGGGCAGAGCTGGTGTGGGGGGGTTGTTTTTCTGCAAACATGTGCCCCTGACCTTCAAGACGCGGCATCTTTATTATGGCCATTTATTATTTACAAAGCACTGCAGGTGTACACAGCATTTTATGAGACACAAAGACAAGGTCCTGCCCTGTGCACTGAGAGGTTTTATCCAGCATTTCATCTGTCTGAGCTGAGCTGTGGGAATGCAAGGCAAGCAGGGCTGAAGAGCTGAGGGCCGCGTCTGGGGTGTCAGGGCGGAAGGAAGGATTTCTGATGAGGAATTTTAAATGGGGGAAGGTCAGGTGTGTGAGGCTCGGCGTGTCACTCCGGAGTCCGGGAGAGGTTTGGTGGGGTCTGGTGTTCCCACCTCGGGAGGAGAAATTCTGTTCGTGTGCCTTGGAACAGCTGGGGGAGGAGTGATGGAAAGGCTAAGAAGGCCCTCCAGCCACTCATCCCAGCCTGTACCTCCTCCCGACGCCCGACTTTCCTGCGAGTTTTCTTGTTATCGTCTGTTCTGGGGAGTGATCATGGCAGGGAGGATGGTAAGTCAGCCTTTAAAAAATGTATTGTTTTTAATTCACGGTGTAGCTTTAAGCAGATTCATTTTCTTTCTCAAGAATGTTAGAGTTCGGGGCGCCAGGGTGGCTCAGTGGTTAAGCCTCTGCCTTCGGCTCAGATCATGATCTCAGGGTCCTGGGATCGAGCCCCCCGCATTGGACTCTCTGCTCAGTGGGGAGCCTGCTTCCCTCTCTCTCTCTGCCTGCCTGTCTGCCTGCTTGTGATCTCTCTCTCTCTAATAAATAAAATGTTTTAAAAAAAGGGTAGAGTTCTGTGTATTGGGACCCCCTGCTCTCCAGCCATCCATCAATTACTCTTCTGTGTCCGTCTGTCTGGCCGGCCCTAATGGCCTCTCCCCGTCTCTGTGGGTTACCATCACCAGCCTGCGTCGTCCTTCTGTCCTCGCGGCAGACCCCCACCCAGTAGCTCCCAGGAACGGGCGCTGGTGGGAAGAGATGAACAAGACCCCGTTCCTTCGCCCCCTGCCCCCCAAGAAACCGTAGACTGTCAGGCACAAGATGTGAAAAAACAGTGAGACTGCGACCACAGCTGCCTCTCCTCCGGGAGCAGACAGAGGATTTGGCAACACGAACAGAGATTCCTTCTGGGCTTCCAGTCCCTCATTTGGAGATGTTCCTGGGCTCCTACCCTCTGAAACAAGGGCTCAAATCCTAAGAAGGTGAAGAAATCTAGGCTTGCCCTGGGTTCGGGACAAACTGATCACGTCCCTGGCATGGGATTCTTCCTGCTCAGAGCTCAGGGCTTAGTCTAATACCAGGCAAGTTTTGCAGCCAGAAACAGATATAAATTTGGCTGGGTAGCACTAGCGAAAGCAAAATAGATTCTGTAATGTACCGAATATGCACCAGATGGCTCTGCTTCCTACCAGCCCTGGAAGGCTGTTTAACAAAGCTTACTGCCCTCCATCATCACTAGCATCACCACCACCATCATCATCATTAAATCGTATTAAAAGCTCTGTGGTACATGGCACTCTACAGAGTCCTCTGAGCCTGGATGTTTAGTTGAGACTATTTCCCGCCTCCCTTCCTCCCAGCCCCTCCCCCCACTCCACATCCCAGTGTGTCTGCAGTCTGGGTTATCGTTTCCTGCACAATCCTCCCTCCCCATTTCCCATCCCTCAACCTGTTCCTCTTTCATATTCCCTTCTCCTTTCCAAGCCGATGTCAGAGTGTGGACTTTATGCCTCCTGCGTAAGAATCATCCGGGGAGTGTGTTCACAGTACGGATTTCTGGGAGCCCCTCTGCCCCCCGCCCCCATGTTAATTCACAATGTCTGATGGTGGCCCACGGGCATTTGCATGTTAACAAGCTCCCGTACATGATTCTCCTGTGCCACAGAGTTTGACAGTGCTGCCTTACGCTCTCTCCTTTCAATGGGAGCCAAATACTTAGTGTGTAAGTTTCCCAATTTAGAGGGGCACGGACCAGGAGCTAGCTCAGGCAGGGACACCAACAGTCATGTGCCAGAGCTGGCCCGTACCTGATGGCAAAGGTATTTTCACAAATTTGCAAGCTGGCTATTAAACCATAGGTAGTTTGAAATCGACCATGGGATGAGTCAGAAATCAACAAACACCACATATCAAGACCTTGTTTGTTTGGAGAATTCATTCACCGGCACACCACTGGACACCTAGGATCAACCCAGCACTGCAATTTGCCCATAAAAGCACTAAGGACCAGGGAGGTAAAGGGATCAATCCAAGGTCTTTGCAACAAATAAGGTGGAATCGTAGCTAGAATTTAAGCCTCCTGGTCCCTATTCTGATGTGCATGAGAGCCCAATTCCTTTTTTGTAATTACTTTGCCTCTGTTGGGAGGTTGGTTTGTAAGGATTCCTACATAGAGTTCCTGTGAGTGTTTGTCACTCTGTGAGTTGGTTGGGATCTTCGATTGCAAGCCACACACTCTAGCTGCCCTAAGCAGAAGAGAAATTCAGCTGAAGAGTCTCACTGGGTTCACAGAAGTGGAAAGTAGGCTTGCAGAAGGGCTGAGCAAGGGCAGCTGAGGACTACATGAAGCAAGGACTGATGGACGGTCTCCTGAGGGAGAAGTTGATGAGTTGAACCCACTCCAAACTCTCCTTTCCAGCCTTGCTTTACTTTGTTCAAGATACAAACTCCTTGAAGAGAGTGAGGTTGCCCTTGGGCCCCATGCCCACTTCTTAGCTCAGGCTGGACTGGGGAACCATGATGGACAAACCCAGGCCTGCATACAATGGGTGAGAGATAATTCCCCCAAAAGAAATCAGGCACCATGGGGTGCCTGGATGGCTCAGCTGGTTAAGTGTCTGCCTTCGGCTCAGGTCATGATCCCAGGGTCCTGGGATGGAGCCCCGCATCGGGCTCCCTGCTCAGTGGGGAGCCTGATTCTCACTCTGCCTGCTATTCCCTCTGCTTGTGCTCTTTTCTCTGGCAAATAAATAAATCTTAAAGAAAAAAAAATAATAAAAAGAAAGGAAGAAATCAGACTCCCTTACAGTGCAAAGAGGAAACTGATGCCCAGTAGCCAAAAAAACCACATGCCTTCTATGCACTTCAACTAGACAATGAACTCTAGGAAGCTTAGATCGATATTTCCCTTTTTCCACGGATCATGTGCATGGCACTTTATGCCCTAGGCACATCCTACCTTGGAGCTAAGATTTGGAACTAGACTTGGGCATTAATGCTTAAGTGTGTGAGTTCCCAGTCATTCTCTGCTCATGCCCTGCGCCCTCTCTTATTGTATTGACTACCGTCTAAATGCCAGTGACCCATAGACTAGACCCATAGTTTGGGTTTCCCATTGGGCATATCCACCGTAGAAGCACTTTCCAGCTCCAGCTTTCTCTTCATTCCTGCTGTCCCTGCCTGGATTCAGGTTAGCATCAGATTCATGTATCATTTGCAATATCTCTGGTCTCTTTCTCTATTGCATTCTTTCCTATCTAATCTACCCTGTAAATGGCACCCACTTATCAAAAACAAGCAGATCTTGTCATCAGGATGACATCACCCCCATCCTTACACGACATGCAATGACTCTTCTTTATTCAAAGTAAAATCTCTACTTCCTACCTTCCATACAAGGCTTTTGGTGATCTGCTTTTAACCTGTCCCTCTCAGCCCTTCTGCCCCTCACTGCAGACACACAGCTTTCACCTTAACCACGTGGAACCTCCCAGCAGACACGCCAGACCTTTCCTCTCCCAGGACTCTTCACATGCTTTCCTCTCTGAGCAGTGCCCCTGCTCAGAATCTTTCCCCAGAAAGTTCTTATTCGTCCTTTATGACTCAGAGGACAAGATAGAAAGTGTGGGCAGAATGGTGGTGTTAGATGGATGGGACGGGTGGGGATTGTCTTGGTGAATCTTAGAGAATCTTGGTGAAGATCAGCCTTTGCTGACCTGCCCCAGGAGCTTTGATTTCTCGTCTCCTGTATTTCCACAAGTCTTTGTTCATATCGTTCATAAAGCACTTACTCCATTTCAATGGATGAGTTCACATGCACTGTTTTTTTTCACCTCGTCATGAACATTCATGAATTTTTTTGACCACTCAGGACCTTTCCCATCCTTCCTATGTTTGGGAAATCCTCTGTTTTATGAAACCCCATGTCCTACCATGGAAGGCATGTACTCTCTGACCCAGCCTCCCTCGCAGCTGGAGCCCCGGATGTGACCACACATGCGTGTTCAGAAGCTAGTGCTTCGAAGCAGAGAGAACTGGGGTAATACGTTCTCACAAAGGTGGCTTGGATCTTCCACAGCCTCGGAGGTAGTGGTGGCAAAAGACCCTGATGGGCGCCTCTGAGGTCATCAGTTCAGGCTGCCTCTCTGTGCAGATAGGGAAGCCAGTTCTGTGAAGTGTTTTGGGGTGTGATTCCTAGCTATGCGGTTTCCCAGAAATATTGTGATTTAACTAACATTCTCCAATAAATCTATTTGCTGATTAGAGTAGCCATAGTTGGCCTCTGATTTTTGCAACTAGGAATTTCGACCTTTTAGTCTGCAAAACCTTTAAGAGAAGGGGCCACTGCTTGTTTGTTTCATCATTTCCTTCCACAGTACCCAACACCAAGTAGCTTCATGTAGAATTTCCCTTTCATTTGACTCGCCCATAAGGCTCCTAGTCTTGGACGTTGATTTGGTTTCATTCTTTCAGCTTCATCATGTTCCTGCATTCTCCTTATTTCTTCCCCACACAGATTAACTAAAGAGTTGAATGAGTTTCCCTGCCCCAAACTTTTCAGAGATATTGTAGACCGCCTGTATGTCATCTTAGAAGGCCCTGGAAATAATTTTTGTGTGTGTGATAGGGTTCCTGGGCCAGTAGGCGAGCAGGATGCTAGAGGTCTTCAATTTCATAAGGCATTTGGTGGAGTCTCATTTTATTTCCTTGAGGACAAGATAGGAAATGTGAGCTGAATGACAATGCGTTAGGAGCATGGTTGAGGTGGGGACCGCTAGCCGTCCACCAAATTCCCATCTTCTTCGCAGGAACAGGAGCAGAGCTGGCCCTGGCTGCCCAGCTGCACTGCATTTCCCGCCTTCCATGCAATAGGGCGCACCATGTGTTTAAATTTTTTCCACTGGCCTGTGAGAGGAAGTGATGCCTGCCACTTCCAGGGCCGGCCCATAAACCTCTCCCACTTGCTCATCTAAGCTCATCCTCTTCCTGCTGACTGGAATGGGGACCAGCCCAGCAACGGAAGTCACAGGCTGAAGACAGAAGAGCTTCCCGTGGGGTGAGCCCCTGACTAATGGGGGGAGGATGGTCTCCTGCCAAAGCACAGCCTCTCCATGCTGTTATGTGAGAGAAGAAGAATTTGTCTGTCTGCTACGCCTCTGAGGTGTCGTGCGGCCTCTTAATCCTGATTTCCCTTTCCTCTGATGCGCTGAGCTAGCTGGTTTAACAGCCACTATTCCAAAGAATAGTGACCAATGTGTCATCAGCTCAGAAGGAGAACACCAGTGACGTACCACAGGGCTCATCCTGGATGCTGACGCAGGTTATTTTAAGCAATAATTCAGACAAAGCTGTGGAAGCCGTACTTACCAGATTTAAAGAAGACACAATAGCTGGTCAAATTAAAAAAGATCTCAAGAAGCTAAAAATAACGGGTGATATTTTCTAAGCACTTAATGTAAGCCAAGCTCTGGGTTTAAGGCTCTCCACACACGATCTTATTTAATGCCCATGATAATCCTACAATGTAGAAACATTATCTCGCTTTCCAAGCTGGGGAAACAAACTTCAAGAGATTAAGTACAGAGCTTGTAAGTGATACCCCTGGGATTTGAACCTGAGCGCTATGGGGTCCTGAGCGCTATGCGGAGGTGGCCTTGTGTCCGGGTTTGTCCTGGACAGTCCTGGTTGTGCCCTTTGTCTCAATGGGATTATTAATAACAGCAATAGCACTCCTTGCACTTTCCAAAGTGTCCTGATTTGGATGATGAATTATATGGCCACCTTAGTGATTCTGCCCAGTCTAAAACTGACAAGGTAGGGCTTAGAGGAAATCAGTGTACAGCTCCACACGCCAGAAGTTCAAATACAGAAAATTCAATGGATTTTTAAAATTATGTTACGTTGAGACAGTAGTATGAGGAGGCTGTAAAAATGGCATTGGAAGCTTAAGGTCATCATTAGTAGGTGTGGTGAGTCCAGAACCATAGTATGGATGGTTCTATGGTACTTGGTGCTGGATAAGCCATATTTAGCCTGTTGAGATGTCTTCAAGGAACCATATTTGCAGAGGGACGACCACGAACTGGACCACATCCGGAGGAAGGTGTGCTAGTGTAGTGTCAGGAGACTAAATTATATGAGGACTGGGTGAGGACCATCTAAAGGGATGCTCTGCCTGGAGTCAAGCAGATTTTGGGGACATGTGTGCTGTCCTCATATGTCCCAGTGGCTGCCATGTGGGGGAGGGATCAGGCTGATGCCAGGGACTCCAGATGGCAGATCCAGGACTAGGTGGAATGACAAGGAAACAGATTCCAGCTCAATTTCAGGAAGAACTTTCTAACAATCTGAGCTGTCTGACAATATGCCTGCTTCACAGAGGATGGAGCAGCCGGTCCCTGGTCATGTGCAAGCCAAGTCAGGCTGCAGACCGTCAAGCCTGTCCCTGGTCACGGTCACGCCCAGTCAGAGACATAGGGGTAGCCTGTGCCCTAGGAGTGGGGTCGAATCAGATGACCTCTAGGCTTCCTTCTCGAGTTCTGCGATTCCAAAAACAGGGATAGAAACAGATTGCTGACACAGACAGGGCACCGGATTTATTCAGGGTGTGAGTAGGCAACCAATCACAGCCTAGATTTTTTTTTTTAAAGGCAAGTAGACCGTGCCTTAATCTGTACTTTGAGTAGTCCTATGGTCCTTAACCACCTCTGGGTTATTAGACCTGCTAAGGCAGGCTAGGGGCTTGAATGAAGCTAGTCAGGAATGACTGTCCAGCCCTTGAACAAGAATAGGGAAGAAAGAAGGAGAACTAGCCCCTTCATGTACCAGATTAGAGAGAGCTGGGTGCTTCTAGTTCCTGCTCTGTGCCTGCCTTCATAGTTGCCAGTCCCCAGATTTCTTACCCAGAACAAAGGAACGTCGGCATTCACCCACGAGTCAGTAAAAGGCACCATGCTGCTGGCTGAATAAGGGGTGACAAGACAGAATTTGAAATTAGGTTGTTTCTCAGTTGGAAGTAACAACAGCAACCCCAAAGCAAACCAAATCTTCAAACTGATTTAATATAAAGTGATTTTTTTATTGTCCACGTAACTGACAAGTCTAGAGGTAGGTCTAGTTTCAGGCAATGCTTGATCTAGGAGCTCAAATAATTGGGACCAGGAGTCCGTTTCTTTCTCTCTATTTTCATAGCTCTGCTTGGCTCCACTGCTGTGCAGACTCCCCCACTATAAACCTCCTCAAACCTGGGTGACTTCCAGGATCCTACGAGGCTGGCCATCCAGTAGGGGAAAAAAGGCCGGAGTGCATCATTTCAGCCTGGTTGGGCCTTCCTAAGTCACGTGTCAGCCCTGAGCCTACTATCACTGTGACCGGGAGAATGAAGGGGAGAATGACTGGGAGAACAGGAGTTTAAGCTCCACAGCTGAAGCTGGGCATTGGTGTCAATCACGCACAAATCACGTGGCTCCAATAAGGAGGGAGGTTTCCCAGAGGAAATCTGACGAATGCTGCTCAGAGGAGGGGGAGTAAATGTTGAGCTGCAAATGACAGGTGTCCCACGGGCATGGTCCCTGATCTCAGGGGCCATCTGTAGAAGAACTAGGTACTTGTGGATGAAAGTGCTGTTCCCCTATCACAGAGGAAATCCCGGGTGCCAGGAGAGCAGAGAAACACCTAACCCAGACCGGAAGTGAGGTGGTCGGGGAAGCCTTCCTGGAGGGGTGGCATCTACACTGAGACCGGAAGTGTGAACAGGCTTGAACTAGGTGATAAGAGAGAAAGGCTGTTTCTCTCTACCTAGAGGCACAGGCGTGACCTAAGCCAGGAGGTGAGAAAGCATCCCAAGTTCAGGGACCGAAAGGAACTCGGTGTGGCAGGGGGGTGCAAGGAATCCTAGGAGGCGGGGGGGTTCCACCCGGCAGTGCTGTCCATTGTAGTGGAGAAAGGAGCTGGGGCTTAATGGAGGCCCGGGAGCTTCGTTTGTTCATAAGGCTGCAGCCAGCAACGACACTAGAGGTTAAGCACTCTCGGCAATGGGGGGGTGGGGGGTGGGGAGGTGGGAGGGTAGGGAGGCAGCCCTGGCTTGCCCTCTCCCCATCAGGAGACACAGCCCAGAACCCTGAGGGAGGAGGCGGTAAGTGCGGGTGAGGAGGGCAGAGGCCCAGTGCTGTCAAGTTTTAGCTCCGTCTCTGGGTAGCCCCAAGCTAAATGTCACAGTTTTGCCTAAAGCTGGCTTGGGATTAAATAAATCCCTCAGTCTGCTAAATTATAGACTGAGGTACTTACTGCATTAATATCTTTCACTGGATCTTGAGGTGTGAAAGAGGATTCCTCGGAGACAAGGTTTTGATCCCAGCCTGTGCGTCCGGATTTCCCAGGGAGCAGTGTCAGCAATGGTCCGGCCACATCACCCTTGGTGGCAGGGTCCCCGTCCCGCGGGTGCCCCTGTGGCGGCCCATGGCTTTCTTGCTGGGGAGACGACGTACCTCGGTGGTGACAGTGTGGAGGCAGACAGCCCTGGGTTTGGACCTCAGCTCTCCCTTTTACCATGTGATCTTTGGGAAGTTTCCTGACTTTGCTAAGCCCCAGTGTCCTTCTCTGTAAAATGAGATGAGAGTACCTACCTCGTGGGAGCTTCGTGGGAATTAAATGAAATTATGTCTCTAAATTGCCTACGGTGTCATAAACCCCCGAATGGAAAATATTATTCTTACTGTGTTGGAGATGATTTTCATCTTTACCTACATTCAAATGCCATTCACTCATTTATTCATTCATTCATTCTGGCAACATTTACTGAGACTCTCCTAAATCCCAGGCACTGGGTTACATAGCTACGAACAAAATAGACAAAAATCCCTGTCCTCGTGGATCTTACCTTCTAGTCGGGGAGATGGACGGTAGACAAATACAAAACACACCATTTCGGGCAGTGATAAGAGGTCTGAGGAAAATAAAGTAAAATAAAGGGGAGAGGGGAAGCTATAGGGGGCTGTTTTTAATGGGGGTGGTCAGAAAAGTCCCCCCCGGGGACGTGACAGCCGAGCAGAGACCCGAAGGATGGGAGAGAAGAGGACCGTGTCGGAAGGGCTTGAGGCAGGAGGAACAAGTAGTGCAGGGGGCAGGAATGGGTTTGGAATTTTCCAGGGAGAGCAAGAAGCTTCCCGTGGCTACAACAGCAGGAGTCAGGTGGGTGGTGGGATGGGGGGGTCTGGGAGAGCTGGGCAGAGGCCAGAACTGGAAATGCGGGTGTTCTAAAATGTGATGGAGGGTTTACAGCAGAGGCTAGTAAGATACTCTCACCTACATTTTATAAGGACCATTCTGGTGGCTACAGGGGTTTTGACTGGGAGCTATAGTCCCGGTGACTAGTAAAGGGCGTGCATGACTCTGTTCTATTCTTGGGGTGCTAGGCAACCTCTGGGATGCCCCCAATGATCCTCACCTCCTGGTATTCACACCCTTTTGTAATCCCCTCCCCTTGGGTGTAGCTGGATCTAACGACTCTCTTCCATCAAATATCATATGGCAAAAACGACAACTTATTACTTCTAGGAGCAGGGTATAAGAAGACTGTGACTTCTGACTCGTTTACGCTCTTGTTGGCTTGCCGTGCTGTGAGCCCCAAGTGTAAAAGAGCTGACGTCTCCAGCTAACGGCCGGTGAGAACCTGAAACCGGCCAACACCACCTGAGCGATCTTGGATGTGGATCCTCTTCTGGCTGAGCCTTGGGCTGACTGTGGCTCTGGCCGACATCTTCACTGCCACCTTGAGGGGGACCCAGAGCCAGAGGGCCCCAGCCAAGCCACGTGCGGACTCCTGACCCACAGCAACTACGAGATAATAAAAATCTGTTGTTTTAAATCCCTGAGCTTTGGGGTGACTTGTTACACGGCTCTAGCTAACACATTTGGTATGAGTTAGGAAACTACAAACCCAGGGTAGCAGATCAGAGGTGTAAGAATTACACTATGAGTTCTTCCCTCCGATACGTCATGACTCGCTGACGTCCTTCTGATCTTTAATCAGTGTCATCTTATCACCTTCTTGGCCGCTTGTAGAAATGGCAGCGACCCACCTCCACACCTTCCCGTCTCCATCTGACACACTGTAGACTTGACAGATTTCGTTTCTGCCCCTCTCTGCCCGCACCCCCAGCACCTTGAGAATGTAGGTTGCCCGTAACCAAGGAGTTTGGGCTCTTTTGATCACCACAGTATTCCCAGTGCTGGAATCACGTGTCACGCTGGGAAAGTGGTAGGTGCTCAGAAATCTCTGTTCCCCCACATACTGCTGGGCTTAACAGTGAAGGCAGGAACCAAGGAGTGACTAAGTTGGCTAGAGGCTGTATTATTCCGTTCAGCAGCACTCCACTTACACGCAGAACAAAGAGCACCGATCAAAGCCAACGGCCGAGTCTGGGAGGCAGTGAGGATTCCAGAACACAGAACACGAGCGGCAAGAGAGGATAGGCAGAGGATAAAGGAATGAAAGGAAAGCAGGAGTGGAGGGCGGACGTGGCTGCACTGGACAAAGCCCTCTTCTGCTGCGCCTCAGCCTGGCACATCGGGGCCCTGGCCACCTTCACTGGGACTCAATGTAATCAGTCCTAGAGTCCCTCCGCTGGCTAAGCTGGTGTTACGTGGGGTGGTAAAGCATCTTTGAACCGGCTACTATGTTCTGCAGTTTTTATTGCCTTACCGAAGCTTCTTCCTCCCAATTTCACATTAAAAAAAAAAAAATCAGCTCTTCCTTTTTTGCAATAATGGAAGGGGAGAGGAAAAGGGAGAAGTCAGGCTGGGAGAGTGAGGCAGAGCTTCACACTCTTAATTGTGACCTTTTTTTTTTTTTTTTTTAAGATTTTATTTATTTGACAGAGAGAAACACAGCGAGAGAGGGAACACAAGCAGAGGGATTGGTAGCGGGAGAAGCAGGCTTCCTGTGGAGCAGGGAGCCCGATGCAGGGCTCGATCCCAGGACCCTGGGATCACGACCCGAGCCGAAGGCAGACGCTTAACGACTGAGCCACCCAGGCGCCCCTTAATTGTGAACTTTTGATCGCACTTCGCTGGCTTCCATTTGGGGGATGGAAAAAACATGCTGACTTTTCCTCCATTCACAAGCCTGGTAAACTTTTCTGTGTGCTCCTTAAAAACCCAGTTTCCCCCATCCCACAGCATCCGTTTCAGGGGTGGCTGCTACCGGCCTAGAGAGTGTGTAAATTCTAAAAGGATACCCCTTCTGTGTGGACACCCTCCGCTAGCAGATGGCTTCATGCAAAGCTGTTGCTTTTGTGCAAAGAAAAGGCATCCCTCCCTGCAGGCCTGGAATCCGGCCCTCCTTGCCTCCTGAGTTGGGCACCTTTGCACAGTGTATAAACTCGTGTCCATACACAGTGGTTCTCTCCAAGTCTCTTCTTGTCTTCATCTACAAACATGAAGTACGTGTAAAGAGTAAAACCCTAAGCCATCCGTAGCCAAAGGGGACGTTGAATGGGGTTGTTCAAGATGTGTCCTAGAATCTGCATTTCTTTCCGAAGATCACATTCTGGAGATCACATTCAGTCTGGAAGTACTTCTTCACACACACACACACACACACACACACACACACACACACACACACACACTAAGATTTTATTTATTTATTTGACAGAGAGCTAGAGCCAGAGACCACAAGCGGGGGATGACAGATGGCAGAGGGAGAAGGAGAAGCAGGCATCCCCCCGACCCCCGAGCAGGGAGCCCGATGCGGGGCTCGATCCCAGGACCCCAGGATCATGACCTGAGCCGAAGGCAGACGCTTAACTGACTGAGCCACCCAGGCGCCCCGGTCTGGAAATAATTCTTGATACCAAGAATCCCGGTTCCCAGCCCAGCCCACCCTAGAGGTAGCTGAGCAGAGGCAAGCAGATGCTGACGATGGAACAGAAGAGTATGTTACAAGTAGAGAAAGGAGCTGTTTGTGGGCTATAAATAACCAACGGTAGGCATTTTGCAGAACACAGTGGAAAAGGCAGCCTCCCTAGATATCAATGGATATAACCTTTGTTATTTAAAGTCTGAACTTTAAAAAAATGAACAGCAATGCTTTGATTAAAATTATAAATGAGAAAAAAAAATCTGAACGTCGAGAGACTACATATCCAGTGATGGGGAATTCTCTGCAGGTAATAACAAGAGCCTTGATAGAAGAAGCAATTACCTGCACCTGGACCAATATGAGCCCAAGAATCAGGTGGGACAGAAGAAGCAGAGCAGTTTCTTGGAGCTGGATAACATAAAATCAAGGGATTCATCAGCTCCTCACTGGGGATGGGGTGCAAGTCAATTTCGGAACCCAGGCGCACTTTCTCCCGTTAACGGTGCAGTAAATTTTAGATAGTTCTCATTACATAACGTGAGACTCAGCCATTCTCAGTTAACCTGGGTCTTATCTTTATTGAAGTCTAAATTAAAGAAAACTTCTAAGTACCTTCATAAATGGAATCCGACGGGGAGAAGAGCCCTACCTAACTATTGTTGACGGGATCCCAATACCCAGAATGGGCGGATAAATGCAGCGTCCCTCGGGGAATGCTGCCTTCCCTAGCCTTCTCCCAGTCCAGAAGGGCTGTACATTAAAATGACACCGTGTGTGTGGCTGCTGGCCAGGCTGCCTTTCTTGCAACCATCTGTGTGTCAGAGTTTCCACCAAGCTGCCTTTGCGTTCACCAATTCATGGCATCAATAACCCAGCACATTCCTGCGTGTGCCTTGCGGCCAGCCTAGGCCAGTTCTGGAATGTTTCCTCCCTGCTGCAGGGCCAGCTTCCCATGGCGGATCTGTCTTTACCTTGTCTCAACCCTCTACCATCCATGGGGGGTGAGGTGGGTGGATGGCAGGGACTAATAAAACTGAAGTAAAAACCATTTGTTTCTAAAAGGAAGGCAGAACCAACTTTCAACAACTTATTTGCCTCCTGATAAAACTGGTCTTTGGCTTTCTTTCCACCTTCCTTCCAGTGCCTTGCCACTACCTCCCCCAGTCTGTCGATAATGTCCCCCTTCACTCCCACCCCACAAACTTCCTTTGAGGGCTCAAACCCCCCAGGCTTTGGCTTGTTTATCTTCAGAAGGCTCTATGTCTTCCAATGACGCTTTATCTCCATTCCCTTTTCTGATGCCATGTGGGGAAAGCAATCTGAGTAAATTCCAAAACCCTCACCATGGTGATTGGTGAGATTTGATTTCAATTAGTCATAAGCACTTCTGGCCAGCAGCATGAAACACTTTTATTTTTCTAAGTAGGCTCCATGCCCAGCATGGTGCCCAACAAAGGGCTTGAACTCACAACCTTGAGATCCACACCTGAGCTGAGATCAAGAATCAGACGCTTAACTGACTGAGCCACTCAGGCGCCCTGGCATGAAGTCCTTCTATGCTCTGTACAATGCTGGGCACATACTGCTGCGTTATTCTTGTTATTTTATGTATTATTGAAAATCATTCCTTTCTTAGACTACAGCTTCTTGGAGTCTCGCTTCTCACTGTTTCTCCTTTCCTCTCCTCTCTTCTCTCCGCTTCTGAGTGTTTCTTTTTTGAAATAAATGACTCCATGTAGATTTCTCTTTTGACATTTCTTCTACAGAGAGAGGGGGTCGCTACCACTTTCAGCTTCCAGAGGTTCCTAGAATTAGGTTTTGGGGCCAAGTCCTGTCTCCCCCTACTTTTTTGCTGTCTTTGCTTGTCCTGTTTCATTTCAAATGATTGCACAGCTCAGCCCTCGTTTTCCAGCCATATCTTTTTTTCCTTTTAACATTTTTTAAAAATTGGGTGGAAAACACATACCATAAAACTCATCAGTGTAGTCATCTTTAGATTACAGCTCAGTAGTTGCAACCGTGTTCACGAATTTGTGCAACAGATCCCTAGAACTTTTTCTTGCAACACCGAAAATCCATCGCCATTAAATAGCAACTCCCCATTGTCCCCCTCCCTCCCTCCAGCCTCTGGTGATCACATTCTCCTTTCTGTTTCTATGAGTTCAATGGTTTTAAATACCCCATAGAAGTGGCATCGTGCAGTATTTGTCTTTCCCTGTGTCTGGCTAATTTCTCTTCATGCAGTGCCTGCAGGTTTTATCCATGTTGTAACATGCATCTGGATCTCTTTCCTTTTTTTTTTTTAATTAAAAAAAATTTTTTTTTAACACGGAATGTATTATTTGCCCCAGGGGTACAGGTCTGTGAAGCACCAGGCTTACACATTTCATAGCACTCACCATGGTGGACCTCCTTCCTTTTTAAGGCTGAATGGTATTCTACTGTGGACACACACATTTTCTTTATCCATTCATCTGTTGGGGGACATTTGGGTGGCTTCCACCCCTTGACTCTGGTGAATAATGCTGCAGTGAACACGGACAGACAATGGGCTCTCTCTTATACTAGAGGTGCATGAAAATCATCTGGAAAGCAAAAAGCGCTGAAAGGATGAAGCTCCACTTTGCCACAATGGCAAGAAAAAATCTGCTGCCTACTTTGTCACTCACTCTGGAAGCTGCTCGCTAGTGTGAAAGTTATTTTGCATAAAATTATCTATTAACTCAAGGCTTTCGACTCTATTTAAAGCTCCACTTTAAAGTTTGACTTTTTTTTAGTCCTTCAGAAGTTTTTTATTATCTGAAAGGATTCAGAAATGTCTCCATTCATCTGGGATCTCCAGAATACTTTACTCTCGAACAAGGGTATCCTGTATTCACACTCATATGCAAGTGACTGTTTGCACTGTCCCTACCCAGCGTTAGCTTTTAAAACCAATACCTCTTTATTTGGTGGCATTGAAAGTAGGCATTGAAAAGGAACGTGTAGGTGGAAATTCTTCCTTAAGTCAGTGATTCCCAGCCCCTTTTCCAGTAGGGCGGACAAGGAAGAAAATCGTGCATGCCGATTCCAGGGAATGACAAAGGACTGCCGGCCTTGACTTCATCTCTCTCCCACTCAGGAAAGCATAAAATACAAGTGAATACAGTGGGTGTTGTTATAGGGATAACCTTGAATTTTCTCCGTTGTTTTTTTTTTTTTTTCAGAGAGGTAAATCTTTTGCAAACTCCAGTATTTTAACTATTAATAAAACAAATCACTCACAAGCCACCTTACCAGTGATTCACTGAACATTGAACACACCGTGGTTGAGAAATTTTGCCTTAAACGGTGATACTGCTGTTCTACGTGTTGTGTGTTTAGCCTTGGAAAGGGTGATGAGAGGCGTGTTTATGGTTCCCCAGTTCCCTCTTTCCGGATGGGGAGAGGCAAGGGAGAAGAGAAGCAAGTTCCTTGAGAGTCCAGGGGTCTTGATCTTGAACCTAAGGCCAGGGTCCCTGCAAATTCAATTATTTTGGGAGCCAAGTATTTGGAGCAGGAGTAACGGAGCCCCTGGAGACTGAACAGTTTAGACAGAGTTTAGAGGTTAAAACACGCACTGTGGAGGCAGACAAATGTGGCTTCAAGTCCAAGCTCTGCCACTTCCTAGCTTTGGGAACTTAGGGGAGTTATTTAACCAGTCTGATCCTCAATTTTCTCATCTGTAAAATGGGCTTAAAAACAATCTCCTTGAGTTAATCTGATGTTTTCATCTGTCCAGAATTCCTCGTTCGTCCCTTCTTTCCCGTGGGCAACCCATTCTGTGGCATTCAAGGGGGGCTGACCTCGAAGTCATCCTCCCCACCACTGGGGCAGCGGCTCCAAGAGTTCGATTCAGGGAGGAGCATGTGACTCAAACCAGCCAATCAGATCTTTCCAACAGGGGAGGCTGAGAAAGATTCTTTTGTGCTGCAGCCCCCAACTGGGTAGATAGGAGAATGGGCCCGGGAGGCAGTAGCCATCGATGCTACCATGTAGGAATACGCTGCCAAAAAATGGAGCCAAGTAGAAATAGGCAAAGGTTAAGAAAGAGAGTGCCCAGGTGAAATTATTTGATTCCTGGTTCCAGCCTTGTCTGAAAGGAGATGGGCCCTGGGTTCCCCAGTTATCTGAGCCCTTAAATTCCCTTTTTGTTTAAACTAGTCTGAGTTGGGTTGCTGACATTCGTAATCAGAAGTCTTGACTACTGTGCTACCTCAAGGTTGTTTGGAACTAATGTCTGCAAAGGGATTTGAGGCTAGGTCATCGTGTCACATCTTTGGGACTCTGTCATCAGTCCCAAGGCCAGTAGAAAGCCCTCTTTTCATGCGTGGGGGGGGGGAGCGGGGGGGGAGGGGTGGTGGTAAACAAGAGCCTACACACTCTTCTCTCTCCTTGCTCCATCAATGGGCACGTGACTCTGGAAACTCTTGTTCTGGAAGGAAAAGTACTGCGGGGTATAACCGTTTGAATGAACTGCTGACCATTTCTTTATCCAGCTCAGTAACCACAGTGGGCATCCCATGTCTCTATGGGTTGATTTGGTTGGAAGTTTTACTTCATTTTTTCATTCACATTCCATTTATGGAACCATAGCATATTAGAGCCGGGAGGCACCCTCAGTAGGAAGCGTCTGGAGGGACCCTCCAGCCGGCCCCCTAGGGACAGAGGGAGCATTGTTCGGCGACCAGCCCCTGACCCCACAGCCAACTGGCTGAAGCAGGTCTCTGCCTAGACTGCTGATTCCCAGGTCTCGGAAAGGGTTCTGCCCTCAACATCGAGCTAGGCCTCTTCTCAGCTGCACGTCCAGACTCCTCTTCCCTCTCACAAAGAGCCCACCCGGTGTGCAGCCCCTAGGGTTCACCTCACTCACAGGTAAGGTGGGGTGCTGCCCCCCCACAGGTGTTCTGAGCAGCACAGCAGAGTCCCCACCTACGCCAGCTGTAGGCTCTGCTTCCCTCTCTCCTCCATCCTCCCTACCTTCTCCTCTCAATCCTCTCCTCTGTTCCTTTCTCCCCATTGTTCTGCTGCTCCATCCCTTTCTACCCACCCTTGACCCCCTTGCTGTCTCCCTTGCTCCTTTCTCCCCCTCCCTCTGCCCTTCTCCCCTCCTTCTCTCTGCCCCTCTTGTCCTCCTTACCTGGTCTGGTTGGCCCACTGCTCCTGGGGGGTTGAGTCCTAGATGTGGAGGCCAATGTTCTGAAGCCCAGAATTTCCCAAAATGTGACCCAGTGACCAACAGTTCCAATAGTGGTTAATATAGACTTCATGTGTTGAAAAAGATTCCTGTGGACAAGTCAAGAGTTAATCAAGTTTTATGGGTAAGAATTTATTTTTTATTTTATTTTATTTTTTGTAAAGATTTTATTTATTTATTTGACAGACAGAGAGAGAGAGAGATCACAAGTAGGCAGAGAGGCAGGCAGAGAGAGGAGGAAGCAGGTTCTCTGGTCAGCAGAGAGCCTGATGTGGGGCTCGATCCCAGGACCCTGAGACCATGACCTGAGCTGAAGGCAGAGGTTTTAACCCACTGAGCCACCCAGGTGCCCCTTACGGGTAAGAATTTAAATCCAAACTTGGAGTGCAAGAGATGACGTATTACCTTGTTTTCTTGTGGTCAGTTTGACTCTGAAGCTGCACCCCAACAGGCTAATGGGAAATTCACCTTGTCATCACCGAGAATTCCTCCTGATCCTGTCCTCCCTTCTCCACAGTGATGACAATGTCCTGAGGTATGATAGAGAGCAGGATCCTTAGTGCGGACACCCATGGCCACATGATGGTTTGCTGTGTCTGGCCAGGCTTGGGCGTGGGAGCTTAGCCGGGGCTGGAGCCTCGGTGCCTAGAGCCTTTCTTGGGTCCTGACAGTTCCTACTGGCCCTGGTGCCAGCTTCTCCCAGAAGTCTCCACTTCTGTTCTTCTTCCATTTTGGAGAATTTCTTGTTGCTCCCTGTGTTGGCCCCTCCACACTTTCTACCAGGCAGAAACACTCCCCCTTTCCCTCCTCCTCTGAGAGGACCCAGCAGAATTTCTCCCAAAGGCAGGAAAGGCTGTGTCCACAAATGGCTCCTGAGATTCATTCCACGAAATACATCTCCTCTCAGTTAAGAGGGAATGGAGGGCTGGTTACTTTCTCGGGAAGAAGGAGCTGGGGATGGGGAAACAGAATAAGAACAAAACGCAAAATATCTCAGTAATAGGCCCCATTATCAGAGAGACGGGTCCTTTCTCGAAGAACTTCACGGGGCTGCCGTGTCTCGTGAACCTCCAGGAGGCAGCTAGGAAACCTCTTCTATTGTATGTGACCTGGGACCGTCTCCGCCAGCCTCTCAAGGACGAGTTCCACAGAACACCTTGGGAAATCCCACATTAGCCATTAGTGAAGGGCTCCTAGCTCTGGCCTTGCTCTCACATGGACGGGTTCGTGGCACTGTCTCGTGGATGCATGGAAGGACACAGAGACAGGAGGTGTGGTGGCAAGATGCACTCTTGGCTCTGCTTCTCCCACACTCTCACCTTGGGCAGCTTAGCTTCTCTGGAGCTCAGTTGTCTCATCTGCACCACAGGGTCAGGAGTCATACCCACCTAGTAGGACTCGGGGAAGATTACCTGAGGTAATGCATGGAAGCATCTAGAACAGCGCCTGGAATGCAGCAGAGGGCCCACAGCGGGAGCAACACTGTCCTTGTAAGTGCTGTTGCAAGTTGGCCTGAATCCAAGGGGTCCGTGAGTAGCAGAGTGACCATCCAAGCTGGGCCGGCAGAACCGAGGGGCGTGAAGGGGGCGGGGCCTGGGAGTCGCACCCCATCCCCCTCAGCTCCACAGCTGGATGCAGAATGAGGGCACAGCGCAGTGTTGTTCCCACCCAGCATGGTGCCTTTTCCACAATGTGAAGAAGTACATTAACAAGGCTGCTCCTAAGACCGTGAAAACAAAACAAGCAAACAAAAACAGAGGTCAGAGACACTGCTCCATCAACCTAGAGCACAGGCCCCCCACCCCCCGACCCTCATCTTTTATCCTGTATCATGGCTTCATGGCTGGGGAGGAGGCCATCGGGACCAACGGGGGAGGACTTGCAGGGACCTGAGTCAGGGCAGCATCGGGAGAGAGCGGAGAGCAGGGAGCACTAGCCCTGTACTGTGGAATGAGCCCTTCCCCATGAACTTGCCTCGCCTGCTGCCTGTGTGGCTCCTCCTTATGGGGCACGGGGGTGTCTATCAGCTTTGGCTTCCTGCAGCCACGCTCTGCAGGTCATTCCTGGTGGCAGGAATGGGGCTGGGATGCAGTTCCAAGCCAGTGTTCAGAGGGATGGGGATTTTATTCATTTCTGCATCCCTTACACTTAGCACGGGGCTTGACTCCTCCCGTGGCCCCTGAGGAAGTGGGAGATCAATGATCAGAAACATCCCCTGCTTCTTCGTGGCTTTTGTCCTTGAGGCTGCATAGCTAGCCGGCAGGCAGGGCTCGGACAGGACAGGAGAGGACAGGCTGTGGGCGCCTGACACGACATGGCTCTCACTGTCCCCTCCGCCCCCTCCACCGCTGACTAAGGAGCCTGAGAAGCGGGGAGAGGGGAGACATTGAAGCAAGGTGACAGGGCTGCTCCTGTCCCCTCCCCCCTTCCCATCTCTCCCTGCACCACCTCTGATCCCTTTGCTTCTTGCAGCCCAGATTAACAGCGGATGGAGGGAAAGCTCGCTTCTAGCACGAAGCCATTTCCACGGGCACAGCTGGTGTTGTGCTTCGCCCCTCCTAATGTCGCTTCGGGAGCAAAGTGATTTCGGCTGCAGTATTAGGAACAGGCTGTCGGGTAGTAACGGCACATTAATTTTGAGCATGTGCAGAGGTACAAGTGGCAATTCCGAGCTTAGACATTTTATGTGTACAGGATGAAGGTTGTGACAGCTTCCTTCCCCGTCAGTCTTCATTCACCTCTGGTTTGCAGAGCAGTGCCGGGCTGCCGTCAGCAGCTTGGGCGTCGTGGGGGTCTGCAAGACACAGGGTTCTGCAGGGTGCAAAGGATGCCACAGAATCATCAAATTGTAGACCCACAAGGGGTCTTGAGTACCGGTCAGATACCAGAGCCTTGCTTTATGGTGTTACTGGACCCGAAACCCAAACATGTAAAGGAAGTCGGGAAAGGACCCAGAGCTCATGCAGCAGCAAGAGCAAGGAGAACCCGTGGCTTGTGACTTCCACCTAAGTGCTTCCCCTGCCTCAAATCTCCCCTCAGGACCTCAGAGGTCTAGAATCCTTTTATCAGAACTCTGTCTACAGAAGGGAGGGGCCCCTGGGAGTCAGATCTTCCTTGGGCTGGACTGTGCTGAGTTTCCAGGATTCCAGGTCTGGTGAATCTGCTGCTCTGAGGCATCTCGGGGCAGCCCTGTCCATGGGGCCTCGCTCATGGGATGGCTGGTCCACGGCTGCCCAGTGACCCTCCTCCCCCCTCCCCTGCTTCATCAGCCTCTTCTTTCTTTGCTCCTTTAAGAAAGCCAGAGCTCCACTTCCATGGGGCAGGGCTGGGACCCTGCATCAGAAGCCTCCACTCTTAGAGTTGGAGGAAGCCCCAGAGATCATCTGATCCAGTGCCCTGGGAGGAAACTGAGGCCAGAAATACCAGCCTAAGGCCACACCGCTGGGGAGCAGCTGGCTGAGGTTAGAACCCAGGACTCTGGACCCTTCCCTCCTGACCCTGCGACTTGAGCGTGAAGACCCAGCAAGCATGGTCTAGTTGGGGTTCTTCTGGCTTCAGAGGACAAATTAGCTTCAGAACCACCTGGAAAACTTGCCTACATCGCAGGTTTCAGAGAGCCACCCAGACGGAGCAGATCAGAATCAGCAGGGTGCAGGACAGGAATCTGCTTCTGATAGACCACTTCCTTTGAGAACCACTGAGGCATATGTTACAATCGGTTGTGAAGGGTGTTGCAAGTAATTTGTTACTAATAATACTTGAAGCTTTGAATAGAACAGATACAATAGCCTGGCTCTCACACACTTGCATAATGATTAGCTTCCTTGACCAGCGGAGAAAGTTCTGGAACTCCAGCTCACTCTCAGGGAAGACACGGGTCCTGCATTTTTCTGCTCCCCAGTAACCAGACCCTTGTGTTTGGGCCTCCCCTAAATGGATATCTGAGGGAGAGAGATGAGCGCACAGCTTGGGCGTCGTGGGGGTCTGGAGACGGGGCAGAATGGGGTTTGATTCTAAGCGCCACAGCTCACCTGGGGTTCATCGACTCCCTTGACTTTGCTGAGTCTTGGTTTCTTCGTGTGTAAGTTGGGAATCATAGTTCCCAGCCTGGAGAGCGGCTGTGAAGATTAAATGAAAACATCCCAAGGCATGTCAATTGGAACAAAAATGCACGTGTAGGGCTCCAGGCAGGAGGGCATGTGGGCGTGGACCCCAGCTTCTTCCCCTTCCCCGGTCTGAGGACCAAGCCCCCTCAAAGGACCCTTCTCTGGGATTCCAGAAGAACTGTATTCCCCAGGGGACTGAGCTTCACGCAATGCCTACCCCTGTGAAAGGGCTCCCTAAATAGAAGGGACAGACAGTATTAGTCCCTGTCACTGCCACCTCTCCTGCCTCCCACATTCCCTCTGTGGTCTTTGGGGGTTGTGGCCGAGCTGGGATCTCCTTGTTCCATCGCAAGAGCTACTGCCCCAGCCCTGAATTCATTTCAGCGAGCAGAGGGGTAGGGCCGGGCACCGGGGGGAAGTTAGCTTGGGAATAAAGAAAAGACACACCCTTGGCTCTTGAGACCAGAAGGAGAGAAGGAACATGAGGCCCAGGGATTTGTTTTTGCTTCTTCGTTTCTCTGTAATCCCCACCCTTCTCTCATACCTTGCCTGCTCCTAACTGGGAGGGACAGCAGGATAGAGCTCGGAGCAGCTTGTTTGGGGATCCCAGGGGGCTGTTTGATTCCTAGGCAACTCTCCCCCACCCCCTTACTCCAGACTGTGGTTACCTCCAGATCTGAGCCACTTAATGCGCTGCTCTCTTGCAATTTCGATGTATTGATAGATAACCATTCACCAATAATGACACCCAGCAAGAAACTAATTTTCTTATTCACTTCACATTGGCTTCATTAAGGCCAGTAGGACGTGTGATGTCTCAGGAGCAAACAAGCTCCTAGCTAGCTCCTAGCTCCAAGCTCCAAGCTCAGGAGCAAAAGCTCTAGGCTGGGAGGTCTTTCTGAGCATGTCACCTCATAAATAATGGGTGGGGGCCCCCGTGGGGGCCAGTGGCCTTGTTAACCCACTTCCTGAGTTCGAGGGCCACACCACAAACAAATCCTCAACAAGCCTCACAATGAAATTAATCAGAGATCTCAATGTCAGATCGATACCCTTGAGAGCACTTGTAAACCGAGGCTATAGTCTCCTCAACCCCCACCCCACCCCCCACCCCCGTCCCACTCTTTGGGTGTGGGCTGGTCCTGTGTGAGCCCCGGCTTTGGCTTCCGACTGCAGACCTCAGAAAGCAGGTTTTTAAAGAGCGTCTATGACTTCTGCTCCCCTCAGTTTGCTGAGGGTGCCTCTAACTCCCCGTGTCTGTGACCGTCTCCCCACCAAAGGCGCTCATTAGTGCCGGCCAGGCTCACATCAAAGGTGGCTGGAGGTCCAATTTGTAGGAATCTGGTTGCCTTTCATTATCCAGACCCTCGGGGGTGGGGGCCTTGGGGCAATGGAGAATTTTTTAAATAGGACTTAATCTAGAAAGGACCCTGTGACTGTAGACCGTCTGAAATGATCAAAGATAAGTTTGGTGGTGGGAGGTGGTGGTTGGGATAGTGTTAAAGAAGGGTTGGATTTCTAACCTGTCTTCACTTATTAATTTTTAAAGATCCCTTGGGGCGCCTGGGTGGCTCAGCCGTTAAGCGTCTGCCTTCGGCCCAGGTCAGATCCCAGCGGCCTGGGATCGAGCCCCGCATCGGGCTCTGTGCTCTGCAGGAAGCCTGCTTCTCCCGCTACCATTCCCACTGCTTGTGTTCCCTCTCTCGCTGTGTTTCTCTCTGTCAAATAAATAAAATCTTTAAAAAAAAAAAAAATAAAAAAATAAAGATCCCTTGGATGTAGACAGACTTACAGGCAAAGGCAACTCGGATATGTGCGGGGGTCCATAGGTAGCTGGACCCCCCGTGCTGCATTAAAACCTTGTAACTGACCTGGGTGTGCACAGGAGAGACAGATGCCCAACCTACTGATGTGGGAAACAAAGGCAAAAGAAAAATTAAACATCCTTATAACTTACAGCAGTGATGAATCCTTGAAAAGGCAGAGTGACATTCTTCTGGGAACTCAGCTGCCTTGATGTTAATATCTTGCTGAAGGCAAAAGATAATCTTAGCCTGACCCCCAGGGTCCTGCGAGTCTACTTGAACATATAAAAATTCCTTTGGAAACTTCCTTTATCTCTACCCCCGAAGATATATGTTGGCAATCATCCCCCAAGCGTATGGCCCACTGATACACATTTGAAGGGTCTCATGACTCAGGTTTTATTAGATGGTAATGAGTGACCTTTTCCTAACAATAGAGAGCCCTCCTCAAGGTCCTGGAAACCTTACTTCCAAAATACGTTGAAGGTATGTGCCGTCCCTAGCCTCCTCCCAACTTGAAAGTATATAATCAGTCAATTGCCACAATTCCAGTGCGGCTCTTTCTGCCCACCGGTCCTGTCCCTGAGCTTTAGTAAAACCACTTTTTGCACTGAAGACGTCTCAAGAATTCTCTCTTGGCTGTCAGCTCTGAACCCTGCCGCTTCAAGCCACATCTCTGCTTTCCAGCACTCAGAAGTTCTCACACCGGGCTCAGATTTGGTGGCATGTTTTCTGTGATGTTTCCTCTTCCAAGGATAACTGTGGCTTAGCTGGCTTAGCTGACCAACTGTGACTGAAGGAGGAGTGGGGGAAACGTTCCAGAGAAGCCAAAGCCCCTGTCCCATCATCCCCACACCCTCCCCAATGACATTCCACACACGCCCCTGGAGAAACCTGGCCATTTGTCTCCCATAGCAGTTTCCATCAAAATTAGAGCCGCACTGCCTTCCTGACTGTCCTTTAAGCTTCTGAGTGGGTTAGGTATCTTTCTGTGTGTCCTTGGCACCCTGGGCTCACTGTTAATAGTCTTATTTAACAAACACATATAAAGAACTTATCAAACTTACTACCCAAAAAACAAATAATCCAATCAAGAAATGGGCAGAAGTCATGAACAGACATTTCCCCAGAGAAGACATACAAATGGCCAACAGACACATGAAAAATGCTCAACATCACTCAACATCGAGGAAATACGAACCAATACCACAGTGAGATCCCACCTCACACCAGTCAGAATGGCTCAAATTAACAACTCAGGAAACAGCAGTTGTTGGCGAGGATGTGGAGAAAGGGGAACCCTCCTACACTGTTGGTGGGAATGCAAGCTGGTACAGCCACTCTGGAAAACAGGATGGAGGTTCCTCAAAAAGTTAAAAATAGAGCTACCCTACGACCCTGCAATTGCACTACTGGATATTTACCCAGAGGATTCAAAAATAGTGATTTGAAGGGGCATAAGCATCCCAATGTTTATAGCAGCAATGTCCACAATGGCCAAACTATGGAAAGAGGCCAATGTCCATTGACAGATGAATGGATAAAGAAGATGTGGTGTACATATACAAAGGAATATTCCGCCGTCAAAAAGAAAGGTATTATGCTAAGCAAAATAAGTCAGTCAAAGAAAAATACCATATGATTTCACTCATATGTGGAATTTAAGAAACAAAACTGATAAACATAGGGGAAGGGAAGGAAAAATAAAATAAGATAAAAACAGAGAGAGAGGCAAACCATAAGAGACTCTTAACTATGGGGAACGAAATGAGGGTTGCTGGAAGGGAGGTGGGTGGGGGAATGAGGTAACTGGTTGATGGGCATTAAGGAGGCCACTTGACAGAAGGAGCACTTGTGTTACATGCAACTGATGAACCACTGAACTCCACCCTGAACCTAATAATACACTATATGTTAACTAAATTGAATTTAAATAAAAAAGAACAACAAACACTTACATAGTGCTTGCTAGCACTGTTAGGAATACTTACTCATTGAATCCTTGTAATAACCAATAAGGTAGCTACTATTGTTGTGCCTATTTTATAGGTGAGAAAACAAAGGCACAGAGAGACTGGGTTACTTGCTCAAGGTCACACAGTGTGTAAGTGGCAGGGCTGGAATTCAGGTGCAATGCGACCACAGATTCTGGGGCATGGACCTCAAGTTAGGCCAATCGAACTGAAGTGAAATGTTGGGGTCCAGGAATGAACAGTCAAGAAAGAATTCTTGAGACATCTTTGGTGAAAAAATGTAGTCTTATCAAAGCACGGGGACAAGACCTATAGGCAGAAAGAGTTGCACTGAGGTCATGAGGAGTGGCTGATTATATACTTGCAAGTTGGGAGGGGGTTAGGGACGGTATGAGTCTCTAAGGAATTTGGAAGCAAGGTTTCCAGGACCTTGAGGGGCTAGCTGCTACTAGGATAAGGTCATTTACTACCATCTAATACACCCTTAGTCATGAGACCCTTCAGATGTGTATCAGTGGGCTATATGCTTGGACGATGATTGCCAACAAATATCTTGGGGGAAGGGTGAGTAGAGATAAAGGAAATTTCCAAAGGGATTTTTATTTTATTTTATTTTAGATTTTATTTATTTGACAGAGAGACACAGCGAGAGAGGGAACACAAGCAAGGGGAGTGGGAGAGGGAGAAGCAGGCTTCACATCAAGCAAGGAGCTTGATGTGGGGCTCGATCCCAGGACCCCAAGATCATGACCCGAGCCAAAGGCAGACACTTAACCACTAAGCCACCCAGCCCCCACCCCCCAAGGCATTTCTATATATTAAAGGAGACTTACAGGATCCTAGAAGTTGGGCTAATGCCAAGCTAAGGTTGCCCTTTGCCTCTAGCAAAGTATTAATATTGAGATAGTCGAGTTCCTGCAGGAAGGTTACTCTGCTTGTCCCCAGGATCTATCAGCGAGCTGCAAAGGAAATTTCATTTTTTCTATATTTCTCTTGCCTTTCTTCCACATCACTGACCACTTTGCTAAACTACATCTACACCCTTGTAAATGCCTTGTTGAATCCTCCTTTCATAGGTCTTCGCCCCTCACTAGCCTGTGAGTTCTGAAGGGCTGGAATTCACTTCCAGGCACACAGCTGATGTTCCCAGTGCTCCTAGTCCTGCCTCTAGTCAAGTAGGGGCACACGACAGCCAGGATTTTCTCCTGGCTCCAAGACAGGAGCGGTTATGAGTTGAGTCGTGTCTCCCCAGCCAATCCTTATGTTGAGATCCTAGCCCCCTCAAAATGTGACTTCATTTGAAAATAAGGTCTATATAGAGGTAATCAAGTTAAAATGAAGTCATTAGGGTGAGCCCTAATCCAATATGACTGATATCCTTATAAAGGGGAAATTTGGACACGGAAACACTGATGGGGGAAGATAATGTGGAGAGACAGGGAGAAGAGAGTGATCTGTAAGCCAGGAGGACAACCTTGGGACAGATTCTTTCCTCACGGCCCACAGAGGGAACCAAACCTACAAACGCCTTGATCTTGGACTTCTGGCCTCCAGAACTGTAAGTTGGTATGTTTCTGCTGTTAGTCTGCCCAGTCTGCGATACTTTGTCATGGCAGCCGTAGTAAACTAATACAGGCACTTAAATGAGGGCAAAGGGCAGCAGCCCCTAAGATCTGCAGGGTCACCTGGTGCTGAGGATTGTCCCCATCTTATGCTGACTTGCTCAGCTCCTCTCTGCTGCCCCCACTCGGGCATCTGATGTAGCTCAGCCAGGAAGGAGTCCTGGCCCAGAGCTAATCGACTCCTTAGTCATCCCCATCCTTGGCCAGGCTGCTGGTCCTGCCCCTCACATGCTTCAGGCCCAGGCCCAGGACTCTTGCCGGACAACATGCTGTACCACAGACAGAGCATCAGCTTCTGCGGGACACCACCCTGGGTTCAAACTCCAGGGCCGGCCCTTACTGTCTATGCAAACATAGGGCATAGACATTCCTAACCAACCTGAACCTCAAAGGACATGGGCTGGTTTTGACGGCTCATTCCTATCAGCATGTTGATTTCATTGGGGGAATTATTTATTTCTTGCTGGATACAATTTGGACAGGATTGTAAATGGAGGTGGCCCACCTTCCCCCAGCCGAAGGGAGGCGGCAGGGGCATGGACCTCGAGTTGGGCCAATTGAACTCTTTCCCTCGACTTTGAATCTGGAACAGAGTGGGACCTGAATAGAAACACCAGT
Source organism: Procyon lotor (assembly GCA_028646535.1). NCBI lineage: Eukaryota > Metazoa > Chordata > Mammalia > Carnivora > Procyonidae > Procyon > Procyon lotor. The sequence continues at coordinate 83,897,599 of CM053606.1, read as the reverse complement.
GGATGGCAGACACACGGGCTCGCCCGTTCCCTCTTGCCAGGTCTGTGCCCCATCTGGGTGCTCGGACTCCACATCTGCTTATTTGGTCTATTAGGGCGGATGCTTAAGACACCAATGAACTTGCCCTCTTTTTTTTTACAAGGATCCCTCGGAAGTGACATTTGCTGTGGGTCACACTAGCTCCTTGCCTGCTCTTGCTTTGGGCCCTTCATACCCAGCATCCTGTCTAGACCTTCCCTGTCCTCTCCTCCTGTCCTGGGCTCTCTGAGCTCCTGGGTGCCGCCCACAGAGAGACAGAGCTAGGGAAATCTATTCATGCCACTTCGCTCTGTTCTCCATACTCATTCTATGTGAGACTTCTGTTAAGAGAAAAAAAGATCCTCTACTGAAAAAAAAAAATTAGGAAACCATCATCTTAGATTTTTAATTTGCTCGAACATTCCAGCTTTACCCATTCACTTAATATTTGCTTAGAGCCTCCTCTGTGCCAGGTACCGTACTGGATGCTTGGGATGCCAGTGAGGAAACACAACTTCTGTCCTCAAAATGTTCACGAGCTAGAGTAGTGTCCCTCAAATTTAGTTTCTCACAGGGCACCTGGGGATCTTCTTAAACTAGATAATGATTCTGTACGTCTAAGTTAGGGCTTGAAGTTCTGCATACCTGACAAGTTCTCAGAGGATGGAATCAGGACCCCAGTGCCCCCTCATGCCTTCTGGGGATGCTTTTAAAAATCCTAATGCACGAGCCATGATGAAATCAGCATCTATCATTTTCAAAATAGTCTCAGCGAACCTCGTGTAGACCCAAGATTGAGAACCATTGATCTAGAGAGAGAGACAGACTGCACTGGTTTTTTTATGGCCCTCATAAAAAATCACCATAACTTTAGTTATGCAAAACAAAGCAAATTTGGTATCTCACAGTTACGGAGGTCAGAAGTTCAAAATAAGTCTCATTAAATTAGTTTCACTACAATCACAGTGTTGGCAGGGCCGCATTCCTTTCTGGGGACTCCAAGGAACAGCTTGGAGTTGCTTTCTTGCCTTCCCCAGCTTCTAGAGGCTGCCACATTTCAGGGCTTGTGGCCCCTTCCATTGACTCCCATCAGCTCTTTCTCATATTTTATCCCTCTGTCTCTCTGCCTCTCTTTGTTTTATAGGACCCTGTGATTATATTGCACCCACTCAGATAATCCAGGGTAATCTTCCCATGTCGAGGCTGGCTGATGAATAACATAGCACAACATATTTACAAATCTTGGGCATTAGGACATGGATGTGTTGGGGGGGACCATTATTGTGCCCACCGAGTAGACATGGAATAAGTTTGGGTAGCCCAGTGTGATTCTGCCTCCAAGGGGGTGATATAGGCAGGGTGGTTCCTACCCAGCCTTGGAAAAGCAAGAGGAGAAATGGTCACAAAGGACTTTCTGGGCAAAAGTACTGCAGATGATTCGTCCTCGCTCTAGAGAGCAGATTGTCCAACTGCCAGGAAGACCATCAGTAGCTGGAAATCAGCATCAGGAGGAATATTTCACCACGGAAAATGGCGAATGCTACAAATTAGTCATTTTTTTTTCTTTCCCAGAGAATCAGTTGTGAAACATTTACCAGCACACCACTAAGGGGATGCCCCAGAGTTGAGTCTAAGAGAGTAGACACGAACAGGGTAGACAAGACACTTACCCTCAAAGTAGGTCCGCTCTTACCAAATACAGTGTAAGTTCCCACCCGACAAGACTCACATTTCAGCGTCTCTAGAGCAAGGCTTCTCAGACCTTACAAAGCACACAGATCACCTGGGGATCTTGTTAAAACGCAGGTCTGATTGAGGAGTTTCAGGTGGGGCCAGAAAAGAAAAGTCGACTTCTCTAAACAAACTCCCAGGTGCGCGCCTGGGCGGCTCAGTCGGTTAAGCAGCTGCCTTCGGCTCAGGTCCTGATTCCTGGGATCTGGGATGGAGCCCAGTATCGGGCTCTCTGCTCAGCAGGAAGCCTGCTTCCCCCCCACCCCCCACCCCCTGCCTGCCTCTCTGCCTACTTGTGCTCCCTCTCTCTAACTCCCTGTCAAATAAATAAATACAATCTTTAAACAGACAAACAAACAAACAAACCTCCTACATGATGGCCAGAATGCTGGTCCAAAAAGCACACCTTAGGTAGCAGGACTCTAGACAAGTGGCCTTTGACGATGATCACAAACCTGTTCAGGTAGAGGGAAAATGATTCTAGAATCATATTTTGATTTGCATATTTTATCATATTTGCATATTTTATCTACTCTGATATTTTATCATCTCTGATGATGTCCCTGGTTACCATTATTTTATGTACTTTAGGAAAAAATTTTTAGAGCTACCAGTTAAACTGACCTGCTATTAATTGTTAGGTGCATCTTAATTTCAGAGATATTACACTGTGACGAATACTGTATGTTTTTGAATCAATAAGAAGCAGTACTTGTATTTTGTAATTTAAAAAAGGGAGAAATTACACTTACCAATATTTACTACATGGCCTGACACCAGAGCTCTTCCTGGCCTACAGGTATGGTTCTGAATGTGCATAGCCCAGAGGGACCCAGAGGCAAAACTGGGGGTCCCACACCCAAAGGGATTAATGCTTGTCAGTGCATTTTGTTGTTTACCCATTATTTTTAGTTTTTATTGAGTCAGAGATTATGTTATCTAGTTTTAACTAAAATAGCCATCATAAAATAGACAAATGGTTTAAAAGGATTCCTGTGGTTTGAAGTTAACACCAATAACCTAAGCCTCAGTAAGCAATAAAAAAAGGCAGGACTGACATTTTTCCTCCTGATGTGAGCTCTGCATCGGCCACATTATGCAGCAAAACAATGATGATCTAATCAGATCTGACAAGATGTCAAAGAGAAAAAAAAAGAAATGATCAGAAACCCTTTTTGAGGGGCGCCTGAGTGGCTCAGTGGGTTAAAGCCTTTGCCTTCGGCTCAGGTCATGATCTCGGGGTCCTGGGATCGAGCTCCGCATCAGGGTCTCTGCTCGGCAGGGAGCCTGCTTCCTCCTCTCTTTCTGTCTGCCTCTCTGCCTACTTGTGATCTCTCTCTCTCTGTCAAATAAATAAATAAATAAAATCTTTAAAAAAAAGAAACCCTTTTTGAAATGTGGGTTTACATCCATTTTTCTTGGGGATCAATGTCACCCTTGGGACCATGAGTATTAGTTACTACGGGAGGACTTGTGCGTAATTCACACGAACACTTAGGGAGAGTGGCCCAGCTCACTGCAGGTACCCAGGGACCCTTGCTAATAGGGCTCCCATCGGCTCGAGTGCTCTGGGGGTGCTCACAGTAGCAAAGAAATGCCCTCATCTGAAAGAAGTACATGTTTCTTTTGTTTATAATTCACTGGCTCAAACCAACCATGTGGGCCCAAATACAAGGAGACCCAGAAGGGCCACCTGGCCAACAGGCCCAATGACTGCCACGACTCCTCAGTATTCTTTCTTCTCCAGTTGTGTGTCTCCTGCCCATTTGGGGTCATGATCATGGCAAGATACAGACAGCTCTTGACCCTCTGTGTTAGAAGAAGCTGCCCACGTAAGTCTGTCTAGCCCGGAAAAATCCTGCCTGGGCTTTGAAATGCATTAGAACGCGATGTCTAATATTTGGAGAAATTGCAAAGTTTTTGAGCGGGTGATAAAGCCAAGTCGTGAAGAAGTCACCTTGAAAACCTGTCTCACTCCTCCAAGTCAGTCCTATTCTGTGCTGGGAAATGACACATCCCCTCTTAGTCTCCTGCCAAGAACTGAGTTAAGGAGATCTCGCTTCGACTGTGGTAGGCATAAAGAGTAGATGAAGTTGGATATTATCACCTTGAAGAATAGATTTAATCAGTGGGGAGGATGGTGCCAAGAAGGATCTGGAAGCAAGGCTCATTCAGAAAAAAATCCCAGTGCAGATCCTCTGTTGGAAGGGAATCTAGTTACAGGAGATGTTTTCCACCTACAAAGGTTATATATACATCCCGATTTTTAGAAAGAGCTCCACAAGGTAAAATAAGCCCCAGAGGACAGATACTTTGGGGTGACTCCATTGGAATGTGTCAGAGCTGAGTCTTGCATGAAGCAAACTTCATTCATGTCTAATACTGAGTAAACGGGTAAATGGGTGGGAAGCCAAAGGCAATGTTGAAATAGGATGGAAGGACTCATCTGTAGGGGCTACAAGCCTGTGTCCTGTTTCCGCTAGAGAAGCATTATCTCTTCACCAGCAACTGGATTCCTGTCCCCATCTGACTTGCCTGGGAGCCGGTGATGTTTGGAAGGAGCGGAAGCTGGGGGAAGTCACCCTCTGTGTGCCCCAGGGAGGAGACAGCATGATCCACAAGAAGTCGTTCTCGGAATATTTACTGTGAGGCTAGAGGGGGCAGCCCCGGGAGCGGATAAACGAGGGAGTCTGTGTGGTCTTGAGCATGTGGCCAGTTTGGCTTATTGAATTTGTAGCCAGGCTGGGATTTTATTTTTACATGCTTGTGTTAATGTATTTTTAAAAGATTTTATTTATTTATTTAAGAGAGAGTTCCCGATCTCTTGGGAGGGAGAGGGAGAAGCAGTCTCCCCCTGAGCAGGAAGCCTGATGTGGGCCTCGATCCAGGACTCTGAGATCATGACTTGAGCTGAAGGCAGATGCTTAACCCACTGAGCCACCCACTGACCCACCCATTTTAATCCCTTTGCTGGGATTTTTAAGAATTATCTAAATATAAAAGTTTTAAAGGGCTTTGGGATTTCTTCTGCGAAGTCTTCCCAGAAACCCTCAGGCCAGGTCAGGTGTCTGACCTCTGGCACACCCCAGCCTTATATCTGTCATAGTGCTCTCCTCATACCAGAATAATTATATACGTGTAATTGCTTATTTGCTCTCTGCCTGCCGGACTGCACTTCCGGGGAGTGGAGACTGCATCTCGTTCGGTGCCCTTCCCCTGGTGTGGGACATAACATGTACTTGGCATATGTGATTAAAAGGATGTGTGCAGGAGGTGACTCATTTCAAGCCCTTAACTGAAACCACGATTGAAATCCCACAGAGGACCTATCACCATACAGGCTTTGTTTACAGCCTTAGCCTGAAGTCTACTCTATGCACCCCATGGGAGGGGATTCTGTTCAGGCATGGGCTTCAGGGTGGGGTGGTTACGTTTGATGAAATTGAATGCAATATTTTATGTGCATGCTTATTTTTCCGGAGAGGGTGCCCGCCGCAGCTTTTTATCAGCTTCCCAAAATGACTCATGACCTCAAAAAAAGGCATAAGAAATTCATATGCTTGTGTAATGCTTGGCCTTGGCCCTGGTGCAGGAGGAGGGCTGGGAATGAGTTCTGGTTTTGCAGGGCGGCACCTGCCATCTGACGGAGATACAAAAGGACAGACAGTCACTTCTAGGCTCTTAGCCGTGGCAGATCACGTGTCATCCTGCCCCGTGTTCCCTACACACAACAAGATAAACACATGTCTGAATTTGGATCTTGGAGTTTCACCATAAAGAAAGCAATGAGCAAAGGAAGGGACCTTGGAAAGTGGCAGTCCCAAAGAGAAGCAATCAGAAATATTGAAGCAAAGGAGACAGGAAGGCTGCCTCATAACACAAGGGGAATGGCTGCGTGTGGGAGGTTCTGGAAGGCAGAACTGGGATCAGCAGGTGAATGCTGCAGGAAGTCCATTTCCGTTCTTACAGAGGAAGAACTTTCTCCGGATTACACCTGCTTAAGAATGGATTGGTCTTGTCTTCGAAGGTAGCGAGTTCCTTGTCACTAGAGAAATTCATGCAAAGGCTGAATGAACAAATATCAGGAAAACAGTGGGGCAGCAATTCTAAGGTTCTTTTCAGTGTCTCTTTCTCACGTAATCCCGTGCATTTTGAAAGGCATTTCACTTAACATAATTCGGTGCCTCCGAGAGACTCTCTTTCATGAACCTCACCCACGGCGTCTAAGCTTCAGGTTGAAGTCAAGGGCTTGTGCAGACAAGCTGACTCTAAATAAATGGAGCAGATTTGGAGCAAGACATCTCCGAATAATGTACTGAAATATATTCTTCTAAAATGTGGAACAGATAAGCAAAATAGCTTTTATTCTGATGCATTCTGTTTTCTTGAACATCCTAGAAGGAAACGCTCTTGAAGATTGAGCTGTCGGAGCCAAAGGCTCTGAAATTAATGGAATGCAATTTTCTGCCATTTGTGATAAATTTCTGGCCTTTTTATGCACATGAAAGTCTTCCGGAGGAGCAGAAGCAAAGCTACCAACCAAGAGGTTATTTCGACAAGCTTCCTCCAGCCATCCCTCTATTGTCTTTTCCTGATCACAGCTTTCTGTTTTGCACTGAATAACAATAAAACAAAAAATGGGAACAAGTGAGAGAGAAAACCAACGACGCAATGTTCAGCCAACAATGCAAACAGAATAAAAATGTTCTTCGATTTTAGACAAAAGGAGAAGAATTTGGTTAAGGGCAAAAAAAAAAAAAATTGTGCCACTTTATAAAAGGCAGCATTGGGAATACCTTAACTTTTCTGAGCCACACAGAGTTTCATCTAGAATGTTATTTTCAGTTCTAATATATCCTTGGGTATTACGGATAAACAATTCCTGTTTTGATACGTGTTTCTTCAGGGCTTGGCTTAGCTAAGTGCCCCTTTCAGACTCAGAGCCCAGTCCCCTAAGTCTGGAGGAATCCTGATCTTTCCTGCTCTTGCTTTAAGCCTACAGTGCTTTTGAACTTGTCTTTGCACTTCCTTTCCCTCTGCCTGGGATGTCCAATCCTGCCACCTGCTCACTGTGACTGCTGGAACTAAAACAGCCTCACCCGCACCCCCACAGCCAACACCAATGACAGGACCCTTTCCATTGCCGTCATGACACGTCTTGTGATCTCGTATGCTTATTTATTTACTCGTGTATTATCTGTCTTCCTCAACTGAAACACAACCTCCTTCTCCAAAGAGTTCCTCAGCTGCTTTGAAGCAGAGGCTGTCTACCACCCAGCCTCTTTCCTGTCGTGCAATTACCTGATGTTCTGCTAAAGACCCTTCCATTCCCCAACTACTTCACCTGCTTTATGGTTTCACTTTTTTTTTTTTATGGTTTCACTTTCTACCTGTCAGGATTCTTGGTGACTTTCCCAGCCATATAAACATCTCTGATTTTTCAGTTCCTTGACTTGCTCATTGCCGCAATCCTATCCTCCCCTTCCTTAGCCACCCATGCCCATCCATTCATCTTTACGTAGCGTGTCATTCAGTACATAATCAGGGCCTCCAAACCACTGACCCGCTCACCCCTCACCCTCCTTCCCCTGCTTGTGCCTGCCCCTCTCCTTACCCAGTTCAGATTCCCACATCTACCCGCAGAATCGTTGCATTGCTTCATTATAATATGCCATCTCGCCCCTGTCTCGTTCTTGGTATTTGCCTGGTGAAATTCGAGCCCTGATTAAACCCGCCTCTTTGCCCGCTCCTCACCTGCAATCGTGGCTGGAAAAAACACACACCCGGATTGATTTGTCTCATTTTAAATTCACACCACAAACCTCCAGTGAGCCCTCAGTGCTGCCGGGCAAGGCTCCCACATTCACTTAGGTAATTCACTCTCCTACTCTCCAAGAGGACTATTTCGTACGTTCTCCTCAACACCCGAAACCCACAGAGTCCATCTCCCTGCTGTTTCAAGGAATGAGGTGTCCACGCCGCCTTCGGAGTCCAACTCCTCCACTGCAGCCCTGGATCTCCTCCCCCGCCCCTACTCAAGGACACCTTCCGGGTTCTCCCACATCGTCATTCTCCGCTCCCTACCTTCTCAGCATAGACTGCTGAAACATCTCTCGTCTTAAAAAGAAAGGGATCCCTTGGCCCCGCGATCTTCTCCAGCAGCTGCCTCACTCCTCTGTGCCCCTTTCTAGCAAAACTCCTCTGTGTCCCTTTCTAGCAAAAATGTGACCATACCTGTCATGTTCACACACTCACCTGCTGTTCTCTTGCACGCTCTCCCATTGGGCTTTTCTTCCGGCCCCACCCCCTCTTCCCATAAAGCCATTATCAAGGTCTCCAGTTGCCTTAGCTCAGGCTGTTATAACAGAATGTCATGGACTGGGTGGCTGAAACTACAAACATTAGTTTCTCATAGTTCTAGAGACTGGGCAGCCCAAGATCAAGGTGCTGGCCGATTCACTTCCTGGTAAGAGCTCTATTCCTGGCCTCTGGCTAGGCACCCTCTGTGTCCTTGCATGGCAGACAGAGCCCTCTCCATCTTCCCTTCTTATAAGGGCGCTGATCCCACTGTAGGGGCCTCACCCCCATGACCTCATCTTAACCTAATCACCTCTCATGGGCCCCATCACCAAATACCATCATGCAGGGGTTTAGCATCTCAACATATGAATTTAGGGGAGACACCAACATTCCCTCCATAACACCAGTGATCTCTGTGCTGCTCAATCCAGCGGCTCACTCTTAGTTCTCATTTATGGGACCTCTTAGCTGCATCTGGCACGGAGGATCCTTCTGAAAACAATTTTTTCCCCTTGGCTCCCAGGGTCCCCTCTCCCCTGTTCTCCCACTTCACGGGCTGCTCCTTCCCAGCTGTCTTTATGGAGGCTCCTCTGCCCAGCATCTGAATGGTGTAGGTCACCCACCCCGCTCAGTACTTGGACCTCTTCCCTCTACTTCACTCTCTCCTTAGATGACCTCATCCAGCCTCCCAGCTTTCAGGATTGTCTCTCAGGCTTTAATCTCCAGCCCTAGCCTCTCCGCTGTACTCCAGACTTGAATATTCACATGGATGTCACTTTTATCTCCGCACGGCTGTCCAGTGGGGAGCTCGCCCTTGACATGTGCAAACTGAATGCACGGTTTCTGTAACACCCTCAGCCCCACCTAAACCTCTCTTTCCCAGGGATCTCTAGCTCAGTAAATGATCCCACAATCGATCCAGCTTTTCAGATCAAAAACCTGAGAGTCACCTTTCACTCCTCTTCCGCGCACACCCTACATCTAACCAATCAGCAAATTCTTTTGATCCTATCTTTAAAATATGCCCCCAGTCCAACTAAATCTCCACACCTCCACCATTGCCATCCTGCCCTGCGCCACCGTTAGCTGTCTCCTGGATTGTCACAGAATTCTGCTCACCGGTCTCTCTACTTCTACCCTTGCCCCCCTACACTGCGTTTTCCACAGAGCCAGGGAGATCCTTTAAAATGTAAATCAGATCACGAACACCTGCCTTAAGCCTCCCAGGGCTTTTCAACACTCTTGGAATAAAATCCCCAATCCTCACTGATGTCTACCAGACTTCACATCCCCTCTGTCCGACTTGATTTCTGCCGTGATGTCAAAGTTCTGCACGGATGTTGTCCAATATGGCAGCCACGAGCCACGTGTGGCTATTGAGCACTTGACGTGTGGCCAGTGCAACTGAGGGACTGAATTTTGAATTTTATTCCATTTTAGTTATTTTAAAACCAAGTCACCAAGTGTGGGTGGTGCCTATCTTATTGGATACTTCTACCTCCCCAACGTTTCTGGCTTTGCCTGCTACTTTCTTCCCTTCTCTCACCTGACTCCAGCCACACTGGCCTTCCCGAGGCTCCCTGGAACATTTTAAGCACATTCTCACCTCATGGCCTTTGCACCTGCTCTTCTCTCTGTCTGGAATTTACTTCCCCTGGATGATCAAATGTCTTACATCCTCACTTGACTCTGGTCAAATATCATCTTCCCAGAAAAGTTTTTCTGAGTACCTGATACCAATAAAGGCATCACCCATTACCCTCTGTCTTTTCCCCCCCACTTAATTTTCCTTCTTGGCACCTCTTCTCGCCTGACGTGATATTATAGACTTGTTTGTTTGTTTATCTTCCATCTCCTCCATTAGGTTATAAGCTTCATAAGGTGGAGAGTTTGTTTTGCCCACAGTTGCATCTCCTGTGCTTAGCTGGTGGCTTGATCCTTCATTGAATGAATTAGTGAATGAAACAAGCTCCTGCCAAGCTAAGAATAAGTTAGTTACCTGTGCTAAGTACTGTAAGGCAACAGAAGAAACTCGAGGCAGGGACCCTATCCAGAAGTCCACAGGAGACGACTTAGCATCGGCAGCAGGTGTTTGCCTAAGTGGAAGGGCCTGTGTGTGGGGGGTGCTGGGGCTCATTGCGGGCGGTGTAGGGGGCGGGTCCACAGAGGCTGATGTTGATTGTTGAAGAAGAGCACGCCAAGGACAAACTAAGGCTGAAAGGATGTGGGCGGGGCCCCCAGGCCTGGGGAACACCTTGAACAAGGACGTGGAGGCCACAGACCAATAGGAAGCTTTCCCCTCTCTTACGGGAGCCCCCGCCCGGAATTGATCTGTGAGCCCGTGCTGTCTAAGGCAAACTTCTCCACCTCCCTCCCCAGGGTCTACTCTCACGGAGCTCTGATCTATTCACAATAACATTTTACAAGCTGTCTGTTATTTCTTCGGTGTTGCAGTCAGTTGTCTGCGTCCTCTGCTTCCTCGTCGCATTTAATTTAAAATCACTCAGGATGAGGAGCAGCGAGCCCCTTCGGGTCTTGAAATCTAAGCTGTTTTCCCCCATTTGGCTTTGCCTGTAATAAAGCAGATATTTGATCTCTCTGATCTCCGTGTCTGTTTCTGGCTTAAAATCTGGAGCTGTGGTGCACTGGCCTTCTCAGAAAGCCCAGCAGCCCTAGAATCATTCGACAATGTGGCCTCTTCTGGAAGCCTGGCCCGCCTCGTAGCAGACCCAGTGTCGCTCCGGCGCCTGCAGCAATTTGCACCCACACCTGACAAGGGGCTTAAGCTACTGTCTTCCCGAAAGGCCCCCGCCCCCCACCCAGCCTCCAGCCTGCGTCTGCTCTTAGTGCGTTCCCTCAGCTCTCAGCTCAGAACAGATAACTGGTCACCTTTCCCTAAATCCAGGGATGGAAGAGACAGGCACAGCTCCCCTGTTTTGGAGTCCTCAGGGGAGGCTCATCCTAGAGAATGGTGACACTAGGCCCAAGGCCTATCTCTGTTCCCAAGGCTCCATTCCCCAAAAGCCCAAGCTTCAAACAACTTTCTGGGATTTAGGCCTTGTCTTTGGAAAATGCAGGCTTTCCCCATGTCCCATCCCCACCTTATACTAATACTGCCCATGTCTGGCTGCTTGTTAGGCCACTCCATTGGGTCACTGACTTCCGACAGAGAAAGCCAGAAGCTACTATTAAAAAGCAACCACTCTGGATCCTAATTGAGATAAGCCAAGTGTAAACACATGCTTTTCAGACAACTGAGTCATTTGAACGTGGACTGGATAATAATAGAGGATTACTGTTTTGTTAGTTTTATTGGGTGATATAGGTATTTGAAGTTTTTATCAGAAAGGCCTGTAGAAGAATTGACAAATAAAATGGAATTTGCCTCAGAATCCTTTAAGAAAGTAAAAGGGAGAGATGAAACGAGGTTGGGAGAATGTTAATAATTTTTGAAGCCAGGTGGTGGGTACACGGCATTTTGTTTTACTGTCTAATTTTGCTTATGTTTGAAAATTTCAATTAAAAAACATTTAAAAAATTTAATTTAATTTAATTTTAATTTAATTAAATTTAAAAAATTAAAAAAAAAAAAGCCAACCTCTTGCTTTTTCCTCTCTCAAGGTTGCAAGCTAACAGATTCCCCTTGGGGCCTTTGGGGGTCACCCCTTTGTGGAATGCCCTATGCACTTTTTGTCTGAACATATTTCTTTCTACTTGTCAATTTAAGAACTCGCAGATGTGTTATGACAGCTTTGTTAAGAATCCTTAGATTTAAAACTTTTTTAATGAATTGGCAAGGATATCAAGCGGTAGAGAAGGATAAGGTGATTTTGCAAAGGTCAAAGGGATTAGGAGAGCCCAAAGGGGTCCAGCCCCTGGTCTAGGGCATGACCTTCATCGCACTGAGTGAATTTTCTTGCCACAGAAATAGCCACGCAAACCAGGGTGGATAAAAGCAGAAGCTCCAAGCCTCAGGCTTTGCTGACTGTGAGCAGAATTTGCCCCCCGGGGGCCTAGCGCCAGAGCCAGACCACCCAGCAGTGGGAGTAATTAAGCTAGGAAAGGTCACCGATTCATAATTTATGTGTAAATGGCTCAATTTAACCAGCGGCCCCCTCCTCCACTACTGCCCACCTCAGGGGAGAAGGAAAAGGGGCCATCTGAAGTGTTCCGGGCCAGCAAAGACACCTGCCTGCCTTACCTGGGGGCAGAACCCTCCTGCTGGAGCTGAGGACACTTTCGGCTGTGGGGACATGACTGCTGTCGTGTAGTAAAGGTATTCACTCAGAGCCTGTGACAAGGGCCCTTAGCAGGGCCATCCCCTCGTATTTGAGGCCACTCAATCGTCACTCACAAAGTCTAAATAATAATCATAGAGCCACTATTTATTTATTACTGTAAGCTAGGTCTTTTTCAGGTATCACCACATTTAAACCTCCTGACTCTTCTAACAGGTGGTTGAATTAGCCCCTTTTGTAGATGGAAAAACAAAAAAGGAAGCTGGGCAGGGGAGGGGGGGGTTATATTCATTGAATTAGTCAGACTCCCAGGATTGAGATCAATCTTTGATATAACTCCCAGGCCCACACCCTTAACTTCCCCTGGGTCTTGCCCATTGCCAGTTGTCTTGGGCTGAAACGGAGAGTTGTCCGACTCTCCGGGCGACCATTTACTGGGGTCTGACTTCATGTTTTTATCACAGAGGTTGGTGTGGCTTGACCAGCTCATCTGAACGGGCAGAAACGAGGGGGGGAAAAAAGGGAAGTTTTCTTTGAAAGATTTTACTTATTTATCTGACAGAGAGACACACAGTAAGACAGGGAACACAGGGAGAGTGGGAGACGGAGAAGCAGGCTTCCCGCTAACAGAGATCTCGGATGCAGGGCTCGATCCCAGGACCCTGGGATCATGACCTGAGCCAAAGGCAGAGGCTTTAACCCACTGAGCCACACAGGTGCCCCCCTGAGGTTCTTTTTAAAATTGCTGCCCTGTCATTGCACACTGAGGAGAACCAAAAAAGGTTTTGTCTTCACTTGGGCGGGAACAGTTAGGGATGGACCAGCTCGCCTGGAAGCAGAATGTGGAGGTGGCAGCGACGGCTACCGGGGAAACTGAGGCAAAGAAGTGAGGCCACTGGTTTAAGGAAGAGGATTCCCAGGGGTATGAAGCCAATCAGGCAGCGCCCGCCCTGAGCTTCTCTAGAGGCACCTCGAGTCAGTGCCAGGGAGACCAGAGAAAGAACACTAAGGCTCCATGGCCCTGGGCAAGGTGACCCAGCCCTCTGGGAAGATCTCAGCGCTTTCCCTGGAAGACCTTCAAAGCAGATGTTCTGATCAAACGGGCAATTTTTAGGAATTTCAGCTTGAGGGCAGGCCCCTCCCTCTTTCTGTGGCCCTCCAACTTTCCCTTTGCCTCTAGACTCTTTGTGGTTATTCCTCCCCTCCCCCCTCCCTGGCAAGGGGGAATTGACCAAGTTAAAAACAGCCTCCCACCCCCACCCCGACCAAGAACAAATTTTAAAGCTCTTGTCTCAGTTAATCCATTCAGTTAGAATTGATTGAGCACCTACTGTGTGCTCCATGGAGAACGGGGGCTGGGAATACCAGAGTGAAGAGAAGAGATCCCGCACTCACACTGCCCACGGCCTAGTCCCTGTCTGGTCTGGGAGACAGACCATCCGATAAGTAATTACCATGAGCCAGAGGGCAGTGAAGACAGAAGAATTAGAGGGCTCTAGGAGGGTCTGAGGGAAGGGTCCGTGTCTGCATCCCGAGACTTGTGGGGGAATGAGAGGACAGACTTTGGGGCAGACTTACGCAGGTGCTTTCTTGGGCAGTGAACGGCCTTAGCAGGTTGAGGGTAGCCAGAGCGAGCCGAGGAAAGCATTGCCTGAGTTCCATTTACAACCCTGGAGGCAGCACAAAGCCACGGAAGCCACCAGAACATCTCACCAGGTCTGCTGACAATCAGAATGGCTTTCAGAGAAAGCACAATTTCCTTTCGTCGTTGTGTGGTTTGGCTCTACCAAGTTAATCCAATGAATAATGAAAGCCCCCTCCCCATCCGCCATCCTCCCCACCAGCCCCCACCCCAGGTGAGCACAGCTGTGAGGAAGGCGATTGGTTTTCGGCAATTTTCATGCACGAGAATCATAAAGAATTGGCTATGAGACAAGCCAGGCCATCCAATCCACCTCCTGCTAGGGCTGGAAGCACTCATCGCTCTGTGAGGCTTCCCGAAAGCTGTGGAGCTGTGGCCTGGCTGCCTCCACCCCCTTGTCTGCTTTATCTAGAAGTTTCCTCTGCATCCAGGCCCCTTCACTCCAGCAACCTCCTGCCCCTGATTCCTCTTCCTTAAGCCACAGGCTTCACCATTTTCCTCCTTCTTCCCTGTTCTCCTTTCCTCCTCTGCCCACCCTCTTTCCCTGGGCGGAGAGTTTGGGCTCCCCCCGGTGGGCTCTGGGCCTCTCCCTGCCAGGATTTTCTCAGTAGTTTCAAAACTTGCTCTCTCCATCCTACAGAGATTGCTGAGCGTTCCTAACATCTCAATGGCCTCCCAGAGGGAGAACATGTCAGAGAATCCATCAGGTGCTTTTAGGAGTATGCTTGAAAAATCCCCTGGGGTGTGTGTGTCTGAATGTGGTCTGTGCATGTATGTCTAACTGCTTGAGTGTGTGCATGTGCACACAGTGTGTGTGTGTGTGTGTGTGTGTGTGTGTGTGTGCGCGCGCGCGCGGGGGCGGAGGGGAATAATTACCCAGAATGAAACAAAATATGTTTCCATCGAGCTTAGCTGCAGTTCCTACCAGCGATCTAAACAAACACAGCATCACCCGCCCACGGCCCCATTACCTGGCTTGGCACTGGGCGAGCTCCCCACAGCTGGGGCAAGTCAAATCGCCCTATTTCCAGGGCATTAGAGAGGGCCCCTGGGGTGGCAGCCCACTCTTTCCTACTCCAGAGGACAAGCTGCCCCAAGGGCTACTGGGTGCCTCTCTTTTTAACCTTAGCGATGTTCTCCTCTGAGGCCAAGCTCTCTTTTCCCTTCATCCTTATATTTTGTTCTCTGCCTCCTCCCCCAGCCCCAAGTGCACCTTGATAATTTGGGAGGCCTGGGAGTCCAAATCCAGTCTCTGGTGAGCCACCCCAAGCCCTTTTCTCCCACAGCCAGCTGGGAGGCTGGGAGGGAGAGGTCAGAGAAGAACGCGCGCGCAGGGGCGAGATGGAGCAGAAAAAAGGGAGGGAGGGAGTGGGAAGAGAACTCTGCATTCCCCATTAGCCGTGCTAATTGCACAGTAATGACTTTGTGTTATTATCAGAAATTTATCCTGGAAAACAGTCAGCTGCCCCAGCAGACACACACTTCCTCCACAGCGATGACTTGACACTCGAGAAAAATGAACAGTTTCTTTTCATAAAGAAACTTTTCGCAACCCCAATTTGGGTGTGTTCACACAGGCCACAGAGCTGGTCCCTCCCAGCTTTCTGTAGTGACACCATGATCTCCTTGAGGGTAGACACAGTATCTTCCTCCATTTCCCTTCCAACTGGCTGGAGCGACTGGGTTCGCCCGTAGGAATCCAGCCGAGACGGAGTGATGCGGTGGTGAATATTGGGGACACATATGGGCTAAGGCTCCTCTCTCTCTCCTTGGCCCTCATCTGTGCTCCAGCAAAGAAAAATCTGCTTACTCTCCTTTTATACAAATTGCACATTTTTGCCTCAAAGCCTTGTCACAGGCTGTTCCTGTGTTCCCCAATTCCTTCCAGTCTCACCTGACTAAAATCTCAAAACTCTCCTTCCCCAGGAAGCCTTCCCTGATTTGACTCAGGGAAGTCTTTAACTCAGCTCCGATTCTTCCAGCACTCACATCCTGACTTTGCACTATGTTACATTCACACATTCACCCATCTTCAAAGCCGTGGATACTCGCTGAATGTGCATGAGATGGGAAGCGCTGAGGATATAAAGGTGGATAAGACACAGATCCCAGCCAGATGAGCTCACAGTCCAGTTACAGTCATCAGTGTGGTGTTGCAAAACTCTACAACAAAGGTAGGCGTTGTGCACCATGAGCTAATAAGAAAAGGGACATCCGAGACAGCTTTGGAGTCAGGGAAGGAGCTGTTCTGAGTGCTTTGTGTAATGAACTCATTTAAACCTCTCAGGAAGCGGTATTTCTATTATCATCTCTGTGGACAAGAAGCCTAGGCACAGAGAGGTCTAGTAGCTTGCCCACCGTCACATAGCGGCTACATGGCAGATCTAAGATTTGAACCCAGGCAACCTGGCTCCAAAGCCCACACTCTGAACTTTTGTGCTTGACTGCATCCTGCAGGAACCAGCTGGGTGATGAGAAAAAGAGGAAAGGTGCTCAGGGCGCAGAGACAAGCAATTGCAAAGTTCCAGAATCTAGAGAGGGCCCAGGTGGAGGAGAAGAGGAATTGTAGGAACAAAGAGCAAAAGCATGCACGTTTGGGTGGGATGTGAGGATGAGAGGCGCGGGCAACCTAAGAGATCCCAGAAGTGGATGGAGAGGAGGCTAGATAGGTGGACAGAGGCCAGGTCTGGAAGGGCCTAGAATGCCATGTGTGAGGCAGTCAACCTCATCCTGAAGGCCTCTACAAAGGATTTTAAATGAAAGGGTGACATAATCGAATTACCCCATTAGGAAACTCTCATGATCCAGAAAAGGAATGCTGAGTGCCTGAGCTAGGTCAGTGATGGGGATGGGGAGGACAGGGGTTCAAAGATTTTATTTATTTATTTATTTAACAATTTATTTATTTATTTATCAGAGAAAGAGAGAGTGAGCACAAGCAGGGGGGATGGGAGAGGGAGAAGCAGGCTCCCCTCTGAGCAAGGAGCCTGATGTGGGGCTCGATCCCAGGACTCTGGGATCATGACCCGAGCTAAAGGCAGAGGCTTGACTGGCTGAGCCACCCAGGCGCCCCAAAACATTTTAAAGATTAAATCAGGAGGATTCAGTACCAGGCTGAGTGCGGTGGACAATGGAGAGGGAAGAAGCAAGGAGGGCTCTGAGATTTTTAGTTTAGTTTGGTTTGGTTTTGTCTTCCTTTAAGGAGGTGGAGCAGACTCGTGAGGGAAGATATGAATTCTGTCTTGGTCATAGGGGATTCGGGAGGTCTGGGGTAAAGGTGTTCAAGTGGGACTCTGGAAATGCACACGGAGAGCCACAGAGGGACCAAATCGGCAGTGCTGAGGCTCTGGGCTCTGGACTGCCTGGGTTCACTTTCTGGCTCTGGTCCCTGTAACCTGCAGGTAATTACAGGCTCACTGTGAGGATTAAATGCTCTCGTCCCCGTGAAGCGAGCAGGGGAGATCCTGGAACAGAGTGTGTGCTCGGTAAATGTGCAGCGGGAGTGCTAGTAACATTAGTATGATTTAGTGTTTGAAGCCCCGGAGTGGATGAGACCCTTTCGGAGAGAACACGGAGAGACAGAAGAAGGAAGGTTGGAGAGCTGAGCCTGGGAGAAGATGGGAAGGCGGGGAGGAAGCAGGAGGGAGAGTGAGAGAGAATCACGCCACAGGAGAGAATTCCACAGTCAGATGGGGGTGACAGCAGCAAAGAGGTCAAAGAAAGAACTCTTTGGAAACCAGTTTTAAGTGTGGCCTCTCTGGGCGGCCCGTCGTGCGCGTCGCCCCATGATAGGGTCTGTGCGTCTAGGGTTCCGCACACCGCGTGTGACTGAAGGTGGGCGCGGAAGGGCCATCACACAGGGCTGCCTCTCCTGGGGCCTGTGCGGCACTGGGTCCCCCTGGGACCTCCGAAAATGCTCAGAGAGTCAATGAATGATGTGAAAGGATGGGCTCACATTCCGGCTCTGCCGCTTGCCAGCTATAACCCCAAGTCGGTTCTTTTTAGCCTCTCTGCAACCTCGCCACCAAAGTTCGGGTAAGAAGTAGCCATCCACTGCACAGGGGTGTTGTCTGAAGTGAGGTAACAAATAGGAGAGTGTAGTGTCAATTGTATCACGCTTTACAAATATGTGGGAGTATTAATAAAGGTTGGGGGCTGACTCATTAAAAGGGCTTACTGAACCTCTAACAAACAGCAGGCATGTAGCTAAGTCTTGCGGGCTGGGATGGAGGATTTTTGTTCTGCAGAGGGGATAGAGGCTAAAATCGGAGGAATAAGCTTCAGCCCCTCAATTCCACAGAGGGCTGCAGGCCACCGACCCAAAACATGTTCTATTTTTTCTTCTTGCTTGCATTCCAGTGAAACCAAGGATTAAGACTTCCTAGTTTCGACAGAGCCCTTTTGGATTTGTCATTTTAATTAGTTTTGGCATTTTATCTGTTTTTTTTTTCATTAGTGCGGCACTCAGAGCCTTGAGATGGCAAACTCTCTCCAGGCTCCTTGGGGAGAATTCTGGTCTTTGGGGTCCTGGTCTTATTGGAATCTTGGCTTGGCCCTTTCCTGGAAGCTGGGCTCTGGACCATGGAATGCAACCCAGATGCTGCAGAGACTCCCCGAGCTGTCCTCTGTGGAGTCCTGTCTCTGTCAAGAGTGAAGCAGCCAAGCATGTCCCGAGCCATGAAGCTGCCTCGCCCCAGCCCTGGGTTTTATCAATGACACTATCTATCCCTAAGAACAGCAACTGGGCCCAAGATGCAACTGGAGAGGCTAAGGTCAGAGGGTCGAGAGCTTTGCAAAGAGTCATGGGAGTAAATCTTTCACTGCTCTGTAATTTATTTCCAAATATTTTTTTATTATAAAGTCAATTTAAAAGTATTATAAGTGTTATTGTAAAAGAAGAAAAATTATTCATACCCTCATCATCCTTCCCAGTGCAAGGATGGTGTACTAACCAGGAATCAGAAAGCCTAGATTCTATCCCTCTGCTGCCTCCTAGCTTGTGTGCCAGGGACCACTCACTTCATTTCCCCATTTGCCAAATGGACTTTTAGCATCCACCCTTTCTGCCTCTCAGGGTTGTAATAAGATTAAATGAGATAAATTCCTGGGACACCTGGGTGGCTCAGTTGGTGAGGCATCTGACTCTTGATTTTGGCTCAGGCCATGACCTCAGGGTTGTGAGATCCGAGCCCGCATCAGGCTTCGCACTAGGCGTGGAGTCTGCTTGAGATGCTCTCTCTCCCCCTCCCACCACCCTAATAAAAGAGAGAGAGAGAGATAAATTCCCTCTTGGCAATGTTCAGGGACTTGCCTAATGGAAGAATATGGGTTAAGCTGTGGACGGTGTGCCTCATGGATGTCCCTCTAGCATCAGAGAGACAGAGGGAGAAGATAAGAAGCACTATTTGTTTTAACACCTGCTATGAATCGGTCACAGTATATTAGATGCTTAACCTTCCTCATATAACCCCGTATGCTATAAGGCAGGCCTTATATGTCCCATTTTACAGATGAGGAAGTTGAGGTTTAGATTGCTAAAGTATGGCACCTAAAGGGATAGAGCCAGGATTTGAACACAGGTCTGTCTGACTCCAAAATGTGTGCTCTTCGTTCTGCATGAGGTCCAAGAGGAACACACTTGGCTTCCTTCCTAGCTCTTCTCCTTCCATCATTCACCTTTCTCAAGTGGTATAGAGAGAGACCTCACACGCCACAGGTGCTAAGGTTCAGCTCTAAAACTTTCAGGGAGGATGTTGCCTTCTGACCTTGAAGAAGGCAAGGGGGACCCCCAGGCCCCCACCTGCTGGATGCAACAGACCCAGATCAAGTCTGATCTGGAACATTACGACTGAGCAGAGAGCACAGCCCAGAGATGAGACCTCTGAAATGAGGAAGGAATAAGACAGAGGCAAATGTACCCCTAGCTCGGGAAGTTTGAACTATCAGAGACCTTTCTTAGAATAAAAGCAAGACCGGACTCTCAAAAATACCTGGGCATTGATGCAGGGCTTTGCAATATCCTCTGCATCTTTTCGAGCAAGGAGGAATTCTCGAAAACTCTGACGGCTTGAACGGTGGCATGGTTTGCAGAAGTCACTCAGCTTTGGTCAGAGTTGCTATGTTGGTGTGGGGGAGGGGGGCAGGGTGACAGCTCTGCCGGAAATACCCATAAAGCTGTTCTGGCAGAAACCCCATCAGGATTCCATAGCAGTGTTTGTTTTAAATAATGGTGTAAAGTATTCCCAATCCCCAATATAGAACATCAACTTAATTCTCCACCGGCAGTGGAGCAGGTTCAACTGATAATCTGTTTTCCTAGAGTAAATTTAAAACCCTAGCACAAAGCGTCCACATGCCTTACTAAGCAGGAGATGGGGAAGGTGGGGACAGGAGAACAGGGGCCCTCAAGGTTGGGTCAGAGTCCTCTTGGCTCCAATCCACTTGACAAAGCAGAGAGCACGCTTGTATCTTTTTCTCTCTGTTTCTCTCTGTACGTCAGACGATCAGGCTATGAACGTCAGACTGCTCCCTTTACATCTCTGCTGGGGGCTTGGAGGGGAGGAGGGAATGGGGAAAGGGCTCCCTATTTAGAAATTGCATTGAGATGGAAAGACAATATGACACATCGACTCATGTCAAAGGAGCTCATTCTTCTCGCCTACAGCATTAGCAATTTCCTAGTGAGGTTTAATTTTTTTTTTTTGGAAATTATTATTTTGTTTTATTTTATTTGTAACATAACTCAACAGGCCATTGCTGCTCAGGGCAGAGTGGGGGACCTGTCCAAGGACAGTTGGGCCACTTGCCTAAAAGTCTTGGGGCGGAGGCAGGGGACGTGCGCTTTGGCTATTTCCCAGGAAAGGAGGGCATAGGAGTGGGTTGCTCTGGTTTCTGCCTCAAATCTCCTTCTGCTTCCCACCCCACCTCCAGTTCCCCTCCCTGCTACTGAGCAGTCTGGCCTGAGTCCAGACTCAGGAGGCTCCAGCCACAGGTGTAGATGAGATGAGAGCAATGCAGGAGGGGGAAGCCCAAAGTAAGTCCGGACACCCTCTTCTCTAGAGCTAGGAAAACTGCTCTTCCGCCCCTCTTTGCTTTCCCCGCTCAGCCCCCTCCTTTCCCTTCATGTAAAATCCTAGAATGTTGTTGCTGGAAGGAGACTTCATCAGCTTACAATTAAGGACACTGACACCCTGACAAGGGACGAGACTGCCCCATGACTGGTTTGACCCACCAGTCCTGGAACCCAGCCTCCTGGGGCCCAGCCTAGTGCCTTTGTTTGCCACCATGCGGTGCTGTCTCTGCTCCTCCTTCTCTCCACTCCACCCTTCAATGGCAACTCAGATGGTCTTTCTCTGGAAGATAGCATTCAGGGACATCAATTCCACTTCTTCCTACCTCCTTCCCTCTTCAGGTCTGGGTGGGGCCTGGGAGTCTGAATTTGGTCTCTTCGTACGGGAGTGGGCTTGTCAGGGGGAGGTGTTTTGGAGAGGAAGAGTTTGCACTTTTATAAGTTTTTTGTTTGGTTGATTTGGTTTGTGGCTGGTCACGGGAGCACAAGCATCAGCAGGTATCAGCATTGACCTGCGGGGCAGGGAAAGAGTGCAAAGAAGACAACTAAGGTGGGGCTTTTTCTCAGCCTAAGGAAAAAAAAAACCCTTCTCTTTTATCTCTATGAATGAGTGTCCCTTTATACAGGCATGGGTCCCTTTGTCCCTGTTCTCTGTATCTCTTCTCTATCTCCTATATTTGTCTCTGTATGTCTCATGTCTGCCTCTCTTTCTCCTGTCTCTGTGTCTGTTTCTCTTTGTCTCTTTCATTTCTGTCTCTTTCATATACACTCATTCACACACCCGAAATTCAATAGTTATTGACTGACCCGGGAGCCCAGGCCCCTTCCCGCAGACCTGTCAGAGCAGAAACTCCTCCCTGTTCTTTTGAGAAATGCCAGGTCCGGAGCTGCTGCCGGGGCGCCAGAGAAGCCGCAGAACCGTTTGCCTCGTGTGGAGGCTGAATCCGGGAACAATGAGAAATTATCTGTTAATTCTCGGCTCCTGCCACCTGCTCTGCTCCAAACAGGCTCCTTTGCCTTCAGTTTAGATGCAAATTCCCCCACTCGTTGTAAAGCAAAATATTGATTTCCTTGCATCACAGGCCGGGCCCTTGGAAGGTCCTGTGCTTTTTCATTCCCTGCAAAGGCAAAACAAGGCGCTTTGTTCTGCGAATTTCCCCAGGAACTCGGGAGGGGGAGGGAGAAATCACCGCGGAGCGACAGAGTTGCCATAAACAGGGCAGAGAGCAGTTCTTCTCCATTGGTATTTTACATAAACACAAACCTGCTGCCTCGGGAGCTGCTAATGAGCATGTAACAAGGGGGCCTCCCCGGTGCTGAGCTCTGCATTGGGTGGGGGAACAGGCTGTGACAGAGCTTCTGGGCCCCTCAGGTGGGTTCTAGAAGCACTGGGAGGCCAATGAGGACCCCACAGCCTCCCCTGTTCTTGGAACAGCAACTGAGCACCTCCCTCAGGAAGGCGGCCTGGATTGCATAGTGTCGCCAGGATCAGGCTTGCTCGGTCCCTCTGGCCTGAGTTTCTAGCCTTCTCCTATCGCAGGCTCGGGAGGTCACGGTGGAAGCTGTGAACCCGCCACAATTGTCCATCCCCCCACCTTCCCTGACCCTCCGCCCACGCTACAATTGCACCAACTGGGCCTTCAGCACCGTGGACAGAGCCAGGGAGCCCTTCCCGAGAGCAAAGATCTGGTGAAGTCTGGGTCCTCTGAGGCCTCGGCTTGGCCCTCTGTACTCGGGGCACTAGCTGCCTAGGGCTGTCCAGTCCAAGGGCCAGCTAGCGCGGCTGGCGCAGATGGCGCATGTGGAGACCGCCAGGAGCTGGGGCTCCGAATCTCCTCCCTCTGGAACGTGAGTCACCGCCCGAGCCACTTCCAATTAGCGTGATAATTAGGAGGAAAGACCCTCCTCCCCCACCCGCCACCCGGGTACACACCAGCCCCGCGGCTTCCGGAGGCTCCAGCTAAAGTTTCCTTCCCAGCTCGGGGGAGGCAAAGGGACCTGAGCCTGGAGCTTTGGGTGAGCCGCACACGGGAAGTTCCCCCCTGCATTCCCCCCACCCCCTCCCCCCACCCCCTCCCACAAGCCGAGTACGTGTGACTTCGTGATAGGGCCCTCTGCAGGGCTGCGCCGATGGCGGCCTATAGACCACCGGGGCTGAGCAAGGTGCCTCGGAGACCCTCCGCCAACCTGTTCCTAAACCTCACGCCCCAGTTCCTGGAGAAGTCAGCCTTAAGTCTAGCCTCAGCCCTCTCGTTTAGTTTTCAGGCTTTCTGGCCCTGGCTATGCTTAATGGCAAGATGCATTATCTCCGGTGGCGTTGCACCGCTGCGGGGAGATGGGTCTGGCGGGAACGGAGCGCCCTCTTGAAATGCCCCCCATTCCTATTTGCCAGAAACTTTCCCCTCCCGTTGCCATGGAGAGAGACGGCCGCTGCCTCCCGTTGCCATAGCAACGTGCGGGTACCGTGGACCGCAGGATTGCGGGGCTCAGAAAGTCTTCTTGTAGTTTATATAGACCCGCAGTCTTAGGGTCTTCTGCTTCCGAAGCTGGGACTTCAGGTTGGTCTAACTTCTCCCGTTAGGAACCTTGGCCAAGGTTCCTCAACTCCCAGCTGGGTCATCCTTCTTTCTGCTGTAGTGGGTTTATCTATTTCGTTGCCACTGGTGTGGAATGTGGCAATTTACTTTGTGTTTTCACGAACACTATATTCCCGGGCAGTGCGTGAAGCCCTCGTAATCATTATACCCCTTTTACAGAGTGGGGAATTGAGGTTCAGAGAGGCCCAAGGTCACACCAGGCAGTGGATGTGGACTCAGATCCCAGGCCCTTTCCTGGGCCTTGCACCCGCCCGGGTGCTGGACAGCCGGGCTCCCCTGCCTCCAACCCCGCCGGGACTCAGACCTGGCCCTGGGTGTAGAGGGGGCGGCCGTGAGGCGCCAGACTTGCCAGCTGCCGCGGGATGCCACGTGAGGGGCGGAGACCCTGCGGGGAAGCGATTAAAAGCTGAACGGAGCCGCAGGGGGCCGCTGCGGGGAGGGTCTTCTTGGGGCCGCCTCGCCCCGCCCCAGTCCGGCGGCGGCACCGGTTCGGGCGGCTGCTTGAAGCACCGGGGTATCCCGGGCATGAGTGGGGTGTGGGGGACCGGGGGGCCTCGGTGCCAGGCGGCGCTCGCGCTCCTGGCCTCGCTGTGCCGGGCCCGGCCGCCCCCTCTCGGGCTGGACGTGGAGACTTGTCGGAGCTTCGAGCTACAGCCCCCAGAGAGGAGTCCGAGCGCTGCCGACTCAGGTAACGGGAAATCCGAGGACCCCTCTCTTCCTGGATTCTCGCCCCGGCCGTCCTCCCTCCCAGAGCCCCGGCCCCGGGAGCCCCGGAACCTGGGCAGAGAACTCCAGCTCAGCATCCTGGATTCGGAACCAGCCCCAGCCAGTGCCCTGTTCCATAGCCCGCAGGGCAAGCGGAGAGACCTGAAAGGGACCTGGGAGGCTGAGACTCCCCGAGCCCCCTCCCGTGGGACCCTTCGGGGATCTCGCACAGAGCTGCTTTCCCCAGGTGCGGCGCCCCACGGGGGCCTCAGTTTCCCTTGCGTCTCTCCGCTCACCCAGTGGGCAATCTACCAGGGAAGGGGTCTGTGGAGCGACTAGGAGACTAGGGACATCCCGGCGAAGGAAGTAACTCGTTTCTTGGGGGGTGTCGAGATCCCAAGGTCCGTCTGTCGGTGTGCGCGTCCGTTTGTCTGTTCTCTCAGGGAACGCGGTCCGAGCCCCCTGATCTCAGGGAGAAACTTGGGTCTGCGGGCGGCACGAGGTCTTTGTGTCCGCACGTCTCCCCGGCTGCGAGTGGCTGTCTGCGTCTCCGCCGGGGGGGGCGGGGGGCGGTGCGGGGGAGGGTGTCTCGGCATCCTCCCCCCACGCCCGCCCCTATAACTCGCTCCCTCGGTCCCTCTCTGACTCACTCGTACTCGGGGCCGGTGCGCGACTGAGCCGGTGCCTCTCGCCGACTTTGCCAAGCGGGCGCCTCCTGCCCGAACCGCGCGGACCCTGCGCCGGACGCAGCCCCGGCGGCCGCCGAGCCCAGGCGGGAGCCCAGGCGGGAGCCCGAGCCGAGGCGAGCTCGCCGGAGCCGGTGAGTCGGGAGCCCGAGCCCCGCAGGGCCCGGGCCCGGCGCGCAGCGTCCGCGTCTCTCGGGAGTCGCGACAGCGGGAATGGCGTGTCGCGCCCTGGCGGCGGGAGCCGCGGCAGGGTAGGCGGCCCGCCGGCCCGGGTATTTACTTGCCGCACCAGCGCGGTTCGGCTACGCTCAGCCCCTGCGGCCGGGCTTCTTTGTCAGGATGCCGACGTCTGGAGGGTCCTGGGCGAGAGGGAGCACCGGGTCTCCTTCCCTCCGATGGAGAGGGGCCGGGGGCCAGTGCGAAGCCTCGAGAGGATGCGGAGTGGGGGTGGGGAGATCTTGCAGGGACCAAGGCGCTGGGGTTCTTTGGCTCCGCAGACACCGCCCCT
Source organism: Procyon lotor (assembly GCA_028646535.1). NCBI lineage: Eukaryota > Metazoa > Chordata > Mammalia > Carnivora > Procyonidae > Procyon > Procyon lotor. Next base: position 83,872,105 of record CM053606.1, on the reverse strand, counting down.
CCTCGTCCCCCGACCCTGACCCCGGTGGCTCTGGGCCCCGGGGTAAGCGAGGGTCGCCCCTGTGGTTCCGCACCAGCGGCGCCGGAAAGGGAGGAAGGGGCAGCGCAGGGCGCGAATTTCGTCTCCGCGCGGGTCGCCAGGGACCAGAAGCCGCGGACCGGACCGGTGGTTCCTGGA
>CM053606.1:83817261-83864785 GCA_028646535.1 Procyon lotor | reverse complement strand
AAAAAAAAAATCAGCTCTACAGTAAAGCTCTCAACTGGCCGCAGGAATGGGAAAAGCTGGCTACAGGAATCACTTGTATGGATCTTGGAAATGAGTTGTGTGGTTCCAATTCCGACTTCATCCAAGTATTTACTGAGCCTACTGTGTGCAGAGTTGAGAGTCCAGAAGGAGCGAGAGACCTAACACCTGCCTCTCATGCACTTCAAGTCAGCTTGTGACCCTTGAGCCCCGGCTCCGGGCTCCACGGTTGGGGGGGGGGGGCGGGGCACCGTTAGAGATGGAGTTGGCCGAGCCTCCGGTCCCTAAGGCCACACAGCCTGTTGAGGAAGAGAGCCTTTTACAAAAAATGACTCTGCTCTAAGTCTGGCCCTAGTAACAGCTCTAATAGAAATTCAAACAGCATCCACATGTGAATGCTTCACGAATTTGCACATTTGCTTAGGCTGCTATTTAAATTACTTTCCCTTCCCAGTGCATATGCCACATGCCATGACAGGCAGGAGGGGAGGCAGCCCAGGTGCTCCCGGGGCTGGCAGTGGGGAGGGGCAGGGCGGGGGGCGGGGGGAGGGTGAGGAGGAACGGGTGTGGGGGGGGGATCGGCGGAGGCCTGCAATAGGCTGCAGACATCTCACCAAGTGGACGGCGGAGCGCCACCCCGAAAATCACCTCTCCTCTGGCGGGCAGCTTTCTCATGAGCGTTCTTTTCTCTTCTCCCGTCTTTGTCCCTTCTGTGTGCCCCCCTCTGCCAACACCCTCTCTTGCTTCTGCCCACCTCTGTCTGTCTCCGTCCCTCCCTGCCTGGCTCACACCGAGGGCAGGCACCTCTGTCAGCCTCCTCGCAGTGGTAGTGATTGTGTGTGGCGTGGCCCTGGTGGCAGTTTTTCTCTTTCTCTTTTGGAAGCTGTGCTGGACGCCCTGGAGGGGAAAGGAGGCCTCCAGTCCCACTTCTGCTAACCCCCCCCTGGAGGCCCTCCAGGGCCCCGGCTCCAGAGGCAACATGGCAGACAAGCTGAAGGACACCAGCACGCTGGGCTTCCTGGAGGCGGCCGTGAAGATCAGCCACACGTCCCCGGATATCCCGGCCGAGGTGCAGATGTCAGTCAAGGAGCACATCATGCGTCACACACGGCTGCAGCGACAGACCACGGAGCCAGCGTCATCTACCAGGTGAGGGGGACCTCTCCCCTCCCTCACCCCCACGCCTCCACCTTCTCTGACTCAAGACGTTAATGAGATTCCAGCCCGTGAGCAGCAGAGGCCAGAAATAAGAACACCTGTACTCTGATTGGAGAATGTAACAGACGATGGGCTCTGTGGTGGGTAACCAACGGGAGGAGGTGGGCACCAGGAAAGGCTGCAGGACGGGGGACCCTTGGAGGTGGGGCGCTGTGCTCCGTGGTGTGTGCTGGGACGTGTGTGGGTGGGAGGTGTTGGGGGTTTGGAGGGAAGGAGAGATTGCAGGCAGAGGGCAGAGAATATGCAAAGGCCCGGGGGCATAAAAGTTCATGGTGTGTCTAGGGCTATGCCAATAAAGCCTTGTTGATGGGATATAAGACAAGAGGCTCCTGACGTTTTGAGAATAGGATTCCTTTATAACCTTTGACACAGTCCCCTGCGGGACAGCAGCCTGTATCCATGGCATTCTTTAACCGAGAAAACCAAAAACAACTCCCACCACATAATAACAAACGACCTACTCTAAATTCAGAAACAGAAGTGGTGCGTATTTATTCAAACCTAGGGCTTTTGAGGGCTCCTGGGTCACTTCGACATCCCCCTAGGCTCCCGGGGGACCAGCCAAAGGGAAGGAGACCAGGTCTTCAGCTGGGAATCCAGGAACTAACGTGCTGGGGGTCACATTTTCAGAATTTATCATATGACCTCCGGCAAGTTGCCCACCTTTCCTAGGCCTCAGTTTTCCCGACTGTAAAACAGGGCTAATGACTCATAAGGCTGCCGTAACGAGCTGAGGAACGAATCCATCAGAGCTGGATTCTTTCCATTCTTTCCAGCTCCAATCCGGAGCTGATGACATTTCACTTACTATACACCTGACTGTGTTCTAAGTGCTTTTTATGTGTATGAATCCGGTTCCTCCTCACAGCAATCCTGTGCAATAGCTACCTTACTATTCTCATTTTATGGTGCAGGAAAGTTAAATAACTTGACCAAGTTCCCGTAGCCAGATAGTGGCAGAGCCAATATTAACCTACACACTCTCGCTCCCAAGCCCAATAAATGTTAACTACGGCGTCCGTGGTGGAGCTGGCAATGGTGACGAAGGGACAGCCACAACCAGGGTAAGAAAGGACGGTCCTTCTCCTAAGGGATCTCATGGTTTCATGAGGGGAACCAGAGTCACGTTCAGAAAGCAAGGGGGAAAAAAAAGAGCAGCGAAGGCTACCATGAATTGAGCTTAGTATATACCAGGCCCTATTCCAACTCCCTTCCGTAGACTTGAAATGCTCACAACCACCCGCGCACAATGTGTGTGCAGACAGACAGAGGGTCGGCGAGCAGGAGGAAAAGGGCCCCTCAAAGGGTAGGATGAGCCAGGGCGGCCGGCAGGTGTCGGCCCACACGCCCCTCCCCCAGAGCGCTGACCACCCTATCCCTGCCCCCTCTTGCCCCCTCCCCGCCAGGCACACGTCCTTCAAGCGACACCTGCCACGGCAGATGCACGTCTCCAGCGTGGACTACGGCAACGAGCTGCCTCCAGCGGCGGAGCAGCCCACCAGCATTGGCCGAATCAAGCCTGAACTCTACAAGCAGAAGTCGGTGGACGGGGACGATGCCAAGTCCGAGGCCGCCAAGAGCTGCGGGAAAATCAACTTCAGCCTGCGCTACGACTATGAGAGCGAGACCTTGATCGTGCGCATCCTGAAGGCCTTCGACCTCCCTGCCAAGGACTTCTGTGGCAGCTCTGATCCCTACGTCAAGATCTACCTCCTGCCTGATCGCAAGTGCAAGCTGCAGACCCGGGTGCACCGCAAGACCCTGAACCCCACCTTCGATGAGAACTTCCACTTCCCGGTGCCCTACGAGGAGCTGGCCGACCGCAAGCTACATCTCAGTGTCTTTGACTTCGACCGCTTCTCCCGTCATGACATGATCGGAGAGGTCATCCTGGACAACCTCTTTGAGGTCTCTGACCTGTCCCGAGAAACCTCCATCTGGAAGGACATCCAGTACGCCACAAGTGTGAGTACAGCCTTGCCTCCTGGGCTTCTGGAGGGTTCTGAGGGTCGGGTTGAGTGAGGTGTGTCCCTATCCTCCTCCACCCTAGAGACAAGTGGGCCTTTACCTTCAGAATGTGAAGGGGGACTCTGGGAACCGACCAGTGCCTCAGCCCGCCCTGAGGAAGTCCTTTCATGCTGCCCCAGGTTGCGGTGTGGGTTGGCAACAAAGAGAAGTTTTGTCCGTTGCTTCTGATGACATGTTTTGTGGGGTTCCCTTCACCTGCTAGGCCTTAGGTCTACCGCCTGTAAGATAATGCTATCTATCTCTTTGATCGTGGGAGAGGATTGGGCCAGGTCCCTAGACCGAATCAGACAGCAGCATCTGCCAAGTGCACTGATGTGTACTAGAAGCCTGGAAAAGGCAATCAAGAGCAGGGCATGTTAATCAGGGCGAACAAGGTTATGTTGCAGCAACAAATAATCCTAGGATTTGGTAGCTTAGAGCAACCAAGATCTAGTTCTTGTTCACGCTGTCCACGCTTTGCAGCTTGGCTGGGGTTCTAATTTACCTTGTGACCCAGGGGCCCGAGTGGATTGAGGGTCCGTTCGGACATGTGCTCCCAGAGTTACCACATCGGGAGAAAGGGGATGTGGGGAATCACATGTGGGGAAGCTTTTCTTAAAGCTTCCGCAACGAAGGGATATATGTTACTTCTACGTGCGTTTCATTGGCCACAGCAAGACACATGGCAACTAAGGAGGGCAGGGCAAAGAAATCCTACCATGTGCCCAGAAGGAGAACTGGAAGCACTCAGTGACCAACACTGGTGACTACCCCATAGCCATTCGCTGTCCAGGCCAGCCCAGAAGGATACCTGGTTGAGCCGCATGCGGGACAGGGGCACTGGGCTATTCATGATCAACTACAGTTCACCAGGGAAGGTTTCAAGGAGCTGAGGCTCGAGCTGGCTTTTCAGGGGGAGGACAGGTTTGGCACAGAGGATTAAGAGGGTGTATCCGGAGCCCTCTGGTCCAGTGTAGATCCCACAGGTGTGGGCGTGCCTCTCTCTAAGCCCATCCAGGTAGCTGGGAGCCCAGCGTGCGTGTTCCCACCAGATACCAATGGCCTGGGGTCTTGAGTGCTAACTGGTTGAGTCCCCCTGGGTATTTCTCGCACTGTTTCTCTGGGGTGGGGGCCGACCCCACACAGTCTGCAGGCCTTCCCTTTGAACAGTCTATTCTCAATGTCATTGTGTTGAACTTGTGAGGACAGAGGCCGGGAAAATCATCCCCCCTGTTCTGATGGCAAAGGTGTAAGAAACTTGATTTGTTCAAAGCTTTGCCCTGCCCCAGGGTGGTCTTGGGGACACCCCATTCTCCGAGCTGGTGCTGATTTCGACCAGTTCAGTCTGATGTCCCAGTGCCTCCCCCGCCTTTGCTTCTGGGGAATCCCCAAGAACAGGACCAGCAGCGGAGCTGGTTGGACGGGGCGGGCAGACAAGAGCGGGCTGGCACAGCCGCCGTGCGCCGGCCCAGGCCCAAGGACTCTGCTCTAGAAGTCACCGTGAAGTTTACATCTGGTGCAGCTCTTTCCTTGAGGTCTCCTCAGGCAGCAGCTTCATTACGGTGCCTGCACAGGTAGAGAAGAGCAGCTCGGTCCTCCCCACGTGGAGGTCGAGGCCCAGGGGCTCTGAGAGTGGGGAGCGGGGAGGCCGGGGGCCGGGGAAGCAGAGCTTGCCTCAGACTCTGAGGGCTCCCTTCCCTCTCTTTCGACCTTAGCCTCGGGCGTGATGGAAGACCCAAGCCTAGATCGGACAGTCTGTGCCTAAGTGGGCCCCTCAGAAGCAGGCCAGCTTCCTGGGCTCTAGAAGGCTGTCCCTGTCCCTGTCCTCGTCCTAACCCCCTTCCCCAGCCCAGCTTCAGAAAACGGCAGGTCATCCAAAAGGTGTTGGACACATCATCACCGCCCTCATCATCCTCCGTTAGTACTGTTCTCGTCCTCCTCCCTGTCCTCCGAGCAGAACACTGTGCCCTGTAATGGCGAGTGAGCGGGACAGGGATAAAAGACAGCCTCTGTGATCCACAGAAAATGAGCATCAAATTCCAGAGATGTCCTTGTGCAGGAGCTGGTAATGCTAAGTAGTGAACAGTGTATATACCGTGTGACGTTGCTATTGAGAGTTAGGACAGCCCTGGAATTTTCTCCGGATGGGGAGGGGCGGTATATACGGTGTGACAGAGGGAGGGCTCGCTAGCATCCTAGCCCGGAGCCCAGGGAGGGAGGAGCAGGTGACTGTGCTCACACACTCTGTCTTGCTTGCGGTCTGTCTGAACTGATGTTCTGCCAACGGGAGGCCCCTGGGGCCCTCCAGTCCGCGGCTCTTCCGGTGGGCTGGCTCTCAAGCGTAGGCTTATCCTCCTGGTGGGCAAGGAATCAAGCAGAGGAGAGGAAAGGGATGTAAGGAAGTGGGGGCTTTTACCCGGTTTTTGGTGCTGACTCTGAAATTATAGTTATTTGGGGGCCAGAGAGGCCCAAGTCCCAGTCCCTGGGAACGATGAGCAATGAGTGTGTGTGAAATCCTGCGGCCAGCATGGTGGGGGTGGTATGGATGGGCTTAGGGGCTCCCATCTGTCCTCGTGCTGGATTCCACTTCTAGGGCTGCGTTTGGGCCCCACTCAGCTTGGAACTCGGGCAGCTCCGCTGTCTTGCAGGCTGGTCCCCCGAGCGTGCCCGACATTCCTGCCCCCTGCCTGTGCCCGACATTCCTGCCTGCCCCCCCCAGAGGCCTTCCCTCTGTCACTCAGGCCTTTCCCCACTGTCCCGCCTGACCCAAACCGGTCCCCCTTTCAATGTTCCCTGAACGTTCCTGCTCTTAGAGGAATTGCTCCTCTGGATTTATTCCCTCAGTTATACCCCAAATCATCTTCAGGCTTGCAAAGTCCTCTCAATGGCTCAGGAATGCCTTTGGTCCCACATTTGGCTTTCCCTTGTATCATTTTAAGCAAGCATAAGAACTCAACACATTGGGGCGCCTGGGTGGCTCAGTTGTTAAGCGTCTGCCTTCGGCTCAGGTCATGATCCCAGGGTCCTGGGATCGAGCCCCCTGCTCGGCGGGAAGCCTGCTTCTCCCACTTCCATTCCCTCTGCTTGTGTTCCCTCTCTCGCTGTGTTTCTCTCTGTCAAATAAATAAAATCTTTAAAAAAAAAAAAAAAAAAAGAACTCAACACATTCTTGTAGAATGACCCGCAGCTTAGTTAATTCAATTAAAACTATACATTGGTACACAAAGAAAGGATGATTAAAGAAGCAGTGGGAATCGGGTGTGGTTATAACCTGGGAAGGCTTCCTGGAGGAGAAGGTCAAATAGTATTTTGAAAACGGGTAGAGTCAGGCTTGGTGGGGAGAGATGCAGCCTGTGCGTTCCTTCAGAGATATAGTTCAGGTGGATGGTTTGTGTCTGTAAATTGATTAACCAGTTGGATCAGACAGCCTGGACCAAAGCGGAGGGTCAGTGACGCACAGGCTAAGGAGAAGGAGAGGCTCTGTGAGAATCAGGGGGTTAGCAGGCTGCTTTGAGGTCGCATGTGTCCATGAATGCTGTCCCCTTGTTGGTCCTTGTGCTTGTCTTGGAGCATCACACTCACCCCGGCAGGGGGAACTGGGTTTGTGACTCGCTTTGTCTCCAGCCCCACAGCTCGAGTTGGTTTCAAGTAGCAAAGCCTGCAGCATTCCTGTTGTTTTTCTCACAACCACTGAATTAGGCGCTTCTAGGCTAGTGAAGACGAGGTGGACATCCAGGGAGTCTTGCTCTTGGTTAGTTGCAGATCTTCAGGCACAAAGGACATTGGCCTTACCATCTCCAGGTTGTTCTGGAGGAAAGCCTGGGGGAGTCGTGGAGGTAGTATACCCCTCCCCCACACACGCCAGGCTGGAGGGTGAGAAGCAGGCAACTCGGACATGCCTTTCGAGGTCTCTTCTATTCCGTGGAGTCCAGGAGCTCACAGTGGGAAGGAAATTGTGGCAGTTCATAAATTCACTCCGGCCCCAGGCTGGGCTGCCCCTCAAGCTTGTGTTGCACTCGCAACTGCCTGGCCTGACTAAGGGCCCCTGGTGGTCTCCTGGGCATTCCCAGCGGCTTGCTATTTTCCCTCCCCCTAGAACTTTGATTGGCTGAAATCCCCCTGCTCTTCCCTCCCCCTCTTCTGCCCCCAGTCTCATTATTTCTATATAAAGCTGTAGATTTATCATTATAATAGAGCCGCCACCACCGGGCTTTGCTAACGTCTCTGTAATCTTGTAGTTATTGCTACAGAGGCCTCAGACCCCACTGCACACAACTATTCCTGTTGCTGTTCCTGGTCCCTGGCGGCGGGAGGCGGAGGGGGTGAAGGTGAAGGCTGTAATTGGGGCCATAAATATGTGTTGTGCTTGGTGGTGTTCATGGACTCGGCCATCTTCCTGCCTTGGCAGGTCCGCGCCAGGTCGGAGTGAGCAAGAACGTGTGTGTGCGCGCACGCGCGCGTGTGCGTGCATTGTTTTGGGGTGCTGGTGTGCTTTGTGTACTTCCAGGGACCCCGGACTCAGAGTCTGCAGGGAAGAAGAGAGACTTAATAGGGTGGAACGGTCTCCAGCCTGGGAATGAGCAGGGTGGGACAGAGAGGCTCAGGCTTTGGTGCCCCACAGACCCGTGTCGTGTTCTAGCTTCTGCTCTTTCTAGCTCTGAGACCTTGGGGATGTTAGCTGCACTGTGCCTCAGTTTCCATATCAGCACAACAGGGATGATAAAGGTACCATAGCTCGTGGGGATAGTAAATGTAGAAAACTAAGTAACACACATGGGTCACACAGTGACTTTCCTTCCGGCTCAGCCTATGGGTCACTGTGTGTGCCACTGTCAGACCTGACCCCCCACTTTGGTCCCGACCAGCCGTTCTGGCACGTTGTTGGGTATTCTTATTAGCTGAGTTCTCGTCCTAGCCATGCCCTATGTTCTCTGTGTGACCTTGGGAAAGTGACTTGTCCTCTCTGAGCTGGAGTTTACTGAGTGTTAAACCAGCTTCGAAGTTCTGAGATGCTAAGATTCCTGGCTTTTCTTGGAGAGAAGGGCCCTGGGAGTGTGGTCCATAGGTAAATAGGCCACTAGGCAGAATTTCCAGACATGTTCTCCTCCCTTAAATGCCAGTAAGAATCAGTCCTGTCTTCCAGTCCCTGGGAAATGTCCTCTAGGGGGTTCCTGCCACGAGGAAGTCCCACCCTCTACCAACAAGCTGTCTTCCTCCTTTTCCCATGAGGCCCAGTCCTGTGGGGGAAAGAGGGGCTTAGCTCCCTCCTCACCTGCCTCCTTTCAGATTGCTATTTACTGGGGATATGTAGCTTATTACTTGAGCTCCTACCAGGAGCCTAGAACACAACCGACTTGATCACATTTTAGCCTTGCCATACCATTCGCTTTTTGTAAACTAGGAAGTGAAGGATCAGGTTAAGTGATTCACCCAGTATCACCCAGAGAGAAGGTGGTGGGGAGCCAAGACGCAAATCCAGGTCTTCAACCAAGCCCGTGGTCCTTACGTGGCGGGAGCGCGACAGGATCACATTATTCCCTGGGGCAGAAGACAGCTCTGAAATTGTGCAGCTTGTTCAAGGGATCCAGAGGAGTTTTTGTTTTCTCCTGTGGCCTGGTTGGGTTCTCTCCTTCCTCTTGTTCCAGGTGGCAGCTTTTGTCCTGACATTGGGATTCCTTTCCGATCTCCCCGGGATTCTTCCTACGGGCAGTAGTCTGACATTCATTGCTCTTTCATTCAACAAACATTCGAGTGTCTGGTATGCGTGGTCAATTACGTTACTGAGATAGAAGCCTGTTGAGTGTAGAAGCCTGAGCTGGCCATGGGGAGGACGGCAGAGAAAGAGCCCTCCACCTTGGAGCTCCCAGGCTAATGGGCACCTTAGAGTAGGCCTGGTGGTCCTGCACCACCCCCCCCCCCACGCGGCACATACTGGGGGGATGAGCCCGCTGGTTCAGGATGCTTGCAACAAAACTATGCCTACAGCAAGCCGGGTGCAGAAGTGTTGGAGAGAAATGGAGAGAAGAAATCAGGGTCAGAAAAGGAAAGTTACAGGCTAGGCTTTGATGGCAATGAAGGTAGAGAGTGCTAGAAGGCTGGGATGGCAGGAGTAGGGGAATGTGTTTCTTTATTTTCTGTGTACTGGGGGAAGGATCTAGAAAGAACTTCTGTCACATCAGATTGGGTTTTTTTCTTTGTGCAAGATTGCTTGTGGCGTAATGAACTCTGGACCAGGCACCCCGCTAGCATGGAGAATACAAGGACTTAAACTCCAGTCCTGTCCTCAGAGGCTCACAGTCTGACGGGGGAGGTAGGAAGGCAGCTCTGCTGTCCCAAGGGCTATGCAGGTCCTCACTAGCCCAGCATGTTGAGGAAGGCTGGCATCCTGGAGTGAAATTGCCTGTCCTTGCCAGAAAGGAATTCGGCTGAATCCTCTTCTCATGCCCACATACTCAAGCCAAATGAGATCCAAGGGTAGCCACAAAAGGCCTCTTCGAGTAGAGCTAAAGAATCAGCGAAATTGATCCCCTGTGACTCATTAAATCACCGTGGGATGAAGCCTCCCCAAGGCTCATTGACCAGCAGCTTGAGGCCAACTCACACCTTGGATCTCAGGCTCTTAGTTCTATCCTGGCTGGGAGGTGAACGGCAGCAAGAGGGAAGCATGATGAATCTTTATCCCCTCAACGTGTCTTCAGTGATCCCTCAAAGAACTTGTCTAGGTCCAAAAACAATTGAAGGAACCAATAGAGTTTCTGGCTTTCAAGGAGTTTCTGGTCGAGTGAAGGTTTCAGAGGGAGTCAATGCGATTGGAAGAACACAGTGATTTGAGGTGATTATGGAAGCCAGGAGGGCGGGTGAGTGGGCTGAGGGTGCAGATGGTGGAAGGAGAAGTTGGGAGCAAGAATCGAGCTTTGGGGAGCTCTCACAGTCACGGAAGAGGAGGCGAGGGGCCGGCAAAGGGCAGCAAGCAGGAGGAGACCCAAGAGAAAAAAGAATGGAGGAAACGAAAGGAGGGATAGTTTGAGAATGGCGCCTTCGACAGTGATCTCTTTGACCAGCCGCGAGGCACTGAGCACAGTCCTGAGCTCTGGGGTGTGGTGCTAAACAAAGTCCTTGCTCCCAAGGTGCTTACACTCAGGTTGAGGGACACAGGTGAGTTGGTGAGGTAAACGGTACAGTCAGAGAGATACTGTGGAAAGAGCAAAGCAGGAAAGTGTGGTGGGGAGGTTGCTTTGAAGAGAGGATGGCGGGGGGAGGGTAAAACAGGGTGGTCAAGAGAGGCCTCTATGAGGAGGGCCTTTTGAGTAGACCCAAAGGATTACAAAGAGAGAGCCATGCAGATATCTAGAAGAAGAGAGATCCAGGTGGAGAGAAAGTTGAATGCAAGGAACCTGGCATGGGTTGGTCAGAGAACATTCCAGGGCCAGGGTGGCTGAAGCAGAAGTGGGTTGGGGAGGGGACAGAGCAAAAGGCAAGGTGAGAGGGGTAAAGGGACAGGAAAGCTTAATGGGATTCTACAGTCAAAAGTTCTTAAATATCACTATAGCTGGAGGGTTGGGAATGACTCTACAGCCATGGCAGAGACAGAAATCAGTTGAGAGACTATGACCGTAAGAGACCATGGTCACTTGGAGGAGGATGGTGGGGGTGTAAGACCTGGCTTGATTCTGCATATATTTTGAAAGCAGAACTAGCAGAATTTGCTGACAGTTGGAGGGTAGGATCGGGGGTATGGAGAAAGAGAAGAATCAGGGTTTTCAGCATGAGCAGCTAGGGAGGGAATCGCCATTCACTGAACTGGGGAATCCTGGAGGAATAATCCATTTGGGGAGGAAGACCAGGCACTCAGACTCGCTCACATTCTATCGGAGATGCCTTTGGGACATCCCGACGGAGTTGTTGGAGAGGGTCTTGGATATAGAGTCCAGGGTCCCGGAGAGAGGCCTTGGCTAAAGAAATAAATGTTAGACGTCAGCATAGAAATGGCGTTAAAAGCCACAAGACTAGTTGAGACTCCATGCTTGGAGACCCACGTTTAGCCTGTGCCTTGGGACTGGGATTGTCTTGTTCAGTGGTGGGGACTGGGAGGAAAAATCAGCCAAGAGGACTGACAACTGAGAGCCAGTGAGGTAGGAGGAAACCTGGGGAAGTGCAGGGTCCTGGGAAACAAAGTGCATATTTCCAGGGGGAGAGGCAAAGACCAAACCGTATCAGGTGGACCCCAGAAGAGACAGACTGAGGTCTCCCCATTTTGCTCAACATCAAGTGACAACAGCCCACCTGGGGAAGAGATCATGTGTGGAAGACTGGGACATGGGTTGTATCGTTTACTGGGTGACTGGCCCTCGTGACGTGATTTAAAGGACTAAGAAGGCTGGTTTTGCAGCGAGCTAGCAGGCTGACTCCTGGCATGGGTCCTACCTTCGGGAAGGCTGGGCTGGGGAGCAGGTGAGTGGCTCCAGTCCACTCCGAGCAACCCAGGCCAAGATAAGATATTCCATCAGGAGTTTGCTGCAAGGGCTCAGTAGCTCTAGAATTCTGCCTTAAATTCCCAGGTGTCTGGACTCTTGCAGGCAGGACCAAGCCAGGATAGAAGCAGAGAGGGAGAGCTTCTTAAAAGAGGCCCGCAGGGCGGAGCAGGGTCAAACAGAAGCCACAGGAGGTGTCAGGGAGCAAGGCCGGGCCTGGGCTGCTTGCCCAAACCAGAGTCTCTCCAAGCCTTTCTACCAGAGAGGCTCTGAATAATGTATGAGGCCCGCCAGTCCTGCCTGCCGTTTCGGCGGCCTGGCCCCAAGTGAGCCCTCCAGGCAGCTTGACCCTGTGCTGGAGTCAGAAGCCACCTGGGTCCACAGGGATGGCAAGATTCCCTTGTTTGCACGCTGCTCAGTGGGCCTGCCTCCCGGCCGGCTCACGTTCATTTACCCCCACGCTCCCTCAGGCCTGGCCTCGTGATCCTCTTTCTTCCCTGGAATGCCAACCCCTGAGCTCTCCTTCTTCACCCCCACCCCCAGGTGACGGGCGGAAACGTCCAGACCGTGCTCCTGTGAGGGCACAGGACAGCTGGATGGGACCTCTCCTTTGCTCTCCCCCATGCAGAAGGGTGGGGGGCGCAGGGCCTCGTTGCCTCCCTGCAAGGAAGCCTTGGTCAGATGGGAACGTCAGAGCCTGGAGCTGCTTTTCCTGCTCAGAACAAGAACCGCAGCCCTACCCTCAGAGCTCATGTCTCAAAATGACTGGGAGCCAACTGGAAGGGTGGGCACCCAGGGGTCCCTCCAGGCTCAAAGCTCAGGTCCTCAGAATGCAGCTTACCCTGCCAGGCCCCAGGTTCAGAAGCCAATGGGGCCAAGGCTTTTCTAGAAACACATTGCTGAAAATCCGCCAAGAACCCAGCAAGGGGAGGTGGCAGGGGGTGGGGCCCGAGCTTCATCCCAGAGGCAGCCTGTTGGGGAGACAGGGCACACACTCCCAGACCGGCAGCAACGCCCCGGCACCCCCTCCCCCACCGTGAAGCCTGCATCCAGGTCGGCGTTCTTACGGCAGAGGCGATGGGCGCGCACCACCCCTTTCACCCCCTCTCCCTTGGGCCCACTGGGACCAGGAGCCGTTCTCAGCTCCAGAGGGTTAAAGGTTTCCCATGCAGTGCTGGAAAACAAAGCTAACTGGTCCAGACAGGGCCCTGACCTGGCTGCGGGCAGAGTTGCTCAATAACGGTTCGGCCGGCCTTCACGAGAGGTCCTTCCCCTCGGCTGCAGGGGAAATGGCCCTAAGAGGCTGCCAGCCAGAGGCTCACCGCAGGACAGACTTGATAAATTCCTAGCATCCAGACAGCCTCCCTGCCCGCCCTGGCAGAACGTAGCTCCCACCAGCAACTGGGCCGGAGCCCATCCTGCCTCCCTCCCCTGCTTGCTGCTCGCTGCAGCCTTGAGCAGCCTGGGCCAGCCCCCCGCCCTGCCCCGGCCCACGTGCCCTTCATTGGTATGCGGTGCCTCACAATCGTATGAATATCTGATCTTTGCCTTACACGAGAATGAATGGGAAATTATTAGGCAACAAGCTCATGCATCAACAAAAATCTGTTCCTCAAACACTGGGGCACTTTCTGGGCTTCCCCCACCTTGCTGCGTGGAGCATATGCACTTGTCTTGTCGCTTCTATCACCTGATAACCCACAGTGACATTTTCTCCTGGAGAGAGATTAGTTGGTCACAAGGGAAGCAACTGCCGAACGTTCCCTCTGGACACTGTCAAGGACGTTCAGATTCCAGAATTCATTCAAGAGGAAAGGATTGCAACTGGGTCCCCTAGTTCGGCGTAAGTGCAGAGACTGGGGTCGCTGGGTATATGACCAGAATAACAAGCACGCTGGGAGAACTGGTCTGGTCCCCGAGGGGTTTCTAACGTCCAGTGGACCAGGCAGGGTTAGGACTCCATGTTCTCACGGAGTCCTTCTGAAAGGGGGAAGCTCTCTCCGAAAGGGTCTCGGAGATGATCTGGCCCAGCGTCCTTCTGCTACAGGTGAGCAAGTCAGGACCAGAGAGGTCACACTTGGCAGGGGTGACTCGGAGAGTCCGTGCGAATCTGGACCCCAAACCCAGGTCTCATGAGACCCGGTCCTGGGTTCTGCCCACCGCCTTGGACATCTCTAGGTTTTTTGGGGGGAATTCTCTTGCCCTGGTTTTGTTATTCACTCCCTACCCCTCTCCTTCCCTTCCAAAGCCACTACCCACTTGCCATCTTCACTCTGAGCCTGTGGGTCTCTCTATCCTGCAGGGAAGAGGGCCCAGGGAAGGCCGGGAGCCCAAGGCAAGAAGTGTCAAAGGGCACAGAGCAGAGACCACATTCTTGCTACCAGCACATAGCCTCTCACATGGAAGAGACTTCCGGTCTCCACTGAGACTGGAAATAGGGCAAACCAACAAGCAATGTCAGCACGAGAACCAAGGAGGGAAGAGAGGCCATTTATCAGAGCGCCTCAGACCCTAAACCGAGTAACCCTGACTTTAGAGCCTCCCCACAGCACATAAACATTTATATTTTGGAAGAAGAAGGAGACAAGGCTACTGGTCGGGTCTAGGTCAACCTGATCCGGTTGCTAGCATATTTTTAGGGTATTTTAGTGTCAGCAACTATGTGGAAATAGGTGGCCTCTCCAGCCGATGGCCTCCCCTCCCCCACTCTCACACCAAGTCCGTGCCCCCCCCTCATTCACCCCCATCAGTTGTCCCTAACCACATTGTCCTCTCAGGTCTGAGTTGACTCATACTCATTTTCCATAAATATCAACGTCTTCCTCTCTGGACTAAGTATCTGAGAACTTGAGGGTCTCTGTAGGGTCGTAGCAAAACTTGGGATGGGGCATTTTCTGCGGAGTCCACTTGGCATCGGGATGAGGAATTAGAGAGGGAGAGCGCCCCTGGGGCAGGAGGAGGTTGAGGGTTGAAGGTTCACCTTTCTGTGGCCACCATTGCCCTCAGACTGGATGGCCTGAGAAACACCAGTGATGGCTTCAGTAGACTCCCATGTTCTACCCCGCTGACGGGCTGACCTTGGCACAGCCTGCCATTCAGGGAGGCTCCAGGGTCCTCAACTATGACACTGGTGTCTCCGAGAGCTAATTTATACTGCGATCGGAAAGCGTGTGTTGGAGTCTGTGCAGGGTGGGCAGGGTCGAGGTGCCAGGGGAAGGGGCTGGAGACCAGGGCTCAGATGACCGTGTGGGCAGAATCCCATGGCAGCTGGGGCTTCTCTGCATCCTCTAAGGGATGGAGCTTACTCTTCATCCTCACCACGCCCCTGCAGGGTGGATACTGTTGTCATCCCCAGTTTCCAGGTGAGGAGATTGGGACGGCGTGCTCAAGGGCTCATAGCCAAGGAGATGCAGAGCCAGGGACTTGATTGCCCTGTACGTGCTGCGAGTCCTCCTCTCGGCTGCCTCTTAAAAGCTGGCGAGGGAGGGCTCTCCCCACGGTCCTGCCTTTCCTGGGGCTGGGACAGTGGACGTTCTCCGTCTGACTCTTAATTTTCTGCCTCTTCTGAAATGTCCCCCTCTCTGCCTCTGGTGGCTCTTCCTTAAGGGACCCAGTCGTGGGACGCAAGCCCAGCTCCACCCCACCCCAGGTGACACAAAGGGAATTGGAGGTTTATTGTCATGGGGACTGGGTCTTTCTCCTCTCAGATGCCCTCTAGACAGCTGGTGGGCGCCTGCCCCGAGGGGCTCTCCCGCCAAGCCTCCCCTAGGGTGACTGCTCCCATCCTCCTCCTCCTGGCTCCTCTGCTCCTCGCCTGCTTCTAAGCCTCAAAGCACAAACAAACAAACAAACAAAGGGCCTTCTTTAAATTGCTCTGGGCAAGTCGTTCTCTCCAGCTCCGAGGCCTGGGCCCCACAGGGTACTGGGTTGAGTCCCGACCTACCGGCCACCTCCAGGAGCCGTGGAAGCCTGAGATCAGTTTACGGCCTGTACCAGGCTCCAGGCTCCAGAGAAGGCAACTGTGGCTTTTAATACCATTTGTTTTCTCTCCTTACCTAAGAACTGCTTGGCGGTCTGGGAGCCCCTAAGAGGGCATGCAGGGGCCGTCCCTATAGAGGCGGGAAGAAGCCCCTCCTTGGGGGGCTAGGCGGAGCTACCACCAACTGGAGAGGGGAAGCCACTCTCCACCTCCACCCTCTCAGTTCTGCCAGTGGGTTGAGGAGGAAACAGCTCTTCCCACAAGGATGAGGCCTGAAAGGGAGGCCCCAGACTGGGAGACGCATTGGACGGGGCCTCCGCCGGGAAGGATCCGGGCTGTTAGGAGACCACAGATGGATGATGAGAAAAGCAAAGATGCCAGTCTCCAGAAACAGGCAGAGAGCTGCCAGGGACAGACCCCAAGAGGGGCCTGTGAAGTTGTCCCAGCCCTTCGGGGCCAGAGCCCAACGTTCTACCTGTGTGTCTTTGTGGTGTCTGTGCTTAGTTCCTTTTGTTAGCTCTTGGTGTTTAGAGAAGTTCCTTTGTATATTGCCAGGCCACTTCAGGGATGCTGTGGGAACCAGGAGTAGAGCAGATTTGGGTCTGTACTTGGCTTGGAGCTTTAAAGAGAATGTACAGGCAGAACCTAAAGGGAGCGGCTAGGACCAGAGAGAAAACCCAGAAGGAAAGAAGGGAGCTACTGTTTCAGCCCTTACTTGCCTGGCAAGTCCTCTCTGGAACCCCTCCCTCTGAATAGGGGAGGCCCGTCTTTGAGGGGCAGGACGGGGGGGGGGTTGTTCTCCCCCCTCCGAGAAAGACGCTGGCAGAGGGCTCCTTCCCTAGGGACCTCCTGATGGAGTCCATGCTTTCCCAGAGCCATTGACTGACTCACATCTTTAGTGACACATTGGAGCATGTGCTAGGAACAGTCCAACTTCCAGAGAGAGAAAAACAGCTCTGATGGCGTGTCATGATGCCAACGTGAGAGGCACTGCCCTTCTCCGGGAGCTGGGGATAGGCTGGCTTTGTGACTTGAGGCACCTGCTGGAAAATACCTCCCCCACATCCCAGAAACCATCTCCATCTGAGTCACCCCCCCAAGGTCCCTGCTGGAGTGACACTCTGAGGAGCCCACCCACCCCTTCAGCTGCAAGTAACAGAAGGTAGAAGAGCAGGAGGGAAGGCCCTAGAACAGCTAAGTTTGAGAGCCTGGAGGACAGCAAGGAAGAGGTGTGGAATGGAGGGTGGTGGGGGGCTAGGGGGGAGCTGGGGAGGGTGGAATTCTGGAGCCGGCCAGCTGTCCTGGGACAGGCATTTTGAAGGTGGGGGCGTTAGGGCTCCAAGGTGGCTTTTCAGGAGAGAAACTGAGAGACTGAACTTCCTTCTTGCTTCTGGGACTTTCTGATAGTTCTGGGGGGAAAAAAAAAGAGGCCTGTGGGGGTGGGGAAGGGGGTAGAAGGCAGGCAGCAAGCATCTTTGTAATTCCAATTCCTGCTGACAGAGCTTTTTTTTAAAAAAAAATACATTAGTAAATCCTATCCAAGTCTGGGCAGACACCCAGGTATCTTTAGGGAGTGAGTGTTCCCTAAGGAAAAATAATCCCCCAACCCTATTTGGGCACTGTTTACAGAGGAACTCCGGCTGAGCAGTTGTCTCTTCTTGCAGGAGATAAGAAGGGGGATGTTTAGCAGTGTCCTGCCAACTCTGCTGTGGCCCCCTGGAGTCAGCCTGGGCCTCCCTGGGCCAGACCCCAGCAGGCCACCCTGCAAACATGTGCGCGTGCGCGCACACACACACACACACACACACACACACACACACCCTGGGTCCCTGACACAAGCTTACTTGATTAGCTTTTCATCCCTCCCCCTCCTCCCAATCCGGTTGTCCCGAGTGGGACACTCTTGGTGGCCCTAAGAAACCACATTTGGAAAAGAAAAATCTGGAGGACACCTTGTGTCCTAAAGATTACGTAGCTTATTATATACCCGGACCGGTGGTTATCATAGGCCCATGGCAGCTTCTGCTCTAGGTTGTGTCTCCCATGTGCTGATAAAGATTATCTCTTGGTTTCACTCGTGAGGAAGCCGAAGATCAGGGAGGACATCTGTTCAAGGCCACGTGGTCTGCGCGGGCCCATCACTCAGGACCCATGATGTATTGGGTGGGGGACTCACAGGTCGGCCAGACTTGGAGGCTGGAGACCGGGGCGTGAATCCTGCCTCTGCTGTGTGACTTCAGATGGATCACATCACCTCTCTGTTTCCTCACTAGCAAAATTGAGAAATTACCTGTATTGCACAAGGTGGTGGTGAGGAGGTATTAAATATCAACGAGAAAGGGCCTTCCTGGGTTCGTGTCATAGATTATCACCCCTGACACTAACGGCAGTAATACCTAACATGTTTCCAAAGCATCGTCCGAGTTTATTACCTCATTTAGCCTCCTGAAATGGTAGGAAGTCCCTATTTCGATTTTACAGATGAGGCAAACTGAGGAAATTTCTGGAATCATGTGTTTTTGTTTTTTTTTTTAAGATTTTTTATTTATTTGACAGAGAGAAACACAGCGAGAGAGGGAACACAAGCAGAGGGAATGGTAGCGGGAGAAGCAGGCTTCCTGCCGAGCAGGGAGCCCGATGTGGGGCTCGATCCCAGGACTCCGGGATCATGACCTGAGCCAAAGGCAGACGCTTAACGACTGAGCCACCCAGGCGCCCCATGGAATCATGTGGTTTTGAGGCGCTAGCACAGAGAACCAAAACAGATCGTTTTCTTTAAAGGCTGGATGGCTGTAAGATACTTCACCCTTCCTTGCCTCAAGGTGAATTATTACAGTTTTGTTCCAGATATTTTAGAAAATGCACAAAGCCGCACAAAAAAGAAACACTCCTCACCATAAGCCCATTGTCCTAAGGTAATCACCATTACCGTTTTGATGGAATCCAGAGTCCTATTTCTTAGAAAAATCACATGGGTGCAGGGAGAGGCAGGAATGTGCCCGAGACTCAGGGAGTATTGCTGCATTGGCTCGGTCGGCGAGGCCTGCAAGTTTCTGGGGTTAAGTGATTCTGGAAGAATGCTGGGAAGAAGGGAAGGATGTGCGTGGGGAACAGGAGGAAGGAGATGGTTCGGTGTGCAGGTCTGAGGCTCAGAGGTGGGGTAGTCAAGACGGGCTCACGGGTCTGGTGGGCCCCAGGCCTACTTCTCACAATAGACTGAGGTCCCTCCTTATCTATTATTAGTGAGCCCCTTAGTTCCCTGAGGTGTGAGCAGTAGGAGCGGCTATGCTGGTCTTCTCTTCCCTGTTGATGAGGCTGACACATCCCTGGAGGATTCCAGGGAGCCTTACAACATCATGGTGAACTGCTGGCCTTCCCCTGAGGGACCCCAGTCAGCTCCTCAGGGGGCAGAGCAGCAGGGGCAGCTCCAACCAGGGCCTGCCTCCAGGTGTGGGAGGGGGGAGGTCTGGTATGGCTCAGTTCCCCCCACCAGAGCAGCATCAGGCCCCTCGGCGACACCCATCACAGCTGTGGGAGCCTTCCTGCTATGTAGGACTGGGTCCCAGCCAGCTAGCCCCTCTGCACCAGTCCCTGGGTCCAGACCATCAACGGTGCAGGGGCCCAGGGGCAGGGGCCCATCTCGTTATTAATAACAATGTCACTGACAAGTCTAGCTTATGACCCTTATATGGCACTATTGAGTTAACCAAGCTTTTCGCACATTGTCTCATTTAATCCTCAGCAAGTCTTGGTAAGCACATCCTCCTAACTCTGCAGATAGAGAAAATAAGAGAGAGACAAGAGAGACAAAGTGAACCGTCTGAAGTTTTGCACGGCGAGTACTAGAAACTTGCATTTACTTTTGTCCGTGACTTTGTGCTGCTCCAAAAAGGATTCAGCTAGCTCACGAGACCTATAACGCGATTAAAACTAAGTTTAAAACGTCACGCAAATGTAGCAAAAGGGTCCATGGAAGACAGTCCCCTGAAGCTCAGAGAGGCCGCCACACGGCACGCGTGCCCTGGTGTCAGGTTCACAGTTCACTTTAAACATTCTAGCAGCTACCACAAAGACAGAAACCTAGTCCCAGAATTCTGTGTCCACGAAGTAAATACAGACCGGGTGCCTAGGGAAGACAAAGCTACTCCTGGTCTTAGCACAGGAGAGAATAATGGACATCACGGGGGCTGTCCAGGACGTGGTCTTTGAATTCCAAAACCTTGTCGGCTCCCCGTAGGCCTCAGTTTCTTCATCTGCAAAGTGGCGCTATCGTAAGACCTAGTTCCTAAATTTGTTGTGACAAATGAGATGCTCTTAAAAAGACTTATGAAAATGAGTGGCGGGGCTAATGCACGTAAAGCGCTGTCATGCCCTCCTCAGTCAGGACTCCGGAAACATTAGGGGAAACCCGAACGCTGGGTAATGAGTGTAATGAATTTGCTCCCTAAGACGACCTTGCACAAAATCCAGCTGGGTTGGCCTGGTGATTAGCAGGGTGTGTGTGGCTTCCAGCCCCACGACCCTCCTCTTTAGTGAAAATCCCTGGTTGCTATCTCTGTGGCTATCTCTGTACTTGCTTCCCCCTCTGTACAATGTGGGTAAGAATAAGTCCTACTGATAAACACGCAGGGTTCTTAGGCAGGTGCCCCATGAGTGGCAGCTACGAGTAGTTTCCTGAAGGTTTCTCCGTGTAATCCTCCCTAGCTGGGGTAGAGGTGGGCGGTCCCTAGAATCCGGGGGCTCTCAAATTCCCTCCACCACCTGTCAGTCTCATTTGTTTGTATGTCCCCTGCAGCCCTTACCCCTTAGCCCTTGATCTTCATCTAGCAGGTACTCAAATTATACATGTGGGGTGACATTGGAGAGTGAGAGAAAGGGGTTCCAAAGTGGTCTAATATTGGGAAACTCCAGCTAGCGTCACCTGGGTCACACAGCCCTTCAAAGCCTCGTTTCCCTGGTCTGTAAAGTGAGAAGGGATCTTTGCTATTTCTAAGCCCCCTTGAGCTCTTACCCTGATTATCACAGAGAGAGGTTTACTTGGAAACTGCTAACTGCAGAAGGTGCGTGGTCAGGAATCCTTTAGAGAGCCGGTCCCACCCTCGTGTTTAGGAAGGTGCTGGGCTAGGAAAGGGGTGCTGGGCACTCTTGCCGAGCCATGAGCCATATGGACGGCAGGGAACAGGGGCTCTGTCATTTCCTACTGCCTGGCGGGAAGGGACCTGGGTCTGCCTGGGAACGCGGTGTTTCCACTCCCATGTGTGTCCCCTGCACCTGAGGAAGAGTGGCCTCAGCTGACCGGATGGGAGATGCTCTGTCTGGGATAAGAGGAGAGGCAGGTGGAGGTAGAGGGGGGAGGCAGGGGTAAGAAGGAGGCTCTGGCTGCTGTTCCGAGGGCAGGAAGGAGCCCGAGACGTGGGGTGATCCACGGGGCAGCTACCCTCCTTAGCAGCAGCTCCGGCGGCCATAGGAACCCGGGGGGTGCCCGGCCTAGAGGCTGAGGCAGCCCCACCAAGGGGTACAGCCTTGCCTCCGTGCCAGGCTGGACCCTTCCAGGCTCATTCAGTGCCAAGAGGCAGTCCCTCTCAGAGGGAAAGAAGGACTTAGAGGAACTTCTGCTGGGGGCGCTCAGGGACCCACTAGCTGTGGCTCTGGGCCGGGGGGCAGTCAGGAGCCCGGGCTCCCTGGATCCCCACCAGGCTGCCTCCTCACCCGAGCCTCCTCCTGCTTTTGCCCCTCTGCACTTGGTGCCTGAGGGAGGGGAGAACCATCAGTGTCACCTGTTCACCAGTGGGAGACATCAGCTGGCACCGGCAGAACACACGACCTATAATTTTTGGAGGAGTTACAATAATGGAGCTAATTTGGTGTTAAGTCATTGTGCTCTCGGGCGAGCAGAGGGGGAAGAGAGGCCTGGGGTCTGGTTCCGAACAAGCAGCCAGGGCAGAGTGTGGCGGGCAATCTTCCGGGGCCGGGGAGCTGGGCCTCCCCTTCCCCCCCGGCCTCCTCGCCGACTGTTGTCAGAATGCAGCTCGAAGAGGGGGAAGCCAACCCCAGTCAGCTGCCAGAAGCAGCTCCGTGGCAGAACAAAGTGGGAAGGGGGTTGGACATTTGCAGAAATGCTGGGAGCGGCCGCCCTGCGGGGGGCAAAGACATCACTCAGCCTCCCCGTTAACCCTGTTTTATGACGAGAAGGTGAGGCCGCCTGGTACGATGCTTTCATTTTACAGCCAAGGGAACCACAGCTCCTCCTTCTTCTCTTGCTGACCCAGACATCCAGGGGGCACACGTGACCCTTCAGCCTACCAGGTGGGCTTGGGTTAGCCTGTTCCCCAGCTGCAGGGCCACCACTTGTCCCAGTGGGGCTGGAGAGTAAGAGGTTTGTAGCCTGCATGCTCGCTGCGTGTGCATCTCAGTGGTTCTCCTAGCCACTGGCAAAGTCTACCTGTGGTCTCCTTGTCTGCCTCCAGCTCAGGGGCTTAGAGCAGCTTCCCAGGGGGGGAAACTCCCTGAGAATGGCTGATACTCAGGGTCAGACAAAGTCAAAGAAGTTCAATGACTTTCATAGTCATGCTCCCGGGAAACAGAAGAGCCAGGACTTGAATCCCAGGTTCTGCCCCAAATCCCACGCATTCCCCGCTGGGGTTGTTTGTACTAATTTCCTTGAAGCAGACTAGTGATTCCCTCCCTTCTGGTTGGATGACGAACCAAGACCCCAGTTTCCCATCAGACCTCCAGTCAAGAGTTCTTTGTTGAATATTCTGGGTCTACGTGAGGGTCACTAAAATGCCTGGAAAACTGTAGAAGGCCAAAGATACTGAGTTTCTGGGCTTTGGAGAAGAGAAGACAGTGAAAATTGATATAGTCTTCCAGACCTTGAAGGCGTAATGTCTGCATCATAATGAAATCATAGGCAGGAACTGGGAGAGAAAGGCATACCTGCTTTGGGAGTCAGTGGGTTGGACATCAGAGAGAATTTCCGGAGCTCAAAGATGGTAGAATGGCTGAGAAAAGTGTGAGATGTTTTAAAAAGGGGGATTTGTTGTTGAGTTTAGAAGTCCTGCTTAGGAGCTAGGACTGAATGAGTCCACTTGTGGTCTCTCACTATCTAGAAACATGTGATTGGAGTGGTCTTGCTCAGATCTGCAGAGATCTCACATCAAGGGAATGAATCTCCAGATACGGCACCTGCACCCCTCTCAGGAATCTCACAGGGACCACAAACCATCCCCTCGCCCAAAACCTAGGGGAGCAAGAAGACGAAAGTGAGAAAAATAGCTCCCACTCTGCAGGAGACAAACGTCTTGACCTAAGGGCTTCCCCCTCCCAGTCCTGGTGTCTGCACCCTAGCTCAGGTGGGAAGACGTGCGTAGAGACAGCCTGGGGTCCTTGCATGGAGACAAGAACTTCTGCCCACCCGCCAGTCCAGGAGGGGAGTGAGTGGCGCGTGTGCAGTTCCAGAGGAGGCTGAGTGACATAGTGGAGAAGAGCAAAGTCTTCAGTATCAACAGACAGGAGACCAAATCCAGACTTGGCCAATCGCTCTGAGAGCTTAGGCAAGTTACTTAACTTCTCTGAGCCTGGAGATGGCAATGATCATAGGCTCTTCTGAGGAATGTGGTATGAATGAAATATACATATATTCATTTCATTTCAAGTATCCAAATGCTCCATATCTGTTAGTCTCCTTCTCTCTTGACCTTGGCTTTGGTCACCAAAATAATTAGGTTAAAAGAAGCAGAAGAAACTTCAAAATCCTGGCCAGAGCGTGCATGCTCGATTGGTTCTAACTGGAAAAGGCAGTGGTTCTCACGGGGAAGGGGGGCCAATAATCTGCATTTCTGGCAAGTTCCAAGTAGTGCTGCTGGTCAGGGAAACACCCTTGGAAAACTACAGCAATGGGAGTATTTACAGCAGAGCATCAGACATCTTTAAAACCCTACCCAGGTTCTTTAAACCCTCTAAATTTGGGGCAGGTGCCTTCTTGCTAGAACTTAGCTATCCAGGGGACGCATGGTGCATTAAGAAAAAGTGAAGAGCGAGAGTGAGCATGCTGCTCCAGGAAGATCGTGCACGACTTTGATCCATCAGAATCCTTGTTTGCACCCAACAGAAGGGAGGGGGCTCTTCCATCCTCCTAACTTTTGCTTGGCGGCATTGATATCGAATGACTTTAGTATGTTCCATCTCGCAGGGATTCTACTAGGGTCTGATCTGGGGCGGCCTCAGAATCCCCTCATTTCCCTTATGCTGCAAACCGAGGGTGTCCAAGAATCACCTGGGAATCTTCTCAATCCTTCATACCCCACTTTCGCAGGTTCTGACTCAATCTGTCTTGGGCATGGCTCAAGAATCAAGCCTCCACTTCCCCCAAGGGAGATCTGATATACCTTATGGGGCTCAACCCTGAAGCCATCTCGTTACCCAGAGCGGGGGGTCCCTCCTGGACAGACCAGAGACAGAGGTTAACCAAGATTCACTCCTGTCACCCACCCTCTTCACCACCTTCTTAACCAGGTGCATCCCAACAAGCTAAGTTGTTAATTCATTCAACGGTCATTCACTGAGCACGCGTTATGCACCAGGCACTGTCCTCAGTCCTGGGAATACAGTGCCGAGTAAAATATGGAGCCAGGACTAGGGTCAGGGAAACAAGGTGCCTAGGGGGCGAAATTGAAGGAGGACCTCACTCTTGGAGGCATGCATGAACCTGAGGGGAAGGGCCTCCTTCCCTTTTTACTTCACCCTAGTCCCGCTCCTGGTGAAACAGACCCAGTCCCTGTCCTTCGGGAACACACAGTCCAGGGCAGGGGTGAGGCTTGGGAGGAAGTGGCCTGAAGGCTGAGCGGACACCTGTCATGTGAAGAGCTGGGGAAAGAATGATCAAATGGACTTGGACCCTAAATCAGGTAGGGCCCTCCCTGTGGGTCTTGGTAAGTGTTTTGGATTTTATTCCTAGTGCAAGGGGAAGACACTGGATGGTTTTAAGCAG
Source organism: Procyon lotor (assembly GCA_028646535.1). Taxonomy (NCBI): domain Eukaryota; kingdom Metazoa; phylum Chordata; class Mammalia; order Carnivora; family Procyonidae; genus Procyon; species Procyon lotor. The sequence continues at coordinate 83,840,103 of CM053606.1, read as the reverse complement.
AGGAGTGACGTGCTCCATTTTATAAATTTGCAAGGGCACTTTGGCTGCTGTATGGAAAATGGAATGGGCGAACGGGGGAAGCAGAAAGGGCCATTAGGAGGTGGTTGTAAGCGGGCAGGTGAGAGATGGTTTTGCTCTCTGTGTGCTTGCTACTGGAGATGGAGAGAAGTGGGCAGGCTCAAGACTGTATTTGGAGTGGAATTGACAGGGCTTGGTGATGGGCTACTTGCAAAGGAGAAAAGAAGGCAGGCATCGATGAGACTGTCTTGTTTCTGGCTCGAGCAACTGGGTGGATGTGGGGGTTTTTCCCCACTTGGGCAAAACAAGGGGAGGGTGTACATGGCAGATCGAAGTCCGCCTTTGAACGTCTGAGAGATCTGAGATTTCTGGGAGACGTCCACATTGAGACGTTGAGTTGGATATATGAGTCTGAAGTCTAGAAGAGAGGTCCGAGAAGGGCCACCAATTTGGGAGTCCTGAGAATGGAAATGGGCATTAACATTACAGATGAGCAGAGAGAGAGAATGGGTGTTTAGAATCCCACTGTTTAGAGACAGTGATGGGAGGACGATGGAGCAGGAACTGGGAGGGAGAATCCAGAGAGGTGGGAGATGAACCCACCTCTTGGTGGGTTCATGACCACCTTGGCAGGATGGTCAAGGGCAGGAGAGGCTGCAAAGAGCCTCTGCACACAACAGCCACACCACAGTAAGAACAACAGATTCTCGCGTGTCGGAGCAAGAGGGGGTGAAGACCTAAACCCTCAGGTCAGCAAAGATACAAGGAAGCTAAAGCCCCTGTCACCGGCCACTCAAGCACACGCCCGTGGCCTAGACCAAAGCCCTGCTGGTCTGGCATCTCCGGGGCACCTGTTTGCAGAAATGCCCCTCAGGTGCCCAGGAGACCATGGGCATCTTCCCTCCTGCCGACAAGCCCCTGCTCAGATCCCTCACTGCCGAGATGCCCACCCTCTCCCGGGGGAAACTGACAGCGGTTTGATAACCACACAACAGGACAAATGGAGGCTGGAAAGGAAGACTGATTTTCACCGTTAACTTCATTAATGTGCCATTTATTTCTCTCTGTCATTAATGCGATGCCAGTGGAGGACCAGAGAGCAGAGTCCCTGGCCTTCCATGGACAAGCCCCCTTGGGGCAGACTTTCCAGCTTGACCAGGCATTGCCTCCATCTCTTCTAGAACTTTCCCAAACTCTACTCTCCTCAAGTTCCTTCCACCCCCTCACAGCCCCTCTCCCTCTCCGCCCACCTTTTAAAAAGTCATTAGGAAGAGATCTGTACCTCCCAGTGTGATTCTGACTCACGGATATTTGCCCAAAAGTAATGGTGCTTGTGAAACACTAAACCTCTTTTTGAGGGCAGGTTCATGGAAGAGAGGCTGAGAAGAAGTTTACTAAATAAAACCATCTGTTTCCCTGAAGATGCTCAGATACGGAAACATTTGCTCCCTCTCCTGCACCACGAGCTTTAATCTCTCAGGTCCCAGGGACCCGGCCCAGCCCGAGGATCTCACCGACTTCCTCCTGCATGCCCTGCTCCCCGAAAGCCGGAGGCTGTCCCTCTTTCCTTGGGGCCATCCCAGCCTCTCAGGGGCCACGCCACAGGCTGCAGCTGGAGTCCATTGAGTTCATATAAAGCACCTCTCTCCTGCCAGATCATTTATTCATATCGCTGCAAAGCCCTTGGGGCAGAAAGCACTTGAGAGAACAAGTAGGCAGAGATGGAGCTCAGAACAAATGGAACCTGCCCTAGCCTCCCGCTGGGAACCCGAGCATCATAGCAGTCGTGTCCGCCTGCCACCTTGGCCACCCCCAGCATTCTCCCCAAAGCCAAGCCGGGGTTAGCTCGGGCCTGAAGAAGGGCAGGGAGGGAGCCAACCCAGCCTCAGTCACGCCCCGCAGACTCCCCCCACCCCCAGTGCTCACAGCGGGAGTCCTGGAAGCAGCCTTGGAAGGAGCACGCCTATCCCCTGGGATCCACTCCCAACAGAGAGCTGGAGCCAGCCGTGGGGGTGCTGGGCGGGCGGGGTGTCAGTCTCTGCTCTCACCCCCTGCAGCCCCCTCATCCAGTGGGTCATTAGAACCTGCTGATAGTCCTCTCAGAAATGCCTGCCTTTGCTTCAAGGCATTTGTAACACTTGATCTTTCAGCCCAGAGGCAATGGGGACCATCCCCGCCCCACCCCTGCCGCCAGTCAGACCGGGGGATGGGAGTAGGTGACCCAAGAGGAAGGAACAGAGCAGCTGGCCCGGAAAGACGAGTGTCGAGTGTCGTCCAGGGACTTCAGAGGTAGGGACAGATGATTGCAGGCGACGGCAAGAGCAGGGCGGGAGCATGGCGAGGCAGGAGATCCCAGGGCGTTTGGGGAAGCAGGGAGCCGCAGGGAGGCAGGACGGTGGGTAGCTAATACTGCGGGCTCCAGAGCCTGCTTGCCTGGGCTCCCACCTCAGCTCTGTCATTTCTTAGCTGTGTCCTTGGGCCAGTCTCAGCCTTTCTGTACTTCGGTGTCCCCCCTGTGGGGATTCTGTGTGATGGCTCAGGCTGACTCCCGGAGGCTGAGGGGTTGAACGTAGGAGCCCTGCGGGTCCCGTCTCGGTGCCACTTTTTATCTGTTGTACATATTTGCACTTCTGGATGAAGAAGAGGTTTTCCATCTACAAAATGGGACTGAACTGGGGAGCCACTGAAGGGTCTGGAGCAGGAGAACAGCCCTGTTTATGGCCAGGAGGGTAGGTCGGGGAGGGGGGCTCGGCAGGGAGGGGAGGTCAGAAAGCTCAGAGGTCCAGGCGAGCGTGGTGCGGGTCAGGGCAGAAGGAAGGGGGAGAGAGGCCCCGGGGTCAGGGCACATTCAGGAGGCAGAGGAGCGCGGAGGGCTGGGTGTGGGGTCTGTGAGGGGTTGCCCGAGCCAGGTTACTCTGGCTTCCTCTCTGCCCCTGCCGTCCACTCTCCACAAGCCTGCTGAGGTCTCTGCTTTTTGCAGGGAATAAATCGCAAGCATCTTTCAAGGCCTCTGAGATCCGGCTCTGCCCCGGTTCTGGTCCCCGCTGCTCTCGAGCTCACTGCCTGGGGCCAGCATGTCTTCAGAGGCACTGCTCACCTCCCTGTCCCCTCTTCTTCCTGCTGGCTGGCCACGCCCTCCCTCTCTCAGCTCTGACCACCTTCCTGACCACTCTGCCTCATGTGCACCCCGTTCCCCCCCATCATGCCCGCGGATACTCTCTTGCTTAGTTTATTTTTGTCTCCCTCCCCTAGAATACAGGCTTCGGGAGGGCTGGGACCCTGTCTGACTTATCACTACTGTCTGCCCATTTTCGTGAGCTTTTAGTAGGTGGTAACGAATGAATGACACCCATGAACTTGGTCTCCAGAGTGGGCGTCCGGGTGGGAGGTGACACTGTGGATGAGTGGGCCAGGGGCCATGAGGCCGACAGGCGGGGCCCTGCCCTGTTCCCAGCCTCCCCTGGGCTCTTTCAATCTCCACCCTGCATCTCACCTTCTAACACACAGAACCTCTCGTGTCTCCTCTCTCGGCCAGCAATGGCCTCGCTCGCTTTCCTCTGCTAGCAAACTCCTTTGGCTCACCCTGTCAGACCCCATGGGAAGCCCACCCTGTAACCCGGGACACTTTATTATTGCCTCTTCCGCCCCCTCCCCCCACATCTTGCCCAAGCCTCTCTTAAAGCACTGATCACACCAACATACTACTTACTTCTATGCTTTCTCTCCCCTGTCCCTGCCCCAAGACTGTGAGATCTTCATAACATTTGCAAAGATAGAAGTAATGATTATAATTGCAGCTAGTACTCGCTGAAAGCCTACTCTGAGCCTGGCATATGCCAAGCACTTTACACAGATGATGTCGTTGAATCCTAACAACCACCCTGAGAGGTAGATGCTGTGTTACTAGCCCCATTTTACAGATTAGGAAACTAACACGACGGAAGGCCAGTAAGTAAGTCGCACTGCTCATTAGCATCAGAGCTGGAGCTCGAACCCCGAGCTGCCTGACCCCCAATCCATACTCTCAACCTTTCTCTCATCAGCCGGTACTTACTGAGCATTTACGACGGGTCAGGCCCTGCGCTAGGTGTGACAGAGACCCCCCCCGTCTCTGCCCTCAAAGAGCCCATGATCTAAGGCGCACAGAGCATTGGTCATAGAATCCGCAGGAGCAACAGGAAAGTTATGGCGGTGGCCTGGGCTATGGAAGAGGAGGTCTCTGGTACTTTGGGGCAGAGAGCAGAGGAAATGGCCCAGTCCCATGAGCTGGCCAGGCCCCACCTCTGACTCAGCTCTACCCCTGATTCCAAGCCTCGGGCCTTCACAGAGGGATTGCTCCCTGGATGTTTTTCTACCCATTGGAGCCAACTTGCCTTCCTCCCCGTCTCTCTTCCAGGCCGCCCTGCCCTGGGGTAGCTTGGCAGCACTTCCTACCCTGTGCTTCAGAGATCCTTTTAGGTCTCCCGTGGCCTTCCTAAAAGTGTAGCAGATGCTTCTCTGCTGATGATGAGAGATTCAGACAAGCCACTTAATGATTAAGAGACAAGAAGTGGTCTCTAAGAGATGGAGAGGCGTGGTTCTTGCTTTGCTCAGCCTGGATTCCCAAGACAGACTCGCAGCGTTGACGCCACTCATTGCCTGTTTGGGAGGAAGAGAAGAAGGCTAGCGCCGGAGAAGAATAAAACACTTGGGGGCAGTGGGGACCGAGGGAATGAGAGCATTTGGATTTCAAGGCGAAGTGGCTAGATTCCTTGAGGCGGGCGATGGACAACAGTCAGGCCTCCTTGGGCCATATCCACTGGTGATGCTGATGGTAGGTTTTCCAGTGTGAATCCTCGGTTTTTACGGCTGGCAGGGAAGGACCTGAGGGCTGGAACATTTAGGGCAATCCTCTCGTTTTGCAGAGATGTGAAATGATGTGCCCAAGTTCTCCTGACTTGTGGTTCACTGCTTTTTCATGGGCAGCCCCCCGATAGGAATTCTCTTCTATGCTTAGGGCTCTGTGAGTGTATCAAAGGGGAGGAGATGCTATTGCAGACAGCCTACTGGGCAACCAGCAAGAGCAGCGCTGTGCCATAGATGGGACTTTCAGAATCTTACGGCCATCTGCCCCCTCCAAATTCTAGCCAGATCTGAGAGCCAGTGCTCCTGGGCCCCCATCCGCCCCGCCAGCCTGCAGGTTAGCAGCCGAGAGGGCCAAGTTGGTTTCTGCCAAGCTCTGGACAGCAGTGACCTCTCCATCACCGGGGAGCTCATTACCAATCAGGGGCCCTAAGGCGGCCTCCCGTGACAGCCACTGGAGATGAGAGCAATAATGTGCGGGCTGTTCTGCAGCCCCTGGTCACCCTGATTTTATTAAAGCCAAAGTCTCAGGCATCACTAATGAGGATAAAGGGCTGGCAAGGAGTATAGGATCCGGGACTGAAACCTCCTAAGAAAGGGGGTGGGTCAGAGTAAGGATCTGGCAAGGCCGTCCAAGGGGCCGAGCTGGGCCCAGCTTTCCAGAGAGGGAGGTAGCTGCCAGGAGGCGCTGACTCTCTGTTTGCTTAGCCCCCATCCCTCTATTTACTCAAAAGTAACCTTTATTTTCCTTTATCAAACAGGCCAGTCCTCTGCTGCCTACTATGGGCAGGGGAACAAGACCCCCCTGGATCCATTGAGCCAAGGGCCGCCAACTTGCCGTCGACCCCTGTGGGGCCGGGTCACCCACGGCAGAAGGTGCTGGGCCCCGCTGCAGGCCCCTTGGCTCCTGTTGTCTCTCTGCCTGCAAGTCATGGGGGAGACCCCGGCTTGTTCCCTTTACCGTGGATGGAGAAAGGAGTTCACGGTCCGGAGCAGGGATCAGGGTCGGGGAAGGGAGCCTCACACCATGCTGTGTAGACTCGGCACCCACGTGCTGTCCAGCTGCCACAGTCCTGTCAAGAAAGGGCCCCCCTGCAGAAAAAGGGGGGCCCTGCTGGGTCGGTGCTCCCTTAAAGGGAGCCATCGTTGAGCTGCACGTGATTCTCTTTACCCCAAGCGATCATCCACACCCGAGCCAGTCTCCCAAGTCCATAAACAAATCAGCTCGGACTCCCCCAAATAAGACAGCCCTTCAAAGGGCCACTCTGCCTTGTAGGGTGACAGTGGCAGGGAAACCAGCCATAGGATTGCTTCCCAGGCCCTCCCCTGAGGGCAACCCTGACATCGAGAAGCACTCCTTCCCGGGCTCTCCTGGCTAAGATAGGGCCTTATATTTCGGTCTGCATTCATGGAGCTCCTCTCGTGCATGGCCACCTCGAAGCAGGAGTGGGCGTAAAGCAAAGCCGGGCCCCAAAGGGGCCTCCAGTCACCAGAGGCTAGTGGGAGGGCACGGGGGCAGCAGAGGGGGGACTTGGTAACACCCGTGGCTCAGGGGCAGAAGGTGTTGCAGGAGTGTGGGGGAGAGGTGCTCTCTGTGGGCTGGACCCTGGGTGGGGACCCCTGCAAGATGCATAGGGTTGTCCATGCCAGGACAAGAGGAGGGACATTCTGGCAAAAGGGACCGAAGCAAATCCAGCCCCGTGGAGCAGAGGGTTGACGTAGAGGAGCAGAGAGGAAGTAAGACAGGACCCCATTGTTGAGGGGCCTCAATGCAAACTAAGAAGATGGGCCTTGATTCCAGAAGCCAAACAAGGGGAGCCTCTCGGGGTGTTTGAGCAGCAGTCTTGACCCATATAAATTGGCACCAGAGCACTAACTAGTCATGCAAGGTACCTAACTTGGGCAAGCTACTTAACTTCACCAAACAGTCCTTTTCTCCTATTTGCAGTGGGGACAATAAGAGCACCTCCTTATGGGGCTGTGGTGAGACTCACTGAGATGTTCTGGCAAAAGACTTGGCATATGGCGGACACATGCCTGAGTCTCAAAGGTTTCTTTAGCTTCGGGCAGGAATGAACCCAGGAGGCTTATGAAGGAAATAAAGGGAGCTGGGGGCCCCCTTGTGCTTCAGTGCCTTGGTGAGAGGTAGAACTTTCAGCCAGGTGCACCAGGGACCTGCTACATGAGGGGAAACTCGTGCTCCCTTAACACCAAGTCACAGGGCCGTTTCCTGTGTCTCCCTCCTTGGACGAGGGGACTAGAGACACACCTGAGGGAGATGGGGACTCTGGTATCTTCTACTCTCCACAGAGCAGGAGCCAAGGTCTAGAGGAGCCAGGGTCACCTTGAGGTGCTCCCTGGGTGAGGAGGAAAGTGCTCCGCAGTAGAGTGAGTGGGAGGAGCCCTCTCCTAAGAGTCGGGAGTCCAGCTGTGTTTCCCACCAGCGGGATAACCCTGGGCAGAGCTTTGAGACCTGAGTTTGGACACTGAGCTCTTCAGTCTGTGAAGTGGAGGGAACAAGGACAATACTCCCTGCTTCACAGAGTTGCCGCGCGCATGGGAGCTCATGGGTGTGGGTCTCAGCTCACTGGCTCTGCACCGCCATGGGGTTCTGTGTGCTGGAGGGGGGAGCGTGCAGCTCTGCGCCCCCCCGGCCCTCCCCTGGGGGGCTGGGGGTTCCCCTTCTGCTGCTCTGGGATTTAACGGTGGGGGCAAATAAAAAGACCAGGACTGAATCTTGCACTAGGGCGAGGGCGGGTACCCGGCCAGCTCGAGGAGAGCCCTGGGGCCGCATGCTTCTTCCAGAGCATGGATTCATCTCCAGCTGGGGCCAGGTATCGGGTGTCTCTAGGAGTCCCAGAAAGGATGGTTCTTTATGAGGAGAAGGGACAAAAACCTTGTTGTCACCCTTGACTGCTCTCTTTCTCACATGTCGCCTCCTCCGGGAGGCCTGCCCTGGCCAGCCTGTCTAAAATCCAAACAACTGTGGCCTCCCCTACGAGCATTACACATCACCCTTCCCCCGCCTTACATTTTTCTCCTCGATATTTTTTACCGTCCAACTTTTTGCCTTTTTTCTTGTCCTTTGCCCAAATACAATGTAAGCTCCGCAGGGCAGTTGGGGTGGCGGGGGTGGGCTGGGGTGGGGGCTGTGTATTTGGTTCTTTCCTGTGTCTCTAGCACCCAGAACAACACCTGCACGAAGCAGGTGCTCAGTGAACATTTGTTGATTGACTGAACGAATGAATGAGCGAGCGGATGGCCCCATCTGAAATCAGAGCCCCTCCAAACCCTGCCGTCCTCCTTCACCCAAGGTCAGGGTCAGGGGCCGGGGCAGGTGGATGGGGGCACCAGACCAGCCTCAGAGCCTGAGGGTTGTTTTGGCAGCAACAGCATCCTCCTTCATCAAGTGGGGAGCAGGGAGAAGCAGCAGTCCAGCCAAGTGCTACCTAACTTGACCGACAGACATGCTTACCCTCTTTGAAGTTTACTGAGAAACTTCCTAGGACCGGGCGCCCCCGGGGGGGCAGGAGAGGCAGGAGAGCGTATACCCGCTGTCAGGTCGTATTTGAAGGATGATCACATTTGAGGGAAAAGGACAAGGTGGATCTGAGACCTGGCACAGAGCCGGGATGGGGAGTGTACAGCTCCTTGGTTGGCAGCATGGCCGGAGTGAGGTCACCATTCTTTGTGCTTTCATGCTCGGGGCCTGGAGGTGGGAGCCCTGTGCGGATCTCCGGAGAGATGGGGAAGCTGCCAGCCAGAGGGACTGGTGAGGGACAACTAAGCGGAGGCAGGGTGGGGGGCAGCCTGGTGGCCCGGGAGGGAGCCCCCCAGCTGGCTGGAGCGTGATTGTGGGGGACACTGTCATGACCATGGCCAGGCAGGGTGCTGGGGTGTGGAGTCAAAGGGGACCAGTGAGTGGCCGAGAAGGGCAAACTGGAAGGGAACAGGGCTGGGCCACTCCAGGGCTGCTGGTCTGGAGGCTACAGCCAACGGGCACACGGCGGGCAGGGCAGGACCCAGCAGGACATCGAGGACCAGGAGGGACCAGCATCTGAGCCGGGTTGAGAAGGAACAACGCACGGGGCAGATTCTACTGAAGAGGCAATCTCGTTCTCATTGTCTTTTATCCCCAGTTACTCCCAGCATGGAGGCCAGACCCTCAGGTCCAAAAGACAAGGCACTCCGCCTAAAAGAGCCTTCTCCTGGGTCCCAGAGTGGCCCTCAGCAGCGGCCCTGGGAGTTGTGCGCCACTCATGTGCCCTCTTGTCTGCCTCTTTGCAGGAAAGCGTGGATCTGGGAGAGATCATGTTCTCCCTGTGCTACCTGCCCACGGCGGGCCGGCTCACCCTCACAGTGATCAAGTGTCGGAACCTCAAGGCGATGGACATCACAGGCTACTCAGGTACCGCTCCTCCCCAGGTGGCCTGCCGGTCGACATTAGTTCCTTCTGTCATTTTCCCTCAAAGGAGAGAATAAGAAATAAACACATAGGGGAAAAAAAAAAAAACAAGGAAAATCTTCTAGTTACACGAGGACTTTCAAGGGTTTTGTCAAGTTTGAGTGAGAAAATGTTTATAGGTCCACACGGCCCCGCAGCAGCCCCGCAGTTCTGGTCAAGGGGGCAAAGCCCCTGCAAAGCCAAGTGTATTTTGAGTTCTTTCTGCGGGACTCTCGGCCCCAGCCTCAGCACCAGGATCGCTGCTGGGTACAGAATAAGTCCCGTTCTAGTGACTGAGGACAAGCTTGCTTGGGGGCCGCTGCAGAGACATCCTTTCCCGTGATTCTGTAAGTCGTCGTCAGAGAAGTAATTTGAGTTTGATACAACAGAGGCGTAGCTTGAGTGCCAGGAGCCTCCTTCCCCGTCGGCTCACATTAGCCCGAGAAGGAAAATGGGGCGAAGTGTCCCAAAGAGCGGACGTGCGAAACAGCCTGGGCTGTGCTCAGAGCGGCAAATGGAGGGAAAGGCTCGTTTCCCTAGACCCAGCACCCAAGGGGCTCTTCTGGGGAATCAGATTTCCAGTGTCAAACCACTCCAAAGGTGCCGATTTTTCCTCTTATTCATTATTTATTTTCCCGGAAAACCCCTTAGCATCATCACAGTTACCATAAAGAGGGGAGGGTCCAGCTGCAAACCTCTGGGCCCAGGTGCGACCTGATGTAGTTGGAAGATGAGGCATTAGACCTTTGCAAAATGAGGTTTTGGGGAAAGGTAGTTGGAAAACGCTGAAGTAATGTGTGTTTGTTGCCGCTTTGACTCCCTCAGAGCCTCTGCTCCTGCCCCCCCCCCCCCGTCTCTGTGCAGCACTCATGTCTTCCAGGCCAAAAGCTCCCCAAGATAGCGCCCACCCTAATGCCTCTCCTTCCACTGAAGCTCCCGGGAGGACACGGGGAAGAGCCTCTTCCAACATGTGCAAAGCTCTCAGGCCCCAGCAAGTCTGCTTCCTCGGAAAATACAGCCAATGTAGATTTCACTTCAATATCAAAATAAGTGCATGCTGAGGACAGAAATTCACTGAGGACTCTCAAGCCTGCTGAGGGAAATAGGATTTTGCTGCCTAAGTCCCCACACTATCTTCTCTGGTGTAATTAAATTCATGTGCTAGAGAGAGAGCTCACGGCGAAGCCGCCGAGGTAATCATAACGGCCGTTCCACATCAGAGCGCTGGGGGGAGAGAATTTCTCACGCTAAATTCCAATCTCCCTCTTGCCATTGACCCTCTTTTCTACCTGGGTTTGGAATCTGCTGTTAAATCTCAACTTGATTCTGAAAATTCAGGGGTCCCCTTTCTGCCAGGTATTTCGGTCGGTTTGGTTCACGGATGTAAGCAAGTGTCTAGAACAGAGCATGCAACGCAAGAGGCTTCAGATAAATACGTTTTGAATGAATGAATGAGTGAATGAATTGACAGCACGAGGAGCCTTGTCAGAGGGTGAAACAGCGGGGGCATGTGTGCCAGGGGCCTCTCAAACTAGATTTCCTGTTTTTGAGGATAAGTCTGAGGTTGCCTTCGGCCCAGACGTGCTTGGATGTTGGGCTAAAAGCAGGGGGTGAATGGAGCTTATTGCTTGTACTTGATTTCTGTGACATTGACCGCCAAACTCGAGGGTCTTCCTAGTCTCCTCGATTTAACTAGTCATGAATCAATTCCCTAAGCTCGTCCACTGGAATGATGACCATGAAAATAACACAAAATAATAATAAGGACCAGGACACCGCTAAAGGGTGGTGAGCAAAAGCACCCATCGCTTCCACATCTGGTCTTTACTGATTTGAGTCTAGTGGTTTCAGATGTAAACTTTGGAGTCAGACAGACCCAGCTTTAAATCCAAGGCAATTTCCTGAATCTCTCCAGCCTCCACCTCCCTATCTGTAAAAGGGGATGGTGATGACAGATATTTTATAGCATTGGTAGGAAGCTTAAAAGACACAAGGTACATAAATCTCAGCACAATGCCTGGCACACACTGAATGCCGAACTGCAATGGTTCCCATGACAATGGGCCGGAAGGCACTGCCAGGCCTTGTGCCCCCTCCCACAGCCGCACGGAACAGCATAAGCTATTAGAGAGCAAGCAAACTCCAAGGTCTTATAGAGCTAGCATTCCACTGGAAGCCACACACTTTTTGCCCCCAGAGAATCCTAAGGAACAGTCATCTCTCTGCTTAGCCTCTTGGACAATCACGAGATTGATGGTTTCTTCAAGGGAGCTACACCCACTGAGTTTTATAAATGGATACGTCTCGTAGGAGTGAACAGAGTGGGGGAAGGAAGCTGAGAATCTCCCAGTCGGTAATAAGCCATCTATCTGCCTAGTGGCCTCCAGGACAGGTGGCTCTGCCATATTTTTCCAAGCCTGGTGGCATGGGACTCTGCTGGGCTGTGGGAGCACTTGGAAATGGGCGTGGCAGGTGTTGGGAAAGCACTCGGGCAGCCTCAAGCCTGAAGACACTTTCCAAGGCAGTGTCCACCTTACGGAGTATAGACGTTGCCGTGTTAGTGATGGGTCTTGGGGCAAGCTTTCCCCACGTGACAGCTCGGGCCTCCACCCTGCCCTGGGTGTATCCATAGAGAATGGAGCCCACCAACGCCAGAAAGCTGTCTCACAGAGGTTCTAGGAACCTTGCCTTCCTTTCCACTGAAAATGCCCCTGAGAGTGGGCCCTTCCAAATGGGTCGTTGGAGACAGCAGATCGATTAAACGCCTGCTGTTTAACCATGGTCTCGCCAGCTCCCTCGTAAACCCAAGCGCCCCCGTGATTAAAGCATAGCCGTCCTATCACATTTGTTAGTCCGCATCTCCTCTGGGTGTCTGCGGCAATGCCTTCAAGGCTCGGCTTCTCCCGTCACATGTCGTAGTTCTCTCTAGCTTCCCCAGAGCTCGTGCCTCAGCTGCCCCGTGATCGATGTCCAGGGAGTGTGAGGGCCTGGCGGGTGCTCAGGTGCCCATGAGACAGAACTGCCGGCCTTGGCCTCAAGGCACCCGGCAGCAGCCGCTCAGCCCCCCCCCCCCCCCCATGGCTTCCCGGGAACCTGGCTCTTGGGCAAGAAGGCGTCTCAGTACATCAGCATCTCAAAAGCTGTTATTACCTGTGAGTCGCCATCCCATTTCTTGAGCTGTGCGGCATAAATAACAATTATGATGGTGCCTGAGACACCTGTGCTATGAGCTACAATAGGTGTCCCTTCACTCAGATGAGTGGGAAATTTCAGGGTAGAAGGGTGACCATGAAACACGCATTCAGAAAACTAAAGGAGAGACAGGGATGGGAGACACGTGGAGGTTCAGTAAAGAGCTATCTCCTCTGCGGATGGAGAGGATCCAAGATTCCACTGAGCAGTGATATGGCACTGGGCTGCCCCGAATCTCAGGAAGCTGCCTTACTCATGGCCCCAGCACAGCTCCATCCTCCTCCTCTGCCCCCGAGGTGGGCAGGAAATGGCTTCCGGGGGAGGCAGAGAGCAGGGCCCTTCTTGACGCCAGCTGGAAACGAATTTGCTGGGACAATGAGACCCCTAATCCTCTAGTCAGGTAGGGAGGACACAAATGGCTCTGTGATTGTCGCCTTCCTTTATTCTGCTACTCCTTGGGTGTCATCGACTTCTATTTTTACCCCCCTTATCCTTTGGTTAATAATGCTGACGAACCCCCAGAGGAGAGGACTCCAAGCAGGTGAAAGGAAGGGTGCCTTTGTTCAGCCTCACCACCCTTTGGAGGCAGCCGGCCATCACGGAGCTGGGAGGTAGGGCGGTGAACCGCATCCCCACGGGCAGGTGTCCTGTCTGATTTGAGGCCAGCTTCACCATTGGGGAAAGGCCATTAGGCACTCTCCCAATAATCCTGCGGTCGCTAAAGACTGTGTTTTATGAAGCATGAAGTGTCCTCAGAGACAGGTGTGCTACATAAATACAAGGTGGTTTTAATTATCTTAACAACCCATTGGCACCATCTGATGAGCTACGGTAGGTCTGTGGCTTCCGTCCCTCTGCTGCAAATGACGTTCCAGGACATCTGGTTAACATGCCCCCTTCCCTTCCCCTCACCCCCGCTGCTGCAGATCCATATGTCAAAGTGTCCCTGCTTTGCGACGGGCGGAGACTAAAGAAGAAGAAAACGACCATAAAGAAGAACACGCTAAATCCTGTCTACAATGAAGCCATCATCTTTGATATTCCCCCAGAGAACATGGATCAAGTCAGCCTGCTCATCTCGGTTATGGATTATGATCGGTAGGTGAGGGTCCCGGTGGGCCACGGTTCCCTGCCTCCCCCCCACCCCCACCAGCACAGTGCAGGCTTTCCTGGCCTTGGTCCATGCAGTTCAGAGCTCAGGGGCCCATTGGCCTCGAATCTGGCTCACCCAAGAAGGATGCAGAAGTTTGAGGAAGAGCCTGGATTGTTCTGAGCCGAAGCTCACGCTTTGCCTCCCAGCAGGCCCATTTCTACCCATCAGTTTCCCTGAATGCACCCCTACTGATTCCTCTTCCTCCATCTGGCACCAAGTCCTAGCACCTGTCCTCTCCATTTCTGATGCGGCTACCATTCCCACTGAGGGACAGCTGTGCAGCCTCCCAGCGGACCCCGGTCTCCATCACTCCCTGACTCAAGCCAGCCAACGCACGGGAGGCACGCCTCCCTGATAGACCACTTTCTTCTGGGACCTGCCCTTTCTCAGGAACCATCAACGGTTCCTATTAATCCAGGCCCTTCCCCTGGTTTCTCAAGACCCCCCAGAATCTGTACCCAGCCTCATCATCCCTTCCTTGCCCGGCTTTCTTCTCTTCCACTTTCCCAAATCCTCTCTTCCATCAAGGTCGGCTCAAAAATGTGTCTAGCTCCCCCACCCCCAACAAGCCACCATAACTCCTCTCCCGTTGTTACTCCGGCTGAAGGAGAAAAAACAAAAACCCAAAACCAAACATGCAGGAGAGCCTCCACCCAGGACTTTTAGCACAAGTTCTCGGGCATACTAGGTGCTCGCTGAACATATTTGGGTGAAGACTGATGTTCTTGCTGAGTGAATAAATCGCATTCTAACCACTGGGGGTATGGAGAAATGGTGCTTAGAGCAGGGTGATTTATTTCCAAAGGCCGATGTCTCGAGTGAGGGTGTAATGTGCTAGCTGAGTCAAAGACTGAAACTCTCCCATTCCCTAAAGTCAGGCCAGCTGCCCACCATTTCCTGAGATCCCAAAGCCATTTATAACCTTTTTCTCATCTGTCTGAGTCAATGTCCACCCAAGGAGGCTGGGCAAAGCTTCCCCCTGCTGCTGGTAGTCTGAGAGAGGCCCTGCCGAGCATCTATTTTCAGAGCTCGGCATTCTGAGTTAGCCCTGCCGGGCAGAATCCCGGCCCCCAGGACCTCCCTTTCTGACCTCCTGTCTGGTCACCAGCTCCGGGCCCTTTGTTTCTCCCCCAGAGTGGGCCACAATGAGATCATAGGCGTCTGCCGCGTGGGGATCAACGCAGAGGGCCTGGGCCGGGACCACTGGAACGAGATGCTGGCATACCCACGGAAGCCCATCGCACACTGGCACTCCTTGGTGGAGGTAAAGAAATCCTTCAAAGAGGTGGGTGAGGTCGTGCTCGGCCCTTGGCATGTTCGCTGCATGGCCACGCGGGCTGGAGAATGGCAGTCAGCGGCTGTGTGACCTCGCCTGTGCGGCTCCTTCCCGGGGTGCGCGGAACCGGCAGGAAGGAGGTGGAGGGGGACAGTGGGGAGCTGCCTAACAGAAAGCCTCTGATGGCGAGCGTATTGAAAGCGACACTAGGTCCTAAATGGAAAATCAAAGCCAGGAGGAAGGCCTCCCAGGGGCTCCCTGGTGCCAGGCCCGGAATGCTTTCACAAAGCCCCCGGGCCAAATCGGTCCTCTGGGAGAAAGCCCCACGAGGGTGAGATCAGAGCTTGGCTTGGCAAGAAATTCTACCGCTGTGGAATCACTATGTTCCCTGAGGCTCTAGCCAGGCCGTCCCCAGGCAGTCTTCTCGGCCTCCAGGCGGACGGCCAGGGACAAGATCCTGCCACCATGAATGCGGGTTCTCCCAGTGCTGGAGAGAGTGTGGCTTCCAGACGTCACGCTCTCTGACGCGACCCTAACAGAGATGGAGCACAAGGAGCACTGCCCAGGAGTCCTGAGTCTTGGGCTCTGAACTTGGCCCCTTTGGACTGGCTGTGTGATCTCGAGTCGGTCATTTCTCTCAATGACAAAGAAAATGTCCCTTCTGGTGATATTTACAGTTGGCTCCCCCTCCACCAAACTCCACCAGTGTGGGATCGTGCAAATTATCATCCTGGTGGCTCCAGGCCTGCTTTTTCTCAAGTGGGTTAGGATGTGGGGGTAGCCAGGCCAATCTGAAACCCCATTTTGAGGATCTCATACCCCAATCCATATCCTAAAAAGGTTGGTTGTTGTTCATCCCAGACTTCAAGCCTAGGAAGTTCAGAGGCTAAAACCAGAACATCTAATAAAAAAATAAAGCTTTAACCCTTAGACCACACAGCCCCACAGCTTAAAAGCAGTCAGTCACCTTAAAAACAGAGTACCGTCGACCTTTAAACAACACAGTTCGAATTGTGTGGGTCCACGTGCGTGTGGATATATATACATATATATATATATTTTAATAAATACAGAACAGCACTGTAAATGTCTTTTCTCTCCCTTATAACTTTCTTAATAACATTTTCTTTTCTCTCACTTTATTGTAAGACTACGGTATAGAATTCCTCTAACATACAAAATGGGTGTGCGTGGATGGCTGATGTTAACAGTAGGCAATGAGTAGTTAAGTTTTGGGGGGAGTCAAAGTCACAGCAGATCTTCGTGCGGAGGGTCAGTGCCCCTAATCCCAGTGCTGTTCAAGGGTCAACCGTAATCCCTTCTTCGGGCTCCGGGACACAGGAAAGGTGTGAGCAGCAAAGCCAGAGGACCGGCCAGCTCTCCCTTCTCTTCTCGGCAGCCAGGCCCATCCCTCCCTGCTTCCAGCAGCATGAGGAGTCTTAGGAGAGCCTGAGGGCTATGAGGGAGAGAGGGCGCTGGGAGCCAGGTTCAGCGATTTACCTACGGAGGTAGGCACGCCTTCCTGGTCAGCATGGAGAAGTAGGGCATAGACACAAAGATCCTGTTTGTTGGAGGCCTCCTGTTTCTGTCTTGTGGTTGCCTTGATTTTACCATGGCGGTGAAGCTTGAATGACGGAGACCGGTCCCTCAGCTCTCCGGCTCCCTGGATGACCTGGGGACCACTCGGCGCCTCACTGAAGGCAAGCCTGATTCAACCAAGGGAGGGTGCCACGCCCCCCGCCCCCTGAAATCCCTTGGAGATATTTAAGAGTAGAATAAGCACATTAAAATGTTCAGGGTGGTTTAGGGGCAGGGACATGTAAGCTAAGAGGCCCCCGATGGGCTGTAGGGCTTTAGGCAATTCACTGCCCTCTCTCGTCTCCAGTTTCTTGGTTGGTGAATGAGGGGGTCGGCTCCCGTCATCTCCACTTTTCTAGGAAACCCTGACCCCAAGTGAGGATGGTTGGAACCAGTGAGCCCTCCCGTGGCACCGGCTCAGAAAGATAGCCCTCCCTGCGTGACCGGGCCTCCCTGACCACGCAAACTGAAGCTACCAGCCCTCGGCGGCTGGGGCTGGGGGCGGGTGCAGGGCGGCCGGAAGGTGCCGGCACTCAGTTCCAGAATCACTCCACGATGAATACAACCTAATTAAGCCAAATAATTGATTCCGAGTCCCATTCCTTTGAAAACTCTGACTCACTAGTCCAGATGACAAAAGAAAGAAAGATAAAGTAGAATCAAGCCCTTGAAAATGAATATTTGATGAGACAGTAAAGGGAAAGTAACAGTATATGCAAAAGGAAAAGAGAATAAATTGATTCATATCCTTTGGGTTTACTTTTTTCTTGACCTCACACACCAAGCTTCTGAGCCCGCCCCTCCCCCTCTCATTATCCTATCATTTTCTGCCCGGCGGCTCATTTCTCTGTATGAAGAAGCGGAAAATGACATTCATCTTGGCAACCTAGGATTTCACCTACACTTTTAGCAACCACAGTTCGAGTATCTTTATAAAACGGCATCTAAAACCCTACCAGGCAGATAGGAAGTAAATTCTCTTTGGACTCAAGTGATGTATTGTGCTCGAACACCTAGCAGCTCAATCACCCTTAGAGCTCCTGTCTTGCCTCCTTGACTCTGTTCTGGACATTCAGCAGGAGCCTTGCTCCCAGAACTTGCTTCTCCCATTCGTACCCTACATACAGAAATCTCACTCCCCCGCTCCCCGGAAGATAAACAGCCTCACATCTATAAAGTACTCTCTATTTAGATTGTACCTTCCTTCCAGGAGTTTCAAATGCCGTGATCATTTCTTTTTTTATTAATGAGAACAGAGGGCACCCTACTTGCTCACTTGTTTGGGCTTTTAAAATAAGGTTGAGTGGAACAAATGAACAGAAAAGGTATTTCTCCCTGCTGGGATGTTTTCGCGCGTAGAAATGGATTAAGCCCCAGTGAGCGTCCTTCCCTGGTGGCGGCGGCCCCCTTCCCTCTGCGCACCCGTGCCCAGCGCTGTGTCACTGCTGTCACCGTACACAGAGCTGGGGCTGACCAGCAGCCTTCTCTAAGGTGTCCTATCATGAAGGGCCAAGTGGAGATCAGCTTCCAGAGATTTCAGATCTCTGAGCGTGACCCCATTTCAGAACAACAAAAGGTCTTACAGAACACAGACTTCCTGGAATGATCACATTCCCGGGTGCCAGGGAAGTGAGGCTGGTCTTTGCGACTTTAGAGCCACCATGATAAGCCTACTAGAATCATTCACCTTCCCGTTGTCCACGGACCCCATCTCCCTCCTCTGTTTATCTTCACAGAAACAATCAGGGGCTGGCAGGGACGTCAGCGTGCCTTCCTCATGTGTCCTAGATTGACAATTACGCTCTGCGGGACTCGCGCCATTATATATAGAACAAAAAGGTACCCTGTGTGGCCATTTCGCTTTTTCTCGTCGGCACTGTCCCATCAGATTTTTTAAGTGGCACGCTTACCCAGGGGAGAAGCCAGGAATCACAGCATACCTTTCAGTGACACTAAAGGCCGGCACAGAAAAAGTAGACCCCCTAAGGCAGAGGTGTGTTAAATGAGAGCATTGGTGATCAACTTGTGTCGGCTTCTGGTTAAGAGGCACTTGAGTCAGAAGTCACAGTGGGCTCAACAACCAGGCACTTATTTATTTAAAATATTTCACCAGGGAAACCCTCGGTTGTGATTTCATTCACGTGGACGCTGCAAGCAGAGAGACTGTCACCTGGAGTTAGGAGTAAGTACCCGGTGTGGCCCCGAAGACGTTAGGTTTCCTCATACCCTGTGCAGCTCCTTCTCCCCCGCTATGGCCGGATGCTAAGGTGGCAGCAGAATGGAGTGGAGAAAGCACCGAGCTGGGAGTTAGGAGACCTGGTTTCACATCCTGGCTCTGCCCCTGAGGAGGGGCATCTTGACTTCTCTGTGTCTTGGTTTTCTTATGTGCGAGAACC
Source organism: Procyon lotor (assembly GCA_028646535.1). Taxonomy (NCBI): domain Eukaryota; kingdom Metazoa; phylum Chordata; class Mammalia; order Carnivora; family Procyonidae; genus Procyon; species Procyon lotor. Next base: position 83,821,204 of record CM053606.1, on the reverse strand, counting down.
AGGGAGTTGACTGGATGGCGCCCTGGGCCTGCCCCTAGGTCGGGTACACTAAGATCGCTCAGGTCTAGGGCATGCGGCGGTGGGTCTTCTGTACCCAATGGCCCAGTGTGGGGTTAGTTGTGATGATCTGCCGGCTGGCCTACACAGGGACACGAAGGGACCGAGCCCGGGGAAGGTGACAGAGGCTTTCTGTACAAGTGGGAGCGTGGCGATGTCCTGAAGGTCTGGGTCTCTCCTCAGTGCCGTGGATTTCCAGTAGGAAATGCAGACTGGCAAACGGTCTACTCCTTAGGTGGCTCAGCTCTGTCTAGAGACGGCTGTGCTGTGGGGAGCACGGCATCCTTCCCCCTCCCGCCCCATTTGTGCACAGGCACAGAGAGCAGCTTCTGCTCAGCCCGCCATCCCACCATGGAGACCCCCAGAGCTCAGGGGCAGCAGAGGAGGCTGTATTCGTTTCAGAAAGACCATCTGGACCACCTCCCTGACTCCTCTGGAGCCTTGTCCCACGGGTACCTGGGAGAGATTTGGGTCTCCTCAGCTCCTAGGAAGGATGGAGTGAGCAGGGGACACGGCCTCACTTTGCAGTTACCTGGCCCCAAGATGGGTCAAGAATATTCCAGGGGTCAGATCTTTGCCCAGAACACAGTGCCCCAGCATGACTGGCTTTTCAATTTAAGGAAGGCTCAAAGGGCTCAGGCTTGGGTCCATCTACCCTCAGCCTTCTCCTGTGCTCTCTTACGCCTCCGTACGTCACCCACCTTGACAGAAGGGTCAAGGTGGGGCTGACAGGCCACCTGTGAGGCAGGGGATGGTCAGGAAAGGGAGAAGGGGCTCCCCACCTCACACCCCCAGCTCCTCACAAGATGGGTGTGAATGCCCACAGGAAGCATTAAGTCTGAGAAAGAGAGCCGGACGCTAAAGCAATATCAGGTTTGTAGCTGTACTAACAGCTCCCAGACAAATTGCTAATAATTCATGATCGTGGGTTCTTGGCAGTGAGGGCATATTCTGTAGACGGCCTTTTTCGCTGCTAACATAATCCGATTTTCAGTGTGAAAAATGGCTGAAGCACTCAGAAATGGCCCAGTCATAGCACCTTATTAACACACACACACACACACACACACACACACACACACACACACTGCACACAGTGGAGAAAGCTTTTATTATCTCTGCAGCAGGTCTTTAAAAAAAAAAAAATCAGGTATTCCAAACTAGAAGCTCTACAGCTCTTTTTCTTCTGTTTTTGCATGGCTGACAGCAAAATTCAAATAAGCTTATGAAAAGTCGGGAAGGGTAAATTCAGTGCATGGGCCACAGAAGTTTCAAAAGTCGAAATGCAAGTCCTCTTGGCCATTGATAACCAGCCTTCTCCCCTCTCCGCAGTGGCAGGGCCGGGCTGCCAGCTTTGACAGCGAGAGCTCATGCCCATCTCCGAAACCACCTCCCACACCATGAGCTGCGCGGCCGGGCCACACCAACAGGACCCAGCGATGTTCTTTTTGCACTCGTTCAACCGTCCAAACACAGTGTCGCGCAGGGACAGCGGCAGCCGTAGCACGAGTCTTAATCGCTCCCACGTGGGTCAAGGCCAAGGCCCTTGTCGTGCGGCCAGACCTATCTTAGTCTTTCTTGTCTCCCAAGGTTATGTCTTCTGTGGTTTTCACTTTTTATGGATCTGCTGCCAAGAAGAGAAGAGGGGAGAGCCCAGGAGCTGGTTCATATAAAATATAATGTAAAATAGCCGTCTCTTCTGGGGAGGTGGTGTGATTTCCTCCAGTTTTGTGTCTCTACCAAGCTCTACAACCCCAAGAAGAAGAACATGGTGGGGAGCCACTGTGTCTGCAGTGGTCTGTGGAAAGGTGCAAATCAGGCCAAGAGCCTTGACAGGGCTCTAGTTGTAACCCTTGGAAGCTCTTTGCTGCTGTGACACAGACCATGATGCAGACTCCTGGTCCTACGGTGAAATCACGAGCACTCTGAGGTGTCCGGGCACCTTCCGCTGGTCGTGCAGGGCTCCTTGTGCCCTGGTCTGCCCCCGCTTTGTTGTTGACTTTCCTTATCATTTGAAAAAGTCTTGACTCCTCGTGGGAACTCAGTCCCTTTCTTTAGGAATGATTCTGCTGAAACTAAACGTGCCGTTGTGTTTTCTGGCACATCACAGTTAATGACCATATTTGTTTGAACGCGGGATCTTTGTTCTCAAAAATAACCTTCATTGTAAAGAGGAGAAGGCAAACGTGTTCCAGAATGACTTCTGTGTCATGCGTAGCTTTATGAATTCCGTGAAGTATCAAGCAACTGTTTAAAAATGCCTACATAGATCAAAGAAACACCTGCATAAAATGTTCTTTGGGGAACGGGGTGCTTTCATCCAAGTCGTAGGTGGAATCCATCTTTCTGTGAGGAGAATCTTCCTGAATGAAACAAAGCAAGCTTAAGCCTATGTCAGCCCCCTTAACTCTGGGACAGTATTCATCTTAAACTTTAGTTCTATAGATTACTAAGTACTTCAGTGTTTGTTTCAGTGGTAGTGAACAGTTTGTTTTGTTTTGTTTTTTTCCCCTCTCCCTTTAGATCTTTACCTTTGGCCAAATTCAGTTTAGGAAAAAAAATGTTTCAACTATTCTGTATTTTAATAGTACGTTTCTGTTGAGTTCATAGTGGTCTCCCTACTGACCATGTATAACTCAGTTGATTTGCTCAATCTCAGTCTGTGGAGCCCTGGTAAATTCGTGGAGGTGTTTCTACTCTATTTGTGACTACACAATGCCAACTTCCAGAGTTGTGTGTGTGACTTGTAAGAGGCAAGTCTGCTGCAGAACCCCTTCTTCTGCCAGTGGAAGGTCAGAAGGGAAAAGCTGTTCACACACCTTGTGTCTTATTCTTTTTTTTTTTTTTTTAGGTTTTACTTATTTATTTGACAGAGAGAGAGAGATCACAAATAGGCAGGGAGGCAGGCAGAGAGAGAGGGGGAAGCAGGCTCCCCGCTGAGCAGAGAGCCCGATGCAGGCTCGATCCCAGGACCCTGAGATCATGACCTGAGCCGAAGGCAGAGGCTTTAACCCACTGAGCCACCCAGGCGCCCCACCTTATGTCTTATTCTTTATCTGTGTCATGTGCTTTAGGAGCAGAAAGTCAATAAAGTAACCCTCCCCTTAAGCCAAGTTATCAGGTTTCTCTGCTGATACAACTGGAGGCAATGTAATGTCTTCTACACAGATTGGGCGTGAGGATGACCAGGATACTGTGGCAGGGAAGTTTTCAGCTTAGAAAAGTAAAGGCAGATAAACCACACTCCACTCTGTACTGAGCCTTAGGCTAGGAGTTAATGTGTCGTTGGTATAAAGATAAGTTTTCTCCCCAAATGTCCTATGATTGATAGACCGTCCTACTCAGACCATACTGCAGCTGGATGTTCTTTTGAGACTGAGACAAAGACCCAAAGTCACGACAAGACTCAGAGCAGGCCATGAACTTCATTCTGTCTCTTGACTCTAGACTGGCCCCATCAAGGCAGCCATCTCGATCACAGAGCGCATGCCGTGGGTCCTGCAACTAGGAAGGGGATGGTTGAGTTTCCTGGGTCAGGAGCAGCCCGGAAATGAGTGGGAGAGGGTCTTTCCAGAAGTGATCTCAGAACGCATGTCCAGCTGCCATCTTCATACCCTAGACACATGAGGATGACCACTTGACTCTTTTGGGGGAGGGAGGGTGATCAGTGTGAATCGTGGAATAATTACTGCTCTCAGACAGTCCTTCTATGTCTGGGCAGCTAATCCACACAAGTGAACCTCCCAGTGGTTTTGGGAAGTCATTTCCTGAGCAGATTATGGTCAGCCCCACACTACCTACCCAGCTGCTCCCGCTTCCGCTGCAGCGGTCTTGGTCAATTTCTACAGGCTGGGAAGCCCACCCCACGGAGGCTCTCGGCTCCAGG
>CM053606.1:83768729-83817161 GCA_028646535.1 Procyon lotor | reverse complement strand
TTTGCTGAAGTCATGATAACCGGGGCCTTTTGCATATCGATGTTTTTTTTTAAAAATGCCAAGTTCCGTTCTTCATTTAGCAGTTTTTCTGGGCTGAAAGATGCCCCCCCCCTTCTTCGCATACTCAGGATATTAATTGATTGCAACATCATTTAAAAAATTGTGTTGTTAATTACTGCTTCGTGTCTCCCGCCCCTGTCACAGCCTGGAGGTTTTCTTCGATTAAATCTCTGTCTCTTGCCCGTTTCTCTTGTCATCATGTGTGTTCCTGAGGGTCAGCCGTGCACATACACGCAGGACGCAACACAGCCTTCATCTTTAAGTGTTGTTTCACATAGATCCCCACGTCCCTTCCAACGGGAGTACCGCAGAAGGCTTGTTTGTTTTTTGTGCTGAGGAACACCTTGTCTACCCCACGAAGTTGAAATCCACCTGTGCTCTTGCCAGGTTTATGGCTCGCAGAGCATTTGGTGCGCCCGGCTGTGCTGTCTCCTCAGCTGTTCAGCTCAACGAGCGGCCCCTCCAGATGCCCAGGCTTCTCTGGGGAAGCGGGTTGCGCGCTCCTAGCTGGAAAGTGCAACACTTCCGCCCACCAGGGGAGGAATCCTGCTAACTCTCATAAAACACCACTTGGCCAGGCGAGGAGAAAAATCCTACTGCAGACTCGAACATTTAAAGAGAACATTCCGACTTAATAGAATAGCCTCTGTGCTCGCCCCCAGCTTTTAATTAATTTAGGAAGCAGCCCATAGAGAGGACCGTGGAAGGTATGGTCTGCTCTTGCACATCTGCATCTAAATTACTGGCACTCCGAGGTAAGCTGCCACCGAGAGACAGCCGAACTGCTGAGGGAAGCACTCTGCTTCCGAAACACACAGCCTCCCTGGGGCTTCTGCCTGCCATTGGGTCACCCGTCAGCAGGCGGGGCTCGGTGACGCGCAGCTCGCATCTGAGCAGATCCAAGCAAGGGGTAAATGGGTCTGGCTGGCCGGGCTGGGTGAGGCAGCCAGAACCGCCTTCAGACTTCAGTGGCCGGGAACAACAAAGGCTTCTCATTCGTGCTCGTGCCCGTCACAGGTCGGCAAGGGGGTGCTCTGCTCATCAGATGTGTTCAGGGTGACTCAGAGCTGCCAACATCTCAAACATGGCTAGTTGCCACCCTCGGGGGAAACGGGCGCTCTGAAGCCTCTCCTGTTGGCTTCAACACTGTGGTCCAGAGGAGACGCACGTCCCTTTCCCTCCCGGTTCATCGCCCACAACTACTCATGGGGCCTCCCAGAATATAGGGGTTCAGGCGCCCAAGAGGAAGAAGAACTAGACATCGCTGGTCAGTGCTTGGGATGATCCCAGCGAAGTAAGCAGCCCCGTGGAGGGTGACAGTTACTGCCTGGCTGAGTCAGAGCAACAAAGAGAAGCTAGAGTCCATTCGTTGTTGAATGAACTCAAGGACTAGATAGAGCCCCAGGACTGCGTCAGCCTCAGACTTGCCTGTTGCCCGCAAAAAGCTTTAGTCTAGTGAATTGGCAACGTAAGTAACTCTGGTCCAAAGTAGAAAGTGGTGAGCGCAGGACAGGAGATGAGATAGAAGGCTCCAGAAGTCCAAGAAAGCAGGTCACGATGGGGCAGAATGACAGCTTCAAGAAGGAGGGGGCATCTGATCTAGAGGTTTTAAGGATAGGTAGGATTTGGGGTGGAGGACGTTGTGAGGAGGGGGCACATCCCGGGGTGAGGGGTCTGTACACCACGCCACCGGGCTGCAGACCTGGCCCCTGCCTCATTCTCGCCAGCTGCCTCCACAAAATGGGCCCACTGCCCCTCCTCCCTCCACTGCTGGTTTGGCTTCTGCTCCCAGGAGGACTGATCCCCCAGAACTGCAAATTTGCCTGACTTTGAGACTCCATCTAGCTGTCACACCTCATCCACTCACCCAGCTCCCGGCCCCCAGGCCGTTTTGTAGCCATAGGCCACTTGGGACTTCATGATTTGTCCCGTGGCCCGCTCCTCTTTGCAGCGAGCCCCATCCAGATGTCTGATGGCTCAGGAAGGGGAACAGGATTGTCCTCTCCCCCACCCCCCGATGGCTTTCCTCTGGCTGGTTCACAGCGGCACTCCCAGCATGGCCGTGGCAAGCCCACCAGCAGAGGCTGGAGGCCAAGAGGCTGGCGGGTAGCTGCAGCTGTTCACGCAGGAGGGGGCGGAGGGCTGAGCTAGGCAGAGGTCCCACACGGGGAAACGAGGGCACCTGTACAGGACACGGGGGACACAGATGGACCACGAGGTGGGGCTGACGGCTGAGCAGATCTGGAAGGCAGGGAGAAGGAAGGGAGATTCAAGAGTGTTGAGTGTTCTCCCATACTCGGGGCACCAGAAAGATGATGGAGCCTTCCACAGAAACCGGAGACTCAACAGATCGAGTCTGTTTGGGCTCAACGATGAGTCCAGCTTGGGCCAAGTGAAGTTGAGATGCAGGAGGGATGAGCAGCAGACAGCCGTAGTTCGAGAAGCAGCTTGGCAGAGAGGTCAGGCGTGAGATGTTAATTTATGGAAAGCTTACGCACCAGAACGAGATGCCAAGGCAGGAGGCTGACGTGGCCATGTGGGTACCAGCAGACAAGGAGAGGCTCAAAGAGGGCTTCTTCGGGAACCATCAAGATTTAGAGGTCAAGGAAAAAGAAAAGTGATGTGAATGATAATGGAGGTGTGCCCAAGCAAAGCTGATCGATGAGGATGTGGATGAACAAAAACAGATCAATCAAGGGCCTCATAAAATGATTCTTCACAAGTTCATCCAAAGTGCTTGAGCATCACTTGACTTTCACCCACGTTTGCAGGAACCCACCTCTTTCCTCCCCTGGCCTCTGCTCCTGCCTTTGGTGTGTGTGGGGGGGGCGGGAGGGGGGGGGTAAAATATACTTATCTTCAATTTACCATTTTAACCATTTATAAGTGTACAGTTTAGCAGCTTTCAATGTATTCACATTGTTGGGCAACCGTCTCCACTGGCCCTCCACAGAACTTTTCTCATGACTGTACCCATTAAACAGCAGATCCCCATCCCCTCCCCCCCTCACCCCCAGTCCCTGGCAACCCCATTCTATTTTCTGTGTCCACAAATTTCACTCTTCCAGGTACCTCATGTAAGTGGAATCGTATCGTATCTGTCCTTTTGTGTCGGGATTATTTCACTTAGCAGAATATCCTCAAGGTTGACCCATGTTATATATATGTCAGAATTTCCTTCCTTTTAAAGGCCAAATAATATTCCATTGTATGAATATACTATATTTTGTTTTTCCATCGATCCGTCAGTGGACCTTTGGGTTGCTTCCACCTTTTGGCTCTAGTGAACAATGCCGCTGTGAACGTGAGTGTACGAGGATCTCTTCCTGTCTCTGCTTTCAGTTCTCTGGGGTATATACACAGAAGTGGAATTTCTGGATCAGATGGTCATTCTATTTTTAATATTTTGGGGGACCTGCCATACTGTTTTTCATAGTGGTGGCGCCATGTTACATTCCCGAGGGCAGTGCCCAAAAGTTCCAATTTCTCTCCACCCTCATCAACACTTGTTATTTTATGTATTTTTGATGGTACGCGTCAGAATGGGTGTGAAGTGGTATCTAATTGTGATTTTGATTTACATTTTCCTAAAGATCAGTGATGTCAAGTATCTTTTCATGGGCTTACTGGCCATCTGTATATCTCTTTTGGAAAAATTTCTATTCGAGTCCTTTGTTCATTTTAAAAAAAATTAATATGAAGTTTTAAATTTTACTTCCAGTGTAGTGAACACACATATTATATTAGTTTCAGGTGCATAATATAGTGATTCAATGCTCATTTTTTATTTTGTTTTGTTGTTGTTGAGTTTTTTGACTTCTCTATGTATTTGAGATATAAATCCTATATCAGATTTAGGATTTACAAATACAGTATTGCCTCCCATTCTGTGGGTTGCTGTTGATCATGTCCTCTGATACACAAAAATTTTAAATTTTGAGGTAGTCTGATCTGTCTACTTTTTCTTTTGTTACTTGCGCTTTTGGTGTCGTATCCAAAAAATCATTGCCAAATCCAGTGCCATGATGACTTGTCCCTATGTTTTCTTCTAGGAGTTTTACAGGTTTAGCTTTTACACTTAGGTCTTTGATCCACTTTACTTTTTGCATAGGTTGTGACATAAGGGTCCAACTTCATTCTTTTGCACGTGGATATCCAGTTTTTTCTACACCATTTGTTGCAAAGACTGTCTTCTTTCCCCATTGAATGATCCTGGCACCCTTGTTGCAAATCATTTGACTATATATATGAGAGTTTATTTCTGGGCTTTCTATTCTGTTTCATCAGTTTATATGTGTGCCTTTATACTAGTATCACATTAATTTGATTACTTGTAGCTTTGTAGTAAGTTTTGAAATCAGGAAGTATGAATTCTCCAACTTTGTTCTTTTTCAGATTTGTTTTGGCTACTCAGGGTCCCTTAGATTCCATATGAATTGTAGGATGAATCTATTTCTACAAAAAATGGGATTTTGAGAGGGATTGCATTGAATCAATAGATAGCTTCAGATATATTCATGGGGCTTCGATTATTGAGGACATTATGAAGTACCCTATAGGAATCACCTATAAGGTGCCATTTGCTGACATTCTGTCCGCAAACACATCCTCATCTCTGGGGCTTTTGCTGATAAACATGTGTTGCGGATACTTGCTGTAGGACCAAGCACAGTGATGGAGGTTTAACCAGCTAACTAGACTTTTTACCCAATTCTTGCCAATTTCCTATGGAGTTCATCTCCCACAACTGAAAATGTCTTGGACTAACTTCCAACCTGCCAACCCTACAATCACAACCCTACAGCCCAACTTCTTTCTCCTGCCCTGCTTGGCCCCAGAACACTCAAGAACTTCAGCTGGACTAACTCCCATGAATGCAGGTTCCTCTCTTTTTCTGAATGCACATAGGGATTCACTCAACAAACATGTTGAGCACCTAGTATAATTCAGATAATGTGCTAGGCTGAGGGCACACAAACTAGTAATAACAACTAGCCAACACTACACATTTCTATGCTGGGCACTGTTTTAAGTGCCTTACATCCATTCCCTCACTTAGTTTTCTCTTTAACACGAAGAGGTCAAGAAACCTGCCCACGGTCATACAATTAAACCCAGATAACTAAATCCCATTGTCCACCTGCTTAAGTGTGATGCTTAATCATTGAGCAACATGACGCTGAGCTCTGTTCTAAGAAAGTACATCTCTTTGAGGAGCTCACGATTCAGAGGAGGAGACAGACACACGAAGAGGAAATTGCTATAACGTGGTAAGCCTGGAGAAAAATCGCCTAAGCCATCCACCTATGTGTATACCCTTCATAGTGCAACCCTAAGTGTGTCCTGAGATCCCAGCCTCATTCCCTCCGGGAGAGAGCCCTACCATGGCCTGTTTGTGAACCAGGACTCATGCACTTTCATTTGTTGTCCCCCTTGCCCCCACCAGTTACTCCTCCAGGAATAGCTAAAGAATTGTGGAGTCCACTCGTCACCCCCAATTCCATAAACGTATCCTGTGTTGGACAATGCCAGGAAGAGTGATGTCTTGCTGTAACTTAGTAGCTCTACCAGAAAGCTCAGAAATGGCAGGGAGGCTCATCGCCCTACAATACGCAGCTCCCAACAAAGCCTGTGCCATCAGACTCGATAAAAAGGGAAATCGATGATGCGCTGCCATGGGAGGGGGCAGACAGAAGAACTCAGAGGGTTCAGAGGAGCTCTGCAAACTCAGGAATGCGCACAGGCTAGCTCAGCTCTCCTGCCTTCTTGCATCTCCTCCCGTTCAGTGCTGGAGGGTTGAGTGTCCTCCCGCAGGGGCCTCAGGAGAGGACGGCTCCCTGGCAGTAAATTGGTACTGGGGGCAGAGTGGGGAGATGTGTGACTCTTTTCCCTGAGGTGACTCTTCTTTTTGGCACAGACTGGGGAAGTTTGGTGACACATCAGGGATTATCCAGAGAGACACAGAGCGCCCATGTGGGCAGGTGCCTCGGGCACCATGAGACATGTGGCATTTCTTCTTTTCTCTGTGACTTCACCTTGTGTGGCTTCAGTCTGTGTCTGAGCCAGGCTTGTGGGGACCCTTTGGGGTCTGAATATTATCTGAAATATGCTAGGTGCTCAACAGGTTTGTTCAGTGAATCCCTATGCGCATTCAGAAAAAGGGAGGAAACTGCATTCATGGGAGTCCGTTTGGACAATGAAGAATGAAAACCTGTGACTGGGCATTCTCAGTGTTTTTGGAAACATGAGGCCCAGAGATGACAGAGGATTTGCTAATCACAGCTGAAAGGGCTGTGGTCCTTCATCTCCCCAGAGATATTACTGACAAAGACACACTGCGGTGAAAGTGGACGGTGAAATCGAAGAACCAGACGAGCCTCACAAACTGTCCTCCTTAAATGACTACTAGCTTTCTCTTCAAGGTGGTCCAAATATGCCTGACTTCTTACACAGAGAGGTTCTCCCCATGCCTCCTGGTCTTGAGCTGTCAGACGGCCCTGATGCTCCCGGCTTGCTCTCTCCCTGGCCAGGAAGCTGGGGTAGAACGGTATTTTCCATTCTGTTCCATCCTGGTGGCTACCTGGCACGTAACTGTATGTTGCCATATTCGCCACGTGAGGACAGATTCATCTCTTCAACACCGTTAACGGTGGGTAAAAACTCAAGAGCCAGAAGGTCTGGGTCCGGCCCTGGCTTTTCAGCTTCCCCGTCTACCCTGAGCAAGTCATGTAACTTCTCTGAGCCTTCCCCCCACCCCCCTCTGTAAGACAGAGGTGGAGTGGGCGGGCTCAGCTCTGGTCTGCAGCCCGAGAGCACAGCTCAGAAGCCAGTGCTGCAAGGACCACGTCCTCCCCCCCTTGGACACAAGTTCACCTTTGGCAGCTGAGTAACTGGAGAGCAAAGGGAATAAGACTTCGCTGCTCTGAAATCTGGGGAGGGTGGGAGGGAGCAAGGAGGGGAATGTACAGGATAAATCAAGTGGCTGGGAATTAATTTGGAATAACTTGAGCCCCGAGTGCTGCAGAGAAAACAAAAGTGGTGACATTTAACGAATGTGTCCGTTGATATCTCACTCATTCCAGCTGTCTTTGGAAATGTCTGCTATCTCACAATCCCTTTGCCTTGCAGCTGGAAGGTCTGTGCTAACAACCAATTCTGGTTTCTGCCCAGTGGGTTAGCACGGGTGCAGAATTTCAGAAGCCGGGAGGTCCCGGCGGCGGAAGGAACAGGGGACAATACCCATCACCCGCGGAGAGCCCAACCCTGCAGCGGCTCCTTGGGGCCCCCGCGGGTCCTGTCTCCTTGCCTTTCGCCCACCTTGTTGCCGCTTACTATAAAAAATACGCAAGACATCCACGTCAAGGGAAAGACAGTCTCCATTTTCATGGAGATCCTCCATTTATGCCTCTTCAAACTTCTTAGAGCTTACAAGTTTTCAGGAGAAAACCTTAGCTGAACTCCAGGGAGAGAGAAAGCCAACAGCCAGTGGCTCCAGAGAACTTCAGGCTCAGGAGTTTCCATTCTGAGCTGATTGGCCCTTGGTGCAGTCCTCTATAAATACCAGATACTGCTTCAGAGACAAACTGGGGAACAAACCAGCTGGATTTTCACTTCGGGGAAAAACGTGAAGCCAAGCGGCATTGAGCAGTTGTCTTCCCAAACTCCACCCTGAACCCCCAAAGTGAGCTTCCCGGCTTTCATCCATTGCTGAGTGGCCAATCTCGTCCACCTTATGGGCGCCGCAGTGCAAGGTGAGGGAGCCAGCCGTTAAAACCCAAATGGAAAATGAGCTGGTGAAAGTTTAAGTGAGCTAGCCAGACTTCGAAGTTCTGCAAGCCCAGCTCATCTAGCGGAGTTCAGCTTCCGGCCTGGGGAGCGGAGGAGGGCCATGGTGTTCTAGGCTGCCTGGGAGCAGGGTGGGGGGGAGCCAGCTCAGCATAAACGGCAACAGCTCAGCCTTGGCCAAGTCCAGTTGCTTAGGGAGCGCACAGAGCGCGCGGAGCCCACAGTGACATGTCAGAGGAAGCCACCCTTCAAAGCCTGGTTGTGCAGGCAGTCCATGCCAGCCCCGCAGGCGAAGCCAAACACACAGCAGTCCCACCACCTAAGTGTGCTCTCACTTAGAGCACAGCCAGACCACAGGGACACCCTCCCCCGCTGCCTCCCCACCAGTTCACAAAGCGGGGCTCAGTACGGCAAGCGGCAAGCGTTCCCAGTCCATCTTGCAGAGTGCCTCCTATGTACTCACCCTCCCTCCTGGAGCTTCTCTCCTGACTCTGGCATCTGCCATGGAACCCGTTTTGCCCCCACCGCAATTTTTAGGCATATACCCTTAGAAGTGAGAAGGTCCCCAGGCCCAGCCCTTGGCCTCCCCTCAATTTTCTACACCATCTCCACTCCTGCATCCCCAAATCACCTCCAGCCTCCGTGCTGCTGCTGATCCATCCCCAGCTGCCATGACTCTCCCAGGGACCACCCGCCACCAGCCCTACGCAAGGCCCTTGGACGCCCTGCTGCAGCCCAGGGGGCCCTCTTGCTGTCTGTGAACTTGAGTAGCCTTCCCCTACGTGTTTAATCCTGGAACTCCCTTCTCTCCCTGCCTGAGCCACGACACCACATTTCTTTCTTTCTCTGTGTTGGCGCACTGCCCCCTCTCTCTACACCCTCATCACTGCCCTCCTGCATTACCCTCGTGGCCTCCACTGCTTGGAATTCCCACTTCTCACCCTCCTCTGTGCCAATCTGGGGATTGGAAATGCGCAGACAGCAGCAGCTGAACAGGTAGCGTAAATGTGGGAAGCTGTAAGTCAAGGGTACAGTGGCAGGTTGTGGCACTGGAGGGGGCAAGCTCTAAGGACATTCAAATTGAAATTAAAAAAAATCCACTAGACATACTAATCAGATTTGGCCCCTGGACAACTACTTCTCAGCCCCTAAAAAGCTGGTCTCCACTTCCCTGGTAGTTTCGTTACCCTGACACACACACACACACACACACACACACACACACATATATATATATTTTAAGATTTACTGATTTATTTGAGAGAGAGAGAGCAGGGAGGAGGGAGGGGAAGAGGGGGAAAGAGAGAGAGAAACAAAGAGACAGAGAGAAGCAGACTCCCCGCTGAGCCCACAGCTGGACACGGGGCTCAATCCCATGACTGATTATTGTTTGCATAAAATTTTAAATATTATCAAGGACTTTGCCTTCCGTGAAATGCTAATGGCTTCATCTGGCATTCAGGACCCCTCAGGGTTCCCGGCCACCATTCCCATAGGCAACCCCACCTCTCATAGTGCTTTCCTTAGGCAGATTCTGCCCTCAGGCTGCCTTCCCCTCCCCTGGGCAAGATAAACACAAACATTCACTCTTTAAGACCTAATTGTAGCCTCTCCTCCGTGGAAAGCCTCCCCAGCCTGGTGCAGGGGAGAGCGTCCCCACCACACTCCCGAGCAGCTCCTGGCACCAGCTCCCTTACCACGCGTGCCAGTGTGCATTGCCTTGTCTCCTCATTTGTTTTCACGCCCGCACGTGCTCTTGTCCTCCACCCGTGGCAAGGATCAAAGATTTCCTCTTATTTGGCTTCCTCCCACCGCCCTACGAGTCCAGGTGCCCCAGCAGGAGAGCCTGTCAGAGAGGAAGCACCTCCCGCCAGGGAGGAGGACACAGCAGCCAAAACCAGAGTCACGTGCCCGGATTCAGAAGAGCAAGTGTGTGGTCGAGAAAACAGTTTCGAGAAGCCCAAGGGTAATGGGCACGGTAATGGTTTCCAGCAGCGGCTCTCGGCCCTCACTGTGCCTTTGAACCACCTGGAAAGCTTGTTAAAACTGTCCATGGCGACCACAGACATCCTGCAGCCCTAGACCTGGGCTGGGGCCTAGGAATGCGTGTATCGACAAGGGGGCAGGTGATTCCGGTGCCGGGAACCCCGGCCCACACTCTGGGGAACAGCTGGTCCCAGAATTAGAGGTTTGGCTCTAGTTGAAGTGGGACGGGTGTTCTTAACCGTGGAGACCTTGATCCAGACTCAGCTCACGGGGCAATCGCGTTCTGAATTCCCCGCGGAAGGTGGTCACAGAGGGCTGCGTTCCCGGACAGTCTTGGGGCAGGACGGCCCCCACCCTGGCTATCTGTCAAGCCGCCCCAGCCCCACGGGCAGCACGCTGTCGGTGTGAACAGAAGCGGGGGTGAGCAGCAAAGGCACCCGGTGTGGAGGCTCTAGCAGGCCCCTCCCCCACCCCCGTGATATTACAATTCAGCGGGGGCAAACCGTCTGCATCCATTCCCGCACCCTTGTCCTGTGTCACCACAGAGCAAAAGCAGAGGCAACCAGGCTGACCATGACTAAGAGCATCTGCTCGAAGCCAGCTGACCGCAGACTGGGCACAAAAGGGCCAGGAGGCGATGGCGGAGTGCGGCCCTGGCCTCACAGCTCTTCACCTCACCCTAACCCCATCTTTTCCTTCTTAGAGTCGGCAAGCATTACCCAGGCCTGAAGGGACAGATACTAGGGAGTTTTAGGGGAGCCTTCGTGATGGGACTGACTGGAGCAGAAGGTAAGAGAGAGGGCGCTAGTCCCGCCCACTAGTCCTGTGCATGGAGTCCGAGGATGGGAAGGCAACTGAGGCTCAGTTTTTCTGCCATGAAAAAAGGTCCTGAGATGCCTCGGAAGCTCTCAGCGTCCTGCTGGAGAACTCCAGGTGGATGACTATGGGGTGAGCCTCCCACTCTCAGCTGACGCTCCTCCCTCCTGCTCCCAGTCTTGGTGATGGCTCCATCGACATTCTCCCCCACCAGGCCCAGGGCCTCTGAATCATTATCTACTCCTCCCTCCTCTCGGCCCTAGTCCCTCACCAAGTCCTGTCCATTCCACCCACAGTCTGTCTCATACTTGTCCCGCCTTCCAGAAATTGCACCTCTGCCCTTTCACCGCTGGCCCGGATGACGCCAGGCATCTACCAAGGAGGCTGCATGTCTCTACTCCTTGACTTCTTGACCCGCCCCCCCTTGGTTCCCAAAGGGACCCTTTAGGTTATCCAGGGATCCTCAATATTTAAAAGAACTACTAGAAATGGTACATTTACTTCAATACAGCCTCATGGATATGATTTCTTACCCAACTGAAATCAAGCTGTGAGACCTATGGGAGTACATTAACGAAGGAGGTCTCCTGGTCACGAGCGGCGGAGGCCCAGGTCTATGTTTACACAATCCTAGTTAGCAATCTCTCTGGAACAAAGGTCCATGGTCACTCCTCCTTTCTCTCTGTCCCTGTAAGCACAATATTTGCTGCTTCTTTCTAGAAGACATTTCATTCTTACATCCATCATAGTTAGGGTCTTCCCCAAAAGAGTAGAGGTCCACTTAAGAGCTGATGTCCCTACTCTACTTTGCATTGTGCCTGGCATATAGAAGGTGCTTAATAAACGTCTATTGGAAAAGTTGGGAATGTGAATGACCGAGTAGATGACTTCTCCTATAAGCTAAAATCAACACCATCACAATGACCCCAAATTATTCTACGCGATCCATGGAACACAGGGTCGTTTCCAGGAGCAATAGGCCAAAGAGAATCCATATCTGGAAGGTTCTGGAAGTACTTCCACTGCCCAGAGTGGTCCAGAGTGATCCCTGAGGACTATAGTGGCCACTGTTTTCCAACAACACTAACATTAATAGTAGCAGCTATCATCTGGTCAATGTCTGCGGTGTGCCAGGCTCCGCGCCAGGTTCTTTTCCTGCATTAGCTGACTGGTTCTGACATCAGTGCTATGAGGGAGCTACCGTTAAGTATTGTTTCCTAATACATGAGGAAACAAGTAAGAGAAGTCATGTCCCTTGCCCAAGGCCAAGGAGAAGAGCTGAGATTCAGGCCAAGGGGATTCTGTCCCCAGCTGCTCTGTCCTGCCTCTGCGGGGCCTGGGCACCCCCTCAACCTGCACCCCACTGGCTGTCCCTGAGCCAGCAGGGTGACAACATGTTTATCTCTTGCCCGAGAGTCTGTGAGCTCCACAGGCAGATTGAGCCCAGGCCACGAAGGATGGACCACTGTGCTTCCTTGCGCAAAGTCCTAGTCTTGGCAGCACTCCCAAACAGTGCTGGGGAAAAGCTTCCTACCTGTCCCAGCCACCCGGGCCCATGCCAGTGTGTCCCTAGACAGAGCGCTGCTTCTATGCCCCGCCATCCTCCCTCTCCCTGCAAGGTAGTACCTGGGAGCAGGTGCCTCTGATAATGGATGCCTTCAATATTTTGGCCGGTCCCACTACGAAGGTTTGAAAATAAACTAGACCAGCAGGAAAAGGTAATTAGGCAGCGCTTTCCTGATGAGGTGGGAGGATCAGTCGGTATAAGGTCAGGGATCTGAGTCCTGGTGTGCATTTAATTAACTATCGCTGTTCTGTTCACACATGGGATGGCAAAGCTTGAAAAAAATCCCAACCAACCTCTTCCCTCACAACCCCCAGTGGGGGAGAGGAAGGAGGCCAAGGGTATCAAAAACAAAAAGAAAACAAAACAGAAAACCAAAACCAAAAAACACCAAAACAAAGCCAACCCACCAAACAGAGCAGCCAGAGTCCTAAACCTTCTACATGCCCAGCCCTTGATTATGAAAAGCATAACCAAAGGGAACAGTGAGCCCCAGGGAGACAGGGTTCAGATAGCCCCATGGCACACAAAAGGGGTGGAGGAAAGGGATGGAATGCTTAAAAAAGCAGTTAAGAATAGCTGCAAGTCATCTTATTTAAATTCTAACAAGGCCACTACTCAGAGATAACAAAGGCCACTGTGTTTAATTAAGGGTATAAATGGTAGAAATATGAGACAGGAACTCTTACTAGCTGTTAATGAGGTGGATGGGAAACCTCTAAAAATAAACCATGGCAAGTTGAGAGGGTAATTAGAGGTGCAGAAATAAACAGAGGGTGTCAATTAGAAGTTCTCTGCAAGGCTTCTCCCAACATGTCCCCAGTAGGCAGGGCACGCCCAAGAGAGAGGCCCTCCAGGGTCAAGGTCTGCAGTAGGGGTGAGTACCTTCTTAACTTGCCTGTCCTCCTTCCTGGCCTTGGAAGGAGGATGAGAATAAGCTCCCCAACGGGCTTTGCCGCACCCCAACCAAACAGAGCCCGGGAGAGGTGGTCTATGCTTATTGAACAAGGAGTCCCCAAAGAGACTCCAACACATTTTAGGGGATGAGAGACCCTAGGAGCTAAGTGATGAAAATCAGTCTGGTTCCTGCCTCTGAGCTGAGAGCCAGGAATTACTCCTACATGCATGGATGCAGGGACACAGAAAAGCACACACACATCAGTGGAGACTTCCCGTCGTGACCAGCCCCCAGCATACAGGAAGCAGGTGATCGAGACCTGGAGGCAGGCGTGAGATGTTCACATAAGCCTCTCGCCTCCCTACTGTCTCTCTCCCCTTCCCTGTTATGACTTTGAACAGCACCACATTTGGAAGTCAGTCTGCGGTCAAGTAAGTTTGGGAAAGTCTCAGGGAGATGCTCCTTAACAGCGTCAAGGAGTCTTTGTGTTAATTTAAGTCAGGATTTCCCCAATGATGTGATCCCATAACCCTTTTCCCGCGAAATACTGCTTACCATCTCTCGCCACTAGCTACCCCAACCAGTAGAATTTGGGAGCATTCAACACAGCCCTGAGGACCTGGGAATTGACCTTGGGAGGGGTCACTGGGAACACAGACCCCTCCCTGCTCTGATGATGGGGTATTGGCCGTCTCCCCAAGAGGAGCTATAGATAGAGCAGGAGGCTGGTCACGGGGGCCGGGGAGGATGAGACCCACAAAGGGAAATGATGGGGCTCCGAAGATAAGTATCCCTCATTTCATTGACTCTCTCGCCAATTTCTCTGTAAATAGCAGGCAATGCCAGTGGTGACCACCTCAAGGGGAGAATGGGAGATTAAACATGGACCAGCCAGAAGACAGGGCCCATCACTGCTGTCGCTATATAGGCTGAGCAATGGGACTGAGCCCCTTTACCACCATTCCTTGTTTATAAAAATTGGATCGTAGGAATAGCGACCTCACAGGGTTGTTTAGAAGGATAAGTAAAATAACACACACAAGCACTATGTGTCCTTCAAGCCTGAAAGGTAAAGTATTCATAATGATCAGAATAGCAACATTTTCTGTTTCCCTCCATCCCTTCCTTGGGTGATCTCATCGGCTCCCAGGGTCTTCATTCCGTAGAAATGTAGATGGGCCCGAAAACCACCTCAAGGACAGAAATCCTCGCCGGATCCGAGATGGTCTACACTTGAGATCAGGGAAAACCCATTAAGAACAGAAGCAGCAACTCTGTCCCTCCTGCTCCAGGGTCTGCCCTGCTCTCCTCTTGCACCCCACCACCTGCCTACTTATCATCCCCCAAGTATATAAGACTCAAGTCCAGAGCCTAGTCCCAACGGCAATAGATTCCATGTCTCCTTGTTCAAGTGTTGGGAGAAAGAGTCTTCTTGGATGGGTCTACCCATCTGACCCAGGCAACAGAAGACACAGGATGGCCCCCTGGGTTAGATGTCCATGCAGGCCCAACAGCTATGGTTCTAGAGAGGGAGGGGATCGTGTGGTATCTAGAGCTGTCCCCGGTGGCATCATTGGATGGGATAAATAATAAAAGCCTGTCGATTTTATTCTTCTGCTTGCCCTGCCCGGCGCACCTAACTTTCTCCCTATTCAGACATTTGCAAAAATACTCTCATCTAACTGGATCCCATCTACAACTCTAAATCAACTTTACAGTCGTTTGCAGCTATAAATCATGCATCTGCCCCCCAGCATGTGAAGTCAC
This sequence comes from Procyon lotor, assembly GCA_028646535.1. Classification (NCBI taxonomy): domain Eukaryota; kingdom Metazoa; phylum Chordata; class Mammalia; order Carnivora; family Procyonidae; genus Procyon; species Procyon lotor. The sequence continues at coordinate 83,802,285 of CM053606.1, read as the reverse complement.
GTTCTGCTCCTCACTCGGAGTCAGTGAGCGTTGCAGGGTTGCCTGCTGGCCTCAGCATCCACAGTATTCAGGTGCCGTCCATCCCTCTTCTCATTCTGTGGGATCCTGTCCCGACGTGCCTGCCCACTTTCTTACAATCTATGAATGAAATGGTAGATTTAACCTTTGCCACCCAACCCCCCAATATCGACCATGGAGGAAAACCAGGATGACAGCAGTGCGGTGGAAATTATTTACCTGGAAATGGAGAGGAAGGAAAGAGAAAACGAGACAAAAGGAAGAGATCTCTGGGGCAAGAACCACACAGTGGTTCCTGGTCCAAGTGTACGTCAAACCCTGTGGTCACAGGGGACCCGTGGCTGGCAGAGTAAAACCGATGTCCTTGGAAGGTTTCCTATTCTTAACAGCCCAAATGAATCCTGAGAACTAGGCTCCCAAATCTCTTGTTGTTTGGAGCCCATGATTAGCTTCTTCCAGCTGACTGTCCTTCTCTCAAGAGCTGATACCACATGGTACAGGAAGGATGTAGGAGAAGGTGTTTGTCTTTCCTAGTCTGTCTGCCTTACCCATATTCCAGTCCTCCCTGTGAGACTTGCCTCTCAGTGGGAAGGCTCTCCTTATTTCATGGGGAAGGTGGAGTGAGAAATGCTGAGAAGGGCCTATGGGGGTGTCATGATCCCCAGCAAGTTCTCCTCCCAAACAATGCCTTTCCAATGGTCTCAACATCCATCCTTGTCAATCAGAGCTTTAACTTTGGCACTAGAAATTCAATGAGACAGAAAATTGGGACCAGACCACAGTTTGGCAAGGCCCATTGGTTTCTGGACTTGGCTTGAAGTAATCAGAGAGCTCCAGCTAGAGGCAAAATGGGCTTTCTGCACCAGAATTACATAATCACCCTGTTTTTCTTATTTGCTTGTAGACAGGCATTCTGGACAGAAAACTCTCTCTTTGCTGCTGGCCATTATCTAAGGTTATAAGCAATAAATAATCTGCTTCATTATCCTTACATTTGGGCATCAAGCCTCCTAAAGCTTCACCTTTGGGATGCATATGGTCTGAGTCTCAAGGGACAGCAGATGACAACTTAATTAGTTGTTTTTCCACCAGAAACCACAGACTGCAAACTTCCTAGCCTAAAATGAAAACAATTTTGTATTGTATCTCATCCCAACAATACCACAGCGAGTCTCATGCGTTAGGGCTCTATCACTTTGCACCCCACTCCCGGTACCAATTTCTATTCTAATTGTGACTTCTCTGGTTACACACTTGAAAGAACTAAAGAAAAAAATAATTAAATGTGAGTTTATTTAACATTGAAACATTTACTACTCTCTTAACACCTTCCATGTGGCCCCAGTGGCTGCTACCACAGCCCCTGACTCTAAAACCTTCCAACACTTATGTCCATTAATGACTGGCAGTACTCAGTGGTTTGGCTGAAACCCTCCAGAGACAAAATCTGATGGGTGTAGCTTGTTTATCTGGGCCAGACCAGACACAAAAATTTACCGGTCAGCCAATGTACTCACTGCCTTTGTGTCTGATCTCTATTCCGTGTCTAGTTGGCATTGGCGGTCATGTGAGGACCACGTAGTCTATAAATCTGTCCCTTCCCGGAGCAAGCATCGTGGGACAAGTAGCAGACTATCCAAATACTATGTATATCTCTACACGGAATCCACAGCCCCCGGAAATGAATCATTGCACGCATCGAAATGGTCATCTTTATATATGGCAACCCTTCTTCTTCCATAAACCTGATCTCAGTGAATGGCACCACCATCCAAGCTAGAAATGGGGGTGTTACCCATTACCATCCCTTCTACTCCCATTCCTCTGTCGAGTCAAACTACAAATGTCATGGATTTCACCTCCTGAACATCTCTTGAATCCATCCTCTTCTCTTCAACCGTCCAGCATTGTCTTAGATCATGCTGTCATTAACTTTTAAGTAGCTTATCCCAGTAGCCTTCTCACTGATCTTCCTCAGTCCTTCTTCCTCCCAAAATATTCCCCAGATGATTTTCAGACAATTCTGATCACGTCACTCTTACGACCTTTCCAAAATGTTCCAAACCCTCCATAATCTCGACTCCACCTACCCCACCAGCCCTGCTGCTTGACCTCACTCTAAGAGCCAGTTCCCGGAAGCCACTGTTGTAAGTCTCTCTTTTGGCTCAGCCTTGCGGATGCCCAGCACCTTTTCCGGGGGGTCTTCTCTGACCTTCCTTAGTCTAGGTTAGAGGTATTTTCCGTGCACTCTCATAGGGGGCTTGGCATTACCATAGATCTCATCATTCTGGATTGTAAACGCCTATTTTCTTATTTGTATACAGCACAGTGCTTGGCACATACTCGACCCAGGTTTGTTGAGTCAAAAAGACACACTTATCTGCTGCTGTGTGTATACCTCCTAACTCCTGTCGACACATTTTTGTGATTATGATTGCCAGCTTTTGTGCAAGGTCTTATATCTAGTAAAGGATATTCACAAGTCCTGTCTCACTGGATCATCGCAGCCAACTCACCGCCCCCACCACACCCCAGCCCTGACACAACGCCAAGAATGGAGGATGGGTGGAATGCTACTCTTATTTACCCGAGAAGGAAATATGACTCAAATGCATGAAATGACTCGTCTAACGTCAGGTTGCTGGGGCTGGTTCTTACTGGGAAATCCGTAAGTGACGACCGGGGAGCAGGTGTCAATCTCTGGGAGCAGAGAAAGCACGGGAATGTGCAGGTTCGAAAGAAAGATGCGCTCTGAGTACTGAGATGTGAGACTCTAACTCAGCAGACCCCGAAGTTGATAAGAAAACAATGGGGGACCTATTCCAGGAGCTTGCAACTGCCACTTGGTTACAAGGGAGAGGGCCACTTTGTGTTCTAACCATTAGAGTGGATATTATGGTCCTTAAGTGATGATTTATGGCGTTTTTCTAATGGCAGCGCACACGGGTAGGTTGGGCAAGGATTAGATAAAACGCCACCAGCTCAATAGGCAGCTAAAAATTACTGGCCAGGGGGAAGTTAGGCACAGGGTGACTTGGTTTTCTAGAAAACAGCATGGCAAGGAAGGCCAAGCTGAGGGGTGCAATCAAGGATCCAGTAGGATGGTAGAATGCAGAACAGGCCAAGCGGCTGCCGCCTATGAGGTCTGTCCATCCCACTCAACAGCACCCCAACTGTATTCCAAACATCATTCAGAGGCTCTGCTCGTAGTGGTCAGTAAGAGCGCTTTGTATTCTCTGTGCGTGTATTTCAGTGCAAGGACATGAGAGCACTTTAACAACCAAACGCTTCACACACAGGGAAAAAAGACAGGCCAAGAAAAGGCTGGCTCCATTAAACAAGATTCTATCCAGAAAACCCAAGCTGTTGATAGATCCTCAGTGACAGATGCACATCTCCATTTGTCTTCCGGGTTGTACCGAAAGGAAAAGAGAACAGTGACACCAGAAACAAATCACTACCAACAAACAGCTTTGCCCCTGGGCAGATCAGATCGCAGGCCGGCAGGTCCTTTGCTGGGACCAGCACTTGGGCTGAATTAAAGCTCCCGAAGTGCTGACCTAGTGTTCCCGCAGCTAGACGGGGTTTGCATAACTGATCCAACCAAGAGGCAGTTTGAGATCTGTGTTTCTGGACTCCACTGCTGGAATGCACTCTGGTATGGCCTAGTGTGGAAAAAAATCATTCATTCCAGGAGCGGATAAACCAAGGCTTCTTCCTGAAGGCTGGGGACCACAACTCCGAACAGAAAGTGATTTCTTCCAGTTGCCCACCTTGTAGAATTCCAGAATTTCCAGCTATTCTAAACATTTGAGCCAGTCCTCCTGTTCCCCGGCCTCTTTGCGGGCTCCTCACAGTTGCGTTGCTGACATGGGCTCAGCCCAGCCCCAATCCAAGAACATAAATAATTGGAAGAGCTTTAGTCCCCCATTTCCCCACCCCCAGTCTAGTGCGGATGGATTCGAGAATGCAAGCAGCAGTTTGGAGTAACAGGCTCTCTCATTGGTCCCCAAGTCACTTTCTTATTATTCTTGCCCAGGCTACCACCATTCCCCTCCCTTGGGATCTGCAGGCTCTGTTGGCTTGATCTCTAAAATCTCTGTCTTTATTTCTACCTGCACCAATCCTCCCACTCTGCTCTAAACCGCCATCCCCTCTCTCCCTTCTCTGATGACTGCCTCCTAATTGGTCTCTCTGCTTCCCCTCTTGCCTCTGCAACCTCTTCTCCACACTACAGCCAAATTATTTACTTTGCAACATTGAATATGCATGTTTAAAAACATACCTAAGTAGAGAGCAAAGGGAAACGGAGAGACTATTTTTAGGCAAACAGGCTTGAGCAATGGAATGTACCTAGGCTTGAGCATTGGAACGGGAGCCCACAGGGACCCCCTGGGTGGATACAGACAGGCCATCAGGTGACCCACCTCCACACAGCCATAAGCCCTCACTGACCAATGGGCTACTTACAACCAGACACAGTTTCCAAAAAAGGGAAGATTCCATCTGTCGCCATATCCCCTTATCTTCCCCCCTTTATTTATTTATTTTTTTTAAAGATTTTATTTATTTGACAGAGAGAAACACAGCGAGAGAGGGAACACAAGCAGAGGGAATGGTAGCGGGAGAAGCAGGCCTCCTGCCGAGCAAGGAGCCCGATGCGGGGCTCGATCCCAGGACCCTGGGATCATGACCTGGGCCCAAGGCAGACGCTCAACGACTGAGCCACCCAGGCACCCCTCTTCCCCCCTACCCACTGCTCATTGCGGACCTCTCTCCTCTGTTGTCCTGCCTCGGGCTCCCTTGCAGTGGATTCCATACCCTTCTAGCTCCTTTGTTCTGCCTCAGGTGAATTCTTCCACTACCAACCCCCTACTCGCTTCCACCTGATCATCGCCCCACATTTCGGGGCCCCCATCGGGTCGAGAGAAACCCGCATTTAGGCACTGCATAAAATAAAAGCCTGGTGATTTCTGTGCATGTGGGATGTGTCAAAACAAATCTTAGATATCATGGCCTATCACCCATAACCACCTGGGCAGTATGCCTCTCAAACTAATATAGACTTTCTTTTAACTTAAGAGTCATGCTGTTATCTCACTTCCTGAAATTAACAATAATTGTTTAAAATCAACAGATACCAAATTTCCTAGGTTGTCTCCAAGATCTCTTTTCACAATTAGTTTGAACTGGGATCCAGATTAGGTCTGTAACCAGCTAACATGAGTTGGCTCCTTCATGAGACTAGACCAGGTGGATTTATCATGAAGAGGAAACTTTAATTGTAGCAAATAAAAAGACCACAGGGAATAACTTCCAAAGCCCTGACTCCCTGAGCAAGTATAAGTGGGTTTCTCTGTGTGTGTGCATGTGTGTGTGTGTGTGTGTGCATGTGTTTTAAGACTTTATTTATTTATTTGACAGTAGGATGGTAGAATGAGAGAGAGGGAACACAAACAGGGGGAATGGGAGAGGGAGAAGCAGGCCTCCCGCTATGCAGGGAGCCCAATGCGGGGCTCGATCCCAGGACCCTGGGATCATGACCTGAGCTGAAGGCAGATGCCTAACGACTGAGCCACCCAGGTGCTCCAGGTTCCTTTTGTTTTGGGGTTAGAATGGATATTCAGAAAGGGGAGTAGTCTCACAGCAAGTTAAGGCAAACAGAAAACATGCCTATAATGCATCCCATGTCATGTTATTGAAGCTCGTCCTCCTTGGGCCGAGATTGTGACATTATAACGAGTCAGAGGTAATTGGGACAAGCAATCATCTGTCTGCGCAGGTGTGTGGTTGAGCTCAAACTCTAGGCTCTTCCTGTGGCTTGTCTCTAAAATATAAGTTTGGGGACACCTGGATGGCTCAGTCAGTTAAATGTCCCACTCTTGGTCTCAGCTCAGGGTTCAAGAGTTCGAGACTCACCTTGGGAGTCTACTTTAAAAAAATGAATAAATAAAAGATAAGATTAGCGTTTCTGTGAAGAAGAGGGGGTCAGTGGGGGTCTTGCTGGTGAGTTTTAGCCTCATTAACTATAGGGTGTGGTTTCAGGTCTATACATTTGTTTCATTATGTTCTTTAAGGTTCTTTTTTATTTTATAATAGTTGCCCCTCTTTTCTTTCCATCTCCTTGATTGATCTCTTTAAATATAAATTAGATTAGTTGATTCCCTGCTCAAAACCCTGCAATTGCTTTCCCAGGAGTTAGAATGAAATCCCAAACCCTTACCACACCCAAGGCCCTGCAGGATCCAGGCTTGGCTGCTTCTGCAATGGTCTCTGTAACTTGCTGATTCAGTCCTGCCCTAGGGCCTTCCTTGAACACACCAAATTGTTCCCACCCCGGATTCTGCACTTGCTGTTCCCACCACCTGAAATGCTTCCCCCCACATCGCCCCATAACCAGATCTTGGCAAAACTGGTTCCTTGTCCTTCGGTCACAGCTCAAACTGCCACCTTCTCAAAGCCAGGGGCCTTCCTGGATCATACATTCTAAATTAGCTCTTCTTCCCCTGGGCCACTCTTGTCCCATCACCCCGACTTCATTTCTTTATACAGCTGATTACTAGCTGCAATTTCCTCCTCTTTAATTTGTTTGTTTACCTGTGTAACAGGACGTTAAAGTAGAAGTTTCCACCAAAACACCAAGAGACAATAGATGTGAATTTCAAAGGTAGATAGCTGTCTACAGAATCTACAAAGGAAATGGTCAAGAACCTTTCCATGATTGTTGGTCCCCTCAGCCAGATCAAGCATATAAAAAAGAGGTAAGAAAATGAAGAAGGAGGGCCCCTGGGTGGCTCAGTCCGTAAAGCGTCTGCCTTTGGCTCAGGTCATGATCCCAGGGTCCTGGGATCCAGCCTTGCATTGGGCTCCCTGCACCACGGGGAGTCTACTTCTCCCTCTAACCCTCCCCCATGCTGGTGATCTCTTTCTCTCTCATGCCCTCTCTCAAATAAATAAAATCTTTAAAGAAGGAGAAGAAGGAGAAGAAAGAAAGAAAATGAAGGAGGAGGCACCTGTAGGGGATTTCTTTGGAAGGAGTTTTGCTGTCCCAAGAGAGCCAGCTCTTCCCACCACAGGGAAGGGGCAGGAAGATGGGGAGAGCCACCTCCTCCGAGTGTGCAGAGAGAGGGTTTGAAAGGACCACTCAGAGAGCTTACTATGTGTCCTCTCAGGTTGGTGAGAGGGGAGGAAAGGGGTCAGATGCTGGTGGTACCTGACTCATCTGAGAAACTGAAAGTTAACCTAGGAAAACAGGATAGAGGGTGCTGTTCTGGGCTCAGTCCACACTTTCAGAACCCGTTGGCATTAGAGATGCTTGAGTATTTTCTCCTGACCAATGTGAACCATGAGAGAAAATCAGAAAGGGGTTTTCTTGGTTTCTGCCCAATGGGGGCTTCTAGAAGGTGCAGGGATCCCAGCAAGAAGAAGTTTAGAGTGAAGGCTAGGTTCCTAGAGGCTAAAGGAGAGTAGAAAATAACCCTTCACAGTTAAGATGTATCTACCTGGGCCAAAAGAACTACAGTGATTGGAATCTCCAAAGAAGGAGTCCACTTTAACTATGTGCCAGGCCCGGAGGACACAAAATCTCCCAGTTTAGAAAGAACTGCCCCATCCCTTAACCACACATACTCTTGCCTCTCACGCAAACAAACCCCACCCTGAAAAGAGCACCAATGATGAGAACTTGAGAATGGGAAGAAGCTTTAGTAGAGAAAGCAGGTGCCGCCCCTTTCCCTAGAGTCCGGAAGCCATCCACGGGTCCAGACTCAAATGCTTTAATTCAAACTTTGGGTGAAATCAAAGAACTTAATTATTATCTTGTGCCAGGAATTCCAGTTCTTATACTGAGGCTGTTTAATAACTTAAAGTGGGAGAACTATCTATGACCTAGGAGTGGACAAAACAATCGTGAGATCTGCCCACATTCCTTTGCATGAAAAGCTCACCACCACTGAATTTACTTCGGACAGGCAGGGGAAGGCAAAGTCGGTTATGCTTTGATCCTAGAAGTCATGCACTCAGAATGTCAGCTTGTTATCTGTCTCCTCTGCTGGTACATAAGCCTCACAGGACCTGGGTTATGCCATCCTAGCAGTGCATCCCCGGAATGGAGAAGAGGGTCTGGCACATGGTCTTCTCTCCATAAATAAATAAAATCACTATCACCCAAGACTGAAGAGTGGGCTCATCCTTGGGTTCCCCCAAGTTGTGGATCACCAATAGCTGAGCTTCTGCTCTAGGGCTTTACTGGAAGTTCCCAGGATAGATGTCCTAGATAGGATAGGCTGATTGTCATGACAATGATCCCAAAATATGATTGGATTAATACAATAAGTGTATTTCTTGCTCATGACAAATCCGATGACGATGCTCCTGGGCAGCTGTCCCCCAGGCAAGGGCTCAGGGATCCAGGCCCCCTGGCCTGCTATAAAGCTGCCATCTTGAATTTGCAGCCTCCAGAGGCTGGGGAAGGAAAGGCAGTTGGGGGAGGCACCATTGATAAACCCCTCAGCTGAGAAATGAGATACATCATTTCGGCTTAGGTTCTTTTGGCTGTCTTTAGGACAGCTAGTCCTCTGGGCTCAGCCAGAGACAAGTGGACTGAGCACTGCGGTGTCTGGCTGGACAGCCACATCCTTGCTGTACCTCTACATTGTGAAAAGAGAGCTTGAACCCAGCCAGACCGTGCAGCCAGACGCCGGCACCATGGAGGAGTACGCTTGGGAGCCTCGCCCCCAGAAAACTGTGGATGATCGCCTTCCCTAGGGGTGTCATCGGTGGCGGAGTCTTCCAGGTCATCAAGGCCTTCCACAACACCCCTGTTGGAATTCCACACTGATTGAGAGCTAATGACAATGTTGTGGGGATCCGAGCTCCCCAGACTGGAGGTAGCTTTGCAGTGTGTGTGTGTTGGGGGGAATGACCTGTCCTCAACCATCAGCCGTGGCCTGGTGCACCCGCGGGGCAAAGATTTCCTGGGACTCCATCAGCAGCGGAGCACTGACCAGGGCAGGGCTGGTGGCCTGCAGTGGCCCAAAGGCCATGGTGGGCTCGGCAATGATGGGGGGCCTCCTCTTGGCCCTCCTAGAGGATGTTGGTGTCCTCCTTATGCACTACACTGCCAGCAATTCCGCGATGCACTCTTGTTCCTGGAGGACCCCAGCCAATGGCCCCTTAAGGAGGATACCCCAGCCCCAGGCTATCCCCTCCTTTGACCCACACTCCAGGTGGAGTAGTAATGACCGAGTTTACTGCCTCATGTCCCTGGCTCCCCCCCACCTTCATGGACGAGGAATGGGAAGCCCTGAGGCTTAAAGTGACCCTCCTGAGTTCATACCACTGGTGGTGGCCGTCTGAAGAAGGCAGGTGCTGCTGTCACTCCTCTTCAGACATGGTTGGCTCACCCTGTCTTTCCATGCAGTCCCGGGTCCTCTGTGAGCTAACACCGTCTTCATACTGAACCCAAGAGCTGTCAACACAGCATGGCTGGCATCCTAGGCGGGGACTTCACCTTGGCCAGCTGATGGAGGGACGGGCCTCTGACCAGAGAGGATGGCAGCTGATGCACGAGAACTTTCTCTTTCTCTCCTCCAGGTAGACAGCTCGGAGACATCTGTCAGGTGGCTTTGCAGACGAGCCCCACACAATCAGGCCACCAGGAAGTGGCCCGCCTGGCATTGCGTCTTTGAATGAGCTCTCTCCATCCCTCTTACTCTCCAGGCTGTCTGGCCCCCACTCTACAGGAAAACCGCCTGGTGAAGACTGTCTCTGACTTGTCGTTTAGGGGAACCCAGACTCAAACAGAGACAGAGAAGGGGACCACTAGGAATGCCTGACTGCCCAGGTGGATCCCCTGCAAGGCACCACCCTCCATGTCTGGTCCTCAGCCTTGTTGGTTCAGAGATTCGATTTTTTTAGAACCAAATAGGGGATCCCCTCCAGGGGCAGCTTGTGTCACCATCTATTTGGTCACCACACAAAATGTAACTGTCGGTCCGGCCAGAGACTCGAGAGCACCTAGCTGGTGCGTCTTCTCCCAGTAGGTGAGAAATGTGAGAGGCCATGTGGCCAGAAAGTCCTCCATGAGCCGTGAATCCCCAAGCAGCTGGATCTCATCGTCTTGGGACAGATCTCTAAGCTGAGTAGCTTGAGGACCTCCCATGACTTCAGAAGGGGCCCTTGTCAAGACCTTAGCATCCGCCTGCTCGGCTAAGAACTCATTTCCCAAAACAGTCCTTGGATGGGTACCATCCATATTTGCCTCATTACATTACTATTGCTATGCTTCTATGTCCCTATTGCTGTTGTTATTATTAGCAAGAAGGCAGTATTTTGAAAAATTATTAATGTGCTTTCCTCTTTTCACCTTTCAGAGGAAAGCCAGCCTTCCCGTGGTTAGCCCTAAGCACCCATCTGCCAGGGGAAAGATTAAATTGTTATGAAAGGAGGCAAAAAGAAATAAAGAATTAATATTCTGTTATTGGCATTTAAAATGAGATTTCTCAGCAAGACATTTGTCTTTGGATCCAGGCTACTGTCTCAGAGAGTTATAATCACCAATTGGCTAAAATGACAGACTCTGAGGTACAGTATTTCGGCTCAAATCCAGTTTCTGCCATTTACCAGTTATGTGACCTTGAACAAATTACTGAATTTCTTTATGACTTATTCTCCTTATCTGTAAAATGGGAGTAATAATAGTACCTGCCTCAGAAGATTGCTTTTTTAATTTTCCTTTTTTTTTTTAAATTTTGACAGAGAGAGAGAGATCACAAGTAGGCAGAGAGGCAGGCAGAGAGAGAGGGGGAAGCAGGCTCCCTGCTAAGCAGAGAGTCCGATGTGGGGCTCGATCCCAGGACCCTGAGATCATGACCTGAGCCGAAGGCAGAGGCTTTAACCCACTGAGCCACTCAGGCGTCCCCAGAGGATTGTTTTGAGAATTTAATCAGCTAAAATGCAGAAAGCGTGCATTCAACAAGTTGGATTCCTTCTAGCTACCAAGCACTGTAACACTTAGAGGTAGTTAGAAAGTATCTGGGACATAACAAGGGTTCAGTAAATGTCATTGTCAAAATTCTTTTATCTTCCTCTTTAGCGTAACAAGAACAGGCTCTTCCGAGTGCCAATGAAGCCAGGAAGTTCTCTCTGTGTTGACGGGGGATATGTCAGAGAGAAAGCGATAAAAGCCTTTCCTTTCAGTCCTGAAGGATTATGGGAAGAGGAGGTGGGAAAGAAAGGAGAAAACTCCCCCATCACACACACTCATGCACACACGCCATACACCACACACACACACACACACACACACACACACACACACACACACGACCCTTAGGACTGACCTGAAACACCCAGAGGATGAAAAGCACTAAGGACAGAGAGACCTCCTGCAGCAAAGCATAGCCCATGAGAACCAAGCTATGTCAGGCAGAATGAGGGTCTGGGGAAGATTGGGAGGGACCCCCAGGGTTGGGGAGCCAGTAAGGGCACATGACAGAAACTCAGAAGGATCTCCACCCAGCTGGCAACTGTAATGGGAGCCGAGTGAGCCAAGGAGTAGGGTAGAGCAGACTGAGCGACCAGATCACAAATCCTAGTTGCCAGATTCGGGTGAGCCAAGGAGTAGGGTAGACCAGATCCTAGTAGGGTAGACCAAATCCTAGTTGCCAGATTCGAGTGAGCCAAGGAGTAGGGTAGACCAGACTGAGCGACCAGATCACAAATCCTAGTTGCCAGATTCGGCAGTGCAAGCAGCGACCAGAACTGGAGCCGGAGAGAAAGCCCTGGAGACTCCAGAAACCAAAGACACCACCACATGATTCCAAGGGGGGCAGTAGAAGGAGGGGTGAGTGGGAAAAAGACTCCAGAAGCTGGGAGACAGTATTTTCACTCAGAGAGACTATTTCCTGGAGGTATTGTTTACGTTGTTGCCTTCGATGGAATCTAGATTTTTCTTCCAGCCACCTAGAGGCTGGAGACAAAATAATCCAATTTCTTCTGGATGTCCAAGGAGTGGTATAAGTCTTATGATCTTGATTCAGTTTTGTTTTTTTTTTTTAAGATTTTATTTATTCATTTAAGAGAGAGACTGAAAGAGAGAGCATGAACGGGGGAGGGTCAGCGGGAGAAGCAGACTCCCTGCTGAGCGGGGAGCCTGATGCGGGACTCGATCCTGGGACTCCAGGATCATGACCTGAGCCGAGGGCAGTTGCTTAACCAACTGAGTCAACCCAGACGCCTCTTGATTCCGTTTTTATTGGTGTTGTTATTTTAGTGAATGCTCTCAGCTGTGGAGCGCTCTTTTGTGCAAATTTCCCTCCACACCCATGGGGCAGTGCCAATAAATGAAACTCCTTCCTATTAAGAGGTCCTGTTCCCTTCTCCCTGCTCTCCAACCCCATGGGTGGTTGGTTTTTATGGTGGACACCTGACTCAAGCTGGACCAATTCAAATCTCTTTGGGGATTTGGAGATTTTGGTCTGAAGAAGAGGTGCTGATAGTGGCTGGAAATTATGGCAGATTGCCAGAGCTCTGGCTCCCAGAGGACCATGAGAGCCCCGGGGAAGCCTCAAATTGACCAAAATTCCAGCCCTTGTTCTTATATATATATTTTTTAAATATTTTATTTATTCATCTGACAGAGGGAGAGAGCACAAGTAGGGAAGCAGCAGGCAGAGGGAGAGGGAGAAGCAGGCTCTCTCGTCCAGCAAGGAGCCCAATTCAGGCCTCGATCCCAGGATCCCGGGATGATGACCTGAGCCGAAGGCAGACACTTAACCGACTGAGCCACACAGGCGGCCCCCATCTGCCATAAATTTTTATGTATAACGAGGGACTATTTTCTAATAATCTACCAAATGGGTCACTATGGGTTACTAAAATTTAGGATTCATAAACTAAAGTGATTGTTAGAAGAGTGTTCTGAGAACTCTAATTCGACATTGTGCGGGGGAAGCTGTCTGCTGGGCCAACTTGGCAATGAAGTGATCTCTCATAGCACAGGCACCCAGATAGCTGAATTCCTGCAATTTGGGGTAATGACACTTTATCATCAGTGCTTTATTGGTGTCGTTTAGAACTGACTATGGGTTCTGATGACTTAATTACATTAATCATTAATTATAAATGACATTAATTATAAATTACTATAAACTTGGCTTCTTGATTATTGAGCTTATAATTATCAGTTTAGCTTATTGTGGTGGTTGTGTGTAGTGATCTTTTGGACCTGTCATTTTTCAATAATTAGACTTTAAAAGTGTGCATTATAACTCAAATAGCATCATCATGCCCCTATGTATGCATATGCAAATGCATGCATATTCTCCCTTGAAATGTTATGAGTACAGTGACAATTCAGGCGGCACTGACTTTTGCCCTCTGGATATTGGGAATAATTGAAAGATTTCAAGGTTTTCACTCCTCTCCAATGAGTCACAATGAAAAATTTTGAGACCCCCCTACTCTTGAAGAAGGACCCACAAATATCTGATGTTAAGCCCCTAGAGTTGCCCTTATTCACAGGCACCTTGATGGTCACCTCATTTTGGGATTCCATGAATCCAATACGTTCTCATTTTGACTTAAACTAGCTTGGGTTTAAGCTAGTTGGGTTAAACTAGCTTGGGTTGGGTTACTTGTATCTAAAGAACCTGAACTAACAAAATTATATTTATTTTTTAAAGATTGTATTTATTTATCTGTCACAGAGAGAGCACAAGCTGGGGGAGCAGCAGGCAGAAGGAGAGGAAGAAGCAGGCTCCCTGCTGAGCAAGGAGCCCTACGCAGGACTCAATTCCAGGACCTTGGGATCATGGCCAGAGCCGAAGGCAGATGCCCAACAGACTGAGCCACCCAGACATCCCAAAGTCATATCTTAGATAGGGACAAAATATTAATGTATTCACAGTCTTTCCACTTCCTCTGCTTTCTAAGAAAACTTCTCCCACTTTTTTTTTTTTTTTTTTTACTTAGGGTATGGGTGGAATAAAGAAGGTAAAAGCCAATCTGATTTGTTACAAAGGGGATGGCACCAGGAAAGAAAAGAGAGGCTCAGAAGGCAAGAGGCAGGGGGTTGGGATAGAGAGGAATGCAAAAGAAGAAAGATGGGTCAGAATGTTCTGGAAGGAGAGTGAGAAGAGCTTTGCAAAAAACAGCTGCCATAACGAGTAGAGAGAAATACAGATTATGAGGATCTCTGGGAAGTTTTACTGGGTGCGGAGGCCACCCAAAGTGGCCAATGATACTCAGGCTTGAACCTGGGCAATCCTTTTCAGTATGGACACATTTTCCTTAAAATGCATACAACAATCAGAACCTAATCATTGGGTTACTACTCACTTAATTACAATCACATTTCAAGCCTACTCCCTGAGAGTCCTCCCAGAACCCCTCGAGTGGACTTTTGGGTGTTCCCAAATTCTTCAGTCTCACACTATAACTTATTTCCAGAGACATACAATCATATCCATTGGAAGTGGGTTTTATTAGCTATCTCTGAGGCAACCTTAATTCAAAGTATTTAGAGGGCTGTCGACTGCTGCTAAGCTGACACTGGACCTTTTTCCTGACTTCTTGACCTAATTGTCTAGCCTCTGAGCCAGCTCTCAATCTGGAGTTCCTCCCACAATCTCCACGGCCTACATGCCTTTTTAGTTCAGTTGTCCTTTCATGGTCATAAATCCAAATCAATTGGAATGCTTTCAAAAAGCATAAATTCTGGGTGCCTGGGTACCTCAGTTGGTTAAGCAACTGCCTTCAGCTCTGGTCATGAGCTCAGTGTCCTGGGATCAAGTCCCACATGGGGCTCCTTGCTCCACCTGCCAATCCCCCTGCTTGTGCTCGTTCGTGTGCTCTCTCTCTGTGTCAAATAAATAAATTTTTTTTTTTTAAAGCATAAATTCCTTGGCCCCCAACTCAAACCTACCAAATACGAATTTCCCTCAGGGAGGGCTCAGTCATTTTGGGGAAAAAACAAATCTCCTCACTGATACTGATAGCTACTCCTTTCCAATTTGAAAACAATGAAGTGTGGTATATTCTTTAAGAACATTTCAGCATCACTGGTGTCATAGATCCTACTTACTTGAAATCCTAGAGTGTTAGGGACCTCTTGTTTGTTTGACTAAATGGCCTGTTTGTTAATAGACACTCCTTTGACTTAGTAAATATTTGTTTACTACATTACTCGGAAGAAAAGAAGAGGCCTTTGTGAAAGTGAAGTTTTTGGAGAATTAATGTATCAACAAATATTTATGTGTCATCATCAGGGATATAAGAGAGACAAAAATCAGTGTTTTAGTTACAAACAACAGAATCCATGTTAACTAGTTTAAACAGAAAAGGAAGTTATTAAAGAATATTAGAGAATCTCTAGAAGAGCTGGAAAGTGGGCTCAGAGGCTACACAGTTAGGGACAATGCCTCCAACCCTCTGCAGGGTCTTCCTAGGAATACACCACTGTCCCAGCCTCACTGATGGTGCAGAGAACTGAATGCAATCATTGCTGTCCATGAAAAGCTGAAGCCTCTACCACCACTCTTATAGAAGGAGGAGGAGGAGGAGGAGGAGAAGGGGGAGGAGAAGATTGTTTTCTCTTGTCATTCACTTCTGAATTAAACCTCACCTGGAACTAGTTGGCAGATTCACATGTCTGTGCCCGAGCTTCAAGGGAGGCTAGAAGAGGTAATTGAATTTCTGGCTCTGTCTTGAAGAGGCAGGACTCAATTTCCCAAAGATGAAGAAGTTGTCCAAAAGTTGATAAGAGATTCCTCTTCCTCTTTCTACTGCTTCTTCCCTTGCCTTCCTGAAAAACTCAGTACAAAAGCCATCAGACAGGCCAGACAAATCTGATGTCTGCCCGGGGGAGGGGAGGTATCTGTGGTGCCGCAGAGTGGGATGTGAGAGTCTGATTAAAGTGAGGTTGTCTACACCAGGAAGGTGAGGTTGTCCAATGCAGAGTATCAGAGCTTGAGGACAGCAACAGCAACAGAGGGTGGGGAGCACAGGATAATGGAGCCTGAGCAGAGTAAGGAAGGAGGTGTCCACATAGGAGAGAATGTCAGACTCCAGGAGACTGAGGATGGTACACACACAGGGTATAGCCCAGTGCAGTGTGTCCAAACCTGAGCAGGATGAAGGGGGCATTTGAATCAAAAGGTGACATGGGGCAGAGTGTCAGAACCTGAGAGGAATGGATGAGGAGAAGGATATTCACATGGGGATGGGGACATCCCAGCATGAGTATCAGAGCTTGGGAGGAATGAGGAAGGTTTTGCTCTAAGGGGTGCACCACGGTACAGTTTTGGAGCCCAGACAGGCTGAAGAAGTCATCTTCATTGGGTAGTTGTGGAAGCTCAGCACTGGGTATCAGCTCAAATGTGGTGAGGAAGGGATCCTTCCACCGGGGATGGGAGATTGGTTACATATAGGGAAATTGATCAAACAAGCAAATTAAGATTTATGCATAGTGGGGCTAGTTTTCTCATTATTGGACACAGGAGTTACAAACAAAGAAAGGGAGAAAACTGGAATGAACACTGATTTGGGACTTGAAATGTGTGCATGTGAGCACATGCATGTGTTCTCTAGGTCTGTGCCCTGAGAGACCAGTGACACCGCCACTGTAATGAGCACATGCAGCATCCAGACTGTGGCTTCTAAATATCATTCTCATGTAAAGAAACTAGGACTTCTTAGAGAAATGGCTGATTCTGTGATGGCTTAGTTTGCCTGAACTGCCATAATTTCCCTATTCAAGCTTCTCCAGTTGCTCCAGTAGAGTTCATTAGAGCGAAAAGATTCAATTCAGGATCACATGTTGCATTATTTGTCATGTCTATTTAGTCTCTTTGAGTCTGGAAGTTTCCTCAGTCTTTCCTTGATTTTTCATGATCTTGACACTTTTGAAGATTACAGCCCAGTTATTTTGTAGAATATTCTCAACTTGGTTTGACTGTTGTTTCTTCATGATTGTATTTAGGTTATGAAACTTTGGTACAAATATCAGAAGTGATGCTATGTTCTTCTCAGTGAGTCTTATGAGTGGCACATGATTTCTATTCACTCAACTACCAATGATATTAACTTTGATCACTTGAAAATCACTTGAAAGTGATGTCTATCAGCCCTCTCCTCCATAAAACTACTCTTTCTCCCTTTGGAAATTTAAGTATTTTGGGAGAAGGCATTTAGACAATGTAATATCCCCTTCCTTATCAAATTTTCCATTCTTTTATTTATATCAGTGACTAATTGTTAGCTATTTTTTCCAAAGGATTTAAATATGTTACTTTATTATTTCTTTTCTCTTTTGTCTTTCAAGTGACAGTTTATTTTCTTTTAGATATAAGTGTTTTTAATTTTTAAATTATTATTATTTAATTCCAGTGTAGTTAACATACAATGTTATTTTAGTTTCAAGTACATATTTCTTTTCATGCTCATTTTTCCCCAGATTTGGTCATTGTGATCCCCTTCAAACTGGTTTTTGTGTCTTTTTGATACTTCTCTATCATTCTTTGAGAACTTCCTCACTTTTCACCAAACAAGATGTTCCAGGCTCCTCTTGCAGTTTCCATCCTCCAGTTATGTGCTATGGACTGAATTGTGTCCCTCTAAAATTTGTATGTTGAAGTCCTAACCTCAACATGGCTGTATTTGAAGATAGGGCCTATAAGGAGGTAATTAAGGCTAAGTGTGGTTATAAAAGTGGGGTCTTGATCCAATAGAATTAGTTTCCTTATAGGAAGAGAGTTCATTGTGAGTTAATTTCTTATATGGTGTGAGGTATGGATCTAAGTTCATTTTCTTTAGTATGAATTTGTAGTAATAGTTCTGGCCTGGAGTTTTCTTTGTAAAAAAAAATTATCTATTTAGACAATAGACTATGTATTTCTTCTTGAAAGAGCTTTAATAGTTTGTGTCTTTCAAGGGATTTGTCCATTTCATCTAAGTTGTTGAATTTATTGACATAAAGTTGTTCATAATATTTTCTCGTTCTCTTCCTGATATCCATAGTTTATGTTTTTTACTCTGTGGAGAATAAAATGGTAGGGATGTTGGGTTTGAGGGAGTAGAAACAAAGCATTCATTTATTCTCCAAATGGTTTCTGAATTAGGTGAGATACTCTAGAGTCATCTATACAATAGGAAACCAAAATAGCGTCCATATTACTGATAAAAAGCTTGTTTGGAGAATGTGGCTTAGTTGCGCCAACAATGAATTTTCTAATACTTTATCCCAAAATTATATGGCGTTACTAACCCCTTACTCCAGTTCTGAAAAAAGATTCACAACAACTATGTTTTTGGTTGCAAAAGGGAAAAACACTTTATTGATACTATAAAAACCTAGTAAAAACAGAAAGGAAAAAAGGGAAATCTATACATAGATGAGCGCAAAGTGAGCAGTAAATTAGAATAAGACAGAGTTACATCAAATCAGGTACTTATAACACCCAACCTCGTTAGCTGCAGAAGCCCCATGGAGACAGAGGGGCTGGAGTCCAGATTCAGAGGCCTGGGCAGAGCGTCCTCCCCTCAGGTGAGACTTCCCACTGACCATCCCCATAAGGGCTGTATGTATAGGGCAAATACAGGGTTCGGAGTTAAACATTTGCTCGCCTCTATGCAGTGTGGGGGAAGCTGCATTTCTATGCTATCATGTTTTTACATGTTCAGGGAGCCAGGGGTATGTATGTCTGCCTCTCCTCTCAGGTTCCATTCTGGAGGGCTGGCCGAGCCTGGGATAAGAGGGGTTGGAAGGCAAGATTTATAGCTCTTGGCGTCCAGACCGGAAGGGCCAGTTCTGAACCAGAGGCCAGATATTATCAACTAACCAGGCTCCCAAGGTCATTCATGCAGCAGGAGTCTCACAAACAACATTCCTTAGTCTGCCCGCGTGCGTGGAGGTCTGCGTGGTCAGTTATGCAGGACAAGTCCCAGAAATCTCCATCCATATAGTCCAACTAACTCCTCAGGACCAGGCAGCTCTCTATGACAGTGGCTCCCCTGGGTGGGGGGGGGGCACTCCTATAAACCTATGGGTAGAGAAGCAGAGCACGGCACATGCTTCCATAAAGTCAAGCCCCGCGGCGACCCTCTGTGCTCTTCTTCCTCCTGGTGTCCCTGCTTTTCTGTAATTCCTTCCCTTGAATGCAGGTAGGACCTGCCTCACTTTGAGCCAGTAGAACATGGCAAAGGTGATGGGCCCTCACTCTCTCCTTTTTTTTTTTTTTTTTTTTTTAAGATTTTGTTTATTTATTTGACAGAGAGAGAGAGAGAAACATTACAAGTAGGCAGAGAGGCAGGCAGAGAGAGAGGGGGAAGCAGGCTCCCTGCTGAGCAGAAAGCCCGATGTGGGGCTTGATCCCAGGACCCTGAGATCATGACCTGAGCCGAAGGCAGAGGCTTTAACCCACTGAGTCACCCCGGCGTTCCTCACTCTCTTGATTAGGTTGCATTACATGGCAAAGGTGATGGCATGACATTCCACGGTTACATAACTTTATAGAAGACGCTATCGTAGCAGGCTGGATCGAGAGACTCCTCGCTTGAGGAAGGACGCAGCTATGTTGAGAAAGCCCACATGGCAAGACACTGCGGGCACCCCCATGATCTGAGCGTGGCCTCCTGCTGACAGCCAGCAAAAAGCCAGGCTCCCAGGCATTCAACTTCAAGTACAGGAACTCTGCTAGCCACCCAAATAAACTTGGAAGCAGATTCTTCCCCAGCTGAGCCTCTAAGTGAAAATGCTCTGGCTGACAGAGAGTCAGAATGACACAGAGGTCCCAGTTGAGCCATGCCTGGAGCCTTGACCCACAGAAACTCTGGGATGATAGGCATATATTGCGTTAAGCTGCTGCATTGGTGGTAATTCGTTACACAGTCTCGGAAAACTAACACAGCCTTTGTGGGGCAGGCAGATCATCCTGAAAGAGATCAAAGCCACGGGGTGCCTGGGTGGCACAGTCGTTAAGTGTCTGCCTTCGGTTCAGGTCATGATCCCAGCCAGGGTCCTGGGATCGAGCCCCGCATCAGGCTCCCTGCTCCACGGGAAGCCTGCTTCTCCGTCTCCCACTCCCCCTGCTTGTGTTCCCTCTCTCTCTGTATCTCTAGCAAATAAATAAAGTCTTTAAAAAAAGAAAGAAAAATCGAAGCCACATGTGTCATCCCATTTCCCAAACTCACCACTGGGATCATGGAGAGAGGCCAGCACTGTTCACCTAGCAGGGAGGGGGCTCCGCAGGGAATCAGGAAATCAATCAGAGGGAAAACTCCCACCTTCCCCTCACCACTGTCTCAACAGGAAGGAGAGAGAACACTTAGGGGGCTACAACCCTGGTCCAGGCAAGAGGTGACAGTGGCCAGGATGGGGAGAAATGAACGGATCTGAAACCTATTCAGAAAATACATAACTTGCCCAAGTTGCTAGTTGATGGGATACAGAGGTGAGAGAGAGGGGATCTGGAATGCCTTCCTGCCAGGTTTCTGGCTTGAACACCTCGGGCTATGCCCATACCCCTGACCGAGCCCCCTGACCAACATCTCTACTGGGAGGTCTCAGAGGGGCAGCCTGGGGGAAGAGTGGAAACCAAGAGTTTACCCTGGACGTGCTAAGTTTGAGCTCCTGGGAGACATCCAAGTAAAGCTGACAGTTAGGGGGCTGGATATGCCAATCCGGAGCTCCAAAGAGAAGAAGATGGGGCTGGAGATGTAAATGTGTGAGTCATCAGCATACAGATGTTATTTAAAGCCACAGAAAGGGATAGAACTGCCTAGGGAGGGAACATAGAATCATGCCCTTCCAGTCTCTCCAAGCTGCCCTCAGAGCGGGGTATTCTAGAATGCAAATCCAATCTTTGTGTTCTGCTTAAAATTATGCAATGGTAATCAAAGGGTTTTTTCTCCTTTTTCTTTTAAGGTTCAGTTTAACTAAAATGTTGTTTAAACTGTAAAAGGAAAGTTATGTTAACACGTTGTACATTGACCTAGTTTCACAGGAGAAATTCTATAGCACTGATTAACAGCCAGGACAATATTTGGCAAGTTGAGGAGAAACAGAAAAAGCAAAGAAAATATAATGAAGGCAAGTGAATAATTAAATTACAGCAAATGTGTCTCTTTTAACATTATTTTCTCTGAGTACCTATGATAATTTATAGACCCAGCCAAAGATTTTAATTGCTTAAAAGGCCATGCGCTAGCTGTGTGACCTTGCAAACTGCTTTAACCTTTCTGTCTCCTTTTGCTCTTTCTATAAGGTGGGAATAATGATGTTTGCACTACATTTCTGGAAAGGTTGCTGAGAGGGCCAAACGAGATCATGGAAATAAAAACACTGTGAAGGTTCTAGGAGGAGGAGATGATAAGCTCCTCAAGTTCAAGGACTTGGGTATATTGTACTTGTATCTTCTCTGCCTGGCAAGAGTGCCTGGAGTTCATTAGAGGATTATTATTAGAAAGGAAAAACATGCTTCAAGGGCTCTCCCTACTCCCTATTCAGAGTAAATCGCAGTTAGGTTCCCTGAGAGCAGAGTCAAAGATGAAGACTTGGGTGTGGGCGGTTTGTAGAGTTGCCCAGAAAGCAGAAGAGGGGAAGCAGGAAGAGAGAGACAAAGAGAACAAGTCCATGTGGGGTGGTGGATGGGACACCACTGCTGAAGGCAACGGGTCTCCGTTCTACAAGGACCCCTTACTGAGTCACTCCCAGAATTGTCCAACTGGAAGACAGGAGGCTAGAATCTTTGTCCACCAGCTCTGGCCCCTCCCCCACGTGAGGTTGTCCTGGGGTGTGATACCCACTCCGCCCTCCCCCAGCGGGTAGCTCCCATGGTGGCCTCAGAGACCCTCGGAGGCAGAAGGCGGAGTGTGCTGGAGGTGGCACCTATCATCAAGCCGGGATCCCCAATCTTGCCCAGAACCATTCACCACTACAGCAACTGAAATCCGGGGTGGACCAGGGGGCTGGGACCCGAGGCACCCAAATGATCTGCTATGAGTTCTGAAACCTTCTGCCTTACATCTGTCTGCCCTTCCGTAGCTCAGAGACCCTCCGAAGGGAATGTTCTCTGCGATGAGACTCTGCTGAAGAGGCAGCCCTATGGCTCTCTTGTACTTCACAGCCCTGTCCACTTCCTTGTGCCACGGCTGACCGGCCCAGGGACACACACCCATCCTGTCCTAGTCAGCTCGGACTGCTGTAACAAAATACCACAGACTGGGCGGCTTCAACGACAGAGATTTATTTCTCATAGTTCTGGAGGCTGGCATGTCCCGGATCAGGGTTCCTGATGAGCTTCTCTTCCTGGCTTACAAATGGCCACCTTTCACTATATCCTCACATAGTGGAGAGAGAGCGCGTGCGAGGGAGCTCCGGCCTCTTCTTAAAGGCCAGGCACTCATCTCATCATGGGGTCCCCACTCTCATGACCTCACAGAAGCCTAATTACCTCTCAATGACCCTACCTCCATATACCATCAGACTTAGGGCATCAACATAAGAATTTTGAAGTGATACAAATATTCAGTCCACGACAGAGCCCAATGGCAGCAAAACTTGAAGGTGGCCAGGGACCCCTAACTAAATAAGACCGAGCCATTGGTTTCTCTTTCTGAGGAACTGGAACTGCAGGAAGCCAAGAGAATGGGTCCATCCGTGGTAGGTATGGAAAGCGGCAGGATGGGAGTTAAGGATGGGGCTGTGCAAAGAGGTCGGTTTTACCTGACCTATTTGAGTCGATCTTTTGTTAATCATAAAAGAGGCAATTCTTGAGCCGAATCTTGAAAGGTGACCATGGGTTAGCCACACAGACAAAATGATGAGAAAGTAAAAGGTAAGGTAGAGGACAGGTGAGTGCGGATGGGAATAAGCCAGTGGTGTGGCCAGACTGGCGGCACTGAATTTCCTTAATGGTCCAGCGCTACCCTGAACAGGTTGTACCAGGTGCCCTGGCCAGGTCAGGAGGCTGCCCCATCTCTGTGTCTTCTGACTCCTCCTCAATCCTTCAGATAGAGGGCCCGCAGAGTTCCAGACGCCCAGAAGCCTGCCGCTCTCTGGATTGTCCGCAGTCTCTCACGCCAGCCCTGCCTCAACTTCCTGGGCTACTCTCTTTATCCTTTAAAACACAATTCAGGCTTCAGAGCCTTTCCTAACTGCCCTGTAGCCCTGTCATCCCAAGGCCCAGGCCTTTCCTCTGTCGTCCATATCCCCCATGCTCGTCTGTATTCTTTGAGTTCCCATAATGGATATTCTTGTCGGCTGCCATGACACTGAGAACTCTCCGAGGAGGGGAACAATGGATTAGCTGTATTTAACAAACATATGTTGAGTGCCAACGATGTGCCAGGCATGGCTCCAAACACTGGAGACATAAAAATAAACAAAGTAGACAGAGTGCTTGCTGGCCTGGAGCTTATACTCTAAAGGCTTGTCATGTGGATGGGTGGGTTGATGGTTGGGTGTGTGGGTGGGAAAATGGATGAATGGGTGGACAGACAGATGGACGGATGGGTGAATGGGCAGGTGAGTGAATACACAGACGATGCTCTGAGGTGGGTAGGCCCACTGTAAAGGAACAAAAGATCCTCTCTTCAACTAAACTTGGAGAGACCCCTCTTAGTCCCAGGCCGATCCCTCCTCATCCCCGTATTAGTATCTCTTACTGCCTAACACACCGGCCCAGGACTGAATGGCTTACCACAACAGTCACTCGTTATCTCACAGTTTGTGTGTGTCATGACTTAGACAAGACACACCAGGCATGATTCACCTCCCTCTGAGGTCTCTGGGGTCTCACCTGGGTGACTGAAAAGCTGGGACCTGAAATCATTTACAGGTCTGACTGAGGCTGAGGGTGAAGGGGTGCTTCGGAGGCAGCTGGCCCACATGGTGGGGGCGGGGGCTGGGGGGAGTTGTTTCCCTGCACGTGGGCTTCCCCTCAGGGCTGCAGGAGGGCCCTCGAGACACAGCAATTGACCTCCCCTGACTCCCAAAGAGCGGCGACGCCTTTGATGACAGAGCCTGGGAAGTCGCACCCTGTCACTTTGGCCACATTCTAGGCATTAGGAGCAGGTTACTCAGTTTGGCCCACATTTAAGGGGACAGAAAATGGACTCCACTTCTTGAAGTGCACAGTGTAAAAGAATCTGTGGACATATTTTCTTTCATTTTTTTTTTTTTAAAGATTTTATTCATTTAAGAGAGAGAGAGAGAGAGAGCCTCAAGGGGAGAGGGAGAAAAACAGACCCCGCCCTCGCTGATCTGGGAGCTTGATGTGGGGCTCGATCCCAAGACCCTGAGATCAGGACCTGAGCTCAAGACAGCCTCTTAACCATCTGAGCTACCCAGGCGTCCGTGAGGACATATTTTCAAACACCTCAATCCCTCTTCCTTAGGCCCCAAACTGATTTTTCTTTTTTTCAGCAGTCACCATCTACCATTTAAACTTCCACCATGGACTCCCCCCAGCCAGTAGGATACAGCCTTTCCAGTTTTACCCACACCAGCTTTCATTAAATAAGTAATAATCTTTTGCATTTTAAGGGTTTTATCGCTAGTTCCCACAGAAAAGCAAAGCAAACAGAATTTTTAAACGGCATATTTTGGGGAAATTATGAAGTCCCCAAAACCTCCATGGCCTCAGCGCTTTGGCTCTTGGACCCCCACCTCCCGCTTAGATGATCCCACAGGGAAGTCAGTTCCCATCCTGGAAATTTACCTGTACCTCCTCTCTGGTTGGATGGCAGACTATACTACTTAGACTTTTGGCCTAAAATACTGTTTTGACACCTCTTCCAAGTCTGATGGACTTTTTGGTCTCTTCCAGACCCTTCTTGCAAATCTCACTCACTGTGGGCATCTCTGGCAGCTGGCACTTACGGATTGTGCCCCAATCCTTGGACACTAGGAAAGGAAGGCCTGTCTCCACACCACACCAACAGATTCCTCCCCTGGTTTTGAGGTAACCCACACAGCCCTGAGGGGCACAGCACCATCATCATCTTTTGCTTGGAAAACTTCAATAGCCCCCTAACTGACAGTTTCCAAACCACCCTCTATAGCTCGGCCAGAGCAACCTTGCTAATAAGTACATATCTGATCTCGCGGCTCCCCTTCAACCTACTAGGTTGCCCACGTTCTGCCTTACCCGTGGAGGGCATGCTATTGGTTCCACCTGGAAAGCTCACCTTTCCTGCTGCCTCCCCCAACCCCAGGCCCTGAAGCTTATCCTTGACGGCGCCCCACCCCAAGCTAGCATACTGGGCCTGCTTCCACTTTTCCCACCCGGCTGAACTTGTGAGTCTGTACTACTAAAACCTTGGAGACATAAACCAGGTCCTGTGTTTTTACCGCGCAACACAGTGCCTGGCTCGTAGTCCTTGCCCAGTGAACATACCTGGTGGAATGAGGGAAGTCCGCGTGTCCATCGCTCTGTTCTCTGGAAGGCCTGCCCTGGCCCCGGTCTGTCTCACGCAGCTGCTGGAAGAACGCCGACTTAGTACCCACATGGGTGCCGAGGTGGGCTTGGCTCTTCTGCTGCCCAGGGTCCCCAGCAGAGCAGAGTCTCAGTAGCCGCCGAGTGACGTGGGAGACGGCCACCACCAGCGCCAGCTCGGTACCACCCTGTAACCCATGGGACACGGCCCTCCAAACCTCCAAGCCCTGCCACCCGCTCATCCTCTCTGCCTGGGCAAACAGGGCCACAGACCAAGGTATCAGAAGACCTCGAAAAGGGCTTTCCCTTTACTAGTATGGCCTGGCCTGTGCGCACCACATTGTATAGCCATGTTTCTGATGGTGGTTGAAGCCCTCGTCAAAGGGTGTCCAAAGCAGGGAAGACCTCGTGTGCTGCGGGGACAACCATTTCTGGTTTCTGACTCCTTGTGCCAGTGCGGTGCAGGGCTTGAGAGCTGGGTTCTCCCTTCACACTGCCCCAGGCGGACCCCGGTGCCACCCCTGGCTAGTGGAATGGCCTTGGGCAAGTCACGTGGGCTTTTTAATCCATTCATTTCTCTATAAAACAGAGACGATGCCTTCTCTTAGGATTGGTGGTGAGGGTTACATGAGACCATCTATGTACAAGAGCTTAGAACAGACCTGGTCCTCAAAAATGCTAGCTGTCTGCACAAAAGGGGAGGCAAGGTGGAACATCCCTGGTGGAATATTCCTTGTTCTCTAACTCTCTTCCTTGACCTACTTCTTCCTCCCACTACAGCTCCCTTGGAGCCTCTCTGTAGGGATCTCCTTCCCGATGCCAGACTCAGCCCATTCTCTTCCAGGCGGCCAGTCCTTCGGGCTCCTCTCAGCAAATTTCCTCTCCCTGGTGCCCTGCTGGTCTTCCGGGGACCAGCCCAGTGGGTGAGGGAGGGCTAGTGAGCCGAGGGGGGTTTCAGCCCCAGCTTCTGTCCCTCAGCAAACTCGGCAGGCTGCTCTCCCTTGAACGACCTAAAGGCAAACACCCCTTGCTACAGCAACAAATAATTTTCTTCCAAAGCTCATAAAGCCTGAGCTACATAGGGAGTGCATATTCTTCCCACGAACACAACTTTGACCCTACTCTTTGGGAAGTAATTACCCTGGCCTTATTATGCTAAAGGACCATTCATTCGCCCACTCTCCGCCTGTTTGTTTGGTTTTTTTTCTTGAAACATCTCCCCATTAACTGAAAAGGCCTTGGCTTGCATGGATACACTAATGGCGCCCTCTCCTCAGTATAATTTCTCGGGTCCCCCAATTTCTCTTTCAATAATAGCTGTGTTTCTTTCTGTTTGCCCCACCGTCCACTTCCATTTGCCTGTGTCAAAGCACCAGCCCCCTGTGGGAACTCCCACTCAGCTGCAGTTTCCAGCCTGAAGGGCACCTCTTGTCCCAGCTCACTGCAGAGATGACTAACGCGCCCCAAACCCAGG
The DNA here is from genome assembly GCA_028646535.1 of Procyon lotor. Classification (NCBI taxonomy): domain Eukaryota; kingdom Metazoa; phylum Chordata; class Mammalia; order Carnivora; family Procyonidae; genus Procyon; species Procyon lotor. The sequence goes on along the minus strand of CM053606.1, from coordinate 83,775,357 downwards.
GATGAATCACTCAGGTTACCAGCTCCAGCCAATCTCCTCACAGGCCCTGTGACCTTCTTGGGGCACCCTCTCCAGAACCGAGGTTCTCAACTTTCCCCATCTGCTCCGCCCCGCCCCCACGCACCTGTTCTCACATTCCCGGCACCAGGGGCATCCCTGGATTATTTCCTTCGATGCTCCGAGGCCTTGACAAGACAGTCCCGAGGTAATGTTCAACCCCCGTTCTGACTCTAACTCCAAATCCTCCCCCCAGCCGAGCCACACTCCCCCACATCCCACTGAGATCCTTGTTCTCCGTTTATTGTAGTCCAAGGCTACCAGCTCTAAAATTACTTAAACATACAGTAACACACATAATTCCTTCCCAGGGAAGAGAAAGCCCACTCCTTTCCATCGAGTCTCCAAGAGACCAATGAGAGTTAATTCCGCCTCAATCCCAAGCCGCACGCTCCCGGAGGCTGTCAATAACCAGGTGCCCATAATGGGCGCTCGGGCTCATCCCACCCCACCCTCCGCCCCAATTTTCGAGGCCTGCTCAGCAACCCGAGCCATTAAACCCAGAAACTCATTTGTAAGGAAAACAATGAGAAGAGTAATATCTCTCAGTAGAGTTCCAATGGAAGGTCCCTCCTGGACTGGTGTTCTGTAAAGAACGGAGCTGGGCAGGTGGAGAGAAATGCCTATTAACATTCAACCCCCCTAGTGGAATGGAAGCTGACCCGCTGCAAAATGGAAATCCGCCCCAGCCCGCAGGAGCAGCACTCAGGTTTCCATTATTTATCCTGAACGTGGACGGAGCCCGTGTGAGACTGCCCTGGCGGCTCAGGGGCCAGGTGGCAGGGCTGTCCCCAGCACATGTGCCTACAAAGCACCCTTTGGGGCAGTGCTATCTGGAAAAGGAGAGGAAGAGAAAGAAAGTCGGGGAAGTGGGCGGGAGAGCCCAAAAGGCTGATGAGAGAGTCAGCGGGGCAGGTGGGCAGACGCACGGCCCCGGCTCAGACAGCCAACCTTGCCGGAGGTAAATACCCATGTGGTCTTCTGTTCTCCACAGACGGGGGGCCAGAGACTCAGAGACCAGTAGAGAGTCACCTTGAGTCATCCCCTGAGTCATAGGCAGCAGGCAGAAATAGATCTTATGACCCACTGTTCACTGTCAAGACATCTTGTAGCATCTTTGAACCAGCACTCCTGTGTGGGGATGGATCCCGGGGCTCTTCGCAGCCAGGCTGGCGCATTTGACGAGCTAGCTATCCTTTTCCATTCCAAAGGCAGGTGATTTAAAGTCAGAAGGGACCAGGATGTAGTGTATGTCAAGTATACTTCAATTGGAAGGAAGGAAGGAAGGAAGGAAGGAAGGAAGGAAGGAAGGAAGGAAGGAAGGAAGGAAGGAAGGAAGGAAGGAAGGAAGAGGGAGGGAGGGAGAGAGAGATAAAGAGAAAGAGGAAGGAAGGAAAGAAAGAAGGGGAAGGAGGGAAGGGAAGGGAAGGGAAGGGAGGAAGGAAGAGGGAGGAAGGAAGAGAGAGATAAAGAGAAAGAGGAAGGAAGGAAAGAAAGAAGGGGAAGGAGGGAAGGAAGGAAGGAAGAAGAGAGGGAGGAAGGAAGGAAGGGGAAGGGGGAAAGGAGGGAGGGAGGGAGAGATAGAGAGAGGAAGGAAGGAAGGAAGGAAGGAAGGAAGGAAGGAAGGAAGGAAGGAAGGAAGGAAGGAAGGAAGGAAGGAAGGGAGGGTCTGAGAGTTCAAAAGGTCAGAAATACAGAAAAAAGAACGGCATGATTAACACGAGTGTCCTTGGAGCTGGTGCGGCCATCCCGGGACCCTAAGAGAAAGCCCCCAGGATTCCCAAGAAGCCACTTGAGGCCTCCTGAGCTGGTGGAACGACTAAGGTACGCAATCCCTTATTGCCTCACTCTGATGTCCTCATTATACGAGACAAACCCCTTACTGCTTCAGCCCATTTAATTCAGCTCTTAATGTTACTTGTGGCCAAAAGCACCCTCACCAATAGACACTGAAGCCTTCCCTTTCCTCGAGAAGTAAAAATTCTAACGTTGGCTTGTTTCATCACGCTAGAACTGCTTTTTGAAGGATGAGTTGCTTGAAGTAACACCGTGCCCTGGCTGCAGAAACCGGAGATGAAGTCATAATAACCCGCCACATCTGTGTAGAGTTTTATACTTTTCAACCTTCCGTGGCTGCCTAACCTCCCCGGATTCAAATGGGAAGTGGGAGACGAGGGCCCTGAATCCACCTGGAGAGGGACACGGGGTTTGATTCCAGGTAGGTGTGGTGCCGGGAGAGCGAGAGGGCATTAGGAGGGGGTGGAGGTAGTAAAGTTCAAGTGCCACTTGGCTGCAGGACCGAACGAGTACAGCGGAGGGGGACATGAGCTTGGAGGAGAGAGGCCAAGCTTCCTAGGTGGGGCGAGGCTGCTGTGGGGACATGTGCCCTCTGTCACAACATGTCACCTTCCAGGCCACCGCTGGCTCGCTCACAAAGTGGAGGAGCTGGACCAAGCTTCTCCACGATTCTGAGTATGACCAGATTGTCGCAACTCACTTTCTGTCAGAAATCTATGCCAACCACGTACAGTCAAGTTCTTTATCAGAGGCAAATCCCATTCCGTGAATTGGAAGGACTGGTTGTAACTGACAGGGTCCTCGACCAAGGTGTGGAAATAACTTCTCAGTGATATTATTTGTACTACTGTCGTGTGCTGTATCTTGGCCCTCTCCCCAGCCCCTACGCCTCAGAATGTGACCTTAGTTGGAAATAAGGTCCTTGCAGATGTAATTAGTTAAGGTGGGATCATGCTGGAGAAGGGTGAGCCCCTAAGTCCAATGACTGGTCTTCTTACCTTTTTTTTTTTAATCTAGTAATTAATTAATTTATTTATTTGAGAGAAAGAGAGAGAGGTTGAGGGGAGGGGCAAAGGGAGAGGGAGATAGAATCTCAAGCAGACTCCACACTCAGCACGGAGCCCAATGGCGGGCTCCATCTCGGGACCCTGAGATCATGACCTGAGCCCAAGTCAAGAGTCAGATGCTTAACCGACTGAGCCACCCACGTGCCCCCCAATGACTGGTGTTCTTATAAGAAGAGGAGACAGAGACACACAGAGGGCACACCATGTGAAGACACAGAGACACACGAGAAGAAGACAGCCATGTGACAACAAAGGCAGATGCAGCTACAAGCCGAGGAATGCCAAGGGTTGCCCGTGGACATCGGAAGCTAGAGATGCCAAAGAAGGATTTTCCCCTGTGGGTCTCAAAAGGGAGCATAAACTTGCTGATAGCTTGATTTTGGACTTTGTGGCCTCCAGAACCATGAGACAATAAATTTCTGTTGTTTGAAGCTAACCAGTTGGTGGTATTCTGTTACGGCAGCCCTGAGTTACTAATGGCTAATAGTTATTGAATGCTTGCCATGCACTGATAGCCATACTAAGTGTTCTGCTGAATTTCTTTTGTCATCGCGACTTTATGGAGTTGATGCTATTTTTATCTGTGTTTTGTAGGTGGAGAATAGAAGGTTTAGGAGTTAAGCACATTCCCACCTGGTAAGTAGTGGACTTGGAGCTTTGAGGTATAGGACCCTTTGTCATAAGGGTGTGAAGTCTGATGGGGATTTTATACATTCAAGGCCTCTTGTGGATCCCATGCTTCCTATACTACTTGAGCTGTCTTGCCTATTCTGTGTGTTTGTCCAACCAAGCCGTACCATAAAGCACCGCAAATGTAATATGTCCAAAATGGTGCCCATCGTTTTCCCGCCAAACTTCTTCTTCCATTTCCCACTATCACATCTCCTACCCCCTACTTCCCAGCCTCAGTTGGTGACTCTGTGCATTTGCTCAGACCCAAATCCCAAGAGTCATCCCCGATTCCTGCACACATCCCCACCCCTGGAACCTTCAGCAAGTCCTGTCCCCTCAGGCTGCCTGTTAATTCTGCTCACGTCTCACTGTCCCCACTGCCACCACTCCTGTCCTAGCCACCAGCACCCCTCCTCTGAGCTTTAACTACCAGTAACTCCCTCTCCTGCTCTCCCGGAGCCCGTTCTCCACCAGGGGTCCAGGGTGGCCTTCCCCATCTCAAAACAAAGCAGATCAGATTACTCCCCTGCTTAACACCCTTCAGGGTTTTCTCATCACACCTAGCGTAACACCCGACTCTTCCCGGGGTCTGGGAGGCTCAGGTGAGCTGGCTTCTGCCTCTCTGTTGCCACCCCACCTGTCACTCTCTAGCACTCTGTTTCTGGTCTGTGGGCCTCTCAAATATCCCTCCGCTTCGCACTGTTTTCTTCACCTAAAATGCTCCCACTCCTGCCCCCAGCTTCTGCTGGCTGTCTCCTCTTCATTATTCAGGCCTCAGGGGCCACTAACTTTAAAACAGTTCCTTTCTCTAATCCCACGTCATCGCATTACCCTGTTTGATGTTCTTTATTCTCTGAAAATTCGCATATGTGTTTATTTTCTATTAAGTACTTCCTTGCTTGTTTTTTGTCTCTTTCCATTAGAATCAAACCCCATGGCAGTGGATCCCATCTACTCAAGTTCATGGCTTTGTTCCAGTGCCTAGACTAGTGTTTGGCGCAAGGCAAGCTGCTTCATAAATGCTGTCTGGATACATAAGTGACCTGTTAAGTCTTCAAAGTGGGATCTGTACTTTTGGTGACCTTCTTGTGTTTTTTGCTGCCTTCAGTTCAAGCAGATGTTCACCAAATGTTTGCTGGGTGGATGATCAGAGAAAATTCTCTTCTAGAATTTCTGATCTTCTTGAATGTAGGGTGTCCTGGCTCGTCCCAGAAGTTCACTGAATTCAGAAATCTACCACACAGTGTGCATAGAAGGGACTCAGAAAATTTGTCCTAGATTTTTTTTCTCCAGAGGAAATATCTGTTCAATGAGACAGATTCATCCTCCACACACATGCAGGCTTGACCTGCTGCTTCAAGTGTGGGGCCTTTCTGTCCTAACTAAGCTCCCATATGTAAATATTTTCTGGATTTTTAATTACTTCCAATGCAGAGGACACATTTGGATCCCCTTACCAGTCATTCTGCATCTCTTACCACACCAAACTTCTTGGGGAAATGAGTTTTTGTGCAACAGGGGACAGAGAAGAAAACTAAGAACTTTTTTTTTTTTAATTAAGTCCACATTTGGTGCTCCTCTAAGAATCATTGCATCTACTTGTAACAAACAAAAGTGAACTTGTATTTCTTGGCAATTGATTTCTCCGTTCCCCTTACTATTTTGTTTTTGCTAGCCTGTTGACTTTTAAGCCCCTCCAAAAGCTGTCCTTAACTCCAAACCTGCTGGCGAGGTGCAGGGGTAGGAGAGAATGGTTACCCAGGTTCAATGGCTAGAACCACTGCAGTAGGTTCCTAGAGACCCTTGAAAGGTCTGCAGGAAGCAGGGTCAGATGAGAGGAAACTCCTCTAGATGATGAGTCCTGGGAAGTTGCTGATCAGAAGATCTAGATCTGATTCCCAATTATCCTACTTTTCTGCTGTGTGACCCTGGGAAACTTATGGACCCTCTCTGAGCCTCAATTTTCTCATCTCAAGAAAGGGGAAAGTGGTAACAACATGTGTTGGAAATGTGAGTATACAACATTGCCCAGAACAGAAAGTCCCCAATCCAGCTGTTTGTATCTTGTCCTTGCTTCTCTGTCCCCATATTCACCCATCCCCATTCTGACCTAATTACTCAGGCCAGGAAAGAGAAGGAGGAAAGTGATTTAAAGATAGTTAAGTAAGCTTGGTGTTAGTCTCTAAGAAGGAAGCCGTAGTGTCCATTTTGTCGTCTCTCAACCAAACTGCCTAAATTCCTCTTCCTTCAGTAAAAGGTATCAGGGAAGCCATCTGACTAAGCAACGTGTTCTGGTTAAGGTGTTTTGTTTGCAGATAACAAAAACCCATTTGAGCTAGCTTAAATAAAATAGGAAAGTGGATCGCATGGATATAAAGAGTATCTCACAGAACCCAAGATCAAGCAGGAGCTATGAGTCTTGGGAGAGTCCAAACTAGAAGCTAGAAAACCCACAGAGACCAGATCAGCCGCTTTCTGGTTTTCTTTTACTTTAGTATCACGAAGCCTATCACCCCTGTCTCTCTCTGCACCTCTGTTCCACTCTTCTCTCTCTCTCTCCCTGATAGTCATCATTCAACTCTCAAGTTTATATGTTAGCAATTCAAACCATACACAGGAGCTCTTGTCCTTAAATGACAGCTCCAGCCTCCCAGGGGAAGGCGTCCGACTGGCTCAGCCTGAGTCAAGCACCAGTCCTCAACCCTTCCCATCCGGCCAAGGGAACATATACCAACACACCCCAATGAGTAGACGGGGTGAGGCTGGGAAGATTTTCAAAGTGCTAGTGAGGGACAGGAAGCAACCCCCCTATTATCACCCTGCATGGACAGAGTCGCTTTTCCACATCGACTGTTGATGTTCTAGTCCCGTAACTCCATCCACTGAGTTTTTAAAAAAAATTACTATAATCTCCTTCTTTATTTATTGCTTTTCTTATCTGAGAAGATATCATTTGTTATTAGCACTTCCTAATGAATCCTAAAACCATTTTTTCCAGGGTAGTTTTCTCCTCTTTGCAAATGTCTGAACAGGCA
>CM053606.1:83745135-83768229 GCA_028646535.1 Procyon lotor | reverse complement strand
TCTCTCTCAAATAAATAAAATCTTAAAAAATTTTAAAAATGCTAGCAAGTAAAAAAAAAAAAAAATGCTAGCAAGTGTCAATTCATTTGAGACTTAGAAAGTTTACCTGTTTTCGTTAAAAAAAATAGGTAAACTTTCCTTCCTTCCTTCTTTCCTTCCTCCCTCTCTTCCTTCTCACTTTTCCTGCCTGTCTCTCCTTCCATTCCCTTTGTCTGTCTCTTGTTCTTTCTCTGCTTCCTTCCACCCTCCGCCCTCACCCCACCCCTGCCTGTTTGGGGGAAGAATGAACCAGAGGCTTAGGACAGCGTGCATTTTGATTAGTCATTAGTGATTCACTGGGAGATGAATTCTGTTACTCCGTTACTCCGAAGACAGAAGGAGATCTGAAAGTTTCTCGCTTACACAGAGATGGCTGCACAGCCGTGGGGGCTCAGGGCATCGTTGCTAAATGATGGACGATACATTGCTCCAATCAGGGTACTCACCGGATAGATACGAGCAATTTCCCTTTAGAAGATCATTGTCATGCTGAGTCTCAGGCACCAACCTGGAATACTCCTAGAGAAAAACTGGACATCTGCCCTTGACAGGGGTTAGTGCATAAGACATAGCATCTGTGATCGGAGGATCTAGATCTGAGCCCCAACTGTGCTACCTGTTTGCTGCGTGACCTTGGCAACGTTATTTACCCTCTCTGAACCTTGATTTTCTCATCCCTAAAACACAGTAATAATATATGTTAAGGATGTATGAGATGACGTAATAGATACTTTGTAAACCGTGCTTATTAGTTGTAATTACAATTATGTGTTGTTTCCTTAATGGGGAGAGGCAGTGGCCTGAGTTCCTGGAAACCCTTCCTCGTGGGGAGGATCTAGAGAGGGCTCACCTGGCCTGGGAGCTTCACTTCTAGTCCTTCACCATTTTCACTAATTACAGAAACCAACACAAATGTCACTTACTAGAACTTGCAGAATAGACAGCCTGTGCCTGAGACAGACAGCGAGGACAGCAGGCAGAAGGGGTAAATCCCAGACACTGGGCTCTGGAGATGGGGCCGCTGCCCTGCCGGCAACGCAACCATGGCTCGGGGAAGTAGTGGAAGGAGGGAGAGGCCAGTGTCCATTATACACAAGTAGCGATCACACCACACCCCTGGCCCACATGAATTCCAACACCCCCCACAGCTGTTGCCTTTGCATAGCGTCCTTTCCCTAACTCCTGTCCCAGCTGCCCAGATACTCTTTTTAATCTGACTCTGAGGAAGCAGGAATGCTGAGACAGCCAGCGAGGCTTGTCCTGGGACCCTCCTGCCGCTGACCGTCGGGACAAGCTCAGATCTCCCACAGCCTCAGGTTCCCAAAGGGCCACTTCCGCCTGAGAAAGGAGTGCTGTCCTCAAGCAAATGCTGGACTTGGTGTTAGAAGACAGGAACTCCATTCAGGTCCTCCCACAAAAAATGCTGTGGGACTCTGGCAGGTTGCTTAATCTCTCTGAGCCTCAACTTCTTCCTCAGGAAAATGGAGACATGAATACTTGCCCTGACTTCCTTACCTTGCTGGTTGGAGGATCAAATTAAAAAACAAAACCAAAACAAAAAATTCATGGGAACCAAAAAAGTCTGTTTTAATGGGGTTTTTTTAGGAGAATGATGAAGCTGTTCAAAGCAATGGGCTAGCTGTACACTTAGCAACATGGTGGGATCTTAATAAGAACAGGACTCCGAATGGAAAATGCAAGAAATACAATGAACTGTGTACCACAATATTCTTCACTGAGATTTAAAATACCCCTGCTCAAACAAAATAAAATAAAATAAAATAAATAAAATAAAATAAAATAAAATAAAATACACCTGCTCACAAAACAACCAAACATATTTTGCAAAGACCCAATGTTAAACAAATTAGAATAGTAATAGCACCAAGGAATGGGAACAAAAGGAATGGATGAAGGAATGGATGCCGAGGGTTCTTTAAGGACCAGCGGGGACCGTGTGTGATCTGAGCTGAGCGGTAGGCCAGTCCAACCCTGTGCACCAGAAAATCAGGGGAGAAAAAGTGTGTTATTATGAAGCATCAGCTTTGGGAGGTAAGAGTATGGACAATACTCTCTCCCACAGCACAGTCTTTTATTTATTCACTCACTCTATTAATTTGGTAGGCATCCAGGTCCTATGGAGTGACAGTGCCTGATGGAGGTGGAGACAGGGGAGCGGAGAGCAGGGAATCCCCCCCCACCCCCACCAGCCTGGGCCTGGGCTGAGGGAGGTGGTGGGACAGTGAAGGCTGGAGGAGGGGTACTTGAGCCCTTCTGGAAGGACGGGTCTGTGTTAATCTAGTGAAGAAGGTGAAGAGGAGACTGCAGGTGCGGGGAAGCAGAAAGTTTGGTGGCAGGCTAGGGCAGGTGGGACAAGGAGGGGTCCCAGAGGCCGGCAGGCCCTGCTCCCAAGGGCCTCGGAGCCCAAGCCGGGGAGTTGGGATCCTGCCTACAGGCATGGGAGCTGATGCGGTTTCACCCAGGAGAACATGACATCTTGGCTTGCATTTTCCATAACCACCTGGGACACGGGTGCAGATGGGGCTCCAGGAGGGAAGCCTGGAGGTGGGGAGCCCATTCCGGAGGCTGGAAGAGCACTTGGGGGCCTGCAGTAAGGCAGCCTCCGTGATGATGGAGAGAAGAGAGCAAGGCTGTGAGACAGTAAGAGGAAGAACCCAGGAGCAGGCTGACTGGTGTTGGACTGGCCGTGGGGCTAGAGGAGAGCTGAGAGATAGGCAGGAATCATGTCTCTGGTTGGGAAGTAAGGTAGCCATCGTGCCATATTCCAGAACAGGATATGGAGGGGGGCGGCAGGACGGTCAGGCTTGGGCAAGACTGTGGAGTCCGCGAAGGGAGGGCTGAGTTTAGGGTGCCGCGGGCAGGTGTGCACATGCATACTCAGGGAGGGAGAGGGCCCTGGGCTGGAAACAGGTGCATTTGGCAGCACCGCAATGCAAAGCCACTGGAGGGAAAGGAGAAGACTGCTAAGAGCAGACCCTTCATTTCAGGGGTGGGAGGAAGTGGAAGCTGTGGAGGACGGAGAAGAGATGAGGAGTAAGCGATTCCTAGACATCAAGGAGTGGGTGGGTGGGGGGTTCGAGCAGGAGAAAGCAGGAGCGGCAGGTAATGCGAACGGGCAGATCACATGGAGACTGAAACAGACACAACCACCGAGAGGCCACTGGTAACAAAGGGGAATGGATCCACACTGCGGCCGACGGAGAAACACTGCATGTAGGCACGGCAGTTGTGGAAAAGTCAAGAAATCCGGCTGGGAAGGTAAGAAAGGAGACAGAACTAGAGGGGTCCAAGGAAGGGACTTTTTAAGTCCCTGCAGAGAAGAACCTGCATATCTACAGGGGAAAAGGATGCGGGAGAGAGGAAGAGACTGCAGATCTGGGAGAGAAGAGGACAGGGACGGAAGGGGACCCTGGGGAGGGCAGGGCACAGCTGGAAGGGTTCACACGGACAGGAGAAGGGCCACCTGTTCCCCAAGATGCAGTGGCTCTCCCAGCTCTCCTGAAATAATACCGCACGCATAGCCCCTGCTCCTGTACACCGAGGCTAGCATCTGTTACTGAGGTTACTGTGACTTTTGTTCTGTTTCATCCCTTCCTCAACTCCTTCCAGTAAGGGTGAGAACTCAGATGTGCCCAAGAAGCAAGAGGGAGGGCCCGGGGCCCGGAGCCGGGAGAAGTGGGGACCAGAAAAAGGACTCTAACCTATAACGGACATAGATGTCTGCATCCCATAGTCTCCAACGTGAGGCGTCTGCTGGCTCCGCCATGGGCAAGCTGGGAATCCTCCCTAAGTTGTGGGGCTGCTGGCCCGCCTTCGCTATGGTTTAAACCCACCCTCACTTACCCTGCCTCCCAGCTCTGGAATCACCCCTCGATTTTTTGCTTACCCCTGCTCCTTTGGCTTTGGTGTTCTTTCCTTTCTGCCCCTGATTCTTGGCTCCTTTGCCAGAGTTTTGTCTCGTACTCAATACTTGGACACTCTAGCTTTTGCCTCTCGTGGGTAGAGGGATTTGAGGCGGTTAACAGAGATATATTGACTATCATAAGATTTTTTTTAAAAATGAGATCATAAATGAGAAGAAAAAGCAAAGTTAGAAGAAGGAGGATAAATCCAAGAGTAAAATGAAAATGCCCAAAGCACATTCCATCACCATCAGTTTCTGTACCCTTTGTTTTAAATGGTCATAGATTGAGTTCTGAGCTTCCTGGCAACTAATGTAAAGAGGAAACATGAGGTATGCGATTCGCTGTGCTTTTAAATAAAAACAAACGTATTAAAATACGAAAGAATTCAGAATAAAAGGGAAGCAAGGGGAACTTGCAGCATGAAAATACAAGAAAATCCCAGGGTATTAGCCACGCAGCAGGCCTGGAGAGCACCAGAACATTCCAGGAGCTGTCTCCAAACAGCCATCTCCATGGGAGGAAACCAATGGAATAGCTGATATGCTTGGAAATATTGAGTTTAGAGAAGTATGGGGACGTTCAGCATGAAATAACGATAAATTCATAGGACTGAAGCATAATGACGGGGCAGTGATTATGACCAGTATTTTTAAAAAGTACGAGGAAATAAAATAACTCTGCAATGAATAGGATTTATGTAATGTGCTCTTTATATACATGTAATATATATTCATGTGCTCTTCATGGAATCATCAAAGACCAATGTAAATGTTGATCAAATTGATGGTATAATCTATTAAGAGAAGAAAGTGACTTGTGAGAGACGATTTTTTTTTTGTTTTAATCTGCTAAATTTTGAGGTAATTTGTAGTTCTCCCTATAAAAATGAAAAGGTGGGAAATCACTAGATAATGCCTAAAACAGAAAAATCAGGGAGCAGCTGTATAAGCTTGTTATTTAGAGATGTGAGAGTGAGTACCAAAAAAAAAGGAGTTTACGAAAGTCGGGGCTGGCGGATCCTCTTCCAAGAAGGCTCACTCACAAAGCTGGCCCTGTGTCGCTGGCTGTCGGCAGGAAGCCTCCCCTCCCCACCACAGGACCTCTCCACAGGACTGCCTGCCCTTCCTTACAACATGGTGGCCAGCGCTCCCCAGAGTGGGCAGTATGGGAAAGAACATGGCAGAAGTCACAGTATCTTTTATGACCCAGCTGTGGAAGGTACAAGCTGACCCAGTGGGGGCACCTGGGTCACACCCCCAGTTTGCCCCCCACCTGGGGGCACACTCCATCCTTCCACATATATCCTCTCGGCTACACGGGTCAGCCCTCGTCACTGCGGAAGGTGACCGCATTAAGACATGAATCCCTCCCTGGGAGGCAAGGATCACTGGAGGCTGCCACACAAGGATTCAGAAAGTCGAAACTTGCTGATAAAGTGAAGCTCATCCTTCCCATGCTTCTAAGTACATCATTGTCGGGCCAGGTGCGGAGCCCAGAAGCCTTGTTCCACAAAGCAAGCCAACCAGAGACCAAGATCGTGTGTCTAGGCATTCAGCTCTCTGAAGATCTCTGAAGGTCTGATTTACCCAAGGATGAGGCTAGGAAATCTAGAGGGATGGTGGGAATGCCTGTCTTTTGCCTCCACTAATGCTATTTTCTTTGCCTGTGAGCATTTGGTAAATGTTGAGCTGCACGGAGCTCAATGTTATGCTAGCTGACAAGTACATGTAGTTCAGCTCTGCCCTCTTACCAACTATGGGCAGGTCCACGTTCTTTCTTTAATAAGCTGAGCTGGAGATGGGCTGTCATCCAGGTGCGAGAGTTCAGGAGACTGGCTGGGACACAGGCGTGGCTGAAGGAGAGCTTCCTTCAGCATGGGACACCTGTCCTAGCTGCAGACAGCCTTGGCATTTAGGGCGTTTCCGCTTTAGATCCACACCCCTTCCTCCTTGCCCAAGAGCAGAAAACTATTCATTCTGTCTTTTAAAGTTCTAGCAACCTTCTAAAGTCCAGCTCAAAAGCTCCCTGTCCATCAAGCCTCCTTCAATCCCTCCATACTTGCTCAAGGTTGCCTCAGTTGCCTCCAGTCCTCCTCCAGACCAGTGTCCCGGCCTCCCAACCCTTTTCCTGCTCCCCTGGCCAACTGGAAACTAACCAAGACTGAAACTAACCAAGATTTGCCTCCTCCAAGTACCACTTGGAGCATTTTTAAAAAAGATTTTATTTATGTATTTGAGAGAGATACAGAGATAGTGACAGAGAACAAAAGCAAGGAGGAGGAGAAGGAGAAGCAGGCTCTCCACTGAGCAGGGAGCCCAATGCAGGGCTTGATCCCAGGACCCCAGGATCATGACCTGAGCCGAAGGCAGACGCTTAACCAACTGAGCCACCCGGGTGCCCCTATTGGGTCAGCTTGTACCTTCCCGAGCCTCAGATCCCTTCACAAGAAGTTCTTGTCATTTCTGCCTCTACAAAGTTTGCCTTTAGAAAAGAAAACCTCTAGGAGCACAAAGATGTCCACAAAGGATATCCACAAATTTTGGTATTTGTTCAGGCATGTTTTTTTCCCCTGAGGAAAAGACCATAGCTTTCATCAGATCCTTAAGACCCAGAGAAGTTAAGAATCCTTGTCAGAGGACACAAATCGGGGCCTGCTGGCCAGATGTGGCCTTCTGAGATTATTGGTTTGGACCGCACAGTGGGGGCTTTTGGCAACATTTAAAGGTCAGAGGATTTTACACAAAAACACTGATTTCTAGTTGTTGTTTTTTAAAAAAAAATAATTTTAAAAAATTATTATTGGAAAATGAGGCAACCCTGAGCCCACATTCTCTGGTGGCAAGACTTGGCTAGACCAGGTCAGCAGCTGCCCTTCCGATGAGGCTTAGGCTCCACACAGTCCCCGACGGACCAATTTCTTTTTGAGGAGTTTCCCTTCTTGACCAGTTTAGGTCCTTCTTGTTAGATCTTCAAAAACGGGCGCTGTGGCTCCCAGCAGCTCACCCTCCCACTGTTTCCTTACCTGCCAGGGAAACAACCTGAGCCGACCGCGCCCCCGCCTGGCTCCGCCCCCCATTCCCGATTGGCGGATGGGCTGCCAGAAACCAGGCAGGCACCGCCCCTCCAGCCCGCAGCCACCTGCCCACAGCACCCGCGTTTGGCTCTGGGTCCTCAGGCCCTGTGGGGCGGGTTCCTTGCCAAAGCACCCCATTTTGCTCCAGATCTGAGAGCTTCAGCAGGTAATAAAGGTAAGACTTTGTTCTCCATCCGTCTACACGTTCCCTATTTACTCTCATTAGTCCAAGGATTTAGGAATCACACTGCCTTTCGCTTACCTGCTGTGTGACCCGAGGCCAGTCGGTTCACCTCTCTTCGGCCTCAGTTTCCTGTCTGTAGAGAGAGGATGATAAGACCAATGTCAGCCTCATCAAGTTGTCAGGAAGAAGAAAGGTGATAAACCAGTTTTTAATGCTTACCTAGCCTGATACCCGGAACACAGTAGGAACTCAGGAACTGTAACCTATTAAAATTTCTGACCTCAGTGTTTTAAAAGTTAAACCAAACTGAGTCGGAAGAAACTTCCCAGTCTTACATGTTATGCATCTCTTTATTCCCACAGGACCACCACGCTCAGAACACTTCTGACAACAGCTGGCCGGGGCGGGGGGCATCTTCCCCACCAAGCAATTCTCTGCCATACCAGCTGGGTGGCCTTCAACTTAACTCAGTTCTGACCCTGTCTACCTGGAGATGGCATCAGACCCCGCAGGTTAAGGGCTCAGTCCCACGGGATGGCCCTTACCTTACTCTGGGTGCCAAGTTGTCACCCATGCTTCTGATAAAGCAGCTACAAATCAGAAGCTGCCTCTTTGGGTTTATGTTGCTAGACTGCTTAGAGAACTCAGGAGAGCAGTTGCGGTTTACAGGTGTAACATAAAAGGATATGATAAGGATACAGATGAACATTCAGATGGAGGGGTTGCACAGGCAAGGTCTGAGTACAGGAGCTTCTGTCCCCACGGACGTGGGGTGCTTCACCCTCTTGATAACGCGTATGTGTTCACCAACTTGGAAGCTCTCTACGGAAGCCCACACAGCTGGCATTTTATGAAAGCTTCCTTACATAGACATGTTCAATTATTAACTCCATTTCTTGTGCCTCTCCCCTCTCTGAAAAATGGGGGATGGGCTGAAAACTCCAGCCTACAACTCATGATTTAGTCTTTCTGGGGACCAGCCCCCATCCAGGAGGCCACCCAAATGCTTCGTTAGAACAAAAGATGCCTCCAGTGTTCTTATCACTCGGGAATTTATAAGAGTTCAGGAGCCCTGCGTCAGGAAGTGGAGGCAAAGACCAATATATGGATTTTTCTATTTGCTCACATAGACCAAAACAAGGAAGCCAAAAACAAATAGAGAAACACAGATTTTCTCTGGTCGGAGCTCTTCCCTTCCTCCCTTCTCTGAACTCTGAAGTGGCTCCAGAAAGCCCCCAGGGCTCCATCCGAAGGAGTCAACCAGGTCAGAGTTTAAAACCACGGCCCCAGCCTTCCACTAACCCAGTGTTGGAGCCAGACACCTGAGAATCATCCTTGATCCCTCTCTGTCCCCTCGTCCATACTTAGCAATCCCAAATCCTGCGAGCAATCTCCGAGATTTCTCTCCATCGCTCCCCTTTTCTCAGCCCCACTGCTATTGCCCCTACCTTCATGTTTTTCGTTCATCCATAAATTCAATAATTCACTCATTTGCCCATTATTTGTTGATACTTAGTATGTTCCAGGCACTGAGAAGATACTTCACAGACAGCGGGGAGCAATACTGTTCTCAAGGAATTGCCCTGCCCTCAAAGAACTTCGTTCTACTGGAAGGAGACAGAAAATAGATAAGTAAAGGAGACAGTGTGGTAGATGGAAAAAATAAATCATAGTGGAGAGTGAAGGGACTATTTTGTTTGTTTTTTGTTTTTTAAAGATTTTATCTACTTATTTGACAGAGAGAGAGATCACAAGCAGGCAGAGAGGCAGGCAGAGAGAGGGGGGATGCAGGCTCCCTGCAGAGCAGAGAGCCCGATGCGGGGCTCGATCCCAGCACCCCGGGACCATGACCTGAGCTGAAGGCAGAGGCTTTAACCCACTGAGCCACCCAGGTGCTCCTGAAGGGACTATTTTAAATAAAATGACTTTTATTTAGGGCTTTATGGAAAGCCCTTTTATTTAGGGCTTTACATAGGGCTTTATGGAAAAGCAAATTTTCAACAAAGGTTTGAAGGACATAAGTGAGGGAACCATGAGCAGCTAGCAGGTCAGTGTGGCTGGACTAGCATGTGTATCCGTGCATTATAACTGCTCACGGGTTGTGAACTGACCAGGGTCCTTGGGATTAACTTTCAAAATTCACTCCACCCTTGTCCCCACACCTAGAATGTTCCTCTCAGGGGGAGATTCTAATCAGATTAAGAGGGTGTGGGCCTTGGGGTGGGACTTTTGCTTCTTGGCCTCCGGGATTGTGCGTTGTTTGTTTTCTCTTTTTTTGGACAATGGGGGTGATGGAGACGGTGATGCCCTGCCTACATCGCAGCAGTGTTGAAGGACAAGAATGAGCCACTGTGTGGGTGTGTATGGGGGGGTTGTCATTGATTAAGGGGTTTACAAAGGCAGCTGTTCTCATTAGAGGCATGGATAGTATTTCTCAAACTGTTACAAGTTCAGTCCCCTTTAAAGGAGAGAATTTCTCGTAGGATCCCCGAAAACACATATGCAAAAACAATGACTCAAAATAAATTTTTATTTAGGGGCGCCTGGGTGGCTCAGTGGGTTAAAGCCTCTGCCTTCAGCTCAGGTCATGATCTCAGGGTCCTGGGATGGAGCCCTGCACTGGGCTCCAGCCCTGCACTGGGCTCTCTGCTCAGCAGGGAGCCTGCTTCCTCCTCTCTCTCTGCGTACTTGTGATCTCTCTTTCTCTGCCAAATAAATAAATAAAATCTTTTTTAAAAAATTAAAAATAAATTTTTATTTTTATAAATGGAGTAAAAACTTTGGTAAAGCTTATCATGTTGAGCAGTCAAAATTCAAGCGATTCTTGGAGAACGTGCAGAAGCTCAGACTGTCCGCAGACCCCCGTCTGAGGAGCTGTTGTTTACTAAGCGGGCTTGGGGCCGAGCCAAAGGCAGAGGCCACTTGCAGGGCCAGCAGCGTGGTTTCCTTCCAGGGCACATTCTTTGTGGTGGTCTGCGGAGACAGAGCCTTTTGTTCTTCCCGTGGGGGTGGGACTAGGGAGCAGGAGCCAAAAGGCCAGTGGTTTGCC
Source organism: Procyon lotor (assembly GCA_028646535.1). NCBI lineage: Eukaryota > Metazoa > Chordata > Mammalia > Carnivora > Procyonidae > Procyon > Procyon lotor. The sequence goes on along the minus strand of CM053606.1, from coordinate 83,757,958 downwards.
CCCTGGCCCCTCCAGCCTGGTGTGGGTCCAGCCCATGGTGTGAGCAACCTCCCCCAGACCCTGGAGCCAGCAGAGCCTTGCACAAGAGGGCGAAATGGACTGTGGGCAGAGGCAGAAAGAAGTTCAAGGGAAACGATGTAACTGAGGGATTTTATGTCTCCAGCATAAAGGCAAGAGAAGGTCTTCCAAGCAGAGAAGAACCACAGCCATTAAAAGTCAAGAACGACCCCTGTGCCCCCCTCTCTTCCGCCGGGGCTGAGGATCGCTTGGGTGCCCTGCACAGCTGCTATCTAAATGCCATTTCAACCCCGTGCCGTCCAGAACACCCTCTTCACCTCCCCAATCCCCTGGAAGGATCCTGTTTCCGGCAGTCACCCTGGCCACAGACTCAAGAGTGGAAACATCTGGAAATTTCCCCACTTGCATTTCAAAGAGATCTCCGGAGCTCCCTCCCCGGCAGTAGCATATGGCAGCTCCCCCCACATGGACAGCTGGAGGCCTCAGTAGTAAACACACCAACCGCTCACCATTCCCCCTCCCCAGAACCTAAACAGAGGTCTGAATGATCATGACAGCTAAGGGCAGACTCATTCTGTGAGTGCACACGGAGACCCCTTACATTCGGGGTGAACCAGTCTCTTGAAGCTCTGTTTTCTCACCAGAGACCCTTGGGAGAGGTTGGCAAACTTGAATGCCATTCTCCTCCTCTTGAGAGACTTGGGAAGGAGTACAGACCTTCAACCAAGCCTGGCACCCTAAAATGTTGGCACACAGAGCGCCCTTGTCCCACAGCAAGGAGCAGGAAGCAGCTCCTGGCAGCTCCCCTCCCTGGGGCTGTCAGATCCCCTGGGGCAGTGTGGGGTTTGGGGGGGAGGCCAGAAGGAGGATCCAGCCTCTTCCAGGGAGGAACTTTGGTCCTGGGGCGAAAATAGCTGTGTTCTACGTGAAGGCAGTGCACCGCGATCAGAATGTAAAAAGAAACTCAACTGCATGTCAGGTAACTGGAATTGGAGAAAAATGGGGAGGAAGAAAAAAGGGAATGGAGGTAAGAAAAAGAAACCCACAGAGCGCAAGGACCACGAAGGGCTCCCTTGTCCTGTTATTTCCTCTACACCCTCCGCCGGCCTCCTTCCTCCCTTCCCCGCTGTACGTTGGAACAGTTTCCCAGAGAGAATTCGGTGATGTGTGCCAAAGGTCTTACAAAGTCTGACTTCTAAGAATCTACCCCAAGAAAAACAGTCTGTTTCGTTTTGTCTTAAATCTGTTAAGTGTTCTCTTTGAAGTGTTATTCATAATAAATACAAATGACCCAACAGATGGGACTGAACAAATGATGGTATTTGGGGAACACTGGAATACCACGAAATCTTGAAAAAAGAAGTAGGGGGAAAAGTTCATGCTATGTTGAGAATTTTTTAAAAGCGTTTTCCAAAACATTATTTCAGTATATCTCCAATTACATCTAAAGAGGGAGGGGGGAGGGGCGCCTGGGTGGCTCAGTGGGTTAAAGCCTCTGCCTTCGGCTCAGGTCATGATCTCAGGGTCCTGGGATCGAGCCCCACATCGGGCTTTCTGCTCAGCAGGGAGCCTGCTTCCTCCTCTCTCTCTGCCTGCCTCTCTGCCTACTTGTGATCTCTTTCTCTCTGTCAAATAAATAAATAAAATCTTTAAAAAAAAAAAAAAAGAGGGAGGGGGGAAAAAAAGACTGGAAAGATAGGTTGTGTGGTGGGTATACGGATGATTTTTTTTTCTTTGTACTTTTTAAATTTCCTACAATTAGCAAGCAGTATTTTTTAGTCAGCAGACAAAAACAGTAAATTGTCCACCTTCCCAAAGGACAGCCATATCCTTTATCCAATACTCATAGAATAAACTTATCACTTTGCCTCCGGAGAAAAGCCAGAGGTGGAAAAGGCAGATGAACATAGGACAGGACATTGGTCAATGAAAGAATCATCGGCAGGTCCAGCTAAATAATTTGTAGGCCCCCGTGCAAAACGAAAGCAAGGAGCTCCTTTTTCAAAAATTAAGATTTTCGTGGGGCGCCTGGGTGGCTTAGTTGGTTAGGCGTCTGCCTTTGGCTCAGGTCATAATCCCAGGGCCCCAGAATTGAGTCCCCCACATCGAGCCCCCACATGGAGTCCCCACATCGGGCTCCCTGTTCAGCAGGGAGCCTGCTTCCTTCCCCTTTCTCTTTGCCTGCCTCTCTGCTCTGTCAAGTAAATAAATAAAACCTTAAAAAAAAAAAAGAAAAGAAAATGAAGATTTTTGAAACAGCAACAGCAGAGCATTATTATACCAAGGTGAGGCCCTTCTAAGGGGGAGCCCTGTGCCCCTGCTGGGGTCACATGTTCAGGAAGCCCGCCCCAGTCTTTGGCCTGGAGCAGGGCACCCCACGCAGCAGGTGAGGGCTTGCAGATCTGCACCATGCCTGGAGGAGCTGGCAGGAGGTCCCACTGCTTCCTCACCTGTTGCTGAACAGATTTTCATTTTCCTGAGTCCACTTTCCCAGCAATCAACCTCTGGAACAGCGGCATACTTTATCATATATATGCAAATCAGAAGCCAGCCAAGATTATTTAAATCCCAGATCATAACCTCTTTTTTTTCCCCTTAAGGTGACTGCTTATTTGTTCTATTCTAAGGATACCGGAAGAATGCCAACCCATTTTCTACCGTGAAATTAATGACAGTGCCTCCTGAGAACAGAAGTGAGATTTTTTTTTTTTTTTTGCAAAGCAATTTCTGCTTACTTTCTATCCAGACTCATCAAGAACTCCGATTTGCAGGATATTATGGTCCTTCCCTGGTCTAAGACCCCCTCCTTTTTTGGCCAATCCCTTCTTCAGGGGAGCAGAGAGGAAATTCATTAACAAATTCACTAAAAGCATTATTCATCCTGCATGTCTCACTCAGAGGTTTTTAATATCAGGAGTTACAGCAAATCACCCGTGAATTGTCATCACATGAAACTAACAAGGCTCGCAGAGCAGCAACCCTGCTAATGACCAGGCAAGGGCAAGGTTGGCAGAAGCATGTTGATTCCCTTTGTCTGAGGGGGAGCAAACTCATTAACTAACGCTTGTATTAAATTATGTGCAAAGCAAATCTCTCCCTTTGCAACCGGTCACAGGAACCGCCCGCTGCAGAAATGCAAACAAATCAGATTCAAACCACAGCCAGACACCTGCCTGAGCCAGAGCTTTTGAAAAATGGATGCAGAGTTGCTTAAGCAGAAATTCACACATTATATTTCTTCTTCTTCTAACTTCTCCAGGACACTTCATCTGAGGTCAAGTCAGGGGTGGGGCCGGGCAGGGCCCCAGTTCTACCCCTCACCCAATGGCCAGAAGAACCCCTCTCATTTGTTAAAATGCACCACATGGAGGTTTGCCCGGGGGCCAGTCATCCCAAGTTCTTTGAACCTCTTCCCTCTTGACTTTTCCTCTTTTTTATCTTGCTGAAAAATAGGACAAAGTTTGAATGTTGGAAATACCGTAAGGGACATCTAGTGCCACCCCTCTAACACTTGCGTGCTCTGCAAAGTCCTATCCAACATTCATCCAGCCTTTGCTTGCATACCTCCAGGAAGAAGGAGCTCACTACCGCCAAACATAACACAAAACATTCTGGCACAGGGCTGACTCTTCTTCCTTTTCTTAAGTGAAACTCTCTTTTTGTGCAACTAACTTATACTGAGAGCCTGTCTCTACACTTTGGGGCCAGATAAAAGGTCCTTTTGGTGACCTTTCAGACATTTCAGGTCTTCTCAATGGGTGTCAGCCGCTCCATTGCCCAGGGAACTGGGCCTGTGACAACCAGTGAAGGCTCCGTTTTCTTACGTGTAAAATGGAGATAATATCTAGGTTGGGGCACCTGGGTGGCTCAGTCGGTTAAGCAGCCAACTTTCGGTTTCGCCTCAGGCCCTGATCTCAGGGTCGTGAGACTGAGCCCCTCTTCGGGCTCCACTCTTAAAGTGGAATCTGCTTGGGATTCTCTCTCTCCCCCTGCTCCTCCTGCTCTCTTTCTCTGAAATAAATAAATCTTACAAAATAATCAAAATCAAGAGAATGCACGCAAACATCTCCCAGGAGGCTGGCCCGTGGCAGCCCTCCAGTAAGTAGGAGCAGCTCTAATTATGCTCTCCCCTGGGAGAGAAAGGCCAGCCTAACCACAGCAGAGGGACCCGGGACTGTTCTCCTCTTCACAGTAACGCTGGGCTTCTACTTACACGGCCTAAGAAGGCTCAACTTCTGCAGAAGCCACACTTTGTAGTACCTACTTACACAAACCTGAGATCAACCCAAATCCTTTAAGTCCTTTTGGCTTTAAACCTATTGTGCAGTTAGAGGCAATTTATACTCTCAAAGAACTAGCCTGGTGGCTACTCCTGACCACGCCCAGGCCGACGGGCACCCCTCACCCTTGCTCACACGAGTCCCTTCTCCTGGAACCTTCCCTAGGTCCAGTCTTCCCTCCAAAGCTGATCTCAGATGTCACCCCCTCATGGAGCGTCTTCAAATCTCCCTCGTTGGAGTACGCGACCGCTTCCTCCCCAGAGATCTTACCAAGGACCCTGTCTTAAGGCACAACTCTCCGACCACTGGGGGAGTCTCTGGTAGGGGAGGGAAACGTGAGTGTGTTTATCATCCTGCCTGCGACTCCTCCCCGCTCCCCCACTTCACCTGAATCGACAGCTCCTGCTGCGCAAACTTCATCACGGGGTCCTCCATGACCGGCAGCACGAAGCCTGGCTCGTGTGAAATATCTGTCGGCGGATCCGTTGTTCTGAGAGTGGAGGCCGCCGCACTCAGGCCGTGGCCAGGGTGGGCACAGGGCTCGGTAGGCAGACGGTGCCGCTACTTATTACTTCTGTGTGGTGGCCCAGCCCGGGGGTGAGGGTCCCGCAGAAGCTGCAGCCCCAGGCAAATGTGAATTCGAGGCCGCACCCGGTGAACCTAGGCTCCAGGGGGATGCGAACCTGGCAACGAGGCCCCTGTTACCAGGAGGTCCGCAGAGAAACCCGTGTGTGAAGCAAAGATGGCTGCCGGGTTCCGGCCCTCTGGCTACAGCCTTTGGCACATTTTCCGTTCGGGAGAGGAACAGCTGCTTCTGGAGCACTGACACTTGTGATAAAGCCTCGTGTGGGGGGCGCGCTGGCCTCTCAAGCTCATGGAGGACATCCTGGAGAGGAGGGGACAGCCCCTGGACGGTTAAGACCCTCCTTTCTCCCTCTGCGCCTTCCTGCCTTTCCGTCTTTTTTTCCAGCAAACACGCCTCACGCAGGAGCACATGGTCAAGAGGCCGGTCCCGTCCTGGCTGTGGGGGGCAGGGGGAGGCAGGGGCTTCCCCGCAGACAGGGGCCATTCCCCAGCTCACCTGGGGAGATGGGTCCAGTCCAGTCTGTCACCAGACAGATGTGGTGACGTGTGTGCAGGCGCTGGGAGAGACTCGTGGGCAAAGAGGTCAACGGGGAGCCTCTTGCAGTGGGCTGGCCGAGTGGTCATGACAGCCGTGGCAATGGTGTGCGGAGGAGCCCGTCGGGGTGTCCCTCTGGCTCAGACGGAGGAGCTTCCAGAAGCTTCCGCAAGGCTAGCGTGGAAGGTCCTGCTCTCCCATAATCCCATCGCACTGTGATGTAGCTGCCTGTTGATTCATCCTGTCGTCTCTCCCCTGGTCCACAGGCTGTGAAGACACGTCCACGTCTGTTGTAGCCAATATTGGGAATACGCATGGAACACATAGTAAATTCTTCATCAATAGTCATTACGTTCTTAATTAATCCGTTGTCTGTCCCAGTTGGCTGTGACATTGAAGTGTTCCTACAGATGCCGCCTCTCACGTGGGCTCTGTTCAGGCCTCAGGTCTCTCAGGGGCCTTCCTGACTCGGACCTGGGACTCACCCCGATTTTCTTCCTGCTTCGCGAACCAGACTTTGGGCTCCCCTCTGCTCTGCTCTCCTGTGTGTTCTGAACCGTGCCGAGCGCACGCCGTCTTTGGCTCTGTCTTCCCTGCCTGCTGATGACCACTTGCAGCGGTACCATCCCAAGCAGGGTCCGGGTAAGAGAGCGTTCAGAGTCCCTTTTTGAGTCTAGGATATCTACGACTCCCCTAATTACGACTCCTCGTCTGTACAGCACCCCTTTGCTCCTTCTTGCTAGACAGGCTCCACGGCCTGCCCCGGTCCTTGGTTGCCCAAAACCCAGCACAGACACAAGACATCTGTGCTAATTTTGAAACAGTTATTGTGAGCAGCTGGCATTTGTATGCACTTGCGTGCTTTATGATTTACAAAGCCCTTTCACATACATTATCTCATTTAGTCATCATCCCGTCCCTGGGAGGGAGGTGTTGATATTGCCTACACCGTGGACCTCGATGTCTGCTCCGAGCCCTTCGACTGCACTGCCCCCCGCAAGCAGGAGCCAGCTGGGGCTTTCCAGACGTGAGTCAGTACGAGGGTTGAGCCGCCTGATTAGCCTTCATTAAAAAACCCCACAGAACATAAATCCCAATTTACGGCTGATAACCTATCTGCAATTTACAGGCTTTCAATTGAATATGGAAGTTTGATAGAAATGAGATTACTCCTATCTCCATTTAAAATCCAGTGATATGACTAACATTTCCCCTATGTCTCCCCTCACCTCCTGACTTATTATTAAGCGAGTGCTCCTAGTTTACACCTTTACTAGTTTGCAACAGCAAGAAATATTTCACCTTGGTCAGGACTAAGGAGGGTTGGCAAGGTCAGAGAGAAGAAGAGAAGGGAATTTACTAGGTCAGAAGCAGAAATGAGAGAAGAAATCCACATCTCTGTGTGTTTCCCTCCCCCAGGTGGAAGGGAAAAGAACTTGAGAATCCAGGCACTGGGTAGAGATTGCAGGGGGCAGAAACCAGCGCATTGCCCGGCCAGTACCAACCACTTCTGGTAAACTAATCACACCAGGTATAGAAAGGGTGCAGTGAGTCAGAAGATGCTTGTAGGTCTTGAGGGGACGAGACCAGCTGACTTCAGGCCATTTCCACCCTAAAAGAGGCTGTGCTTCCGATCTCTGGAACATTCTGTCACACTCCTTGGGATTCCCATCGTGGTACCTGGTGCGGGTGCCAATTTAAATCTTTCAAAGCCCTTTACTCTTATTCTGTCCCAGCCTAGAGGGGACAGCTAATTAGAGTGACGAGGGGATCCAATGGCTACAAGGAAAACTGACAGGTGACAGTGAGAGAGGTAAGAGAAGAAACCTAAGTGGGAAAGCACAGTAGGAACATTCTATTCAGCATAATGGTTCTGAAGGCATCAGGGCAGGGCAGCGCTACATAGGAATTGATGTTGATAACAACTCTGAGTCATCAAGAGGCGTCAACCATTTATCACTGGGAGCTAGCTGGTCACCCGACTCATTTGTAAAATATTTATTGGACGCTCAGTATGCACCCAACTTTGGATCCAGGGATGGAAGGATGGCTAAGGTACAGTCCTCACCTTCAAAAGGTTCTGGACTTCAGTTTCTTTAGCTGTAACATGAGGGAGCCAAACTCAGTGGTTCCTGAGTTTCCTTCCTGGGGGTGCTAAAAGCATTAGGGTTCGGACCTCAACAGTCCTATGAGGTGGTAACCTGGGTCCCAGAATCCTGTTTTGCAAATGAACAAACTGAGGCTCAGAGGGGTTAGTGTCTGGCTCAAGGTCACACGGTCGATGCCGAGCAGGGACAAGACACAGCCTCATGGACCAATCACACCGACGAGAAGGGTCTTCCTCTCTCCCTTGCACTCTCTCTGCACTTTCTCCAAAAGGGCGAGCAGAAAAGATGGGGAACGGCCAATGCACCTGACAATGGCGTGGACTTACCGGTCTGGAGTACAACACTGAGCAGCTACAAAACAAAAATCATGTGCAATTGGACAGCCATAAATATCTGTTCGACCACGTGGACCCACAACGGCATTGAAGGGTCTGTCAAGATCAACAGCAAGGTGAGTCACAAAAATCATTAATGATGTCTACCAGGGACCCATGCTGAACAGCTAAAATATCCCTGAGAGAAAATATGGTAGAAGGAAAAAAGCAGCTTGGTAGTACTACATTTGAAAAAAAAAAGGGGGAGGGTGGGTAAAGGAAGATGACCCAAACCCAAAAAAACCAAACACACACATCACTGCTGTAGGGTTGGTTTAGGCACAGAGAAAAGGGGCAGGGGCAGGATATCTGCCAACCAGAGATGGCCACCATGAGCATCTTTATTATTCTAGATGCTCTGCTGGCTCCATCCCTCACCAGCTCTGGCGTAGGGAACATTCCCCGAAGCCCAGAGAATTGGTGGTGCGCTAGGGAGTGGCCGAGCAAGGGTCTGAACTCAGCCTGAGGGGAGAGCCCCAGCTCTTTCCACTCCTCACACAGCCTCCAAGACATGGGCTCTGCCCCACTACTTACTTACTAGCCCTGTTCCCTTAGATGAGCTGTCTCAATCCCTGTACCCCTCAGGCTCCGGAGACCTGCTTCTCTCCTGGCATTGCTATAAAGATAGGAGATTAAATGCATGAGCTCTTTGCTCTCTGAAAAGACTTCTACAATCATGATGACATTACTAACAATAACAGGAATGACATTTATTGAGTGTCTACTATGTGCCAGGCACTGGGCTCATGGCTATGTAGAAATTGCTCCATTCAGTCCTCACGGTAATCTGTGAAATGAGTACGACTACCCAGATTCTATGAGTGAAGAAATGGAGGCTCAAGGTGAAGTATGTGGTAAGGCAGAGGAGGGCAGGGCTAGGGTGGGAGCAGCTTTCCTTGCTCCAGAACCCCTGCCAGGACCCAGCTGCTGAACCACAAGTTCCACTACCTTCTATAGTTATACTGTCTTCCTCCCCTGTGGTCATAATTGGCCTAGTGTGAGACTTTGCCTTTTGATGCTAGAATGAGAAATTGTCATGTGGGAAGGCCAGCATGTTCTGCCATTGAAGGAGACTGCTTTCAGTGTTTCTCTGCAGCTGGTCTTTGTCCAACTGAATTGAAGAATGCTGCCGAGAACAGTTACCACGTACTGGCGATGAGCTCCTTTTGAGTTAAGTCCTGAGCAAGGAGACAGATACGCCCCGAGTTCCAAGGGTTCACGGTCTTATGGGGAAACCTGAAGACAAGTACTTACAGGGCCCCATCTACGAGCCCGGCTCTGGGTGAGGCCTTGGGGACACAAAGATGAGTAAGATACAGGACGTGGTGACGCAGGCCACAGCTGGGATGGGCCTGGGATCAATTGGGGCCCAGAGGAAAGGCCCCTGACTCTGCTGGGTGGGAGTGGAAACCCCAAGGAAGTGAGATTTCAGAGCCCCATGCTGATTGTCCGCATTGCTCAAGCGTGTCTATGTATCAGCTCTAATCCTCGAAGCAACAGTCCTGTTGGGCAGATCCTATTAGTTTATAGATAAGGTCGTGAGTAACTTGCTCAAGGTCCCACAGCAGAAAGTGGCAGACCAGGCTCTCTGACCCCAAGCCTGCCAGACTCTGAAGTCTGTGCACTTTCTGATACGGAGGGCTGCTGCCGAGGACAGCGGGCTGAAGAAAGAAACATCACACCACGAACAAAACCAGCAGGAAAGGGGGAGGAGGTATGACAGGCCTACACAGGTTCTTTTCATGATCCTGGTGTGTTCTCTGGGTCATAGGTGGGGGGACATCCTAGAGGGGCAAGGCCCCCTGCCCAGCAGTCCAGGGGATAGGGTGAGTGTTTTTGGTGGGGAGGTAAGTCGAGGAGGAGGAGTTGTCCGTCTTCATGTTGTAAGAAATAGAAACTTGAGAAATAACTGAGAAGAAACATACTAACTGGAGGAAAAAAAAAAAAGCAAAAAGAAAAGAAGGAAAAGAAAAACAAGAAAAGGAGTATCTGCTTTAAGGAGCCAGGCATTTTGGAGAAGCCAGAGCGAGGGTGGAGATGTGGGAGTGTGGGGAGAGCACAGGTGCTCAGCGGCCCTCTCGAGGGGCCTTGGCCTTGACCTCCCGCCTCTTCCTTTTCCCTCTGCAGGCTGGCTCTTGCTGCCTCTCGGTAGCAGGGCAAAAGATGCTTCCAAACACATTCTCGGATCTAACATCTCTGATCTGCAATTCTAAATCCCCAGGAGAGACAATGTGATTTGTTCCTTGGGTCACAGGGCCAAGGCCAGGGTGTGTGGGTGTCCATTCGCAGAGAAGGTGGGGTTTGGGCAGCTGGGGCAGACCCCCAGGGGTCATGCTGGAGGGCTCGGAGAGGTGTCCAACTCTAGCTATTGTCAGAGCCCATGTTCTGGAGAGACAGTGCTGAGAGGTCTGCCCTTTAAAGTAATACATTGGCTTCCACATTTATAATTCTTCTGTGGCGTTATTAAATCCATAAATAAAGATTTAATCTTTTAAGCTCTGCATTGCGAGAGCAGAAGTTAAAGAGCAGGCAGAGGAGAGCTTATCGGCCTCGGTGGAGGCTGGTCGTGGGGGTAGGAAAGGAGGGAGCGTCCAGGCTGCTGGGGCCGAGGAGCCAATGATAGGGGTGAAGGGTGGAGGCCCCCCCTCCCTGACATACACAGCAGAGCTCTTGGACCACACTGCCCTGCCCAGGCAGCCACAGAGAGGCCGGACAGCAGGTCCTAAAGAGAACCATCCCCAGAGGCTGGGACAGATACCCCAACAGCTGTCAAAATGAGCACGTTTGGGCCTAAACAGTTAGCGGAGGATCCCAGAAGCCTCCGGGAAGGAAGGGGCTCCTGCACTAGGGGACTGACTGAGCCTGGAGAAGGAGGAGGAGGAGAAGGAGGAGGAGGAGGAGGAGGAGGAGGAGGAGGAGGAGGAAGGCTTTGCTTCCTGCTTAGTCCAGAGCCCTGTCCCCGAGGAAGCACTGACAGCTGAGTCAACAACTTCAGCCATCCACCTCTGCCCTTCCCTCCCCGCCGCCATCCGGGGCTCAGACAACATTGGCTCAGGTTCCTTGATGAAAATGGCAAGATGAACACTTTGGGCTCTCAGGCAGGCAGACACAAAGCCCAGCACCAGGGAGGAGAAGGTACTGAGAAAAAAGAGGAGAGCTTAGGAGGTAGGGGGGAGACTCTGGGCACTGGAGTAGGGGACAGGGGAGCCCTCTCCATCAGGCCTTGTGATGGAGGGGCACCATCTGGACCGCCGATGTGGCCAATAGCTGTGGCCCAGCAGCTCCGTGTTCTCGGGCCAGGGCTTGGGGGCAGATGTGGGGCTTCTCTTTGGGCATTCAGCCCCCTCTCCCCCACGAGGGGCTCTGCCTCCCACTGCCTTTTGTCCAACCCAGAGCAGTGGTCACAAGCTGTCTCTGCCAAGGGATGGGTTACAGAGGGTCTGAGAAGGGGTGCCGCGGCTGGTTTAGGGTGATAGGATTCAGCTCCCGAAGAGCTCTCCTCGAGCAGCAGGTAATTTAGTATAACGGATTTGGACAGTTCGCTGGCTCTGCCCACACAGTTCCACTCACCTTCCAGAACGCTTCCAAAATAGCACGAGCTATTGTACGGGAGCCAGAAGGAAAAAAAAGCAAAAAGTAATAAATGACAAGGCCCCAGAGATTTCTGCCCTTTCAGAAAAGTCTGAGTGAACTTTTCCAAAGAAAATTGAAGCAAAAAAAAAAAGGCTGTTTTTGCCTTTCTTGTTGAGGATTGAGGCAAAGAAAGACGCTATGAAGACAGGCCCCCACACGGGAGGCAGAAGGCCCTGGTTTTTGCACCCTGCTCCTCACAGTGATGTCACGTCCACACAGTCTCAGAGCTGTTCCCTCCTGAGGGTCATCCAAAAGCCGTTCCTGATGTTTGCAGCCCTGTCAAGATAACTCCATGGACCCGGCCCCAGCCTCTCAGCGGCTTATATTCACACTGTGAGGGTGTCACGCTCTCCAGGAGACCATCCTCACACACACACACACACACACACACAGACCCCTGCTGGGCCGGGACCCCCCTCTCTCTCCAGGCCTCCAGGGAGAACTCGCTCCCTCCTCCATACCCCACACCCCTCCCTGGGCACCACCCGCAGGAGCCAGATGTTCCGTGGGCAGCCCCCTCTGTGGGTGACAGGCGGTGATTACTGTTGCCAGCCCCACATTAGGAGAGAATTGAATGGGAGAGGGCCCCCACCCGCCCTGGGCTCCCTACAATAGCGCCTTTGTGAGGTGCTTCACTGTCTCTCTTTTTCCTTCCTCACCAACCTACCCAACCTACGTCAGGGGCAGCTTTGCCTGCGGAGAGAAGAAAAGAAGACAAAAGGAGGATCACAGGGCCCTGCCTGATCCACCCTATCCTGGGGGGTGGTTAGCCTTTAGGGAAAGGATGTGTTCCTCTCTCCTCCCTCCCCACACTGAAGTCAATAAGGCTGCCTGAGGTCTACTTCCCCAGAAAGGCAGGGCACCTTGTCCATCCCACGGCCTTATTCCCCAGTGCAGAATGGGGGCAGGAGGCCAGGCTGGGGCCTGGCACAGAGCTCAGCCGTCCGAAGGACCGGAGTCCCAAAGCAAGGGCTCTCCCCTCCAGGTCCCTCTCCCTTCCCCAGATGGCCTTCTGTAATCCCGAGCCGAAGGGCCCGGGCAGGAAAGGGTTAAGTTTCCAGGCCTCCTGGCCAGACTTCGGCCCGGCTGGGTTCCAGGACTGTGGTGGGGGTGACCGGAGGGATGTGTTGGGAAACTGGTAAAACTACCAGCTGGGGCATGGTCGCTGGTCTTCCTCCTCGCCCAGACCGCAGACGTCGTGGCAGCAGGAAAATCAGCGCGGTTCAGAGCAAGCTGATTGTGTAACCGGCCCTAGGGACTGCCTGCCCAGAGCTGGAGAGGGGAGTGGGG
>CM053606.1:83705403-83745035 GCA_028646535.1 Procyon lotor | reverse complement strand
GGAGAGAGCCAGAGTCTCCTCCTCCTAGAACTCTCTGCCCCCACTGGACTCCCACTGAGGCCAGAAATATTCTGTTGCCCATTTGCCGGGGCTGCCCTCATACTAGGGTCAGAGCCCGGGCTCTGCGTGGTCTTTGGCCTGAAACTCATTGCCACGGGGCAGGAGGGGAGCAGACACTTAGGGTTGTCTCTCTTTCAGCTCTGAAAAGATCTCTCAAGATCTAAGGTCCTCCAGGAAACGGAGGGGCTACGAGAATTCAGCTTCCACTGGCTGCAGATATGGGCCCTGCACCGCAAGTCGCCCACATCTGGATGACGAGGAGCAGGAAATGTCCTGGGGACAGAAATGTGTAGAGGTGAGAGAGAGTCAACAACCAGAGCTAGGTGCTCAGACTTCTTCCTCTTTCTTTCTCATCTCCAGCTTATAGACGATCTGGTAGCCGTCATCCCAGGCATAGAGCTGGCGCTCTCGGGGGTTGTAGCGGAGGCTGGCGTGGGCCCCGTATCGGCGGGGGAAATACGGGAGTGCCGCCCTTTCGGGGGTCAGGGTGCCACTGGCATCGAAGGAGCACTGGATGCGGGCGCGGCTGGCGGGGCGGGTGTTATAGACAACGTACAGGGTCCCGCAGATCACAAAGGCAGCCTCGGCATTCTCTCTGGGACATGGGGTGTCCCACTGCTGCTCGGTGTCCAGGGTCTGAGGGTCTAACTTGGCCAGACACAAGTGCCTGTCATCTTCCTGAGTGGCATAGACAGCCCAAAGGCCCTCCTCGTCGGCAGCCAGGTCGATGTACGTGTCTGCCGTCAGCCCGTACGGGGGGATCAAACCCTCCGCCGGGAATACCGAGCTGTCCACCACCGTCCGGTTGGCCAGGTGAAATTTGATGAGCTGCAAGGTGTTCTCCAGCTCACCTCCCCCTCCGGGTCCTCCAGGAGGCCTCCGGGCATAATAAAGAAAGCCACCATACACCAGCTGCCCCGTGCCTACCCAGGGGAAGGGCACCCGGACCCGAGAAGCTTTCCGGGCAGCCATGGCAAGGGTGAAGTCCCGCAGCCTTGGGAAGACAAAGGCTGTGTCATTCTGTGTCCCATCTAATACGTAGATCTTCTCTGTTGGCCCCATTGGATCCTTGGTCCATAGACCAGCTGGGCCACCGAACCGCTTCAGGATCTTCATTGATCTCACCTGAGAGATTGTGTAGCCACAGTCTGGTGGGGAGGGAGAAGAGCACAGGACAGGGCAATGCGCGCAAGAGTTAGATGCCTGCTGCGGGAACCCCCCAGGATAGGCCATCTGGAGGACAGTGGGCATTTGCTGGTGGACGCCTCTACTCTTACGGAGGACAGGGAAAAGGGTGCCCCGGGGGCCTGGGTCCCCAGAAACGCTCACAATGGACCTGTCATTCTAGAGAGTCCCCTAAAGCAGATTCCAGAAGATCGCGTCCAAGTGGCCTCTGGGACAAGGAGAAACGGGCAAGAACCGAGGCAGAATACAGATCCCGAGAGAGTCGGGCCTCTGCTTACCTGTCAGCATATCGTACTTCTCGTTTCTTCTGCCCTTGCCTTTGATCCCAGGGCCTCCGGTCACCTTCTCATCAACCTCCACGCAGGGTAGAGCTGGGTTCTGGGTCTCCAGGTAGTCAACCTCGCGCTCCAGACGGTCCACTCTCCCTGAGATGCTGTCGGCCTCGGTCCGGAGTGCCTCACGCTCCTTCTCGGCCACCTCTAGCAGCGGCAGCATCTTGTTCTTGAAGTCCCTCAGCTCAGCGGCATGCCGGCTGCTTTGGTCCTGGCACTGGGCCAGCCGTTCCTGCAGGGATGGGGGCCAGGAGAGGGGCTGAAGGGTTCCCCCTCCCGGGCAGGGAGAGGCCCAGCCAGGGAGTGAGGAATGGGAAAAAGCACAAACTTGGCCAGGCATCAACTCCCTTCTAACCCACACTGAAAGGAAACCAGATGTTCCCAGATGCTAAATGTGCAAAAAGCCCGGCTCGGATCACCTAGGCCTCTACCCCGACTTCCTGTCCTCCGAGGCACTGGGGCGACCTAAGTGCATAAGGGACGTAAGGGGTCTCCGCTCCCCTGTACAGTTCTCCTCTTGGGAATGAACAGATTTCAACTTGGGAATGCCACAGACTTCAAACTGTTAAAAAGACAGAAAGCTGCAGATTCTCCGGGAACTTCCAATTCTCATAGAATCATCAGCTCATCCTGAGATGCTTTCCTGCCACGCTAGCTCTCGCGTCCTCGTCCTCGGTCCCCTTATCCCACACAATCTCAGGGCAAAACACAATCTCAGGGTAAAACACAAACACTGTTTGCTTTGGAATCGCTCTGTGGCTGCGGGGGGAAAGAGGAGGGTTTGCACTTGTAAGGACACTCTTAGTAAAAGAGTTTCCAGTAGGTCCTCACAGAGCCCCATCTTGTCGCGTCCCCAGATCCCTGACACACTGGGCCAATCAACAGGAGTCCTTCCCGCCTAGCCCGGGAGAGAAAGGAGTCACTCACCTCCAAGGCAGCTAGTCGGCGTTCCATGTACTCCACGAGGTGGTGCTGCTGTCCTTGAAGGGGTCGCAGCCATGACAAAAGGAACAAGGTGACCAGAGGCATGCAGGGCCCCATGGCGGCAGGAGAACGGGGCCGGAGTAAGAGCGTGAGGTCCTGTGCCTTTTCCACTCAAGCCTGCCGCTTAGCTTCGGAGGCGGGGTGGGGGCGGTCCCTTCTGTTTCTGGATCTCGGGTCTCTCTCACTACTCTGGAATGCTTTCACAGTCTCTTTACAGCCCCCACCCCCTCCTTTCCGCCTGGACTGATCAAACACAGATGGCCCAATGGCAGAGCAGCCAGAACCCTTAACCGCCTCCCGCCTAGGCTGTGGGCTCCCCAGGAGAGTGGAAGGAGATGAAACCCCAGGGCAGAGGCCTTCTGGGCAGTCACCCAGAAAAACGAGCTAGCAGCGGGAGGCAGGGGCCCCAGTGTACACTCAGCAAACTCTATTCCTGTTTTAGGAGGATGCATGCTTCCTTCCAGCGCTGGTGTCTTAAGAAACATCCATCATGAATCTTTTCCTTTCCCAGCAATAATAGCATGAATTGTTATCTGCCTTGTTCAGTGGAAGCTGGAAGCAGGGGAGATGAGGTTTGAGGGGAAGAGGTGGGGAGAAAAGATCACGGTGGTCCGGTCTGCACTACCTTCTTCTGTAGCTCATTGGCGCCATCTCGTGATAAGCCCCGGGTGTCATCTCAGGATTCATAGGGAAACCAAGGCTTAGACCTCACGTCCTGTGGAAAATTTTCCACAAAGTGAGCCAAGCAGATTGAGTTTACAGGGGTTTTCATCATTAAAACACAGATTTCCCCACAGACTACCCAACCACTTAAGGGGCTATCCCAACCTCTCTCTGATTTAGCCCAAGGAAGAGAGTGTAACTGAGATTTTAAAAACAAATAAAAACAAACCAAAAACCCGGATCACTGACAAGTTAAATTAATTCTTAATTACCTGGAAGTGAGATTGACGGCAGAGCCTTTCTACTTGGCTTTCTCTTACCTGAACGCTTCTAGGTATATTCTCTTGCCAAAACTGGGGAACGTTCAGTGAGTTCACTCTCATTTCATGTTCATTTATTTAGGAAAAAAAAAAAAATGAAAAATATGTGTTGCAGTCTAAATAAAAATAAATGTGTTCTGACTTCCCTACCAATGGGAGAGAAGAGCTTATTGATCATTTCTCTTGGTTATGGTCCAAAACAGTGTTTCTAAATGTGTCTCATTTCTATATCCCAACCACGACTGCAGAACCCCCAGAATGAATTAATGGCCACTGTAGGTAGACACCTGAAACACGTGTCAAAAGAAGCCAACTGAGTATAGCGTTTATTCAGGGACCTACACTGATCAATCTAGTCAAACCTCTAGTTCCTTATCAGGAGAAATTTTCTTCACTTTAGAATCAAGAGAAATCTGAACAGAGGGGCTCCTTCTCCAAAACGACCATGCTTCTAACAATGCAGCTTGAAAGGAGGAAAAAATAGCGTCTTCTGTGGTGATTCTGATTTTCCTTATGATTCTTCAGATGGTTGGTGGAATGTGCTAGGAAACAAAGAAGTTCTGCCTCTTTCAAAGGGCCAGGACCAGGCGATCTTCAGTTAGGGCCCGGACACTCCATTCTTGGGAAGTGTTTTCTACCGACCCCGATTCATTTCCATTGTGGAGATTTGTATGAAAGATAGATTTGCCCCAACCTGCCACTGATGTTCAGATGCGATGTATTTAGCTACTCCAAAGAGGCCATTTGTGGGTCCCCTTCGCACCCCTCCAACAGAAGTCAAGAACAGCCACGTGAATCAGAAAATTTACCCATTTTATTGATGCATTGCAATTGCTCTACATTTTACCATATTATGTAGAAAATACTGAAAATACAAGCTACTTTGTAAAACCAAAGACAAACATTGAATCCAAAGATAAACTATGTTTTACACAATGGACCCTTTTCCCGTAGTTAGTATTAAATTTTAAATATCTATTTCTTTTGTTAAAATGATTATTTTACATACTCCCTAAGTACATCTGCATTACAAACATAGCTCAATAATTCTCAGAAACTGTTTCTAGAGGCTTGTTGTAAAAGGAAGCGCACAACCAGAAAAGGGAGAAAGCAAAAAAAGTTTAAATCGCACACAATAACTAGCATATCAAATACATTTAATAAAGTTGGAATTCCATTGCAATATCAAGGATTCAAAGCAGAAATACTAACATTACATATAATGTACATATAATGTACTGCTACATGTAGTGAGATTATTTTTCAAGCTGAATCAAAACCACACATTATATAAAGTTTAGCAACAAACAACCATGTAGACATGCTGCACCATCCATCAGTTAAAAAAAATTAACCAAAAACCAAAATAGGAAGCAGGCTTGGGCCATTCCTGTCACTGAGAGGCAATTTCATTTCCTATCCTAAAACAAACCAACCTAACCAGTGGGTTTTTGCAGAATAATGCTGAGTAAAACACACATTACTGTGCTTGCCTGGCTAAGGGCAGTCAAACTGTGCCCCTCTAGTGGAGGACGATGGATGGCCAGAACTGTGTGAAATGGAGTTCTTATTCCTGGGGCTGGTATCTGAGCTGAGCACTGACAGCAGTATCCCCTCCTGGGAGCTATTAAAACTGGAGTGATCAAGTGTTCCGATGAGCCGAGAGTGGCTGTACTTAAACTTTCCCCACTTTCTCTCTCACCCTGAAGGGGAGAAGCTGGAAACGCAAGTTCTGAAAGGACATAAAGCCTGAAGCTGGCCTGAGGATAGGCCGCTGTGACCCGGTGCCAGCCGCTCACTGGATTCACAGGGCTTCCCCCTATCCTGTCAGGGCTGGCAACGTGAAGCCCCAGGGACAGAATCTAAAGCCACATTGAGCACATACACTGTATTCAGCAGACACAGATGGATTTTTATCTTGGTAAATTTGAAATGTCAATCTGCAGGTTAAGGCTGAAAATTTCTAAAATTCTGAAAGCCACACACTGCTAGTAAGGA
Source organism: Procyon lotor (assembly GCA_028646535.1). Taxonomy (NCBI): domain Eukaryota; kingdom Metazoa; phylum Chordata; class Mammalia; order Carnivora; family Procyonidae; genus Procyon; species Procyon lotor. The sequence goes on along the minus strand of CM053606.1, from coordinate 83,739,493 downwards.
TGTTTCAGATAACGATACACTCTCTTGGTATTGTCTTTTCCCCATGAAGTTAGTAAGACTTGCATCTTAAGTGGTATCTACTTATTGGACGGGGGGCAGGAGTGGAGTTTTGTATTTTTTCCCCACATCTCATTGGTTATAAAAACAGCAAATCTTATTTATCCCTTGTAGAGGAAAAATAAGGAATAAAAAGTGTTTCTACTAGAAACTAGGTCTGCCTTTGAACAAGAAAATCAAAACATGTTTGGCAAAAAAGGAAACACAAAGATCACACACATCGACCAGAAAAATGTGTAACACTAGTGACGGAAATTATACAAACTGCTTGGGTATCTTCACCAATATAATGGTGCAAACACAACTCAGGAGAATGACCAAAAAAAAAAAAAAAAAGAAAGAAAGAAAGAAAAAGGAGAAGAAGAAGAAGAAGAAGAAGGGAGAAAGAAAAGAAAAAAAGCAGAAAACACCAATGTGTTCCTGGTAGGCTGTACTGACTATCTGCCCCATCGTGGAAGCCCTTTCTCTTGACAATGAAGAAACTCCAAATACCTTGACAGCTCCTCGGTGTTCAGCCCGGCACAGAGCGTGCTGACCAGGCTCCATGAAATCTCCCATCTCCATCCGGCACCTCCTTGACGCCATCTCTACAAAGAACCAGTCCTAGACTTAGCCCTCAAGTACGTAATTTTCAATTCAGATGGAACACTTCTCTATCTTAGAGTTAACCTTCTTCCCCCAAATCTTTTATGGGCAGGAACATCCCCATCCCTAGTACCCTCCACTTGACCCAGATCCATGCAGGAGCTGAGAGTACAAGGACAATTTCACAGCCCCAAGAATATTCAAGTTGTTAAAAAGAAACCTCAAAAGCCCAGTGACTCAACAGGCTTTGGTTCCTTTTTAATATTCTTCACCGGCTCAGAAACCTTCCTGTGAGTTCCCTGTCACCAGCGGCATCACAAAACTCCTCTTCATAGTATGGGGACATGGTAAGCAATACAACAGGCTCTTTGGTATAAACAGATCTGTTAAATGTTTTTTTTTCAACAGGCAAATATTTTACTAGGAATGGCAACTATCTGCAGGAAGGACTGCCACATGGGAAAAGAAAAATCGCATTCTAAAAGTGATTGCACATACTTTAAAGAAAAAGAAAACAACCATGTATTTCATATTGGCTTGACTCCTCTCACCTGCTTCCCAAATTCTCACAGAAGCAAGGTAGCAATGCACCAGGAGAGAGCCACGTGGGGAAAACGCTTCTGTGAGAACTCAGCTGAGATTCCAGACTGGAAAGGGGTAGACATGGTGCTAAAGGAGAAAAGCTGCTGTTTTTATGTTTCAACGTCGGCAGGGAAACTGACAACAATGCATTTACACGACACAGCTACTAATCCTGTTCTGATAAATCCCAGTGAACAGCTTAGGGTCCACAAGGGCTTGCTGGTCCATCCTAAGGCAAGCTCACTGTAAACTCTATGAACCACTACATTATCATATAAGGCACTACAATAAGGGAAGGAGGAGAAAGGGAAGAAGAGACACACACTGAACAACTCCTCACCAGACACACCTGTGCAAAACAATTCCAAGGGTCTCCTCTCCTTGCAGGCAATGCCCCTGCTCATTCAACACTACAGTAATATGCTCTAATATAATTGCAATTAGTTCACATACATTCCAACGAGTATCAGTTCATTTTGGTTTAAATACAATGGAGACATCCATTCCATCTCCGGGGTAACACTGGAGGATCAGATACACACTAAATACACAATTCAAGTGTAATCACTACACATTTGATTACAAATAACATTTTGGGTTAGCAGGAAAAATTGCTTGTTATATTTTTCTAATCAATATGTACATATTTAATTATGCAAAATATTAAAACACCACCATTACAAAACTTCTAAAATATTTTTAAATTCAGTAATAAATTTTTAAAATATTTTTTGCAATTCCTACATGCACTTATTGTATAAGTCTTAATAAGAGAGCATTCAATTTGCTGCTGGCATACAAAGGAAGCTACTTTAAAGTATAAAAGCTATACACAACGTTCTTATCTGGTTTCAGATTCCTTAGTTTTCTCCCCACATAAATCATAGAATAGAAGGGAGAGATGAGGCAAAGAGAGAGAGAGGTGTATTACTGAAAATTCATATTAATCTTTAGGCAAAGCTCACCAATGCCAACAACCTCTAGGCAAAGCTCATCGATACCAGTATCGCATAATACAAAGAGATTTTGCATATAGTAAGACAACCACCACCACCACACAATAATAACGACCTTAATGGCTTTTCCAATAATAAAATTTAAGCTGAATCAGGGAGAGAAAGACTTTAAAAAATAACTTAAGAAGAATGCACGGTACTTCGTTTAAAAAGAATAATACCTAGTGCTTTCACGGTAGGTATGGATTCTCTCACACTAAGTTACCAGCAAATGGTGAGCTGCCTTTTTAACACTACTTTACAATAAACACAGGAGCAACTGAGAGAATCCCAAGAGTAACACAGAGCAGTATATAACCAGCTTGGCAAAAATAACAATTGCCCAGTAAGTATAACATGACACAAAAACAAAACTAAACACTGTAAGTCTAATGTCCCATAAAGAAAGGTAAAATTTTGAGGAGAAATGCCTGATAGTCAAATACAGACTTGTGTAAGCTGCTCTTAAAACAGGCAATTAAGTCTTGGTTTTTAAACAAGCAAAAAGTGATGATTTTTCTTCTCTCACTTGTTACCAGATTTCAAGTCCTTCTATCAGCATTTTTCCTCTGACCAGCAATTACAATAAAATGAAGTTAAATAAAGAGGGGTTTCACTTGGTTTTAAAAACATTTATAGAAATCAAGTCAGAGAGAAAATATTTTTCAAAGGGTAACTTCAGAACGATCTCTCTTCCTTGGTAACTGCAGAAGATGGGCATCTGAACTCTTCCAAATACCAAAAATGCTGTCACAAAAATAAAGAATTAAAAAATAGGGCAGACTTTGGGAGACTACAACAATGCAGTCAACACTAAGACACAGGTTCCCCAGAGAAAAACCTTCTGCTTCAGTGGGCCCCTGCAGAACAAGTTGCTGGCTAAGGAGTTTCAAGAGGGGCCTAAGGGAGGAGCTCACCCTAGCCTGTTATTAAGAACTCAGGGCCAGGAACAGGCGGCCATGACCCCTCCTCCCTCTGCTCGCCAACTACAAATAGGAATACTGGCTGATCTTGGTAGGACTCAGTGGGTATCCAGTGTAAATTGTTGAGCCTCGGGAAGACCCAATGTACGACTGGGTGGCAAACTGGTGTTGGTACTGAGCAGGGGCCACACTGGCAGAAGTGAGAAGGCTGGGCCCAACGCTGACAGGGACCTGGTGCACCAGAGTGCTAGGGTGGGTGGTATAGGCTGCAGCATGCCTTGAGGAGCCCTGGGGGGAGAAGAGATGAGCAATGGAGCTGGTGGAGCCCAAGGCAGCAGCAGAAGTGGGGGCAGCATACGTATACAGGTGAGGCTGGCTCGGCAGGTGAGCAGGGGCTGGGGCCAGGTGTGGGTGCCCCGTCGAGTGTAGTGGGCTGCCATGCTGGAAGGCGTAGGGGGCTTGGGAGAGCGGGGCCACAAACGCCTGCTGCCTGCGGGGGGCAGGGTTGCTGCTTCTCTCCTGCGAGGTTGGAGCTGACGATGACTGCTGGTTCTGGAAGGAGGAAGAAGGGGGTGAGGAACCTTGAGGTCATTCCGGTTCGGGGACCAAAGACCAAGTGGAGAGTTGAGGTTCTGACCTGTACTGTTCCTGGAATGCCACAGCACAGAATCTCCCAGACGGGCAATGCTGTCAGAAGTCAGCCTCCATCCCTCCACCTCTTGGCAGGACAGATCCTAACCCAGCCCAGATAGCAGCAGTTTGCTCTTAAGTACGACAGAGGCAAGGGGGGAATCAAGAGTTCACAGGGTTACCCATGCCTGCAAGTTAGTAACTGTTGACTCAACTCACCCTATTCTGGTGCCAGGGAATTTGAATTTTTCCTAACCTTTCTTTCTTGCCATTGTTTTCTTTTGTTCTCCTCTAAGTTCTTCATATCCCTCTTGACTTGTGGAGCCTAAAACACATGCACTAACTCAAACTGACACTTGGCACTTGCATGTGCTTTCTCTCTCTCTCTCGCACACACACACTCACAGTTACACCCTCACTTACACTTTCTTACTACTGGTAGACATCATACAAGCACCAGAATTTTAGCTGAAGAAAGAATAAATAGTACCTCTTTTACAAACAGAATAGTGTCCCTCCCCACCCGATCAGATCACATAGTGGCCGAGGGAGGGGGGGATCTCAGACTCAAGGCAACACACAGGGCTAGAACCAGCCGATGAAGTGGCCACAAAGCTTTGCACTGTCTCTTGCCTCAAGTAATCGGTGTGAGGCTCAAAGTTATTTATGACCCGGGAGATAAAGGAAGAAGACCTGGTAGCAAAGCATGTGGTGGTACAGAAGCAGGTATGGACTAAAGCACCCAAGGCTCTTTCCAAATTCCAGACATTTCTCTAATCTTCCAGGACACGTTAGAGGTCTGATGGAAAACCTGGAATGTGCATCCTCAACACACTTACAGAGGGAATAAAGGGACATAGCACATGCAGACATGACGCAGGCCACAGAACACCAAATGGTCTGACACGAAAGGGGCTTCATTTGGCTTTATTCAGCAGTCCAGCCAGAAGCAGGGTTCTCCAGAGAGTGACAATAGGGAGGGCCCCAAACAGAAGGCAGCAGCCCCTAGCGCTTACCTGGCTAAGGTTGAGTGGCTGTGCTGCGCTGGTCCCCCCGCGTGGAGCTCGATACCCTGTGGGGGTGATACAGCATCCAGATGACTGCCCACTCACTGAGGCCACTGGCTTGGTCTTACTGCTCACGAGACCTAAAAAAGGGTCAGACCACAGTCAGTTATGAGTAGCCTCAGCTAAACCTCAGATGGCATCAAATTCATCAGTCCACATCTGAATGAGGTTTGCAAGAGTTAAGGTTTCATGTGTATCTTATTTCCTCAATTACATTTACACCAAAGGACCAAAAACTATACAATTCATTTTTCTGTCTTGCTACAAAGCTCCATAAAGGATCTTCCAAAGATTCACTTTAGTAAATCTTGTCTAGTCTCTGGTAATGTGCAAGGCACTACTGAAAATTCAAGCACCAGTGGGACACAGTCCCTACCCCCAAAGGGGGCTAGAGTTTTATGTAGGAAGGGGTTAAACAAGTATAGAAATGGCAATGGGAAGCTGAGTAAGATGTTGGTAATACTTAGGACATTTAGGTGTCAAAGGGGCTTCAAAAGAAGGCACGATTAGATCTTATTGGGCACTCACTATCTTCAAATTCTAAGAAACTGCAGGGCAGTTGGATATAAACAAGATCAATTTCAAAATTTTGCTTCCCCTGTGGTCCTGCTGGGAAAATGGAATCATTTATTCAATGATTTGTGGAGTAGCTTCTATTCTTTGGATCCAACAGTGGACAGAGCTTCTAACAACACTGTTCAGTAGCTTGGCATCAGGAAGTTCTGCCTTTTCTTCAATGGGACAGCTGCCCACTTCTGAGGGTGGGAACCACACTGAAGCTTAACACGATATCCTGAAATCAGAATCCTGTTCATGTCCCTGGCAGTAACACAATTCAGAGTAAAACACTAATTTATGTAAGTATAGTACAGACAGCTATACTGACACCAAAAATTCACGCTCCCCTCCTTTGGTGTACAGCGTTGCCACTGGAAAACACAGGCTAGACAAGGACTCCGTTTCCTGGGCACCCCCAGCCTCCGGCGGGGGGGGGGGGGGTGGCATGGGATTGGTTTGCACTGTTTCCAGGCCTCAAGAGCTAAAGAAATGTGTGTCCCTCCTCCAAACTCTTTCCTCTTCTCATTGGAGGCTGCGAATTCCTGGGCTCTGATCCTTGACTCACTGCAGGCCCACCAACCAGGAGCACTAGCACTGGCAAGGCATGTGAGTGAGAAGCAAACTTCTATTATGTCAAGCCCTGGAGATCTGCAGCTTGTCACTGCAGCTAGCATTACCTGATAACTGAACCAGGGAGCCTAAGCCCAGCATCTAACAGCAAAAAAGATGGAGGTAGCTAGGTTGATAATAAAACCACAAAAGTATCACTGCTATGACATGGAGTAAGAAAATATCTAAGTACATTCTGTTCTCCAAAAAAAAAAAAAAAAAGTTTGCAGTCATTTTTAATAGTATCAGTTCCTGTTCACTCTAGATTGTCAAATTTGAATTACCCGTGGCAAAAAAATTTGCCTGCTGATTCTCCCTGCTGTGTAACAGCTCTTGTCTGCCTTTTCCCATCAAAAGTGAGTACGTTTCTGAGACTACAAATTCACGACTATGTTAATCCGAACAAAATAAACAGAGTGAGATAAACCGATTGCCAAAAATTATCTCAGATCCTAAGGAACTGATTTCTGAATTAAGGAACAGGTGGCTACCACTGGCATAAGTAGATTATAGCGACGCATTCAGGACACACACAGCAACAGAGAATTCCCACGCGGCTGTGAAGATGCTCACCTGAGGCCGGGGCTGCCACAGTGCAGTCACCAAGCTGAGTTTTCAGCGGAGGCACGATGATGGTGCGGGGGCCGGCGCCATCCCCCACGACTCTGCCGGGCCCCTCCACCAGGGGTCCACTGTTGCCCCGGAGAGCACTCAGGGTATCAGTGGAATACGGGCTGCTCAAGGAAGAGTCAGAGTCTGGAGAATCATTGACAGTGACATAACTGATGACGTTAGACCTTGCCTTCAGGCCAGAGCTGAGGAGAAGAAAATACGTGAAAATTCAGCCCCCTTTTAGCAATGTTCCTTTGATGATCATTGGTCCTTCCATGATGACAAGGAAGATGACGGTGACAGAGCAACACGAGCAGTGGCGGACTTCTGAGTTCTTATTACGCATCGGGCACTATCTTACCCTCCACATAGGTCTCACTGAAAACTCACAAGACTTCTAGAAGTAGGTACTATCACCCCCATTTTGCAGATGAGGAAGCTGAAGCACACAGAGATTAAGACACTCAGCCAAGGTCACACAAGGGGTTAAGTGGTGAAGACAGGATTCAAGCCGGGAGAGAATGCTGCCAGATACACAGCTCTAACAACTCTTCCACGTTGCTGCTCCGCCATTTCCACTCATGGCTATTCCCACAGTATTCCCCGCATCATCCTGCTAGACTATATAAATGGTTCCTTAGTATGTCTAATCTAACTTCTCGCCGTATTTTTTTTAATGTTCCTTCCTAAACTGAACTCTACCTTCTTAACTTTAATTTTTCCTGATTTGTTAAGAGACTTGGCTCTAGTCAAAGCAATCATGCTGGTTACACAATTTTTGCCACTCCATGGTCCTTCTTCCTCACTGGAAAGTTTACCTTTTCTCTTCCCCAAATCAGTTCAGAAACCACTTTCAATGCTTAGTTCCAAGTCTATAGGTCCCATTTGTAAATACCACTTTGTAACTATAAACAGCATTTGTAAATAGCTCTTTTGAACTACTTCGTTCTAAATCTGCTCTTTCAGGTCATTAAACTTCATTTATATGTAACTCTGCAAAGTCTTCTCAGTTACTGTCATGTGTGAATCCCACCTCCCCAGGTAAACATGGGGTCATTCCCTCTTCTTTATGCCTAGCACCAAAGGCCCAATAAAGCACACAACACTGAACAATCAAAGCAACTATGTTCCCACTAAGAGATAGGTGTATGTAACAGTTCTTTAAGGTATACACCATCTCTTGGTTAACTGCCCAGTTAAGAACTTGGATTAAGGTGCTGAGATAAGAGGCAATTATCTGGTATTTACATTCCTCAACTTTCAGACCATATAGCAGAAGGAGAAAAAGAAAGTAGCCCTACTTCAAGTTACAACTCTTCCAAAGAGACCTCTGCAGATTACGAATTTACAAATAACCTCCTGTCTACTGACTTTTCCAATTAACTGTTGTTTATGTGCTTCTGCTATGGCATCTATTTTCAGACTCTAAAGGTCCTTAAAGGCAGGGAATCATGTCTGCGGTATAATGTGCATTCCAAGCCAGAGCAGCTGAATATTAAGCAACTTAATATCCCCCTTCTAGCTAACGTATCTGAAAAGACTGATTTAACAGGATGCTCAGTCACGGAAACTGGAGTATTCTGACTCACACAGCCAAGGCCACACTTCCAAAATACCATTTTTCGTCCTTCCTTTCAAAGCCCAAACTGGACCATTTGCCTGAAACCAAGAGTCTAAGACTAAGGGTAGGAGCCACCGGGTCAGGAAGCCCATCTTACCTATTGGGCTTGTACTTGTTGTCCTCTTCCTCATCAGTGTCACTGCGGATGGTGATGACACTCACAGGAGGGCTGGGAGTATCCGGAATGATGATGGGCTGATGCTGATCTGGGACAGGGACTAGGGAATTATAAGAAGATGTGGTACGGAGAGGACTGCTCCCAACCAGAGAATACACTTGAGAAGGCAGAACATCCAGAGAAGACCTGTAGAAAAAGGCCACAAGAACACTGCTCGGTCCCTGGCCCCCCAAACTATCCACCTTTTCCCCAAAACTCTTTCCAACTTCTTCTTTGACTCCTTTGCACCTAATCATTAAGTCAATACACTTGACTATAGAAGTTCTGATAAAAACTGACAGGGTTTCCACCAGGGCCAAGAACCCTGAAATACAACGTAAATTTTATTTTTGTATGCCCTTTATTCCACAGTTCAATTTCCCAATGTGATGTGGGCAGAAAAATAAAAATATCGGCATAAAGAGGGCCTGGATCCAAAGTGGCAGCAGAGAGAAAGAATGTGCATAAGCAGGACACACCTGGTATGCAGGCCCAAGTGAAAAGGTTATCTCCTCCTCGATTCGGCAGCTACTTGCTGCTTCTCACCAAAAGGGTCTAGACCACAGCCCTTTAAATGCTAGTGACATCTCTCTCAAAAATGGCAATTTTAACTACCAGCTCTAACAGAGACTTACTTAGAAGAGACCGGAGCAGACTGCTTATTCTTCTTTGAAGGGAGAGAACTGGATTGTTGTTGTCTGACAACATGGGCAACACCAACATTCAGGGGCTGAGCAGTGGCCAGCGTCACGTGGTTAGTCAACAAGGAGGGCTGCTGCATGATCGTGCTGTACTGGTTGCCATGAGAGTGGGCATTCCTGTACCAACAGAAAGACACAAAGAAGACTGAATGCCTAAACCACTGGGAAATCAGGACCAAATAGGTATTTTTTTTTTTTTTTAAGATTTTATTCATTTATTTGACAGAGAGAGAGATCACAAGCAGGCAGAGAGGCAGGCAGAGCGGGGGGGGGGGAAGCAGGCTCCCCACCGAGCAGAGAGCCTGATGCGGGACTCACTCCCAGGACCCTGAGATCATGACCTGAGCTGAAGGCAGAGGCTTTAACCCACTGAGCTGCCCAGGCACTGGGACCAAACAGGTATTAAAAGCAATTAAGACAACCAAATAGAGCTATGTTTTATTTTTTAAACTGGGCACCTGGATGGCAAAAGCTTGGTTTTCATTGGTTTCTAATTGCATAAGACTTTCAATCTGAAGAAAATGATTCCTGATCTCAGAACCTATGTTTTCCTATATTCCAAATTTTCTCATTACTCCCATCTCCTAGCCCGAAAAGGGTTGTTTTCTTAAAGAAGCCAAAACAGTGATACATTCTCCTCTTCTTTATTTTCTTCCCAGTCTGACCAAATCATCAAGCACTCCTATCCTAAGGGATCTGCCCTTACAGATCTCCCAGAGAGGAACACAGGGTACTTGCCTCCAGTCTGTGAGCTGCTGGCCACTGCCCATGGCCTCTGGAATCACTGCCGTGGGTTGGACAGAGTTGTGCAGAGCTACCCCAGGCAACTGTTGCCAAGTTGAAGGCAGGAGAATTTGTTGGGTTCCTCCAGGCCAAGCCTGCTGTAAGGAAATACACACAAAAAGATCCAGATTTGACTCATTCTTGGCTTTTTCTTTTGTTTTTTAGATGAAAGAAAAATTCATATTGTAAAAGAAGTTGCTTGTAGATTGTTAACTTGCAGAGATCAAAAAAGGAAAGTCAGAGGGGCTCAAGGTTACAACTCTTATGAATAGGGAAAGAGAACATGCTGCTTTCTCCGGGCCACCTCTGTAACATGACCACCAGGGTATTAAAGAAAAGAAGATCCCTGTGGTTAAGAACTTCTCTATCATATTGCAGAGTCAAAGAGTCTGAAAAGTTCAGAGGTAATAAGCTCTGGTTAAATGATGGAGTATCATTTTTGCAAGGATTCTAAAAATACACCTAGAAAGAGTTAAGACAGCTCCCTTGAGATTAAAAATAGAAATTTTAAAATTTAAGTGCCAGTCAGTTAAGACATCAGGTCGATTCAACCCATAAAACGAAGGGAAGAATTATGCCTTTTTATAAGGGTAGAACTTGGAACATGGAGCCAGATGTGGATGACCAAAGGCCAAAATCCTTTGGCAAACAAGTATATGCCAGAAAGAGAAAGCCAACTTCATCATATATAGCCATATGAAAGAATTAAATAAGGCAGTAAGTAAAATATTTCCAAAATAGATGCAGGGAGCACCATATTTTGTTTTTAATAGTTACCTAAAATATACTACTTAACGTATCATTTATAGAAATATACTTCAACATAAAAACTAATCACTACAGGAAAATACATCATTTTTTGTTTTTAACAAGCACTTGCAATAGACAGCAACAAATATGTTTTCCGAACTTCTTAGAGAAATTCTGGCATTTTCTGAAAAAATGGGAACAGATTTGGAAGTTTCCTTTTTAAACTTAAATTCTACAGTACAATCACCTACAATGCTAGGGTACATATGGTTCTTTCTTGAATTTCAAACTGCAAGGCCATCAACACACTGTTTTAAAAATATTTCTGCAAGTAACAGATCCACTTGTTACAAATACTGGTTCCAAACAAGAAGCCTTCAAAGCAGAGAAACTGCAAACACGTCTGCTACCATAAGCAGAATTTAAAACAAAATAAAACAAAACAAAAAATAAGAAAAGTATGTTAAGTCACACCATGCGTCTTTCCATAAGCCAACACCTGCACAAGACAAAGCATGTAGTTTAATACAGAGCAAGAAATAACATTCCAACGTGAGGCAGAAATCTGGCGTTCCAAGCGACGAACTGTTTTGACAGAGAAAGAACAAAAATATGCAAAGCTTAGCAAATGACTAGTGCAAGCTTAAGAGAAGCAGCAAAGGAGAGTGTCAACTAACATTCTCAAAACTATAGGTGAGCAAGTTAGAACCAGTGGCCTGGATCAATCAAATTGGAAACATATCTGACTCCCTTGCACTCAGGTTTTATGCTCATGATATAATTAATCTGGAGGTGACAAAGGCTTTTAAACTAAAACCAAACAAATTCCAACAAGCAAAGTATGTTTCTGGAAGTGTTTACACTCACAGAGTCCTTGAGAAACAACAAAGGAAATTTAAAAGCCCCTTCAAAAGATGTAGATAATCAGTATTCAATAAAATCAATAAGGTTTTCAAATGCCTACTTAATTTTAAACTTCAAATAATGAAATGCTGGATGTCCAATAAACAATTCTAACTCCCCGAATAAACCAAAACACATCCAAAGACCACTCTGAAGGGTACAAATCCTGAAATACACCTTGAGGTCCTGCTTGTTTTTCCTACCTCTAAGCCCCATACTACTGCATTTGCTGCTGTATTTAATGACTTTTCCCCAGGACTTTTAGTCACAAAGGTACTGTATGTGCGTACGGGTTTTCAGTCATATTTTCATTTCTGTATAAAGACCTATTTGTAAAGTCATTAATTTCTCCATAAACACCTAAAAATGAGCTCCCGTTTAATCTCAAACAACAAATAAAATATGATCTAAAAAGATTCTAAAGGGAACATCTTCAAATTGAAGATATCAGCTGCCACTGATTATGAGTGGCAAAGACAGTTATCTTTACATGTTCATAGAAGAGAAGTTAACATCAACTGATAAAGCAATAAATTAGGAGCATCTTAAACATTTCTACATGCACAAAAATTTTAGAAGCTTAAAACAGCAAATAAAGGAGGAAGCTAACTTGCCAAGGAGTTCAAATTTTGGCCATCCGGATACCTGCAGCAGAGTCAAACTAAAGGCCATTTTCTTTATTCTCAAGGATCAGAGGGTAAAAGGGCAGAAAACAGATACAGTGTTGAAGCTCTTCTGAAGCTACACCAAGAGCTTTCATCACACTAGGCTGGCAAAGAAGAATAAAGGGATCTGGCTCTTTCCAGAGCCACAATGAATATCAGAGTCAAACAGTGCTTCAGCAAATGTTGAGGAAGAAAACAATGAGACATTAAAGATGTAGCAAGAACACAGCCACAAGATGGCACATGCTTCCATGCCCTCTGCAAAGACTAAAATTTCTTTTTTTTTAAATGAGAAAACCAGAAGAGAACAGAACAAAAACAAGCAGGAAAAAATAAAAAAGAAACCAAAGAAACTCCGTTAGTAACACAATCAAGTGAGGGGAATTACCAGTACAGCGGCAGTCTGTTCAACCAGCGCCGGCCGGCCGGCTGCGCAGCTCAGAGTAAAGGGCACCGCATACTGCGGTGCGATGGTGGCTACTTGAGGGTGGAGAGTTGCTACCATTAGTGGTGTACAGCTTCCCTGCAACGTAGATTAGGCAGGTGAGTGAAACAGACACGGAGGCAGGTTATCTGGATTCAGAAGGGTTCTCATTCCCCCCAAGATATTACCAACAAGCAGTCATTTCGTATCACCTAAAATGCACATACAAACCCAACTTTCCTCAACTCTGCACGGCATCAGCCCACTAGGCCAAATGTCAAGGGCCTGAAGCAGGCAAGTATAGGAATCCTTCTTGGGCTAGATTCAGGGGATCGGTTCTACAAATCTCAGTTAACAAAGGCATGTATTAAGAATTCCTCTTCTTCCTACTCCCAAAAGAGAGTTTTTGGTCTTCCAAATTTCTTCTGTGTCATGGGCCACAAATATTTATACACAGAATTGAAAATACAGTATCTGTTGCTTATATGAGTCATGACTTTCTTGCCCATCTTAGTTGCGTGTCCCATGGCAGGTAGAAAGTTTTAAGGCTTTCTACAGCTTCAACACACAGAGCGAAGGAATGTAATCCTTGAAGAGGCGTCTTGATCTGATGCAGCCTCTCTGCCATGATGTCATACTGAAAGCATGAGCAAAGGGGACACTGAAGGGAACAAAAGGGGAACGCTTTATCTTTAGAACCAAAATGTTGTTCCATGTGTATAAAAACTTAACTACGTGCCACTAAGTCTGAGTGAACTGACTCAAAACACAGTTTCTCGGGGTCTGGGTATTTATCCCTGTAAGTCTAAGGAAGGCACTGTCAGAGGGGCAATGGTGCTAGGAATGAGGAGTCATTCCTCTATAGATGTCTCCTTTTAAGTCCACTGAATCATAACCCAGAAAGATCTGACCGTCAAAGCAAATACCCTCCTCGAGGACAAACACTGAGTGTCGGAGCTGCCATGGCTTTTACCTGTGTCAGCACTCCCGACTGGATCTGCAGCGGCTGCGCGGCCGGCGCCTGGGGTACAATGGGCACGGCGTTATCCATCCTCACAGGGAACCCAGAGTGCTTTGTTGTTGCTTGTAGTCCAGCTGCAGAAAACACCGCCACAGTTCAGGTGCTTTGCGAGGTCTGCGCCTTGTTTGAGCTTTCTTATTTTTAGCCTTTCTGTTCAAACAATTGACTACCCAGGTTAGTTCTAGACACGTAAGACAAAGGAGTTGCATAGAAGTCTGGGGGGTTAAGAAAAGGGAGACTGGTTTGGCTCTTTCAGGTTAAATTCATGGGAAGATGTTTGATACAAAAAGGGATGGTTTAAGGGAATTTAAAAAAAAATTTTTTTATCCAACAACACTTAAAAACGTAACACCCATCCCATTCCCATTAATAGCAAAGCAAACGAACAAAAAACCCCTATACTCATTTGTTTACATTAACCTTTTAATCCATTGGGGGAAAAATGTGTATTTTTTACACGTAATCTATTAAAAGCAAAGACTTAAAATAATTGTGACTTTGGGTTAGTTATGACTTTTAGTTAAGGAAAAAATTATCATTATTTATCATCTAAGTTACCCTTTTGGAATATTTTAAGACATTTTACCCTACTCCTCAAAAAATTCACAAGTTAGTTACTCATTTTATCTTTAGTATGTGAACTGAAGAAATTAAACCCAGGATAAAAATATTTAAAAAGTAGATATATGGGTTTACAGAAAAACTTTTTTCTACTTATTTTAGGAATCTGCCTTTGCTACTGAGAGCTTTCTAATAAGGCTCTCTTATTATTACAACTAATGCACAGCTAAGAAAATCAAGAATTTTTGCTGCCTTGCTCTGGGCACAAATGCTGAATGTTTCCTCCATATGGGAATTTCTTATTCTGGGGAAAAGAGGGACTCAGGACAGTTATCCCTTTTGCCAAGAGTTGAGAAGAGAGACTTCAAAGCTTTCTTTTAAACCCTGCCCTATCAAAACCTTCAATGTGAATAATTTAAGTTTCTATTATCTACCAACAGAAGTTTCTCTAATTCACTGATGCCTGCAGTTTCATGAAGTGGGAACACAAACATTTTATTTTAATTAGAATACTTCTTCAGTGACACTTTCTAAGCGATCACCAACTAATTTCCCTTAATATTATTACAGAGATACCAAATAAGCATAACTCCTAAACTCTAACACTGTGGTTTTCAGCAAGTCTTCCAATTTTCCATTTCAGTGATTTACAAGTATTTTAGCAGTAAGATGTCATACTGGAAAACACAATCCAGAAATATACAAAATAAGAGAGACTAGTAAGATTAGAATTAAAACTCTAGAATAACTTTTTGTAAAAAGTGCTACTTATATAAAAATAAAAGGTAACAAATCCAGATATCCAGATTAAAAAAAAAAATCTGCCAGCCATTCTTCATAAGGCAATGCTATCTAGTAAGATAAATAAGCAACATCAAAATTCTTGTCTAAATTCCCAGGACATATGGCCAATTATTGTGGCCATATGTGATATGGCCTTATCACAACATTATTGTGATAGCCTCCTAGAAATGGGCAGGAACATAGGGCAAAAAAAAGGCAGGTAAAATTTAGGAAGAAATGTTCATGATAGAAGTTCACCTATAAGTCCCAGGATAATGAAGTAAAAGGGGACAAAATTACAAAATAATAGTTACCATTGAGCAAAATGTGTACCTATTTCAGTCAACTGGAACAGTACAGAAGGTAATTATTTAGAGTACTAACCTAAAAATGCAACTAAATAAGCATTAGATTGCTTTCATAATTTAGTTAAATCATAGCAGTTAAGCTAGTTTAAAACTTGCTTCTTCAGAAAACAAGTGGAAACAAAGAATTAACAAAAGGCAACACTTTTGGAAGGTTACCCCTGAACCCTGAACTAAGAAATGATTCAAGTTTTGGTTTTTGTTTTGTTTTTGTTGAATACAACCCATTAAATAAAAAACCATGGAAGTATGGAAATAACTATCTAATTGATGAGGGTCAATTTTCCTCTAAGTATAGTATCTTGTAAAAAAAAAAAGGGGGGGGGGAGGCAGATGGTGAAAGAAAAAGAGGCAACCCGGAATACAGGACTGCTGGGAAGAAACCAGCATATGGCTGGGCTGGCAAACCAACTGACAACATTTACAGCTGAGTTTAAATAGTAAGAGGTAGTACAGCATATTTCAAAACCCCATTGCCTGGGTTCAAATCCCCGTTATTAAGGGGGATTAGTTATTAAGACTTTGAGCAGATGAGAGAATCAAGTTCAATTTTCTCATCTATAATGGGACATAATGACATCAGATATAATGACATTACCCACTTCCTAGGGCTGTTTGTTGAGGATGAATTAATACATACAAACAGAACATTATGTGGCGTGTAGTAATACACATCAGCTATTTTCATCCTCTTTACCTTCACTTAAAAACTCCCTTTTGTTTGGAAATTTTATAATTTGCTCTAGCTCCTTGGGTTATTCAGCCTTCCTAAATAGGAAAAAATTTCCAAAACTTATACTTACCTAATTATACCAAAAGGAGTTACACTACTTTTCCCCTCTACATTGAGTCTACATTTTTTTTAATTAAGGGAACCAAAAAGTTCTGCCTCAACTCATAAATACCATCTGAGAAGCAGCAGAAGACTTCAGAGGCTTACATCTGGAAACTGTTCCCGTGAGGCTCACTTTGGAAAAGGTGGGGGGGAGGAGGGTGGCTAGTTTGCTAAAATCAGTAGAAGAATCACTCAACACATGACAACCCAAAGTATAGAGTTTACTATTATGTAGCATACGTAGAAAATTATTTGGAAGTTAGGCTAAATTTGCATTTACGGGTTTGGAATCTGCTCCTCCGCTCTCCCTGTGGTTTCTCCCTGGTTTACATCGCTATCGCTCTCCTGTCCTCCCGGTAATCTCTCAGTCTCCCCTAGCCCCTCTTTTCCTTCTGCTTGCTCCGACTCTGTCAGAAACCAAACAAACAAGAGAGTCACAGTCAATAAGTAACTGAAGTAAAAAGATAAAAATGCTACCTGCTTCTACTGTAAAGTGCTATGACAAGCCTGAATCATGGTTTATTACCACGGGGTACTGACAATGACTTTCTGTTGGGAAAGTCAAGTGTGTTGTCAGAAAAGATTCTTAAATAATTTAACCTTTTAAATGGCACACCATATCAATAAACACATTTCCCATATTTCAGAAAAAAGGAACTGGACCGACTGAATTACAGAACAACAATGTAAAAAATGAGGAAGGATGGGAATGTGAAGTTTTAAATCTTATTGCAACACATGGGGTCAGAGCCTCTTTCTTCAGCTCCTCTGTTCCTCTGCTGATAGGAGTTTGCAGGAACAGTATGATTCATAAGCTGAAGCAGATAGTCTTAACGTACTCCCCAACACAAGTACCTCAGCTTGTAGCATTTTTCAGTTCAATAAATAATAATCTTCATTTCTGAATGTAACTCATGAGGTCTCCACATTCTTAAGCATAATTTTTACATTTTAGGATAAAGTTACTTTTTATTTGAAATGCTAATTTTATTTAATAATGGAATGATAAAGGAAATAAGACTCAATATAGAATTTCTGTTTACAACAAATTTCTTCAAGCTTAATATTTCTGCATATTGAGAGATACATACTTCAACAAGATATAGGACATTGGTCTCAGTGGGCAAGAAATTATATCAGAGCAGTTCAAATAAGTTAACTGAACTCCCTTCATGTGTCAGACAGCATCATAATTAAATAACCAATGTAAAAAGGGTAAATCCCCTTTGTTAATTTCAGTTATCTTCACATTCAGACACAGAGTTTAAACTTGTCAAGAGATCAAAACTAAACAACTAGATACTTACTAAGGAACTGCCTAAAGCAAGATCTGCGGGTCTGATATGATACTATTTGATACAGGAGTTTCCCCCACTTACTCTGAAAAGCAGGTGGACATACTATAAATGTTTGTTGGAACGGATCTGTCTGAGTGCAAATTTGGGTGGTTCCAGGCTGCAAGGACACGCCCTGCTGGGCGACTCCAGGAACTGGTGCTGCAGATGATGGGTACAAAGCCGACTGGTAGTTTAGCAATGAGACATCCGAATTAGCCAGGGAAAGAGTAGCAGCTGCTGCAGTAGAACTGGAAGCTAGAACACTGGCCTAAAAACAAAAGGATTATAGTTGTACACTGGTATAAAGCAGAAAGAACAGTATTTTTACACAAGCAGAATCTACCCAGAAAAACTTAAAAGTTTTAAAATGTAGTATTAACTGTCCCCGAAATAACTCTCTGCTTAAGAAATTTTCCCAATCTCTAAATTTAAGGCATACTATAAGGTTGAATAAGAAAACACAGAATCAAAAACAGTATTGTAGTGACTAAGGACAGCCTCAGATAAACCCTTATCTCTTCTCTCTGTGCAAAGAAGTTGCTGGATATGAGATACCACCAAATCTCATAGTCTCATAGACCTGGCTAAGAAATTAGGAAGCTCACATTTTCAATAACAAATGTAAATATCACCATTTGGCAAACAAATGCAAAACCACTCTTAAAGATTGGAAATCCCAAACTGAACTCATAGAAACAGTGAGTAGACTGGTGGTTACCAGGGACAGGGCAGCAGGTGGGAGAGAAAAAGGTAATAATCAAAGGGTACAAACTTGCAGTTACAAGATGCTTAAGTTCTAAGGATCTAATGTATAGTGGAGAAAAAAATTATTGGAAAAACCCTTCAACACATGTAATGAGACATATAAAATCTTTCTAAGAGAGAAAGTCAGTGGCTAAAGTCAATACAACTAACAGCAGTAAGTAGTACAATAGCTATGGTCCGCTTGTGAAACTAGGCAAAGACTACAAGGGCCTGGATTAGGCCTTTGTATTTAGTTTTTGGCAGCACATTACTGGTAGGTATCATCAGTCCACCTGGTCTTCCATCACTTTTGCCATGCAGGAAATTTGTTCAGGAGCAACAACATCACCAAAGCAAAGACTGGTTTCTTTATCTTAACCTGTACTCTTAACTAGTTTCTACCCCTCTTAGGTTTGAGTTTCCAAAATCATTTACTGAATACCTGATTGTGCACTGTATTAAGCTGGTTGCTGAAGCTCATGGTTAGATTTGTGCTTGTATTTGGGGCAACGTGAGTAGTGAAGGGACTCTTGATCTGACTCACTGTATCATACATGTGAACCCTCCGCTTGCAGATCTCCATGTTCTGAAAACAGGACTTAACACTGAAAAAAGAGATTAAAGATTCAGTAAAATGAATGCTGAGATTTAAAAAGATAACAAAAAACTCAAGATGAATATGGATCAACATTTTCCCCCAAGTATATTTAGATAAAATGAATGAAGAGTTTTTATAACCATAAAGAGAAGAAACAGACATCTTATTTTTAATCTCATGATTTTTCAATGAGAAAGGAAAGCATCAGTGAGCCAAATATGCAAGTACCAAGGCTGCTGTTCACATGATCGCTCTGTTTAGCTATAAGATGGTAACAACACAGGACTACATCATGGTAAATGCCCCAGACCATACTCACTGATTGCTATGTGGAAAATCCAGAAGGTGGGTCATTGTCACAAACTGATGGTTAAGAGTTTTCAGAGGAGTAATTCTCTTATCTGCATCAATTGTTAGCATTTTTTTTAACAGATCAATATATTCTCTTCGATCCGCCTTCTCTGCCAACATATCTGTTCCCTCCAAGTCTGTGGACATATTCACCTTCCAAGGAAAATTCAGACATATCACACTTCATCATTTAACCTTTAATGCTGATACTAAGCATATGCACAACAGATAGATAAATAAACAGATAACAGATCTCAAGAGAAAAACCTAAGGAAATTCTTTTTATTACAGAAAAATCATTTTCACAAGTGGAAACTCTTTTTACACTATCTAAATAAAATCTTGAATTTGGTAGAGTGTTGGCAGAATAAAGCTGAATGAATCTTTCCATTCAAAATCTGGACAAACAAATGAAAGCAATTATTATTACTTAAATATAAAAATTTCTATTGTTGAAAAGATTAAGTGACATATTAAGTATAAAGTATTTAAACAGTTTGGAACACAATATGCACTCAATTAATGTTAGCTCTTATGTATTCATTTAGCAGAGAAAATGGACAGTAAAGAAATCTTCAAAAACAGTATTTCAAAATACTGACAGGAAAAAGATCAGTTAAGCAAAAGCAAGGGAGAAACACATAATTCTAAAGGTATCCTTGGTTAGGATTCAAATGTTCTTTTAATACATGGCAGAACATTAATGAGCTTTTATCTCTAAAAAATGAAAACATACTAGAAGATAACAGATTGAATCTATTTTTAATCTAACTAATCAATGGAAGTGTGTCTCTGATTAACAGATATGGAAATACCTGGTTTCCTGAAACTTTCTATACTCACCTGAGCCATGTCATCTAAACAATTAAAAATGTACTTTCGAGCTTCTTTTGATTTGATTCCAGTCTCCAATTCATGTTCTTCCGGTGTCTATAAAATACAGATTTTTTAAAAAATTCCAACTGTATGTTATTTTCACATTTTGTTCTAAATTAAAGCCAAAATACAAAGAAACAAGTGTCACCTTGCCAATCAGAGATGGCAAACATGAAAGCAATTTACAACCAGAAAATCTTCTGGTGGATGAACAGGACCTGGATATCTGACTACCCTTTTAATAGTGCTAAATCAAGTGTGGAAACACTGATGTAGCCCAGTTCCTGAAGGATGTCATGTAAGAAGAGACATTACCATTTTTCTCTTAAAGCTACTTTGAATGAAATGGTATTTCAAATGCTAACTATTAAGCAGGCTCAAGGGCAGAGATTCACAAGGTTACTCAAATTAGTCAAGAGATTTCTCAAATTAAAGGAGTAGGCTCAGAAGTAAAAAGCAGGCATTTGTTTCATGAAATATATAAGACCTTAACATGAGAAGTTAGAAAATTATGTTGTTTTCTCTTATTTATTGAGAATTCTCTAAAAAATAGTCATAGCTAAGTTACTCTAGTTCTTCCTGTGACTTAATGGTGAACACTATTTTCCACACCCCCCTCTCAGCTGCTGGTTCAAATATACGAAATAACCTCGGACAACGGAACAGTGTTTAGTTTATTTTTTTTAGCTAAGGATCAGGTCAACTGGGTACAATGAAATAATTTTTCCAAGTACTTCTTCCTGCAAACATACATTGCCGCCACTACCACCCCCTTTCCCTCCTCCACCGCAAGAATTTAGTAACTAAAAAATTGGGAATAAGGAGTACAGGAATGGGTAGTATAATAGGGGAGACAGACCTTAAGCCTCCACAGCGGATACCCCAAATTAGGATCTCTGTTGAAAAACCTTGTTGTTTTTGTCCCAGCACTGAGAAGATATTCAGCAGGCAGGCCTTGTGTTTGTGAAATGTAACGAATCTGAAACATCAAAACCATTAAAACACTGATTTGGAGTGGAAAGGGAAAATATTAAAAACTTCTACACTAAGACATTATTAGCTCTAGTCAAATCAATACAAATAAAATTTATCTGTAGATACATATATGTGTGTGTGTGTGTGTGTGTGTGTGTGTGTGTGTGTGTGTGTGTGTATGCAAACCCACTCACAGGTGATTCCCAAATATTTATTCAGTTATTTCCGTGTAACTGTATCTGTTATTTACAAGGAAAACTCAGTTTTGAAAATTTTGTGTATAGCCATATTTTGCTTTTTTGTAGATTTCTGATACAAAGTTCAGAAAACTTCAGGAGATTTTTAGGACAGAAAAGAATAATTTCTAACAAACAATCTCATGGATCAACAATTTTTCTGTTTCATTTGTTGATATATCATCAAACTGAAAAAAATCAGGAAAATGTTTTTATAAGCTTCTTTCTTCCTTGGTTACTCTAGCTCACTACTCTAAATTGTCATAGAGCTGCTCTCTCATACCATAAAATTAAATACTAATTCAGTTTCTCTATCGCTACATCACTAGGGGCAGGCATTATGTTCCTTCAATCAACATTTACTGAATACCTACTATGAACTAACCTAGTTAGTTCAGAACTAACCTAGTTCTCAAAGTCTGGTCTGGGGACCCCAAGGACCCCTAGATCCTTTCAGGGAGTCCATAAACCAAAACTATTTTTTAGATAATACTCAGAAGTTATCTACCTTTTTCATTCCCCTAAGGGTATACAGTAGAGATTTCTAGATAGGATGTGTGATGATGTCATTGCTCTAATGGCTAATTAAACATGTGCTTGTATGTAGTTGTGTTTTAAAAATTTCCCAGTTTTATTTTTCAACATTTGTTTGCTTCCACAATTCTAATGACCCAAGGAAGCAACAGAAGAGGTGATTTGCTTTTCTCTCCACTACTGAGAGTGATACAAGAGGAAATTTTTTTTAACCACCTCTTCCATATTTGAATGGCTGTACTTAAGGTAAAATTAGAGAGAGACGTGTAAGCCAGGAAATAAATCTTACTTCCCACCTCTCTCCCTAAAAACTTCAGTTTTAATGTCTTTTTTTTTTAAGTTACATTTTTTTTTTTAAGATTTTATTTATTTTTTTTACTTACTTAATTTGAGAAGGAGAGTGTGTGTGTAAGCCAGAGTAGGGGTAGAGGGCAAAGGGGGGAGGGGAGAGAGGGAATCTCAAGCAGACTCCATACTAAGTGTGGAGCCTGAAGCAGGGCCCTATCTCATGACCCTGAGATGATGACCTGAGACGAAATCAGGAGTCCCATGCTTAACTGACAGCCACCCAGGTGCACTCAGTTTTAACTTCTAATTCAGTATGTACTAATAAATATAATCTATACAAACAGAGCTCTTTGGGATCCTCACCAATTTTTTAGCAGTGTAAAGCAGAGGTCAGCAAACTAGAGCCTATAGGCCAAATCTGGCCTGCTATCATGAGGTAATTTCAGGTAACAGCATGATATTACTCTTGAATCTGTGGAAGCTACATAATGGAAGCCAATACAGCATTAACAAAATGGGGGAAAAAAATTAATAACATTTTGAATATGAACTTCTTTTGCATACAAAAATAGTGAAATATTTTTTAAAATCCAGAATAAAATTTGTGCAATAAAATACTACTCAGACATTTAAAACAAAAGAGTGAAGGGCACCTCAGTGGCTCAGACAGGCATCCGACTCTTTATTTTGGCTCAGGTCATGATCTCAGGGTCTTGAGATCGAGTCCCAGGTCGGGACTAGATGTACTCTAGATGTACTAGGCGTAGAGCCGGCTTAAGATTCTCTCTCTCCCTATCCCTCTGCCCCTCCCCACCCTGCTTGCTCTTATGTGCACACTCACGCTCTCAAAAGAAGTAAAATAAATAAATGACAGAATAGAAATATAATTATTGACACATAAAGATATGTCACAATATACCAAGTAGGAAAGCAGATTACAAATTAAATAATCTCACTTTAAAAAAAAACTACATTTCACTGATTCTAAGAGGCACATTTTTTTCACACTAACATCTTTGAAATTAAGATATGTCTCACGACTGATAACTATCACGGTTTAACTGGCAGATTCTTTCTTATAGGTACAGAAAAAGGGTGTATCTTTCAATCAGTAGTGTCTTAAATTTGACCAAATACAGTATATATGCTCCTCTATATCCTTAAGTTAATCATGTGGAATAGAACTATATATAGCACATATATTCATTCATTCTTTTAGTAAGTACTTATTGAGCGAGGCACTGGTGATTTTAAAAATAGACACGGTTCCTGCTCTCATAAACCTTGCAGTCAAGTGAGGGAGACAGACACTGAATATTCAAACTGAATTGGCATTCTGAAAAAAAGAAATAGGCTTCTATAAAAACACACAGCAAAGGAACCCAAGCTAGGCTGGGGACTGGTAAGGAAAAGCTCCTTGAGAAAGTAACACTTGAGTGAATAAATGAGTAGGCACTGACTAGATGAAAGGAATGGGTGGTATAGAAGCATTACAGACTATGAGAACATTATGTACAAGGGGCCTTTGCTGGCAGGATACATATTCTTAACCAGTGCTGAAATGATGCCAATGGTGCTAGAGCACAAAAAGCAAGAAGAAATGGTATAAGATCAAACAGAAGGAGAGAGAAAGGGGAAGGACAACCTATGTAGGGGCTCAGAGGCCACATTAAGAATTTAGCCCTTCATTTTAAAAGTATTTAAAAAAACATTGAAGAGCAGGGAAATAGCATGATCAAATTTGTGTTTTGTAAAAATCACTCTGTAAAAAAACTGGAGATCTCGGTCATATTGTATAATTATAAATAGATTATATATATAATTTATATATTATGTATATAGATTATATTGATTATATATCAAATATTACATGTATATATTATAATGTATATATTACGTGTAAAAGTATTATATAATTATTTACTTAGTATCTGCTTCCCATCACCAAACTATAGCCTCCATGAGGACAAGTACAATGTTTTATGCAGTACTATATCCCCACAGTCCAAAGTAGGTACTCAATAAATACATGATGAAAATTAACATATTATATACATAAATACAAAATATGCCAAATCATAATAGAGTCACCTCTGAAGGGTGGAACTACTAGAGGTTGAAAGTTTTATCTCTTGGCTTACTGCATCTTTTCTAATTTTTTCTATAATCATGCACTTAAAGGAATTAAAACATTTAAACAGAATGAGTTTCATTGTGAAAGTAGAATGGGAAGCTATCCTCCAGATATCGCTTTTAATACAGCTTATAATATAGCAAAAATGAAAGCCCTATATTTATGCAAATGAAGCACTGCCATTTGTTATTTAAATAATTAAAATGTCAATAAATCTGAAGCTATTAACTAATATTTCAAGAATCACAAATACCTGCTATAAAATTTCTGGGTTACAGTGGGTTACAGTGGGTTAAAGCCTCTGCCTTCAGCTCAGGTCATAGTCCTTATATTTATGCAAATGAAGCACTGCCATTTGTTATTTAAATAACTAAAATGTCAATAAATCTGAAGCTATTAACTAATATTTCAATAATCACAAATACCTGCTATAAAATCTGCTATACGGGGGGCCCCTGGGTGGCTCAGTGGGTTAAAGCCTCTGCCTTCAGCTCAGGTCATGATCTCAGGGTCCTGGGATCAAGCCCCACATCGGGCTCTCTGCTCAGTGGGGAGCCTGCTTCCCCCTCTCCCTCTGCCTGCCTCTCTGCCTACTTGTGATCTCTTTCTCTCTCTGTCAAATAAATAAATAAAATCTTAAAAAAATAAATAAAATAAAATAAAATAAAATCTGCTATAGTATTCATGAAAAACCTTTAGCTGATATCATACTTAATAGTGAAAGACTGAATATTTTCCCCCTAAAATCTGGAAAAAGACAAGGATTTCTGCTTTTACACTTCTATTCAATACTGTTACTACTACTTTAATACAAAGCAATTAGGTAAGGAAAAAAAAAGGAATTTAGACTGGAAAGGAAGATGTAAAACTATTTTTATTTGTAGATGGCATGATCTTGTAGTTAGAAAATTGTAAGGATTCCATCAAAACTATTAGAACTAGAATTCTATCAGAAAACTACTAGAGAGCGGTGCCTAGGTAGCTCATTTGGTTAACCAACTGCCTTTGGCTCAAGTCATGATCCCAGAGTCCTGGAATCGAGTGCTGCATCGGGTTCTCTGCTGAGCAGGAGTCTGCTTCTTCCTTTGACCCTCTCCCTTCTCATGTTCTCTCTCTCTCTCTAATTAAAAAAAAAAGAAAGAAAGAAAAGAAAACTACTAGAGGGGCACCTGGATGGCTCAGTCAGTAGAGTATACAACTCCTGATCTTGGGGTCATGACTTCAAGCCCCACATTGGGCAATACAGATTACTTAATAAAAATAAATAAATAAGTAAAAGAACCTTAAAAAAAGAAGGAAAAACTACTAGAAAAAGAGTTCAACAAGTTTGAAGAATAAATGATCAATTACAAAACTCACTGTATTTCTATATGTTAGCAATGAATAACCTGAAAATAAAATTAAGAAAATAATTTCATTCACCACAGCATCAAAAAAAAATAGAATACTTAGAAATAAATTTAATAAGAGAAATGTGAAACTTGTACTCTGAATATTACGAAATGTTGCTAAAGAAAACCTAAAAAATCTGGTCACATTTATGGGATCAGAATATTGTTAAGATGGTGATACATCCCAGAGATTCAATGTACTCAACTTTTTAAACAAAACAACCAATAATTATTTTGCAGAAAAAAAAAAACACCCTAAAATTCATATGGAATCTCAAGGGCCCCTGAATGCCAAAACAATCTTGAAAAGGAACAAAATTAGAGGACTCATACTTCCTGGTTTCAAAACTGACCACAATACTACAGTAATCAAAACAGTGTAATACTTGCATAAAGACAGCTATATAGATCAATGGAACAGAACTTACAGTCCACAAATACATCATTGTATTTATGGTCAATTGATTTTTTATAAGGATGCAAAAAAAGGTAGGGAAAGAACAGTCTTATAGCAAATGGTGTTGGGAAAACTGAATATCCACATGCAAAACAATGAAATTGAACCCTTGCTTTATTCTATGTGGAAAACTCAACTTAAAATGGCTCAAAGACCTAAAGGCAAGAGATAAAACTATAAAAATCTTAGAAGAAATAGAAGAAAAGCTTCATGACTTTGTATTTGGTAATAATTTCTTGGATATGATACCACAAGTACAAGCAACAAAAGGAAAAACAAATTGGACTTCATCAAAATCAAAAACTTTTATGCAAACAATGCATCAACACAGTGAAAAGGCAACCGTAAGGAACGGAAGAGAGTTTTTGCAAATTACATATCTGATAAGGGATTAATACCCAGAATATACACAAACTCCTACAACTCATTAACAACCCAATTCAAAAATGGGCAATGGACTTGAGTAGACCTCTCTAGATTCATTTACTTATTTTTAGAGCACTGGAGGGAGGAGATTCGTCTGTGTAGGGGGGAAGGGGAGAGGGAGAGTGAGAGTGAGACTCTCAAGCAGATTCCTCACGGAGCACAGAGCCTGACTTGACTTCATCTAATGACCTCAAGATCATGACCTGAGCCAAAATCAAAAGTTGGATGCTCAACTCACTGAGCCACCCAGGCACCCCTTGAGTAGACTTCTCTAAAGAAGATATACGGGTATCTAGTAAGCACATAAAATGATGCTCAACATCACTAGTTGTTAGAGAAATGGAAATCAAAATCACAATGAAATTATCACTTCACATGCATAAGGATGGCTGCTATTTAAAAATAAAAATAAGGAAAAGAAAATAACTAATGTTGGCAAGGATGTAGAGAAATTGGAACTCTAGTGTAATGCTGGTAGGAATGTAAAGTGGTGTGACCGCTGTGAAAAAGTTTGTTTAAACATAAAATTACCATATGACCCAGCAATTCTACTTCTAGCTATATATCCCCCAAAACTGAAAATAGGAACTTAAACACTTGTATGCCAATGTTCATAGCTCCATTTTTCACAACAGCCAAAAGATGATAACTCAGTGTCCATCAACACACAAATGGACAAACAAAATGTGGTAATCATATATACAATGGAACATTATTCAGCCATAAAAAGTTATGACATTCTGATACAGGCTACAGCATGGATGAAAAACATGCTAAGTAAAAGAAGTCCATCTCAGAAAACCACACATTGTATGTGATAAATATGATAAACTACAATAGGCAAATCTACAGAGGCAGAAAGTAGATTAGTGGTTGCCAGGGGTTGGGGAGGCAGGGGTTAGATGAGAATGGGCATTGACTGCAGATTAGGTATAGGGTTTCATTACAGAGGGATGAAAATGCTCTAAAACTGACTATGCTGATGCCATGGTGATGGTTTACAGGCCTGTGAACATCCTAAAAATCAGGGAGTTGTACACTTTAAATGGCTGAATTAAATGGTATATGAATTGTATCTCAATATAAGTTGTTTTAAAGAAACTTAACTATAGGGGCGCCTGGGTGGCTCAGTGGGTTAAAGCCTCTGCCTTCGGCTCAGATCATGGTCTCAGGGTCCTGGGATTGAGCACCACATCTGGCTCTCTGTCCAGTGGGGAGCCTGCTTCCCCCTCTCTCTCTGTCTGCCTCTCTGCCTACTTGTGATTTCTCTGTCAAATAAATAAATAAAATCTTAAAAAAAAAAAGAAAGAAAGAAAGAAACTTAACTATAAGAACAGAGATCCTGCAACAGAAATCTTTTTGTATAACCAGAGATGCACCAAGATAACCTATCCCCATCCTGCTCTACAACAGCAGTATCCTATTTATTCAGCATGGGAAAAACGACTTCCTCCTACCACCCACAGTTTCACATCTATGCACTAGGCAAAAATTCTCTCAAAACTATCAGATCATTTCTTTATTTAAAAGAAACCCCAGTTGTACCTTAGCTTCTAAACCTAATTTCATTTGGCTCCACTTCCTAGGAAAATTAACAGTACCAATCTGTTTACAAAGGTTGAAGTTTGGCCTAGGAATGGCATTTGGGGGGCTATAACTGCTCAGAGCAAGGTTTCTTAATTAGGGATCCATGAATCCCCTAAATTTGTACTCAAAATACTGTATATAAATTTTTCTGAGAAGATCCATACCCATCTTTCATCAGATTCTCAAAACGGTCTAAGGCCCAAAAAGGAGAATCAATGGCTTAGTTTAACCAACTGTATTTCTGCATCATTTATCTCCCTCACACTTTGTCACCGTAAAATAAGAAAGCTGGCTTCTCTCTCACAGGTAGAAGAAAGGCTAAATCACAAAGCTCAAGGTGACCAGTTACTTATTACATGAGCAACTCATTTTTTGTTTCAATCAAAGGCATGCCCAGAGAGTCAGATTTTTAGACGGTGGATCTAAAATGAACCAAGGAATCAAAATTCTAAGTTGAATAGGAGAAAATACTGTTTTACTCTTTTTTACTTTTAATAATTCCAGAAAACCATTTTTTTCTTTAAAAATGAAAAACAAAAATCCTCATGTACCTACTACTATGTGTCAGACATAATGTCAGGAGCTGAGGATACACTAGTAGAATCAAACAGTCTATGCCCTTTTAAAGAGGTTATAGCATAGTAATTAGAACCTTTCTTTTTTTTTTTTTTAAAAGAACAAGAAATAAGAATTCACAATTTACATCATGGCAAAACCCTTTCCCTCAGGACCAGCTCCTTGGGAAACTGTAGCATATCCTATAAAGCTTCTCTGTTTTGACACACAGACCATCTTCTATTACAATACTTTTCAATTCATATGATTGCCCTCCTAAATCCTATTTTACAGAAACCCAGTATACATCACAGCTTCCAGGGCCCAATGGATTTCAATATGTAGAGAGTACTTATTTCAGCATATGTCATGTATAAAAGGAAGTAACAGCTCTGAATGAGACAAAGTTCACTCTTAAAATTCCAATTCCTCATCCTTCTTTACTTTCATATCTTAAAAACCCCCAAGACACATTTGTTAACCAAAGCCAGTCTCTAAGACAGATCCAGAAAAGTACCAATCTAAGGTAATATGAAATAAAAAAACTTAAAATTTTGAATTGCAGACATAATACCCGACTGAGAAACAGGTAGAGAAAATTCTAGTCTTCAAAAAAATCCTTTGTATTGGACTACTCTTTCCCTAATATCTAAATACTTCACTAGTAAGTACTTCTCTTCCTCTAGAATCTATTTCACTAGTAAATACTTGCATTCTATTTCCATCCAAATATACGCTCTTACCTGATCATATTCTGAAGCACCAGGATAAAGAGGCCATCCCAGGAACAGCTCAGCTATCACACAGCCCAATGACCACATATCAATAGCTTCACAAAACGGTAATCCAAGAATAATCTCAGGGGCTCTAGCAAAAACAAAAATAGCAAATTAAAAAGCAAACATCACTTGGGGAAATTAACTATGTTGACTAAGTCCTGTTTTAGTATCAGCTCAAGGTATATATTGATTTAAAGAAAGTGAAAACTATCTTTGATATAAAATCCATCATTTGAAACTTCTGGGGCCAGATGTGTTTTGGAATTGAAAATTTTTTTGAATTTTAGAAAGGTATCACCATACATAAAATTACATATTGCATAGTAATCCCAATGGAGTTTAGGGAAGTACCCCAAAGTCAAACACATTAGTATTTCCACAAGACAAATGAACAGTCATACTAAGTTGGCTAAATAAAGACTTAAATAGCCTTACATTAGTTCAAGAAATGAAATAAATTTTGCCAATAAATGAGCTTATACCAAACATAAAAAAGTTTTTAAATTTTGAAATCTGAATTTTGAAATCACATATAAGGGATCACAAATTTATTCTTTTTATTCTTAGCACCTTTTTAATTATAGAAAAAAAATTAAATGACCTGATCAATAAATAACCCTTGGTAACTGAAATGCCTTCTATGGAGATACAGTGGTTGAAAGTGCTATGGAAATATTCACCTCCATTAATGCTCCAAGTGAGAAACCTAACTCTAGGGAGCGTTAAAGAGAAGACTAACATAATACCATAAACTAAAAGCTTTATATATATATATATATATATATAAAAACATTTATATATATATAAAAACATTTATATATATATAAAAACATTTATATATATATAAAAACATTTATATATAATATATAAATATATATATGTTTTTATATATATATAAAATTTATATATATTTATATATATAAATTTTTATTATATAATTAATATAAATTTAATATAATTTATGTTATATATAAATTTATTATATTATATATAAATTTAATATAATTAAATATAAATTTAATTATATTTAATTAATATAAATTAAAAAATATAAATTTTTATAAAAATTTATATATATATATATATATATATATGAACATATCTAAGGCAAAATTATTACCCACTTATAGAGGAAACTGGGGCAAACAGAGTTAGTAATTTGCCCAAAATCACACTTAATAAGTGGAAGGGCTAGAATTTGAACCCTGGCAATCTGTGCCCAGAGTTGTATTGTACTATCTCCAAATAAGTAAAAGTTGAATATATCCACCTATAAAAATCCATTTGGCATGGTGGTATACGTGGTATTTTTCAAACCATGACTAAAATTCTAAGATAAATGGGTTTAAAAGGGGGATGATAATAACAAGTATTATTAATATCAATAATAATAAAAGATGACACTTATATAGTACTTGCTCTGTGCCACACACTGTTCTAAGTTCTTTACAAATGTGGTCACTTACTCCTTACAACAATCCTATGAAAGTAGATACTACTACTGTTAAGTCATCAATTCTATTTTTTTTTTTTAAGTAGATTCCATGCCCTGCATGGAGCCCAGCGTGGGGCTTGAACTCACAACACTGAGATCAAGACCTGAGCTGAGATCAAGAGTTGGACGCTTAACCAACTGAGCCGCTCAGGCGCGCTAAGTCATCAATTCTAAGGTGCATGATTTTTTTTTCATATTTTAACATCTCTAAAATCAAGAAAATTCTTACAAATGATGATGTTTTTTGCTTAATGGCAGTGCTTTTACTTTCTTATTGGTACATAAATGTTTCATCTTCTAATCAATGGTATCTTAGATGCTATGTAATAAAGTATCCTTTTCATTTTACAGATGAAGAAACTGGGCACTGAGAAGTTAAGTAACTCACCCAAGGCCACACAATTACTAAATGATGGAGCACAGGCAATCTGAATCTAAGAGCTGAGCTCATAAACATTTTTTCGTCATCTCCACACAATTTCCTTCCTTCTTACAAGTCACAGAATTGGAATCTTTAAGGGCATACCAGATCCAGACCCTTTGGCAGATCTCTCTCCACAAGGAACCCTCTAAACGGGCTGTGTCCCCTCATGGAGTGCCTAGGTTTCTCCAACTTTTAAGTATTATGTGCACACTGTTGCTCTGGGGCAGGAACTGTATAAAGATATTTCCCTAAATAAGAATATCCTCCTCAAAGTAATTTTCTAAGTAAGTAGCCCCTAGAAAATAAGATAAATTGGAGGACTTCATAGGATCCAAAGGCTTTCCTGATCCTAGTACAGAAAGAGCAGAAGACTGATCCAGGCTTGGAGACTTCCACTATTTGACAGCTATCGGTGGAAGGACTAATATCACCAGTTTTTATACTAATTGATGTGAACTGTGGTTTTATTAGCCAAAGAAACAAACTTCAAAAGGGATATTCCTGTTGCAGGTGGCTAGAGCCACATATTACTGATGGAGTTTCAGAGTTTAATTAAATCCCAACCATGATAGCATGTTTTTGTTTTTGTTTTTTTTAAAGATTTTATCTATTTGACAGAGAAACACAGCGAGAGAGGGAACACAAGCAGAGGGAATGGTAGCGGGAGAAGCAGGCTTTCTGCAGAGCAGGGAGCCCGATGTGGGGCTCGATCCCAGGCCCCTGGGATCTGACCTGGACCGAAGGCAGACGCCTAACGACTGAGCCACCCAGGTGCCCCATGATAGCATGTTTTTAAGATGACACAAGTTTAATAGCATTAATAAACTAGAGCATAAGAGATCCAGATACATAAAAGCTTTTCTAAAATTGAAAAGGGACAAAATTTTTACTTTCAGTGAGCAGAATCATTAATTTCCAAGTTCATGACAGTGCCAAAAATAGCTGGCAGGGAGAGCACGAATGGCTTTGTGCCAAAATAAAAACTAGGCTTAGAACATTCCTAAGCATCAACTGAAGAGCAGCAGATTGATTTTGCCATTCCCACTATACCAGGAAGACATTTTAAAATCCAAAGGTAGGTCATGGGGAGGGGTAGGCCACCCAATAACTTCTTTCTTTAGAAAGGTAGCAATAATATGTGATCATTGTTAGGCTTCCAAAGCTTAAAGTTTCAGAGAAATTAAGAAAAACACTAAGCCAGCCCCTAAATCCCATTAGACAAAAAAACCCCTAAAGACTGGCTGGAATCAGTTTTCCCATTTGGTTTCACTCTGCTTCTGCTACAAAAGCAGCAAAGGATTTCCAGCAAAAACTCACTTAAAACAGTACTCTACTATATCTACAATACAAAAAGGTAAATATCAAAGGGAAAAAAATGAAAGTAAAAATAAGGTTGCTCAGTCTATTGAGGGATTTTCACTATCATTAGAAACTAGAAATGCTGACTGACCTAAACTCTAAGAAGCAAAAAGACTGAGGTTATTTTCTTTTACTGAACACAACAAAACATTTAAGGCAGGTTCATTTCTCAAGACTGAATGTTTTACTTTCTGAATTCAAATTATAATTCTTGGTAGTATCTTCATGACTGTATCATCTTTCCCCTTGGCCTCCATTATTTCTCAATCCCTCAATACAAACTCTCAACACTAAAATTCTGCTTCCACTTCATCTGTATAAGGGAGGCTGAGTGAGGTTAATTACTCTTCTAGGCCCCTCTCCAGCTTTGACATTCTAACAACTGAACATTTAAAAGATGACCTATAGAAGCATAGAGAAGAGAAGGGAAAAACCCAAACTGGCAGTATTCACTTTTGTAGGAAAATGGCATTAATTGTACTTTGGACATAGTGGTCTCCTCTTTGAAAATAAATCCCATCCTTAAAGAACAAATACTAAACAGGCTCTACTGACTAAAACCAGGTGGCTGAAATAGCAATTCTTGCCTTTTGATTTTCCAGCTTCAAATCTCTTAAAACTAAAAAATTCCTCCATAGTCATAAAGCATTATTTCACTAGGACATGGAGCAAGTTGTGGTTAGGATCACTTAACAGCACAAATTAATCTCTTATTGTCATGAACACTCTTGTTTCTTCCTGCCATCTCAGAGGCATCAAACTTACTTACCAGATCAGAGATATTACATAAAACCTAACTTCCTGCATCTGTGGCTTAGGTGAAACTGTAGTATGTTTACTGGTCCAGGATAAACTGAAAATATGGTTTCCTTCTCTAGCCCTTGTCCTTCCATACATAACAAATATAGTGATCTCAACTTTAATAAAGCCAGCTGATTTGTTCAGAATGGAAAAGCACTGAGCTTGTAAGCATGGCAAACCTTTGTGCCTAAACTCAAGCCTCAAAGACAGCAACTTCTTTGGAAGTAGTCTGCATACACATTTATAGTGTCCAGGAAAAAAAATCTATTATTTCCATTGCCTAAGGCATTTAGCCATGCCCATGGCAAAAAGAGACAGTATGGTGGCAAAAATTTATGTCAACTGATAACATTTTGGCATGTAATCAGGAAGATGAAGCAATGTAAACTAAAAAGGAAGGTAAGAGGAAGTCTGGCTTTGGAGCCAGGATGTTTCACTGGCCAAAGGGATTTCACAGAGGTTTTCTGAAAGACACCAGGGAGAGAACTTAAAAGACTCTAAAAGAAACACAAAAAGGACCACTATGGATAAAACTAATGGTAAAGAAGGAATGCCT
>CM053606.1:83686302-83704903 GCA_028646535.1 Procyon lotor | reverse complement strand
CATGTAATCAGGAAGATGAAGCAATGTAAACTAAAAAGGAAGGTAAGAGGAAGTCTGGCTTTGGAGCCAGGATGTTTCACTGGCCAAAGGGATTTCACAGAGGTTTTCTGAAAGACACCAGGGAGAGAACTTAAAAGACTCTAAAAGAAACACAAAAAGGACCACTATGGATAAAACTAATGGTAAAGAAGGAATGCCTGAGCTGCTATTCCATTGGCCTGAGGTTCATTATCAAGTATTACTATGACACAAGAGCACACTCATGTTAAATTCTAAATGAAAAAAAAAATCCTAAATGTAGTTTAAAGCCCTGGATACTGAACTTCAGGATGCACAGTAATTACTCAGTAATATGCAGAAAGAACTCCTGTTTTTTGGGGTTTTTTTTTAAGATTTTATTTATTTATTTGTCAGAGAGAGAGAGAGCACAAGCAGGCAGAGAGGCAGGCAGAGGCAGAGGGAGAAGCAGGCTCCCTGCTGAGCAAGGAGCCCAATGTGGGACTTGATCCCAGCACCCTGGGATCATGACCTGAGCCAAAGATAGCTGCTTAACCAACTGAGCCACCCAGGCATCCTCAGGTAAACTGAGCTCCATTCACAATCACCCCTCTAGTAAAGAACTAAATGCAATGGATCTACAGGATGATTTGTTGAAAAGTAATTACCAATGAACCTAAAATTCTGAAAATCATATTTCCTGTAAAAACAAAACATAATTGAATTACTCCAATGACAGCTTAAATTAAATCAAAAGGATAGGGCGCCTTGATGGCTCAGTCGGTTAAGCATCTGCCTTTGGCTTAGGTCATGATCTCAGGGTCCCAGCATCAAGCCCCAAAAGTCCCATGTCAGGCTCTCTGCTCAGCAGGGAGTCTGCTTTTCCTTATCACTCTCCCATGTGCTCTCCCTCTTTCTCAAATAAATAAAATCTTTAAAAAAAAAATAATCAAGGGGCGCCTGGGTGACTCAGTCAGTTAAGCATCTGCCTTCATCCTGGGATTCAGCCCCACATCTGGCTTCCTACTCAGCAGGGAGTTTGCTTCTCTCTCTCTCTCCTTGCTGTTCATGCTCTCTCTCTCTAAAAAATTTTAAAAAAAAATTCTTAAAAAAAAAATACATCAAAAGGACAGGGAAAGGGGCAAAGACTAGCAATCTAACACTGAAAATTATTCACATGAATGACTTAGTAGAGAAAGCTAAGCAGCCATTTACCCTTCAAATCTCCTTTACCCTTTGAAAGAAAATTCCATCAAAATTATTTCACAAAATAATTCTTACTTCTATTACTTTTTCAATCTTAACATTGCTTCCATTGCCACAGACAAGACAACTAGTTAAAGAACACCTGCAGGCACTGACTAGAGAAGAGATCAAGAAGCAAGAGCTAATCAGCCTCCACACCCTTCAGCAGTGCCCTTCCTCCTACCTTCCCAATGTTCCAAAGGAGATGCGGAGCTGAGCTCTTAAGTGCACCTGTAGAGTGTTTCTGTATATATACCTGAGTGGGTGGTGGTGGGATTGCTCAAACGAGAATACGAAGAGAAAAAGTAATTGGAACCTAAATCTTCCAAGTCGTGAATAACTAAATGGAGGTGAGATTCTCAAAATCAGCCAAACTGCCTAGAGCATCATGAAATGAGAAACCAAGGCTGTAGGAATCTCTTTACTCCATCTCACTCAAGTAAGAATAATCAGAGTTTTACAAAACTATAAAAGGAAAAGATAAAAATAGAGAAGAACGGATTGGAAGAAGTAATGCTGTGAAGATGTCATTACTACCCAAAGTGACTTACAGATTCAGTGCAATCCCTTCAAAAACCAATGACATTTTTTGTAGAAATAGAAGAATCCATCATAAAATTCATATGGAATCTTAAGGGACTCCAAATAGCCAAAACTTGATTCTAAAATTTTAAAACTTATTGCCAAGCTATAGGTAGTCAAGACAGTGTAGTACTGGCATAAAGACAGATATGCGGACCAATGGAATAGAACAGAGAGCCAAGAAATAAACCGTTGTATTTGTGGTCAATGAATTATGACAAATGTCAAGACCTTTCAATAGAGAAAAGATAGTCTTTTAAGCAAATGGTACCAGGAAAACTGAATATCCACAAGCAAAAGAATGAAACTGGATCCCTAATTTACACCATATACAAAAATTAACTTACAAATAGATCAGAGATCCAAATGCAAGAGTTATGTCTATATTCTTATGTTCTTTTAAATAAAGAGCTAAAAACTATAGAACTCTTACAAGAAAACCAAAGGGAAAAAGTTTCATGACATCAGTTTGACAATGATTTCTTATATAAAATATCAAAAGTATAAGCAACAAAAACACCAAATGAACTTCAATAAAATTTAAAACTTCTGTGTAAATACCACTGACAAAGTGAAAAGGCAACCCCATAGAATGAAAGAATATATTTGCAAATCATCTAGCTGCTGATGGATTAATACCTAGAACTCTTACAACTCAACAACAACAAAAAAATTTAATTCAAAAATGGATAAAGGACTTGAATAGACATTTCTCCAAAGAAGATACACAGATGTCCAATAAATGAAAAGATGCTCGGAGTACCTGGGTGGCTCAGTGGTTAAGCATCCTTCAGCTCAGGTCATGATCCCAGGGTCCTAGGATCGAGCCCCGCATCAGGCTCCCTGCTCCATGGGAAGCCTGCTTCTCCCTTTCCCACTTCCCCTGCTTGTGTTCCCTCTCTCTCTCTAATAAATAAATAAAATCTTTTTAAAATAAAATAAAAAAATAAATGAAAAGATGCTCAACATCACTAATCATTAGGGAAATGCAAATCAAAACCCCATGAATACCATTTCATACACATAAGGATGGCTATTATCCCGACTTAAAAAAAAAAACAAAAAACAAGTGTTGATGAGGAGGTGGAGAAATTGGAGTCCTTATGCATTACTAGCAGAAAATAGTTTGGTGGTTCCTCAAAAAGTTAAACATAGAATTACCCTATGATCCAACAATTCTACTTTTAGCTATATACCCAAAATTGAAAACAGGGACTTAAACTCATGAACACTAATGTTCTTCGTAGCATTATTCATAATAGCCAAAACTGGAAACCCAAGAGAATGGATAAACAAAATCTAGTACATACATGCACTGGAATATTATTTAGTCACAAAAAAGAATGAAATTCTGATACATTTTATAGTATGGCTTAACTTTGAAAACATTACGCTGAGTGAAATAAGCCAGACACAAAGGGACAAATATTGTACAATTCTACTTACATAGTATCTAGAATAGGCAAATGCATAGAGACAGAAAGTCAAATAGAGGTTACCAGGAGTAGGGGGAAAGGTAGGAGTTATTGCTTAATGGTCAAAGAGCTTCTGTTTTGGGTGATGAAAAAAATTTAGAAATAGTGGTGATGGTTACACAACACTATGAATGTCCTTAATATTAGACACTGAATGGTACATTTAAAAATCGTTAAAATGGTAAACTTCATGTTAGGCAGATTTTACACAATTAGGAAAAAATATGTAGATGGCATATCTTCTGAGCCTTGTACAGGTCAAAATATCCTATTATTTTTAAACATAATATAAAATTCTAAGCTCAGACTTTCTACTCACTCAGAAGTTAATATAGGCATTTGAAAGATTTAGACATTTCTCCTGATAAACACATTTGGATTACTTATTTTTTTGTTTATTGTTTCACTTCTTGATTGGGTGAGTGGACAATCTGTATTTTGTTTTTTTTTTAAAGATTTTATTTATTTATTTGACACAGAGAGAGACAGAGATCACAAGTAAGCAGAGAGGCAGGCGGGGGGGGGGGGGGGGGGGGGGGGGGGGGGGGGGGGGGGGGGAAGCAGGCTCCCTGCTGAGCAGAGAGCCCGATGCAGGGCTCGATCCCAGGATCCTGAGATCATGACCTGAGCTGAAGGCAGAGACTTTAAACCACTGAGCCACCCAGGCGCCCCGGACAATCTGTATTTAATGATCATTAAAATTAAGTATCAGATTCCTTAAAATTAGTAACTAGACAAATAGATAAATGAGGTACTGAGAAATAAAACTAATTCAAGAAGACGTCCTCCTTTTCTTTCAGTAAATCTCCTTGGTTATAGCACAGACAACATTGTTTATACCAGCATCTAAGAACTGACCTAATAATTATATTAAAAAGGTAGCTTTGTTAGACATTATCAATCTAGAAACATAAATCACTAAAGTATAAGCCACTTGGGTCAAGGGCATTCCAGAATAACCAAATAAGGTCATAACCAAGTAAGTTCGAACTATTATGGAGATGTTAAAACAGGAAGAGCCCTTAGCAATCATCAGATCCAATTCTATTACGAAAGAAAGAAAACGTCAAAGAATGAAATGTTGCTAGAGTTAAACCTGGAATTATTCCCAAGGCATCTTACCTGCCAAGAAAGGAACTTGGAAAAAGTAGCAGCATATGCCCAAATTCATTACAAATAAGTAAACATCTTTATAATTTTAAAGACTCTTTAAAATGGGAAAATTAGGTATAATGGTACTAAAGAAGGAACCAGATGCTAGTATAATTCAACTAGGAACAACCTTCAGAATTGGACTGCATTAATTTTTCTAGTGTTAAATAATAACTTCAGAAATAAGATAACATTACACATAGGAATGCCAGACAAGGAATGAAGTAAAACATATTATCCTATTCTACCTTGGAATCTGTAAATAAATTCATTGGTATATGTTAACTCTATGTAATAGATGTTAAAAACAGAGACAGATCTCTAAGATATGCTTTTTTAGCATTTGCCACTTGCCTGTAGTAACGTGACTGTAAGTAGGTTGAGCACACAGCTTTGGAAACGTGACTAGCAGAACCAAAGTCAATGACCTTCACTCGGTAGGGTTGGCGCACTGGATCGACCAGCATTATGTTTTCAGGCTTAAGGTCAGCGTGAATCAGACCAAGGCTCTTGAGCTTCATCAGGGCTGTGGCCACCTGCTGCAAAATTGGTCTGATGTACTTGAGTGGCAGTGGGCTAAACTTGTTCTGCTTTAGAAAATCATACAAGTTCTGCTCCAGCATCTCAAACACAAGGCAGGTGTGATTCTTATGCTGAAAGCACTCATAAGAACGAACAAAATTATACTCATCAGCATTTTCACTGCTTAGGCGAGAAAGGATGCTCACTTCAATCTGTCCTTGTCTGGCATAGGAGGGGTGGTTCTTCAAGATTTTAATAGCCACGATTTCCTTCGTGCTCCGCTTCCAGCACTTAGCCACCTGTCCAAATGTTCCCCGGCCTAGGAACTCCAACACTTCATAGCTATTGGTCATAGAGCAAAGGATCTCATGCTGGACCAGCTGGTAATCCCCTTCTCCGCTGGAACTGCTACTCTTTGTGGTCACAGTGGTGGTCGTGGCAGCAGCACCCACCACAGTCCTGTTTTGCAGCATGAGAGGGGGATGTTCTTCTATGATTTGCACGCTACCGTTGCTGTCAACTTCCTCACTTTTTCTTTTCAATCCACATTTTTGATATGGCTCAAGCAAAGAAACGTT
This sequence comes from Procyon lotor, assembly GCA_028646535.1. Taxonomy (NCBI): domain Eukaryota; kingdom Metazoa; phylum Chordata; class Mammalia; order Carnivora; family Procyonidae; genus Procyon; species Procyon lotor. The sequence goes on along the minus strand of CM053606.1, from coordinate 83,699,352 downwards.
GTTTCTGTGAGTCAGGGTCTGGCTGCTTTGGAAGGTTGATGGAGCAGCACTGGCCGAGCTATCAGCAGCTGTTACAACAATATGCTCCACTGCAGGAGCTGGGAGGAGGAGGCCCTGGTCGTAAGCAGGGATGTTGAAATTTGCTACCTGGTGAGAGGAGTTGGCTTGCCCTTGTGTAGCTGGGAGGGTTTTGCTGTGGGTATAATATTTGTCGTTGCTGCTCTGTCCAGAAACATCCCAGCCAGAGGGCTCTATTTTCAGTTTCTTCGCACTGCAGAAGGCACTCGACGACACTGATGGGGGGGAAAACACCTGCAGCTGTGATGCCATACCTACGTTGGGAGAGAGGAAGAATTAGACCCTAATTTTACATAGCCCCTCAATTAAGCGATCAGAAGAGTCTTAGTTTAGAAAAACCACAAGTAAAATATAACTATCTGCCTGGGGTTTTATTTCATACATCTTCCAAAACACGTTTCCTATTACAGAAGGATCAACTTTTTGGTCTAAAATCACACCCTTAATCACTCTTTGAGACTTAGCAACAGTTGGTCGTATTGTTAAAAGAGGATGAACATCTATGATGGTTTATAAAATAATAAGCATAATAGTAACAATGGCTTAGAGGAAGCCATTATCGTGTCAACAGTTGTGTCAGGTAGTTGTCTAAGTGTCAACTTAGTCGCTTAGTTGTCTAAGTGTCAAGTAGTTGCATTACATTACATGCATTACTCATTTAATTGTCACCACGACTCTTTGGAAAAGATACTATCATTATTTCCACTTTACAGATGAGGAAACTAAGACGCAGAGTGAGTGGATAAAGTAACTTGCCCAAAAGAACACAGCTATTAAGTAGCAGCATTGGAATTCAAACCCAAGCTCTTTGGCCCCAGAGCTCATTCCACAGCTCTGTGTTCACTCCTGCCCTGATGAACTTTTTGATCAATTATTTAAATTTAGACATAGATGGCACACTTATAAAATTTACAGAGAAATCAAATTTGGGCAGATACTCAATATATTGCTAAGTATCAGGTCCAAAAGGTCCACAATAGGGTAGAAACTACAAGACAAATCTAGTAGATGCAATTTAACACAAATAGAGAATCCTACATACTCCAAAATATGACTAGCACAAAGCACAAGGATAAGAAATACAAGGTTTAGTGGGAGCACATGTATATGAAAGACTTTCAGTTGGTAAGAGAAACATATAATAATGCCCCCCCCACACACACACCAAAAGCTAATTCAGTCTTAAACTACATTCATAGAAATAGTGTCCAGAATGTACTGGATAAAGTGAAAGCTATCTACTCTGCTGAGTTAACTATTTTAATAGTGTCTAGCTCTGTCCACTACAAAGTAAGAGGACCACAGATAAAATGGCCAGAAATCAAGATGATGTGAAGCCTATTGAGAGGATCTTCTGAAGAACCACAGAAGTTACTCTTAGAAAAATATGGAGAAAGGGGGTAAAACAGCCCAATTTTCTGTCTTGGAATATCCCATAAACCCCTTAAGCTCAATAAACCCCATGACTCCCAAAGCTAATACTTTCAGAAAAAAGTTCAAACAACTGACAGAGCATACAATCCATTTTGTATTTATCTTGTCCCTTCTCAACCATATAACCCTCAGCTGCCTTGGGGCTCTATATTAATTCTTCTTCTCTTGTCCATACTTTCCCTCTTCCCAATAACTACTTCCCAGGATTAGCCATCTGCAAAAGATTCTCAAATCTTTATTTCTAACGCAGACTTCTTTCTTAACTCCAAATTCTTAATTCCAAATAACCATTCCACACTGCAATTTGGGTACCTTGCAGACACCCCAAATTTAACATGTCCAAAATTAAACTTATGAGCCTCCACCCAACCCCTAGTCTTCTAACTCAATTATTATACTATATCCCAAGCCAAGTATCTGAGAGGCTATGAGTCTCGGTTTCCTCGTCTATAAACTCTGGTCATAATACCTACCTCATGGGGTTATTCTGAGGGGAATTAAATTATTTAATACATGTAAAGTGCTCAGTGCCTGGAATTCATTTAGTATTATTATCCTGAGTCCTCCTCCTCCCTTATTACTCCACCTCTAATCTATAACCAAATCTTACCAATTCTACCTCCTAAGTATATTTTGAAATCAGCCATTTTTTTCTACCCCTTTTGGGACCAATCTAGTTCAAACAGTCAGTAGCCTCCAAACTAATCTTGAATGCATTCTGGGGATCTTTGTTTTTAAACTATGCAAATCAGATGACTGCTCTTTCTTTCTTAACCACCTTCCTCCTCCTGCCTCCAGGGTTTTCCATTGCTTTGTGGATAAAATCCAAAATCCTCAATCTGCCTTAAAAAGCTCTCCAAAAAAAATCTCGTTGTTGTCTTCCAAAATCTCCCTACCTTGATTCCTCCATTCCAGCCATATCACCCATACTGCCTTTTTCAGTTCTTGTAAGGTCCTCTAATATGCTGAAGATTTTCTTCTGGGAAAACTATTCATTCACATACACACACCTCACAACTACCACCATCCCCTCCCCCCACTATGCATTCCCACAGCATCCTGTTCCTCCCTAACAACTCGAAATTATTTATTAATGTTACTCACATTTCCAGCTACAGTGTTAGTTCCATGATAGGTACCATATCGGTCTTGTTCTTTGCTTATATCTTCAGAAACTAGCACACAGACCCTGGCAGTATTCAGACATGCAATATTTGTTGAATGATTTTGAGCCCTGCCTACCAACCTCGTATCTACTCCCTACCACTCATATTAAATATTAAACTGCAGGATTTTCTAATGCTTGGTTTTATTTTTCAAATATCCTTCCCTTTTATCTGTGCATCTTTGAGATAAAGGGGGAGTCTCCACTCCACATACACATAGTATAATTTTACTAGTCATAAGAGAATAAACACACACAACAAGAAAGGAAGGAAGCATGACAAAGGATGTTACAGAACAGAAAAAAGCAATGTGTACATTTCTTTGTGCCTGAATGCAACTAAAAACCATCTGCACTGGACTAGACAGCTGGAACGAAGAACAAATCCTCAAGTCTTCAATTTCTAAAATGTGGTCTGGATTTACTTTAAACAAGAGTTTCCATAATTTATGTGAACCCTGAAGAGGAAAAAGTGTAAATTAAAAGCTAAAGCCAGTGCAATTTAACTCCGAGGCTATGAATTTACAAGTCTTCTTGTTCTGCCTCTATCACTGACATAATACCAAATTAAAATAAAAGAAAGGGGCACCTGGGTGGCTCAGTCATTAAGCATCTGGCTCTGGCTCAGGTCATGATCCTAGAGTCCTGGTCCAGGGTCCTGGGATCAAGCCCGCCTGCTCCAAGGGAAGCCTGTTCTCCCTCTCCCATTCCCCCTGCTTGTAGTACCTCTCTCGCTGTCTCTCTCTGTCAAATAAACAAATAAAATCTTTAAGGAAAAAAAAAAAAGAAAAGAAAAATGTGAAACCAGTAGCACCTTTAGAAAATTTACCTATTAAAACATATGTAAAAATACTTCTCATCTATTATAAAACTGAGCCAATTTTTGAACAATGAAAGGAAGCAAATTTTTGAAATTTGTTTTCCACTGCATATCTATTGCTACTAATTTTAAGAATCTATCAAGAAACAGGAGCACAGGGGTGCCTGGGTGGCTCAGTGGTTTAAGGCCTCTGCCTTCGGCTCAGGTCGTGGTCTCAGGGTCCTGGGATGGAGCCCCGCATTGGGCTCTTTGCTCAGCAGGGAGCCTGCTTCCCTCTCTCTCTCTGCCTGCCTCTTTGCCTACTTGTGATTTCGCTCTCTCTGTCAAATAAATAAATAAAATCTTTAAAAAAAAAAAAAAAAAGAAACAGGAGCACAACCTTTATGTGCCTGAAAGTATTTGATAAAAGAATTGAATGCAAAATTTGCAGTTTGTAGCTATGTATAGGTATATGAAAGCTTAAAGTTAATAATAATGAAAAGAATTCATGAAGTATAATACAAATTTTTAAAAGTATGTTCATAACCAGACACTCTTTAAAATATTCCATTTACCAGAGTAATATTATGGACAACTTTTCACCCAATAAACAAAATAACAGATACTGATGGTTTCAAATCTTCACAGTGAGCACTGCAAAATGCACAGGGTCTAGTTTAAGTATATAAATGAATGTAATTCTTATTCAGTAAGACAAACTTTTAAGTCTATCCATAGGAAAAGAACAACCCAGAATTTGACTGGCTTTCTGCACCATAAGGGTGTGTGCTACTAAGTCAGTATCATGCCAATGTGGCTGAGACTCATCCTGACCTCAACAAGCACAAGGGGAGAAGAAAATACAAAATCAAAACTGCCTGGAAAAAGCAACACTCTTGGGGCACCTGGGTGGCTCACTAGGTTAAGCATCTCCCCCAGATCATGATCTCAGGGTCCTGGGATTGGGCCCCACGTCAGGCTCCCTACTCAGTGGGCAGTTGGCTTCTCCCTCTCCTTTTGCCCCTCCCCATTATTCATGTTCTCTCTCTCTTTAATAATAAATAAAATCTAAAAAAAAAAGAAAAATCAACACTCTTATCTATATGACACCCTAAAATTCAGCTAAAAGCTGCCATTCCTAGACATAAGATAAAGCTATTATGTTCCATAAAACTTGCCTTTGCAAAATGGGGAAGCAATTTTTTTCCTAGGGTGAAGCCTCCCAAATAAAAATATGGAACTGAATTAACATCTGCAGAAAGCTTACTATGTATCAGACTCTACTAAGTTATGAATATTCTCAATTTGCAGAAGAGCAGCTCCCAATAAATTAAGTTACTTCTGACTTCCTAAAAACGTTGCACCTCTTGACTCTAGTAATAAACTAGTCTTTTCATTTCAAACTTGACCTTCCAAGGATTTAAATAAGTATACTGACAAACTTGGCCACTGCATTCATCTGGAACTAGAACTAACAGGCAAAGAGTTACTAGCATTTGCACTTATTGCTAAAGAGAATTGAGTCCTGCTAGAACCTAAAGCTTTCAAAAACAGTCAAATTAAAGGCTTCCCTACTCCCTGCCATGGTCACATCTATTGAACATTCACAGGGTGACCCACATTATAGGCACTACAGGTAGGTAATACTACTACAAAGGATTCAAATATTAGAACTATGAATGGAGCAGTTGGTTATGACAACCAAGGTAATCATTTGTCAGTGTTTTGCCCTTCCTTTTCAGGTAACTTACATCTTCCACACCAATAATAAATTCCTACTGCTTTCCCTTAGCATCATCTTTGCCTCTTTGATACAATTTAACAACTGGTGATCTAAAATCAGTACTGTATATTGACTGCTTCCTCTGGCACTTGTCCTCAGCTGACGTATACACAGATGTACATCTTCTCCAGCACGCTGATTATAAAAGAATATTCATATCATTAAAGTAGGTAAATAAGGGGCACCTGAGTGGCTCAGTGGGTTAAAGCCTCTGCCTTCGGCTCAGGTCATGATCTCAGGGTCCTGGGATCGAGCCCTGCATCGGGCTCTCTGCTCAGCGGGGAGCCTGCTTCCCCCTCTCTCTCTGCCTGCCTCTCTGCCTACTTGTGATCTCTCTCCCTGTCAAATAAATAAATAAAATCTTAAATAAAATAAAAAAAAATAAAGTAGGTAAATAAGAAAACACATTCTGTAAAAATAAAGCAAGGAGTAGTTTTGGGAAGAAAACTCCTTCACCACAACACCATCTATCTCTCCACTCCACCCATTTTTCTCCACCCCCGCTGACAATCCTGAACTATTTCAACAGCCTAACTTGCTTTCCCCAAATGGGACTCTCAAGCCTCCTTTTTAAACTCCCTTCTCCTAACTCATTCTTTACCTTGCAACTGAAACTTTTAAAAATGCTTATCTGTCTCCTGCTTAAAACCTTGAGATAAAGTCCAAAATCTCTAAATTTCTAGTAGCACTAAATTTCTCTGAGTTCCTAGAGTAGGCCTGCTTTCACCCATCCTAGTTCCTTCACACCTAACATTCTCTCTCTGAACTTCATTGTCTCCTCCTAGTCTTCTCTTTTTCTAACTTCTAGTTATCTTGTTAGTCTCCACTTAAACCTCACTTTTTTCAGGGTGGTTATAGGCTGCTGGTTTAGTTCAAAATCTACTCTCTCCTTCACCTCAGGCACATGGTTAGGTTCACCAGCCCCTCTCGCGAACAGTGATGTGTGGGTTAGCTTTTTGTGTTCCTTTCTATTTCCACGCAAAAACCCACAGAGACCCAGCTTCTACCAAGAAACAATGCTCAAGGGATTGCAGAGCAATAAGATGGAAAGAACTGTCTCTGAATGATCCTGTAAGAGCAGAGCCACCTGCCCACTAAGAATGCTCACTTCGACCTGGAACATTTACTTCGGGCTGTCACATGAAAGAAAAACTGTTGTGAGCAGCCTTATGCTCACAAATACACTCAGGAAAGCCTTGCCTGGGTCACTTCGTACTAGCTTAGGTTTCCTGGTAAAGGCTCCCACAGCATCCTCTATCACTTCTCAGTACTTATGACACCTGTACTTATTTATGTCATTTACTCATTTAACAAACATATATTGAGTACCCAGTCTGTCTGCTCGGCACCATTCTAGAAACTAGGGACAACAGTGGTGTTCCAGATGGACAAGATCCCTTGTCTCCTGGAGTTTACTTTCTTCTGGGAAGACAAACACACACACACATCCCCAAGAAAACAGATAATGCTATCATGAAAAAAAAACAGAATGATGTGACAGAGATGGTGGGAGGGGCAGAGATACTCTAGATTTGGTGGTCGGTCAGACAAGGCCTTGTTAGGTGGTGGCACATAAGCTAAGATCTAACTGACAAGAAGGAGCCATTCCAGTGAAAGAGAACAATTAGTGCCAAGGCACATTCTTGGCCTATTTGAAGAAGAGACCAGTATACATGGAATAGAATAGGAGAGAAAATAATAGAAGCAGGGCCCAAGGAGGCAGACAATGGCCAGATCACATATTAACTCCTGAGGCCACCCTAAATGTTATTCTAAGTATGACTATTTAAAAGTTGACTTCTGGGATGCCTGGGTGGCTCATTCGTTAATTGGCTGCCTTGGGCTCAGGTCATGATCCCAGGGTCCTGGGATTGAGCCCCGCATCGGGCTCCCTGCTTAGCAGGAAGCCTGCTTCTCCCTCTCTCACTTCCCCTGCTTGTGTTCCCTCTCGCTATCTCTCTCTTTCTGTCAAATAAATAAATAAAATCTTAAAAAAAGTTGGGGCGCCTGGGTGGCTCAGTCGTTAAGCATCTGCCTTCGGCTCAGGTCATGATCCCAGGGTCCTGGGATCGAGCCCCGCATCGGGCTCCCTGCTCAGCGGGAGGCCTGCTTCTCCCTCTCCTACTCCCCCTGTTTCTGTTCCCTCTCTTGCTGTGTCTCTCTCTGTCAAATAAATAAAATCTTTAAAAAAAAAAAAAAAGTTGACTTCTTGGGACGGCTGGGTGGCTCAGTCATTTAAGCGTTGGACTTTTGATTTTGGCTCAGGTTGTGATCTCAGGGTTGTGAGACTGAGCCTGGCATCAGGCTCCATGCTGGGTGTGAAGCCTGCTTAAGATGCTCTCTGCCCCTCCCCCTCCTCCCTCCCTCTTAAAAAAAAAAAAAAGTTGATTTCTCTTCTAAACTGCAAATTCTGTGAGGGTAATTGTAAATACCAGAGTAGGTGTCTTTTTGGGGGGGCAGAGGTGGGTATCACCAGCATCTATCACACATGGTATGTGTCAAATGTTTGTTAGAAAGAATGACTAGAAAGAGATCATTATTTCTCCATATGTAAACATAAGGGATCTCAAGTGTCATACTGAATGAATTAGAGAAATATTCAAGTGAAATGAAATTATAGTCTCTTGCCCACAAGAGAATATCTAAATTAGTTTTCTAAGTGTAGTGATACAGAAGGAAAAATTAGCACGAAACTCTAAGGACACCATTTGAATGGAAGTCCACCACCCCTTGTAACACCTTCCTTCAAAAGGTACCAACAAGCCAATTGCCCAACTAGTATGCAAAGATAGGTATAAGTGGTGTTAGCTAATGAAAGAGTAACTCTACAATTCTATGGAACTTACAGCCATATAATCAGTATTTTGTAATATTTTGGTAAACTAGCCAATGGGATGCTTTCCTTCCAGGCAGGATATCTTTTCCTAAATATCTATTGCCCTGCTATTTATTTAGAATGATGAATCTATAGCAACAGAACAAAAGAAAAGTAGGTATTTTTTGTGTTTGGTAAAAAGGTATGATCTTGGTATGTGCACCCAACAGTTTATAAGGCCTATAAAGTTTAGAATGAAGAAAGCTATACCTCGAGAAGTTTCAAGCATAATGAAAATATCAAGTTAACAAAGCATACATCAACATGGAACTAAATGTTGAGATGACCCTGTTTAAATCAGTCGGCAAAGGGCTAAGGAAAAGAGGACTTAAATAAAACACTTTGGCAGATGGAAGGTGGAATAACTTCTTTCAGATGAATGAGATAACTTTTGCCAATATGCCAGGGAATGTGGAAAAATAAAAAACTGTTTCAAATAAGGAGATGTACTTGACTGAAGCAAAAGACACTGGCAAAAAAGTACAGGGATTCTTACAGCTAAAATGGACCTTATGAGACTCTTTCCAAAACCCCCTAATTCCAAGATGAGAAAAAGGAGACCCAGGAAAGGCAAACGGGTTTTACATAGAGCTAATGAGTTGCAGTGCTAGCAAAGAATTCAGGTCTTCTGAATCTTTTTCATTAAGCACTCTGGGAAGGCACTGTACCAGGTGCCTTTGAAGAATCCAAAAGAAATATACGTAAGCTTCCCTATCTTCAAAGAGTTTAGAATGTTGCTTAGGTGATATAACACACACACACACAGGAAAAAGAAAGAAAGAGAAAAATATAAAAACAGGATGTAAGTTTTTTTTACAGAGCCAAATTATGCTCTACAAAAATACATTAAGTCTTTAGGGAGCTGGGAAGTTAGGAACAAAAAAGGAACCAAAAAGCAAATCACTGATTGTTGAAGTGTTACTTGAAGTAAAAATGATTTTGATGGCTTGTGTTCAGAATGGCAGAATGTAAGGGAAATGTAAGGGAAGAGACTAGGGAGAAATTAATAACTATAACTTAAGAAAAAGCTAAAAAAATATGGCCTGCTTTATGAAGTCATGAAAATGAAAATAAAAGGGAAGATCAGGAAATTCACGTTTGCAAAATTACTTCAAATTACAAAAAGACCAGTTACAATATATAACTAACAACAAGTTGTGCAAGTTCCAAGTGTAAGAAGTTTACAAGGCAGGTTTGGCTCACTGATTTCTCCCAACACAACCACTGACTGAGCCGTGCTTATGAAAACCAAACCACAGAATGAAGAAACTCTTATTTTCCAGAGAATTGTGTATTTTGAGATTATCTTTTTTTCTTTCAGGAGGGAGTTCTGGTTTGGTTTTAAATCTCAAGTTACCAATCAACTTATTCTACAGTCCATAAAACTACAATATCCAAAAATAGTATAAACTATTTATGAGTATCACCAGCAAAAGTCCTACTTACCAACTAGAGCCAGTACACATATTTACAAGATCTCACTCACCATTTTACTCATCAGATGCTTTACTGGCTTGGCTGCCTCCAGTTCCAACCACAAGTTACTTTACTAAAATATCCTCCCAGCAAGGAACAGTATCTTAAAGTCACAGGATATACTTCATCATACCAGTACTGTAACACAGAACTCTGAGGTAATTGCATGTAAAGATCCAAAATCACCAGCTGAGTAACAACTATTAGGTAATAGGACTTGTTAGATTTTTAAATGTTTTCCAGAAAGCTTTAGACCTATACAAGTAAAAGCTTATAATGATTTGAATCTCTACAATCTTCAAAACACACACACTACAGACTAGGAATCAAAAATAGCTTTACACAAACAAGAGCAAAATTGTAGGTTTTGCTGAGGGCATCAGCCACTTAATTTAACTCCACTTCATCAAGAGCAGGAAGCCAGGCTGCTGTTTTCATCAGTTACTAGGGAACAAATAAGATAAAGGCCAGACTGGGCAGAAGAGTCTACAGTTGAAATGAATATTTTGATGCAATTACTGAAAATTCCCTAAGCGTCACTAAGAAAAAGCACCTAGGGCTGCCTTAAAGCGAGTCTATCTACAGCTGAGTGAGTGCTTTAAGTGGAGGAAAGACAGAGGCTGAGATTGTTTTTTCCCCTTCTCGAGCCCCTCCTCCCTTCCCCCACCTAAACAGGAAAGAAAACGCGCCCAGCATAAACACAAGGCCAATGCTCACGGTTTGTCACCACAACAAACTGGAGGTTAGACCAGCGCTCCTGGAGACCGAGCCCCAAGTCTCGGTTGCTAAACACAAAAAGGGCCTCTTTCTCACAGACCTGTGAACAGTGCGGGCCTTACCCAAGAGTTTTTGGTTGTTTCCTCACCTTTTCTCCCTCTTTTTTTCTTTAAACGAAAGCTTTGGGAAAGTGGCGACAGACAGCAAAAGTTTCCCTCTGAGCCAGACCTCTAAATCCGCCTTGCACAGACACACATTAGGTGGGCTGGTCCCACGTAGTCTCCACCATCATTACAAATTACAAACCTAACGATTAAAGAATAGAAGCGGAAAGGATAGAAGAGCCTCCACACCCACCCCACCGCCGCCGTCCTTTTCAGACACCGCTTCCTGATCGCAAAGAGCACAAATAACCCAAAACCATGGTGATAAGCAGAGCTGTGAAATACACACGCACAAGCCACACGCTGGGAACCTGCCACGACGGCCCGGGAAAAACCGGCCGGGTGAGGAGGCGCAAGGCGGCCCCCTGTCATCTGAGGACAACAACACGCCCCGAAGAGAAGTGGCAGGAGGCAGGGGGAGTTGCCCCGAAAACAAGCCCGGAGCCACCTCGCTTTCCCGGGAACGCAAGCTCCTCCGCGGCCGCGAGCGGCCGGGCCGCAGGACCGGGCGCCGGGTCCCGGGTGGGGGCGCGCCCAGGGAGGCGACCCCCGCAGGCCGGGCGCCCCCAAGAGCCCGCGGCCCGCCCGGCCCCGCCTCGGGAAGCGGATGGGAGCTCGCTCCCCGCCGAGGCCCCTTACCGCCCGGCCCGACTCACCGCCGGTAGGTCTGGTTCTCAGCCGCGAGCTGGGGCTGCCGTGAGGAGGCGGCGGAGGAGACGAGATCCGGGGCCCCGTCGCCGGGTCATCATACCCCCCGCGCGAGCCGGCCCGGGCCCCGGCCCCCGCCCCCCCGGAGCCGTCCCCGCGCCCGTCCCGCGGGGGGAGCCCCCTCAGCCTCCCGCCCGCTCCGCCGCCCGGCCCCTGGCCGCCGCCACCGCCGCCGCCGCCGCCGCCGCCTCAGCCCCGCGCGCTCCCGCCTCGGCCTCCCGCTGCCGTCCGGGGCCACCGCGGGGCCCCTCGCTCCGCAGCCGCCGTTGTCGCCAGACCCAACGAGCCGAGCGCCGAGCGGCCGCCCCCATCCGGCGGCCCCGCCCCGCGGGAACCATTCACCGGTCCAGCGCCATGACACCTACTGAGGCGGAAGTGAGAGCAGAGGATTAGGAGGACAGCATAGTACAGATGGGAGTGGGAGTGGGGGGCCCTCCGTGGGGAGCCAGCGTGGATCGAGTGCGGCGGGGGCCGGATTCCCCGCCCCCTCCGCGCGACAGACTCAGCAGTGATTTCAAGGTGCTTGGTGGCAGTGGGAGGGTGTCCAGCTGTAAAATGTCATCCCAGCCAGTGTGACATCACCACAGTCTAGTGTGACACCCCCCAGAGATTGGGCAGCGCGCGCGGAGTCAGTGCCTACCCGGGAAGCCCCCCTGTTGGTGAGGAATTACCTCAGTTTAGGCTTTAACGTTTCGTTGCCATCTAGAGACGTTCTGGCAGAGTGGCATCCGTGCACGGGATCTGGAAGCCTCCTCGTACATCAGGAGCCCCTTAGGTGACTACCGCTGGCCGCCATAGGAAAACTGTTTGCATTACGAGGTGAGAAGGAACAGCTGTGCTCTGGAGCCAGCCCCTCAAAACGTGCAGTGAGCGAATGCTACCAAACGTTTTTGCCTCGACCAGAAGATAGTAAGACTGGGTATTCAGGAAACGGAGTGCGTTGGGCACACAGCATTCAGAAAAAATGGACACTGTAAAAACTAGGTTATTCTAAAAGAAAGACTGTTGCCATCTCCCAGAGTCAAGAGATTCTCTCCGTAGGACTTCAGAAGCACCTCCCGCTGTGTAGAATGTCCTTATTCCTAAAGTGGGGACCATTTTTAGAGAGACAGTAGTATAACCTGATTATTTTTTCTATCCCGCAAAGTGCTGGAGGCAGCAATGATCTGAGTCCTACAAAGTGACTGTCCAGCATCATGGTTGCTTGCATATACTCTTTGAGGAGGGGGACAGATGTGGCTAAGTCAAGATTCTGCTATTACACTGTATTTCTTAGATCTCACTTGGTATACATTCTTGACCTCTTTGGATCCCCATCTCCTCACAAAAAAAAAAAAAAAAAAAAAAAAGATATGTTAATACTCTTGTGAAGAAGTGGTAATACTATGTTAGTTTCTTCATTAAGGTTTCTTTTCTGGCTTAACAGCACTGGGAGCAGTTCTATTTTATTGGGAAAAGGGAAGTTTATTTCCCTAGAGGACCAAGGTTAGCAAGTGTTCAATCCCACGGGGCAGTTTTGTTTGCTTATCTTGACAGGAACTGAGAACATAAAGTCCTACATTGGGCTGACCTGGGAAACATCAAAATACAGAGAGTGGGGGAGCATGCCCACTTGGGGAGGAGCCAAGAAAAAAGGCAGAACTTGAGCTTTGGAGTAGAACAGATTCTGCTCTAAAAGCAGGCTTCAAACACACTAATTACTTACCATGACTTGGCTCAACCAAACTCTGTGACATGCTGATAGGCTCCTACTATCTCAAGTTATGTCCCTTTCCTCTTTCCTCTTAGAGGTGTAACCAAACAGGTAATATGAAGGAATCTGTGCTTTAAAGAGAGAACCAGTGGCAGTGC
>CM053606.1:83584039-83685802 GCA_028646535.1 Procyon lotor | reverse complement strand
GTAGGATATTTCTCTGCGGCCTAGAGGCTAGATTCAGTGTTGCAGGCACCAAGTACTTGCTCAGGAGCTACGGTACTTAAGGCTAAGTGGGGAGAAGCTGACCCAAAGGCTGGGTCATGGGAGAAGTTGATTCAAAAAACTCGTCCAGCTATTAAAACAAATAGTGATTCCAAGGGGCCAGGGGAAAAAAGGAGAATTCAAGTAGAAGCTGACTGTTGTAAAACTGGGAAAAACCAGGTGAGACTGAAGGCCCGAAGGAAAGGGTAGGAGGCAGAACATGGAAAAAGCCTTTGAAACAAGAGGGCATCCTCAGTGGTTTTTTTAAATCTAGATCCTAGAAAACTTTTTATTTGGAAATAATTCCAAACACACAGAAAAGCTGAAAGTAAAGAGAGCAGCCATATATCCTTTACTTGGATTTGTTGATTAATGTTTTGCCCCTTTTGCTCTAACACTTGCAGCCTCAAATAGATAGCACACATACACACCTATTTTTTTTTGACCATTTGAAAGTAAATTGCATCCATCATGTCCCTTTGTCCCTTAATACTTGAATGTCCTAAGAATACATACATTCTTTTACACACACAATGTATACAGTTATCAATTCCAGGAGACTTAACACTGATACCATACTTTAATCTACCATCCATATTCCAAATTTTGTCAATTAATCCAATAATCTCATACTTACTCTTTTTCCCCTTCAAGTAAGAGGATGCAATTTAGGACCATATATTGCATGTCTCTTTATTCTCCTTTAAAATACATCGGTTCCTTAGCTTTTCTTTGTCTTTGATATTTTTGAAGAGTACAGCCCTCCCCATTTGTTTGGACAAGAGAACATTCCTCATTTCCAATTTGTTTTTTGTGTTTGTCTCACCTTTATTCATTATTAGATCCCGGTTATCCATTCCTGGACAGAATACTACATAAGTTATATTGCGTCCTTCTCAGGATATCAAACCCAAAGTCAGATGATGACTCTGTCCCTTATTGGGTGATAATAATTTTGGTCACCTTTGTCGAGACACCTTTTTGGGGTGTCCGATTCCCCCACAATATATTTACTATTTTTTTTCCTTGTAATAAGCAATCCGTGGGGATACATCTTACACCTTGCAAATAACCTGCTCCTCATTTAACGTGTTCCCTTAGATTTAGCTATCTAAATCTAGTCCCTTAGACTTATTGATGGTTCTTACTTGTACCAATCCTCCCTTATCTCTTAATTAATTAGTTATAATCATGTAATCATAGATTACTGGGTTTTTTAATGGTTTATAATTCCTTACAGTCCTTAATTATTTGCTTGCTAAAACTTCCCAGATTTAGTCAATGGGGGCCTTTTCAAGCTCCTGTGTCTTTATTACCATGCCTGAATGTCAGCTGTTCCAGACTCATCTTGATTCTTGCAAGTTCACTATTCCTTGGAGCATTGGATTTCTCCACTGGATGCTTTGTATCCGGTCAGAAAAAAAAAAGGGAAGAGAAAATATGGATTATTTGTGTGGGAAGTTTTTTTTTTAAAGATTTTTATTTATTTACTTGAGAGGAAGATAGAGAGCATAGAGGGGGAGAGAGGAGCAGACTCTGTGTTGAGCAGAGAGCCCAATGTGGGGCTCGATCCCAGGACCCTGAGATCATAACCTGAGCCAAAGGCAGACACTTAACTGACTGAGCCACCCAGGTACCCCGCGTGGTAAGTTTTTATAGGCCTGATCAATTCTGTGCACATCACATTGGTGGGAACTCGGGAACATGGATGCTGCTACAATGATTAGGAGGTGACACAATCTATCTGTGTGCCCAAGAGACTTAGTAAAAATTAGGGGCCAGTCTCTGCCACGCTTGTCCAAAGGCCATTCCTTATGTTACTTCTTCCATATTAGTAGAATCCCAGTTTTGTTCAGATAGAAGGAAGATCCTTTGATTTCAAAGAAGATAACTTCCTCTCACCAAATTAGGAAATAAATTACAGTGGTCCAAACCAATCCTGGTAATTCCAGTTCTTGTCACCAATGACTAGTCTAAGAGTGGGTGTAGACTCAGTTCTGGTCAATGAAATAGGAAAGGAAATCTAATGGGAGGGTCATAGGAAAATTTTTCTTTTTGTATAAAAAAGACAGAACCTTCACAGAAGAAATTCTTTTGTCCCTGACTCTCTTTTTGCTGAGACAAAGTGAAGACACCAGGTGTGGAGCTGTCATATCCATCTTGTGACCATAAATGTGACAGCAAACAAAGATGAGGACAGCCAACACGTTGAGGACAGTAAAGGAGACAGATAGAAAGAAGGGGTCCTTGACAACAGAGGTAAGCTTTTTTTTTTTTTTTAAAGATTTTATTTATTTGACAGAGAAACACAGCGAGAGAGGAAACACAAGCAGAGGGAATGGTAGCGGGAGAAGCAGGCTCCCTGCTGAGCAGAGAGCCCGATGCGGGGCTCTATCCCAGCACCCTGGGATCACGACCCGAGCCGAAGGCAGACGCTTAACGACTGAGCCACCCAGGCACCCCCAGAGGTAAGCTTCTGAATGAACCTGAGACTGCCCATTGCTTCTGGACTTTTTAAGTACACAAATGTTTGTGTGTTTCAAGAACACTGACAAGTTTTCTGTTCTCTGCTGCCAAAAATTATTCTTTAGAGACACAGGAGAGAAGTAGGATAACTTTTCTGGAAAAAGGAGCTAATTGGTGGTATCCGAAGGTTCTGAGGAGTCAAGGAGAATAAGGATGGAAGAGTGGCCAGTGGATTTGCAATGCGAAGGTCCCTGTTGATCTTGGTAAGAGCAATTTAAGTGGCCTGGTGGGGGGCAGAAGCAAGGCGATTCCCACAAAGGATTTTTCCTAGTATGAGTGGTGACTGGCAGACTGGGAAGGATGGTTTGATCCAACTGGGTGACAGAAGCTACTCTGGTCAATTCCCATATTCAGTTCCTAATATCCAAAGAAACTGCTTGGGTTCCTGCTGTCTGCTTCAGCTACACCTGGGAAATCATGAAATGAATCACTTTGCGCTCTTTACCACTTCTCACAGGAATAAGCCAGGAAAAGTTGTTCTGGCCCCTGACCTCGTTTCATAGAGGGCAAATCCAGCATGCATGATAAGGGACTAAATAGGACCTTTTTAAAAACATTTTCTTCCAGGATTTCTTGACTGTATAATAAGTACCAGGCATTTAGTTAGAATAGAAAGATGAATAAAGCACATTCTGGGCCCTCAGGTGGCTTCACAATCTAAGGAAACAAATTAGGAACAATTATAACAAGTACGAGATTCATCCTCAAAGTGGCATTACAAGTGGTCAGGGATACAGCAGTTAACCGTCTGGAGATCACTGTAGAAGCATCTAGAAGTATCACTATTGACCGAAGAGACTTAAAGAAGACCGCACTATTTCAGCCAGGCCATCAGTGAGATGTTATTTGTTTATAGTAACTATCTTTAAGTACCTTTTCCATGCAAAATGTAAACAGAATAAAAATGCCAGTACATTATCACATACAATGGACACCAGCTCCCTGATCAGTGGGAAGCCTGCTTCTCCCTCTCCCACTCCCGCTGCTTGTGTTCCCTCCCTCCTTGTCAAATAAATAAATACAATCTTTTTTTTAGAAAAACAGTTGTGTGTTATGTGAATTTCACTTCAAAAAAAAAAAAGGGGAGACGGGAAGAAGGTTTGCAGGATTTAGAGATAATGGGCAAAAGACATGATCCCTAATTTTCAAGAGTCAATCCAGAGCCTTCTGGGAGAAGAGCAATGCCTTAAATATTCCTACAACCGTGTTTATTCCTCCTCGGACCTTCTTTCCCCCTAATCATTTCTGTTTCCTCCCTTATCTACATATGACCATCTTATTCTCTCCTTTTTCCATATACAAACTCTTTATTCAGCAAAACCAAGGGATAGTGCTTTTCTCTCCCTTTCCCTGGGTCATGGTCATGTCTCATTATCATGTCTCCACCATTCTGTAGCTTCTCACCTTCGACCAACTGTTATACAAGCTTTTAGCACCTGCCCTCCATATGGCTTTCCCTATTTTCAATTCTAAGCCAAAGCCAAAGCCAAAACAAATGCTCTGGGAAGGGACACAGAGACCCACAAGGGAGAGGACTATAAATCAGGACAGGAACTTGAAATTCAATCATTGACTGTTATTTGTGCTAAGTCATTTTTGCACTTCCTGCAGACTCAGAAATCAAAAAGGCCCTAACGAAGTATCCCTTGCCTAACACAATTCCTAGCATGTGGTCAGTACCATTAACTATTTGGCTGACTAAATTACTGAATCTTTATTCATGGTGCTCAAAGCAACAATTCAGTTAACTATAGAAAAGAGTTTTGGAAATCTCAGCAATCTTCATCTTTGGCTGTGAAATTTAACTGAATTTTTTCATTATTACTTTTGGAAACTCACTTTAATCAAATCTGTAAGCTGTCATCAAGAGGTTAGCAAGTTATTAAAAAAAAAAAAAAGAGGGGGTACCTGGGTGGCTCAGTCATTAGGCGTCTGCCTTCGGCTCAGGTCGTGATCCCAGGGTCCTGGGATTGAGCCCCGCATCGGGCTCTTTGCTCAGCAGGGAGCCTGCTTCTCCTGCTACCATTCCCTCTGCTTGTGTTCCCTCTCTCGCTGTGTTTCTCTCTGTGAAATAAATAAAATCTTAAAAAAAAAAAAAAAAGAGGTTAGCAAGTGACTCCTTTGGAGGTGGAGAGGAGAGGCCCTATCAAAACCCTAGAGGGTAAATTCTCTGATGTGAAATAGGCTTTTGCCTGACCAACCTCAGTGCTCCCAGAATGTCCAATACAGAAGTAAAACAAGAGCTTTGGAGTCTTGACATTAGTAGGAATCCTGAATCTTCTGGTAACTAGGGTGATAGTGGGCATACTGATGAACTTCACTTTTCTCATTCTTAAAAAAAAAAAAAAAAAAATTCTATTTATTTATTTATTTGAAGGGGGAGGGGCAGAGGGAGAGGGACAAGCAGACTCCCTGCTGAGCATGAAGCTTAATCTCAAGACCCTGAGATCATGACCTGAGCCGAAATCTAGAGTGAGACTCTTAACCGACTCTGCCCCCCAGTCACCCCACACCTTCCTCCTTCTTAAGATGTAGATGGTCACCCCACACCTTCCTCCTTCTTAAGACCTTCTCCTTACCTTCCTCATTCTATCCATCAGAAAAAGTTTTCGATATTACTCCCCAAAAATATCCTGAATCCACTACTACTCATCTCCCCTCTATAGACTTTTTTTTTTTTTAAGATTTATTTATTTGACACAGAGAGAGAGAGATCACAAGTAGGCAGAGAGGCAGGCAGAGAGAGGAAGAAGCAGGCTCCCCGCTGAGCAGAGAGCCCGAGGCGGGGCTCCATCCCAGGACGCTGAGACATGACCTGAGCCGAAGGCAGAGGCCCCAACCCACTGAGCCACTCAGGCGCCCCTCCCCTCTATAGACTTCTGATTTCACAACAGTAAGAAGTGAGATAGATAATAATAAATATGGAATTTTCAGTCCTATCTTGATTAAAAGGGAGTGCTTGAAAACTTGATTTTCAAGTTTTGATTCAAAGTCTATGAATTTGATTCAAGACTTTGAATCAAAGTCTTGATTCAAAAACTTGATTAAAAGTTTTTCTTACATATATATTTACTAAGAGCCTTACAGAAAGAGGATGCATTCTCATGGATGAAAAGTTACCTGTACATTATGGTGCTCCTTCATAAGGATATGGAATATTATAAGTTGGTGAATTAAACAAAAAAGATTCAAGTCTGACTGAATGTGATTATACTCTGTTCTCTACTATATCTAATAGATCTCTCCTGATAGATGTAGATATTCAAAGATCAGGACTAATGTTATTCCAAATAAAATTTTATAGTTAAACTTTATGGTAATTTAAATATTGTTAAAATTAAGTAGTTTTGATTTTTTTTTTTTATTGAAGAGCCGTAGTGTCTCACAAAATAGAACCTTTAACCCCAAGGCTGGTGTTAACTCCAAAGCAAGTAAAACACATTTCTTTCTCTTAAGTACAAGGTTGTAAAGTATGTCTATTATAGGAAATAGGGTTAATTCATAAAATATTCTACTTACTTGTAAAACTCATTATTTTCTTCTTGTCTTTTCTTATTCCCCCCAAATATCAGTATATATATATGCACACACTTCTCCTTTGTGAAAGCTTTGATGGAGGAAAAGGCATGTGTTTTATTTCTGTAGCTGTGTGTGCTAAAGAGGTTTCTCTAACAGATTTATACCCAGACACAAGGCAAATCCCCTTTCTTCCAGAAACCCCAGGTTCAGCTCACCGAGATTTCTCACAGTGGCAAGACCTTCCTAACTGGTGTATGCCTGCTTTTCATTATTCCCCCGTTCTCCATCTGTTGCTTTCAAAATATATATAAAGGCATATCGCACCCCCCCCACACACACACTTTAAGGCACTCCAGTAGCTTCCTATTATACCTAAACTAAATCCCAGACAGACTGCTTACTTTGAGTCACTTCTGACCCCACTTCTGCCTCCCTCTCTGAGCTCATCCTCTCCCCCTTCCAACACATGGTCTTCTCAATGTTCCTCGGACACAAAACTCATTCCCATCCCATTGACTTTGCACTGATGCTACCCAGGTCTTCACCTGACTGGTTCCTTCTCATCACTTGAGTCTCATCTTAAGTGTCAATCCCCGACACACCTTCCTTGACCTTTCTCTGCACTGCTTCCCACATCCACAAGCCAGTTTTATTTTCTTCTTAGCATATATCACTCTCTGATCTTTATGCATAGTGCCTGTCTCTCTTCCTTAGCGGGTAAATGCCACGTGGGTGGGACATTTTCTGGTTCACTATTTTGTATCCCCAATGTTTGGAGCACATGCCTGGCACATAGTAGGCGTTCAGTAAATTTTATTGAACAAGCAAATGAATGAATGAACTTGTGGACACTAGCTTTCTCATAAGAGAGTCGCAAGCTTTAGAGGTAATATACAAAAAGTGTCTACCAAGGTAAGCCTTCAATAGCTGTTAGCGCCTTGAGAGCTAAGAACTTGCTTTATTTCCCGTTTGGGAGAAACCGTGATTATTGAGGGAGGCTTGCCTAAAGGATGAACAATCCATCCATGTCTCTCCATACATTCATTTATTCATTCCACCAGTGTTTATTAAGAACCTGCCATGTGTTTGAGACATTATGGATGCAACAGTGAACAAAAGAAACCGGGGGAGGGGAGGGGAGTGGCGGGGGGCGGGGGGAAAGTCCTGGCATTTACATTATAGTGCAGCGAGGTACACACCAACCTCAGTAAGTAAATGTTAGAGTTTGTTAGCAAGTGGCAAGGGCTCTGTGGAGAAAAAGGAAGGAAGGGAGAGAGGAAGTGGCTGGCCAGGTGGTTGCAATTTTAAATAAGATGACCAAGAATCATCTTGCTGAGCAAAACTTTGAAGGACGTAAAGGAAACCATGTGGGTGTCTGAATGGAAGCCCTCGTAAGGAGAGGGAACAAAGTGAGATAGGCACTTTCCTGGTGCTGGAGGAACTGTAAGGAGGTCAGCAGGCTTGGAGAGTATAAGCCAAGGGTGGGGAGTAATTGGAGAGAAAGGGCAGAGCACGTGGGCCAGGAAGACCACGGTAAGAATTCCCGGTCTTATTCCAGGTGAGCTGGAAAGACCTTGGAGGACTTGAACAGAGAAGCAACACGGTATGATTTACATCAGGCCTGCTGTGGGTACCAGACTGTGGGTCTGCAGGGGAGAGGGCAACGTTGGAAGCAGAGAGAACATTTAAGAGGCTCTTGCAATAACTCAAGACACGACACGAAGGCTGCTTGGACAAAGGCGGTAGAGGTGAGGATGGGGAAAAGAAATAACATTCAGGATATGTTTTAAGGTAGAGTCAACGGGATTTACTGACTCCCGTTAGATGGGGAGGGAGAGCAAAGAGAAAGGGAAAATTGGAAACCAAGCCCACTGAAGACACATAATAGGATTGCTTAGCAGAATGGAAGGCCATTTTGATGTATGAGGTCATGAATTTAAAATGAAACCAGTCAGCCTGGTTAGGGGTCTCTCCAACAGCATCTAGCTGTTTCAGTGCAGGCAAAGAGCAGAGGGATAGTAGAATTTATTCAGAATTGGAGTTTTTCTTTTATTTTTTTTTTAAAGTTTATTTATTTATTTGACACAGAGAGAGATCACAAGTAGGCAGAGAGGCAGGCAGAGAGAGAGGGGGGAAGCAGGTTCCCCGCTGAGCGGAGAGCCCCATGCGGGGCTTGATCCCAGGACCCTGAGATCATGACCTGAGCCGAAGGCAGAGGCTTTAACCCACTGAGCCACCCAGGCGCCCTGAGTTGTATCTTTTTATAACAAACCAGTGATCTAGTATGTAAAATATTTTTCTGAGTTCTGTGGGCTGCTCTAGCAAAGGAATCATACCCAAGAAGGAGTCATGGGAAGTCATAGGAAGCTCCCGTGGCTAGCCAGTGGTCAGAAGCACAGGTGACACCCTGGGCTTGTGACTGGTATCTGAGGGGGAAGAGAACGGTCTTGTAGAATTGAGCCCTTCACCTGTGGGAGTGGGGGCTATCTCCAGGTAGAGAGTGTTAGAATCCGGTTGAATTATAGGACTCCCAAGTGGTATCGGAGAATTGTTGGTTGGTGGGGGGCTCCCCATCTGTCTTCCACAGTTTAGGAATTGGATGCTCAGAACCTTTTAGCGGGTTTTCCTCAAACCTTCCATCCCTGACTCCCTCTATACAGGAGTCTAGCTCCACCTTGATGCTTTGTTTCTATGGAGTCCGATTAGTGGGGGGAGTGAGCTGGACCCAATGTTCTTGCTTCCACAGAAGCACACTTGACAGGGAACACATTACAAATGGGATTATAGCCCTGAGGACAACATTTTCATCCTCCACTCCCCAAAACTATTGAAAACTGATGGGAGGATTCAGGATTGGAAAAATAGCCACAGTTCTGTTTTTTTAATGTGTGAATATTACAAGGGAAAGACTAACCCAAGGCTAGCCAGAAGTTTTGTATGATTGAAAGATGATTGATTCAGTGAGCCATGTGTCCATGTGTCCATGGAAAGGAACCAAGCCTGAGATTCTGGAGCATTCTGTGACCTGGTGGGTTAAGGATGTGTTCAGAGAAGAAGAAGTTACCTAGGAATGAGAGAGTCAAGGTGGAAGGGTACAGCTAAACGAAAGCACCGTGGTCAAAATAAAGGCAAGTTTAACCATTCCGAGAATCTTTACAGGAGTTGTAGGTTCACGAGATTATAATGGCAAGCCAAATTATTCTGTATCGATGTGGTGGGAAGTTCCGTAGAGGAGGAAGAGGGGAGCACCACGAACCCAAGACAAAACAGCCTGTTGTGGTAGTGACTAGGGAGGGGGAAGGGCGGGAGGGAGGTAACCAATTCACAGCTATTCGGTAGTGATAGCATCAGTAATATGTAAACGTGGCCTCCCAACTCTTAAGAACCACTCCAAGAATGCAGAGAGAACGGCCTCCCTCGGAGTGGACTTGATACGGAGCACCCAAGCCCAAATCTCTTTTCTTGAATAAGCAGACTCGCTTTATCTATTTCCTACCACAAAGGGCAGTCTGGGTCGGGAGTGAGAGGTGGCCCCTCAAAGCCAGCCAGGCGGATTTTTTTTTTTTTTTCTCTCTAAAGGGACTTAAGCCACTGTCTGTCTCCTTGTGGAAAAGTGCATGTTTTCCCACAGATCATGAAATAACTAATTGATCTCTAGGGAACTTCCTTTCTCCCAGTATCCTCCAGCCTAATTGTAAGTTCTTAGATCTCTGCAGTCATCCTTAGACTCCAAAAATAAATTAAGGGGTACCTGGGGGGCTCAGCTGGTTAAGCGTCCGACCCTTCTTGGTTTTGGTTCAGGTCACGATCTCAGGGTCGTGGGATTGAGCCCCGTGTCAGGCTCCACGCTTGGCGAGGAGTCTGCTTGGGATTCCCTCTCCCTCCTACTCTGCCCCTTCTTGCACGTGCACACACATACACACATATTCTCTCAAGTAAGTAAATCATAAAATCTTAAAAATAAATAAACTGGCTACTTACAGATATTTGCAGCGCAGGACTTTTATGGGAGACTATTGGGACAGCAAATGAGGCAACTGCAGAGCTCTATTATAAGTCAGACAAAGTTACTTTAGAAAAATTTCCCGTTATTGAAACACAAACATGCCATCGACAACTAAATTCTTCAAAGCCATTTGCTTCCATTCCCCCAGCTGAATTCACCTAGATCCCATTTCAAGGAAGGTGTGTGACACAGCACAGGCCAAGAGCAGACAGGTTCCCTTGTGACTAGAAGATAGCGCCAATCTGGGGGCCCTCATATGAAGACTCCCTTATCTCTCCCAGCCACCTTTGGGTAGTAGAGAAGTGAGACAGTTAGAGGCTCCTGGAGGAACTCAGGCTAAGCCTTTGCCCACACAGCCCTAGTAAATATTTATTAACACACAAGATGACTTGCCATCATTTGAACTTGACATCATTTAAACTTAATGAATCTTCAGGGTATTCTAATCCTATCCTCTTCTGCAGAAAGGATGGTAAGGAAACCTTTCTAGAGGGCAACGAAGCACAATTTGCATTAAGAACTTAAAATTGTAGGGGCACCTGGGTGGCTCAGTTGGTTAAGCATCCAACTCGAGTTTGGCTCAGGTCATGATCTCAGGGTTTTGAGACCGGACTCCGCACCGGGCATAGGTTCTCTCTCCCTCAGCCCTTGCCCGCCCCCCAAAAAAAGAACTTAAAATTGTAATCCCCACTTCCAGTAATTTACTCTAAGGAAATACACAAAAATGCCATGACCGATGCATAAACATGTTCACTTGTAATATGTGTAACTGTGAAAAAAGGGCACATAAAATGTTGAATATGGAAATGGTATTACCTATACAAGGTATTATACAACTATTCATAATTATATTTCAAATAATACTTAATGGTACAAAGAAATGTTTAAGATATAAGTAAAATGGAGGATTGAGACTATATACAGTATTGCCCCAATTCAGAAAATTATATATTTATACATACAAAAAAGAACTAGAAGGAAACAATTGATGTAGATGGAGGAATTAAAATAGATTTTTTTCTTCTTTATGTTTTTATATGGCTTCCAAAATTTCGTGTTTTATATATGGAATAATCTCTTTAGAGAGCCAGAGGCTGAGAGAACCAGTATTTGAAATACCCGTCATGGGGTAGCCACTGAGCTAAGAATCTCACCAATTATCTAACCTCCGGAGCAACCAGGAAAGGTAGGTCTCGCAGTCCTTGTTTCACAGATGAGGAATGGAGGCGCCAGTAACTAGGCGTGGGAGCTCTTTGCCCAGGGTGCCCTGGACTCGAGCCCAGGACAAGCCCATGTTCCCTGCTGCCCCACAAGCCTCACCTGCTGCAGCTCCGAGTGGGCCCAGGGGAAGCTTCCAGTGAAGGTCACTGACTAAACAGAGCTGTACACAGCTTTCCCAAGAGCAAGGGCTTACTTTCTAAACTCTTCCTATCTTCTTCTGAAAGTAGAAAGCACCTTCTTTATGGCTAGGCTCCATTCAGAAGCAGTTTTTACCTCTGTACCCAGCTCCACTCGCCCGTGCCCTCTCAGAGCCCGTGGTATCTGCCGTCCTGCCGACTGGTCTGGCACATTGTCAGGCTGTGAGCAGAAGGAGAGGGCAGAGCTGTGCACCCCCACCCTTTCCACCAGCTGGCTCCTTGGTCTCTGCCCTGGACACTAAAACAAACAGGCTGTGTGCTCTGATTCCCTCCTCAACCCAAGGGGGTGGGGGGTGGGGAGAGTAGCAAGTATCCCAGCTATGTGAACAATCAGGAATATCTGGCAGCACATTTGATCTTTTATAACTTCATTTCAGCCAAAGAGTCACGGCCTCCAGGCAGCCAGGAGGCCGTTGTACCCCTAAGCCTAATGCTCAGCCGGTTCCAGGTATGGCCTTGGTGAGGGGTGCCCAATCCCCCAGCTGGCTCTGTTCCAGAGAAGTCTCCTGTGACACTAATTGCAAACTCTCATGGAAGCAGGGGGGAATTTCTCTCCACTGTTCCAGGATTCTTCATTGCTTCCTGTTCCCTCCCAGAGGCAAAGAGAGGAAGTCTCTTTGATGGGGTCATGGCAAGTCAGTGACATTCAGGATTGGAACGTGCTGCCTGGATCACCGCTTTATCCTCCAGCAACGCAGTTCCTGACTAAAACAACATCTACAACATTAACTATCTAGGGTCTTTTATCTGGGAAGAGGGAGAGGGGGACATGGGGAATGGCACATGGCCCACAAAATAACAAGGGGAATAACCCGGTTCTTTCGGATTCAGACTGTATCTCTTTCCGCACCCATGTAAGAGGATTGCGTGTTCAAAAGAGGGGGAGAAATACTGGGTTAAAGTTAAGCAGGTTAAATTACTGCAAGACTTCTCAGAACCTTTCGTGTGCTCATGTATACTGCGCAGGGGGTGTAATGGCAAGTGTTTCTTAAACATAGTCAACCATAAAACTAGTGAGTTCATAGGCACTGGGATTCCAATGATCACACTTTGAGAAGTATTGCTCCAGGGGGAGCCCATAGGGATCCTGTGAAGATAGAAGAGTAAGGCCCAAAACAAACCTCCTCCCCAGCCAACAGTCAGTCTTTAAAACTGCAGTGCTGGGGATCAACCGAAGGTATCATTCTGCATTCTCCTCTCGGGACTTCAGCAACGGTTTATGGTATTTTTCCACTTGCTGGTCAAAGCCCCTGGAAGAGAACTGTGCCTGGAAAAAGTTCACTGGAGTCAGAAGGTATTTTAGTGCCAGGCCCCTGAACTCAGGAGCCAGGAGAGGGGCAGCCTTGCTGCTGTGAGGCAGGGGAGACTCCTGGCCCAGCCAGGCGCTCTGGTTCCCTATGGCTGCTGAGCCATCGTGGTCTCCCCGGGGTACCAAGTGGGGCCCTACACCACTTTCGCCCCCAGTTTCTAGAGACAGAAATTCCTCATCTGTCGACTGTAAGTGCACTGAAAGACTGAAGGGCACTGTCTGTACAGTCACCATCTTCTGGGCCTCAGAGAGAGGGGCGGCCTCCACCCCCTCTTTGCTGCAGAAGTCCGGGAACAACTGTTCCTTGATCTGGAAAGGAGGGGGGGAAGCCTGCTTCTCAAGGTCCCCAGGAAGGTTCTCATTCTTGGCCTTCTTGGAATCTCTGTCAGCTTGACATTGATCAGCAGTGTCCTGAGAGCAGTCAAACACGACACCCTGGGTCCTCGGCCTCCTTAGCCTCCTTTCTAACAACAGCCAGAGGCAGCTCGGTTTCCTTGAGGAGGAATTCATATATTGCTGCACAGAGTCTGGGATCAGGGGCAGAGAGAGCCTGGGGCTCAGGCTGTCCTGAAAGTAGTCCCTACACGGCTGCCGACTGACAATGGGCACCACGTGGCAAGGCTTCAGTGCTGCAACAAAGGTTTGAAGCTCCTCGTAGGAGGAATGGTCAGAGTAAGGGATGATGTGGATATCGGGGTGGGAGCGACGGATCTTCCGGCTCGTGGGAAGGATGGCGATGGTAGGGTGGCTCTGGTTCCAGTGCAGCATGGCAGAATGGCAGATCTCCATGTGGTCCACCGCATGGATGCGGCCGGCCTTCTCCTCCACGGTGAACACGTCCGCCAGGCCCAGCAGCTGCACCAACTCCAGGCGCCGAGGGCTCAATACCACCCAGGTCTGAAACTCCAGGGCCAGCTGCTCCAGCAGAGACTCTTTTCCCAGGCTATAGAGTCCTGAATCATGTCAAAGGGAATGGGAAAAGCAAGAGATGAAAGAGAGGAGATACTGCGGAATCCTAATACATCAACCAAATGTTTCATAAAAATACACAAATGAGGGTGCCTGGGCGGCTCAGCTGGTTAAGCAACTGCGTTTGTCTCCGGTCATGGTCCCGGAGTCCCAAGATCGAGTCCTGCATGAGGCTTCCCTGCTCGGTAGGGAGTCTGCTTCTCCCTCTGACTTCTCCCCTCTCTTGCTCTCTCTCTCAAATAAATAAATTCTTTCTTAAAAAAAAAAAAAATACACAAATGGGGCAATTGGGGAGTGTATCAGGGAGGAGGTGGCATTTGAGCTGAAATACATGGAGGATGGGGAAGGGCTTACCACTGAATCCACCCACTCGCTTGGTTCAACAAAGGAAAGCCATCTACCAGGTGCTAGGCACTGTGAAAATAAGCATGAGCCTCAGTCCTCAAGGAGTATAATCTACCCGGGGACCGGCCCAGAAGCCATGTCAGAGACACGCACACAGTATTATGAGGACACAGAGAGTTATCTACCAGTTGACAGAGTTACAGAAACTTCCCTGAAAACGGCAAATGAGTTGTCATAAAGGATGGGTCTGAGTTTACCTGGCAAGGGAAGGGGATGATTTGCTGTTAATAAAGTGCCAAGAAGGAACTGGTAAGAAATGACGCAGGAGGGAAGGGTAGCATAATACAGGGTCCGCATATATTGCTCAGGAGTTTGAACTTAATTCTGTAAGTGAAGGGGAGCCATTAAAAAGTGTGCAGCAGGAAAATGCTAATTTTATTCATTTTTTTTAAAGATTATTTATTTATTTGACACAGAGAGACAGCCAGAGAGGGAACACAACCAGAGGAAGTGGGAGAGGGAGAAGCAGGGTTCCCACCGAGGAGAGAGCCTAAAGTGGGGCTCAATTCCAGGACCCTGGGATCATGACCTGAGCCAAAGGCAGATGCTTAAAAACTGAGCCACCTAGGTGCCCTGAAAATGGCTAATTTTATTTTATTTTTTTAAAGGTTTTATTTATTTATTTGACAGAGAGGAGAGAGATCACAAGTAGCCAGAGAGGCAGGCAGAGGGAGAGAGGGATGCGGGACTCGATCCCAGGACCCCGAGATCATGACCTAATCCGAAGGTAGAGGCTTTAACCCACTGAGCCACCCAGGCTAGTTTTAATCACAGGAATAATATGATCAGAGGAGAGCTTTAGAAGGAAAAGTGGCAGGAGTGTCACTGGATCACCTGAATGAGGAGATGCTGAAATCAGCAGTTAGAAGGCCCCAAAATGAGGGTGCCTGGGTGGCTCAGTTGGTTAAGCATCTGACTCTTGCTCAGCTCAGGTCATGACCTCAGGGTTCCGAGATCAAAGCCCACCTTGGGCTCCACAGTCCACATGGAGTCTGCTTGGGACTCTCTCTCTCCCTCTGCCCCTCCCCCTCCTCGTGTGTGCCTGCACACTGACTCTCAATAAATAAACATTTTTTAAAAAGGCCCCCAAATGTTTTATACTATTGTAGAATCGCTAGAACAATGTTTTTAATTTTTCAATGTGTCTGATTTTAAGCATAGCATTCACCTAAATATCTACATTTTGATAAGTTTCATTCACTCAGGGATACCTGGGTGGCTCAGTTAACTGTCTGCCTTTGGCTCAGGTCAAGATCCCAGAGTCCTGGGACTGAGTCTCGAATCGGGCTCCTTGCTCAGCAGGGAGCCTGCCTCTCCTTCATGCCCCCTGCCTGTGCTCACTCTGACAAATATATAAATAAAATCTTAAAAAAAAAATTTCATTTACTCAGATAACAAATATTTATTGAGTGCCTCCCTTAGGTGTTAATCTAAGCATCTGGGATATAGCCACAAGTAAAACAAAGAGCCTTGCCATTGGGGAACTTATATTCTAGCAGGGGTAGAAAGAGAATAAAAACCAAATGCAACAATATGTAAACTGTGGAATACATTATAAAATGATGAGTGCAATAGGACCCTCTCCTATTTAAAAACCTCCAATAGTTTTTTTTGTCCAAATGTAATCATTTGGATCAAGTTACATTTAAGGATTACATTTAGGATCAAGTTCAAGCTTACAAGCAAGCACATCAGCCACTCCTACTTTACAGCCTCCTCACCCACCGTGTGCCTCTCATGCTGACTGCTGCTTCTCTGTTCCACAAACAAGACTCCTTCCTACCTCCATCCATGCTCTCAAAGAGTTTGTGTATGTGTATGGCAGGACACATGGAAAATAGACAAATAATAAGCAACAGCATATTAACACTTGGATAGAATATACTGGAAGGTGATTGCTGTTAAAGAATGAAAAAGTTGGGAAACCTGGGTGCTCAGTTGGTTAAGCGGCTGCCTTCGGCTCAGGTCATGATCTCAGGGTCCTGGGATCGAGTCTCACATCGGGTTCCTTGCTCGGCAGGGAGCCTGCTTCTCCCTCTGCCTTTGCCTGCCACTCTGCCTGCTTGTGCTCTCTTTCTGACAAATAGATAAATAAAATCTTAAAAAAAAGAAAGAATGAAAAAGTTGAGTTGGTATAGGGGATCAGAAGTTGGGAATGTCGGATGAGTAGAGATGGTGAGAAGACTGTATTTTTTTTTTCAAAGATTTATTTAGAGAGCACACACATGGGGATGTGGGGCATGCTGGGCACTGGGAGGGGCAGAGGGAGAGACAGAATCTTAAGCAGACTGGGAGCTTAGCTCAGAACCCTAGTTAGGGCTTAATCTCATGATTCTGAGATCACGATATGAGCCAAAACCAAGAGTCAGAGGCTTAAACGACTGAGCCACCCTGGTGTCCCAGTAACACTGCAATGTTAAATAAGGTTTCAGGGGTAAGGGGTGGATCTACAAAGACCTGAAAGATATGAGAACTCCCTCCCACCCCCAAAACCCAAGATTCACTATGGGTAAAAGAAAAGGAAAGGACACCACTTACCAATCTTTATGTTATGTTCTGGATGCTTTCGAATGAGCTCAACAATCTGGCGGGCAGCTTCTTGTCGGGAAGGAAGAACCCAGGCTGGGTTGCAATTGGTGTTGTCTAGGTATAAAGTATGGATCTGTTTCCCCAGTTTCAGGGCTGGCTCCTTTAACATGGACGGCGTATACCGAAAGTCACCTAGAAGAAGAATAAATGGGGGGCTGAGAGTCAGAGACAAAAGGATAAAACACAAGCCTCTCCCGGCTTCCAACAGTTGATGGACATTTGCTTACCAGCCTGTGGAAACACTAAGAGGAAGTCTGGCACTAACATAGTATAGTTTCTTTTTGGAAAGGTCTGCATTCTGCTTCTGTTTTTATTCTTTATAAGGTCTAAAACATTAAAGAGTGGGAAATCAGTTGAGAAAGGGTCACTGTGCTCATATGGGATGAAGCTAGAAGAAGGTCTCCAGACTTGTGAGTTAAGGCTGCTCAAGAGAAGTAGTGTCTAGGCTGGGAAGGTGGGAGGAACCCCTTGGAAGGCCCACCTGTGTAGAGGATGGTTCCAAAGTATCCCTCAAAGAGAAACATGACAGAGCCAGGGCAGTGATTGGCATCCATGAGGGTTACAGTCATGGTCTCTCGCCCAATTTCGTCTAGAGGCAGGACATGGCTCTCACCAACTTCCAAGGCCCGGATCCACTCCTTAGGTACCTGAGGAAAAAGACGGTCATTCTAGTGAACACAGAGTCTCCTCCTTGATACTGCCTTGGATCAGGAACTAACCCTTTACCAGAATCAGGGAAAGCAAATGACACCCTCAGCCACCCAGGAGCAGAAGGTGTAACGGGCAGTCCCCTCAAATCCTCCCTTCTTCTTCTCACTCTCCCTTCCCACCCTTGGTACAATTTAAATTAAGAGTCCAAAAAACAGTCTAGCCAAGCTATTCTCAAACATTCCTGATCATAATAGTCCCTTGGGGGGGGCACCTGTTAAAATTCCAACCAGCTTTCCAGTACCTGCACCAGCTAGATCTACTGGATGGGGAGGGGGGTGGTGGTGGCTGGAGAATGTGTCACCCAGCATATCAGGTGGATTCTAATGAGACTAGGGATACACTGGCCTAGTTTATCTGAAAAGGTAGGTACAGTTTCCTTGGCTGGACTGAAAGTTCTCCCCAACTTATAGCTGAAACATCCGTATTTCTGGGTTCGAACAACTCCCGCACTTGTACAAGATCAGTCCTCCAGGCCCCTACTCTAAGAGTTTGAGGCTGTGACAGATGGGGAATCCCACCCAAATGCTCGACTCCATCTCTCAGACTCCGCCCCCCCGCCCCCACCCCGTACCTGTAGGTGACGATGCACGAGGTAAGCAGTGATTGGGGAGCAGTAGAGGGGCCGGGCCCACGTGCTAGACAAACCCACGGTGTGGTCCGAGTGCATGTGGGACAAAAAGAAGAGCCGCGCAGAACCGGCCCGGCGCAGGCTCCAAAAGTCCACAGCGATGGGCGTATGGGGGATCAGGGCCCCGTTCATGGTGGCGGGTCTGGAGGGTCACCAGCGAGATCTTCATGGGCACAGAGCTCCGGCGCGAGGCTCCCGCGACCGCGCCCTGAAGGTTAGTCACACTGGGGCAGCAACGCGGCCAGAGACCCTAACAGGAAGCCAGGCCAGTAGAGGAATAGGTCCCTAGCGTGGGCAGAAAGGAGGAAGTGGCCGTGCTCTTGAGAGTCCTGGAGGGAATCGCAAACCGCGAACGCCGCTCGCTTGAGCGCCACTCCTACCCGCGCGCGGGAGCCGGGGCTGAGGCCGGGCACTCAAAGCGCGCGCTGCTGGGCGGAGACAGGCCGAAGCAGCGGATTTCCGATGGCCCGCCGCGCCTCCACCAGAGGGAGCCGCGCGGCTGCGCCGGGAGGTGAGAGGTGGGGGGAAGGGCGCCCTGAGGTCGGCGTCCGGGCAGCGCTCGGCGCTCGCCGCGAGAAGGTGAGTGGCAGCCGCTGTGCGCGGTCGGCCCCGAGGAGGCGGGACTTCCGCAGAAAGCTTGCTTGGGCCTATCCTGGCAGGCCCCGCGCGGAGGCGCACCGGGGGCTGGAACTGGCGAGGGAGGGGTCTGCGGACCTCCGGCGGCCGGGTTGGAAATGGGGCGGAGGGCCTCGAGGTAGCCGGCGCGGTCTCGGGGCGGAGCGAGCCGGCCTGCGGGTCCCGGGAAGGAACCACAGAGCCTCGTTTGGGGCTCGCCGGGGCGCGGAGAGGGCTGGTGTGAGTGTGCTGGGGCCTTGGGCTCCGGCCCCCGGGGAAGGGCGAGATCACGCCTTTGGTCTCTTCGCTGACTCACATTTGCTTTACCCAGGTTCCCACGTCAGGGCTAGGAGGAGCCCGCGAGTTACCTAGGGGGTCTGTGGGGCTGCCCGGTGACTGCTGAAGATGCCGTACCTTGGCTCCGAGGACGTGGTGAAGGAGCTGAAGAAAGCTCTGTGTAACCCTCACGTTCAGGCGGATAGGCTGCGCTACCGGAATGTCATCCAGCGAGTGATTAGGTATCAGCTACCGCCCGCACTCCCCGCGGCAGCCCCCTTCCGGGCGGGACCCCGACCCCAGGCCGCTCGGAAAGAGGGAATGAACTCAGGGCAGGGTATGATTTGGTCTTCCCGCTTCTCTGGATGGCCACGTCAGCCTCCCCTGTGGCGCTTGCTTGACTTCGTTTACTCCGCAGGGCGGTTACACCCATGTCTTGAACTTAGACTCCTGACACCCAGATCTATATAGAGTCTAGTACAGAAAGCCTTTTGTATCTTCAAACCCACACATCCTACTGCCTGCTGGGCATTCCCACCTGGATATTTCTTCAAAGACATGCAAAGTAGCACCTGCATCCTTCCCCTCTCCCCAAACCTGCTCTTCCGCTTATATTTGGGTTGAGGAGTGGCACCCTCCGGCTGACCAAGGAAGGAAGTCAATCTTGACGCCTGATTTTCACTTCTCGAGTCAGATGGTATGGATATATAGTTCTAAACATCCATCCTCTTTTTTTTTTTTTTTTTTAAGGAAATGTCTATGTATTTCTTTTTTGTTGGCACCGCTGTTCTGGTTTTATTACCAAAGCAATTGAAGTGGCTTCCTAGTAGGTCAGCTTGCCTCCTCGTTTCAGTCTGAAGTTTCCTAACATGAATTTGAGTGTGTAACTCTTGGCTGCAGTTGTGGATCACAAACGTTAGTATGCACTAAAGACCCTTGGGGTGCTTTTTAAAAAAAATGTACAGTTTTCATCCAGTCCACTAATGCTGCTTTCAGTCAGGTGGGATGGAACCCAGGAATATGCATTTTAAACAGACATCTCATCTGATTCCTGTAGGAGAGCACAGCTTGAAAAACTGATCTACAGAATGAAGCCCAAACTTATCATAGTGCCCAAAGAACACCCTAACACAACTACTTGCAGACTCTCAAAAGAATGTAGCATTCTTTTTTTTTTTTTTTTAAAGATTTTATTTATTTATTTGACACAGATCACAAGTAGGCAGAGAGGCAGGCAGAGAGAAAGGGAAGCAGGCTCCCGGCTGAGTGGAGAGCCAGATGGAGGACTTGAGTGGAAAGCCAGGTGGAGGACTTGATCTCGGGACCCTGAGATCATGCCCTGAGTCAAAGGCAGAGGCTTTAACCCACTGAGCCACCGAGGTGCCGAGGTGCCCCTGAATGTAGCATTCTTGCTGATATGTCTCATAGCATGTGTTACCTACCTACTACACCTGTCTGGAAAATTCCAGCTCTTTCAACTAAAGTGTTACTTCCTCTTGGAAACATTTTATGATTTCTTGGCAGCATTAGATTTCTGGTCCCCACTGCACTTTGTTACTTCTTTTTTTTTTTTTTTTTTCTTCAAGATTTATTATTTGAGGTGGGGAGAGGTAAAGAGAGAATCTCAAACAGACCCCATGCTGAGCTCAGAGCCCATGTGGAGCTTGAATTCACAACCCTGAGATCATGACCTAAGCTAGAACCAACAGTCAGATGCTTAACCAACTGAGCTACCCAGGTGCCCCACCCTTGTCTGTAACTTCAGTTTTAATACTTAATCTATTTTAATACTTACCTATTGTACTTCAGTTAGTGGTGTTTTTGTCTTGCTCCTCAGTTATACTTCTAGTTTCTAAAGATCTGAGACCAGGCCTTCTTCAAGTTTATGTTCCCAGAGCATATCCCTGGAATGTAGAAGCTGAATTAGACTGGAATGTACCAGGAATTCGATAAATGTTAAGTGCATAGAAGAATGTTTATCATAGGCCCATGGTGCAAAGTATTGAGGAATATAATAGATAAGATAGACTTGGTTGCTTCCTTCACAATCTAGTTGGATAACCAGTATGTGTATAGGTAAAATGCCTTTCATTGTAGGCTGGGGATTATGTATTTTACTTCTCCTGCTATATGTGTTGGTTTCAGGCACATGACTCAGGGCTCGGACATGTCTGGTGTTTTCATGGAAATGGTGAAGGCCAGTGCCACCGTAGATATTGTTCAGAAGAAGTTGGTTTACCTGTACATGTGCACATATGCCCCCCTGAAACCAGATCTGGCTCTCTTGGCCATTAATACGCTGTGCAAAGACTGTTCGGACCCCAACCCAATGGTGCGAGGGCTGGCACTACGGAGCATGTGTAGCCTCAGGTGAGTACCCCCTTCCCTGACTGTTTTCAGTCGCTAATGGATTCAGGAGACCATGGAGCAGGTTTTCAATGGTGATATCTATTTGAGCTTCTTAATACTAGGGAAAATGCAGTTGTAACTTGAACCCAGGTTTTCAGCCATTGCTTAGGCTTAAAAAGCTATGTCACATTACATTAAATGTCACATGTTACTTTAAAGGGAATTTTCCATCCTCTTGCTGAAATAGTTCTTGGTTTTGGTTAACAATTTCTAAACAATTACGTAGATATATATTTTTGCTGCCCTTGGAGTATTATTCCAAATGAAAAGTTAAGTATGACTTTTTTTTTTTTAAGTTTGGCAGTGACTTTCCCTAGTTCTTTATTTATTATTATTATTTTTTAAAGATTTTATTTATTTATTTGACAGAGAGAGAGAGAAAGAGCAGGAACACAAGCAAGGGGAGTGAGAGAGGGAGAGGGAGAAGCAGGCTTCCTGCCAAGCAGGGAGCCTGATTCGGGGTTCTTTCCCAGGACCCTGGGATCATGACCTGAGCCAAAGGCAGATGTTTAACGACTGAGCCACCCAGGTGCCCCTCCCTAATTCTTCGTGATGTGATAGATATACATTCAAACATCTACTAAACTTTCTGTTAATGAATGGGGGCTGAATTATGTC
Organism: Procyon lotor; assembly: GCA_028646535.1. Lineage (NCBI taxonomy): Eukaryota > Metazoa > Chordata > Mammalia > Carnivora > Procyonidae > Procyon > Procyon lotor. The sequence continues at coordinate 83,663,747 of CM053606.1, read as the reverse complement.
AAAACTAGTATTTCAGGATCTGGCTGACTCCGGGATGTGTTGCTTAGGATGCCTGGTGTGCAGGAATATATCCAACAGCCTATTCTCAATGGTCTGCGAGATAAAGCTTCATATGTCAGAAGGGTGGCAGTTCTTGGTTGTGCCAAGATGCATAATCTTCATGGAGACTCTGAAGTGGGTAAGTTGCAGCGTAATCCGTCATGACCAGTATTTATTTGTACCTCGATTATATGTATGACTTTGTAAAAGATGACGTGAAGGTAGAAAACAGTAATGTGGCCCTACTTCTGTACTTGTCTTTAAGTAGAAAGGCTGGTTTGGTATTTTTTGAGATCACAGAAGCCTTTTGTTTGGGGCCCAGGTGAGATCCATTGCATTAACTACTTAGAACAGTCTGGAGATGGCAGTTTTTTTGCCTTGCACTTTATTATTGCCTTTGTTATTTTTGTAGCAGAGAAGTTCAGCTTTGTCTGCCCGGAGCTAGTACTCTGACTCTATTCCTGAGACACTGAAGCTGTTCTTTATCTGAGATCTTTGTGCTCTTTTATAGACGGTGCTCTGGTAAATGAATTATACAGTTTGCTGCGTGACCAGGATCCAATTGTGGTTGTGAACTGCCTGAGGTCTCTAGAGGAAATTCTGAAACAGGAAGGAGGTGTTGTCATCAACAAGCCCATCGCCCACCATCTCTTAAATCGGTCTGGATGCCTCGGCGCTCTCTTTGTTATGATGAGATCTGCATCCTAGTGGGATCTTGACATGTTGAATTAAGAGACATCTTAAACAGCTTCTGTAGAGTAGTAAAGTTAACCATAACTATTAACTTCCTCATATTTCACTGAGAGGATTTCTTTTATTTGTCATAGTTTCTTTTGGTGATATAGAGAGATTGCAGAAATATCCTGTGGAAATATGTTCTATCCTCCTCTACAATCATTATGTCCCCCAAACTAAGCGATTTATACTGTCTTAAACTATAAAGACTCTGGAAAAAAAAAAACAAAACTATAAAGACTCTGGATCTACGTATGGTGTCGTGGTCCTTGGCCTTAGAAGATGAGAATTTGTAGTGTAAACTCATCTCGGAATTTAAAGCCGATTTTGTGCAAACTTTAAATAGTACATGAAAAGAATAGTTCTATTATGGCACAGCCTGTTTTCAAGAATTTTCTCCTTGTTATGATGAACAGATGACTAGTGACATGACATTTGCATGCAGATGGTCCTAATTTGGTTGCCAAAATAACACTTTTCTTCTGGTTTTCTTTTTTTTTTTTTGGATAGAATGCCGAAACTGGACCAGTGGGGCCAGGCTGAAGTATTGAACTTTCTGCTACGCTATCAACCCCGCAGTGAGGAGGAGCTGTTTGACATTCTCAATCTGCTAGATAGCTTTCTCAAGAGCAGTAGCCCCGGTGTGGTGATGGGAGCCACGAAACTCTTTCTGATCTTGGCAAAAAAATTCCCCCATGTACAAACGGATGTGCTCGTGCAAGTCAAGGGACCTCTGCTGGCGGCGTGTTCTTCAGAGAGCCGCGAGCTCTGTTTTGCTGCCCTGTGTCACGTGCGTCAGATCTTGCACAGTTTGCCCGGTCACTTCAGCAGCCACTACAAAAAGTTTTTTTGCTCCTACTCGGAGCCCCACTATATCAAGCTGCAGAAGGTGGAGGTGCTGTGCGAGCTGGTGAATGATGAGAATGTACAGCAGGTGCTAGAGGAGCTCCGAGGGTACTGTACTGACGTGTCAGCCGACTTTGCCCAGGCCTCCATCTTTGCCATAGGTAGGGGTCTGCCGCTTTTCCTTTTGGAGACCTCTGACCAACCAGACAGCTGTGGAATCATGGAGAACAAAAGGGAACGAATCTTGCATCAGAGACAAATTACCAGGCACCAAATTACTGTGGGACAGTGGCCACAGACAACAGTGGGGAGGGAGGGTTTTTTTTGTCAACACTGGTGTTGTCTTATCTTCTAGGATAGATAATACAGGTAACTCAAACTAGAGTACTTAAAATTTATATGGCCTTTTCTTAGCTACTATCCAGAATGCTTTCCCATACATCATCGTAGCACAGTCTTGAGAGGCAGTCAGGAAACGTGGACAAGTGTTATCACGTCATTTTAGAGATGACAAAACTCAGAAAGGTTATTAAATGGCCAAGAGGTCATGTAGTTCCTGACCCAGGCATGGGTCAGCTTTCCAGACTCTAAGTCCTGTGCCAATTGGCCACTTGTTTATTGAACTTCTACTACGGGTTATGTATTGTGCTGAGTACAGACCAACACAGAAGAAACCCTAAATCTTACAGGCTTTTTCATATTAGTTTGTCTGGAATTCAAAAGGCCAGAATGACTCACAAAATGAAAGCAGCCAGGGAGCTTTGTTTTGTTGGAGGGCTTCGAGTGGAAGAAGAGAAGGAACTCTTATGTCAGAATAAAGAAGGATTATTTTCAGGGGCAGGAGGAGCAAACAAAGAGGAGAGCAGAGCTCCTGTGGTCAGGTGGATCAGGGGTTCACTCCCGGCAGGGGCACTGCCATTGCTGTGAGATGATCTGCAGCCAGCGATGCCTTGAGGCCTCGTATCTGGCTGCCACGTACATACCTTTGTTACTGAAAGTTTTCAACCTTGTTCAATGGAAAATTCACCTTTGCCAAACTTAGGAAACTTAGATTGTTATTCATCAAGCAGGGTGTGACTTTTTTTTTTTTTTTTTTTTTAAAGATATCGCTGGGCTTCTTTGTCTCTGACTGGTGTTGAGTTTTTTTTAAATGAGGTGCTAGGATTTGACTTACCACTCTTCTCTGCTTTCTGTTCCCCTGTAGGTGGTATTGCCAGGACCTACACAGACCAGTGTGTGCAAATTCTAACAGAGTTGCTGGGGCTTCGGCAAGAGCACATTACCACAGGTAATGGCTGGCTACCCTTTGGGCTCTTTTTTTGGGTAAATGCCTGCCCTATAGCAGTGCTCAAAAAATATTGGTCGCTGCATAACAGAGGTTTAAGCTCTTCTTTGCCTCCTCATGTGTTGCTATCAGAGAAGCATAGGGTCTGTAGATCTAACAGACAGAGGGTCTTCATGTTGCCCTAACTCTGCAAGGCTGTTCTGTAGATAATGAAGGCTACCAGAATGCCCAGGCTTGTCGACTCCCCACCTTCACCCCTCCTTTTGCTTTATGGCAGCAGTGGCTTCCAGGGCTGGGATTAGGATGAGGCAAGGTACCCAGGATGCAAAAATGTAAAGAGGCACTCACTCTCAGGTTCGTGCAAGTGCTAACCCCACATGTCTTCAATTTTACACCCCCAGCACCTCGTTTGCTCACCCTAGTCCCAGCTATGGTGGCTCCGTTTAAACTCTCTTCCAAATATCATTCTATGATAAGATGACCTCACATTTGCTTTGCATTTTGCCGTGTGCTTTTGCATATATGAGCTCATTGATCCTCATAGCCAATCCAAGAAGAGCAACACCCATTTTAGAAATTACTGCCCGTGTCAGACATTGCTCAGAAAATCATTGACCACCCCTCCGACACCCATTTTACAGAAATTTATGTAGCAGTCTAGGCTGAATATGTGACTTCTCTTGAGATTCCTTCCTGTGTGGAGCCTCTAATCCTGTGCTCTTGTATCCTGAGCTGTGTTGTAGTGGTGGTGCAAACTTTCCGAGACCTGGTTTGGTTGTGTCCTCAGTGTACGGAAGCTGTGTGTCAGGCCCTGCCCGGCTGCGAAGAGAACATTCAAGACAGCGAGGTAGATGGCAGATTCTCTTTTACCTCTATTTACCTCTACCTCTAATATCTCTATTTTCCAGGTAGACGGGAAATAGTTGGGACCCTGCTCTGTGAAATGGAATCTAATTCTTCTCTCAACCCGGTGTCTGAATGTAGAAATTCTTAGAATTGATTGCCACCTCAGATTCTCTTTTGGGTGTGGTTAGGAGAGAAGAAGAAGAACATGAGAGATCTCTCTATGATTTTTGTTACAAATGCTTTGATATCATTGTTTTCTTGAACAGTTTTGAGCCAGAGATTTAGACCGTGTTGTTTTCAGCTGGAGCAAGAATCAGAATCATTTGTGGATATTTGGGCTTCACTGCAGGCCTGCCAACTTCAGTGTTCAGGAGTGGTGGGCCTAGACACATAAATTTTTAAGGAGCTTCTCAGATGACTCTGATTTGCACTCTAGGTTAGTTACCATCTTCATGAAGTGGTTTAGAGGAATCTTTCAGTAGCTTCCACGGACACATTAAACCCCAGACTGGGACAGAGGCCCCCACACTGAGGAAGCCTTATTATATAACTGACATGGGCTCTGGGAGTCTTTTTTTTTTTTTTAAGATTTTATTTATTTGTCAGAGCACAAGCAGGCAGAGAGGCAGGCAGAGGCAGAGGGAGAAGCAGGCTCCCTGCTGAGCAAAGAGCCCGATGTGGGACTGGATCCCAGGACCCTGGGATCATGACCTGAGCTGAAGGCAGCTGCCCAACCAACTGAGCCACCCAGGCGTCCCAGGCTCTGGGAGTCTTGAGTCACCTTTTGTGTAGTGACATTTTATTCCTCTTTGTTGTAGAGAGTGGAGTAGGGGTGCCGGGGATCAATGACAATGCAAATTGAAGTAAATAAAAGACTATACCTTTTCTGCTGACGTGGGGAACAAAACCTGTCACAGTGTTTGGGACAGTTCAAATGTCAAGGACCTATTCTCACTCCTTCATTCTCCAGGGGAAACAGGCGCTTATCTGGCTCCTTGGCGTCCATGGAGAGAAAATCCCCAATGCTCCATATGTGTTGGAAGACTTTGTGGAGAACGTGAAGTCAGAGACGTTTCCAGCTGTGAAGATGGAGCTACTCACCGCCCTGCTGCGCCTTTTCCTCTCCCGGCCTGCTGAGTGCCAGGACATGCTGGGGCGCCTGTTACATTACTGCATAGGTAGGTTCTCCGGAAGGACCCCGTACCCGCCATGTCAGATAGGAAACATTCTGGCAGCTGACATTGGTGGGTGAATCATGCTGGGGACCCAAGAAGACAACGTTAATGGTCTCTAGGCTTTCCTCCCTCCTTCCTCCCCCCCCCCCCCGCCATTGCACTTGGCACAGGGTAGAAAGAGCATTTTGGTTTTGTTTGTAACTAACTCAGTCTTTGTCTTACCTCAGAGGAAGAAAAGGATATGGCAGTACGAGACCGGGGCCTCTTCTATTACCGCCTTCTCTTAGCTGGCATCGATGAAGTGAATCGGATCCTGTGTAGTCCTAAATCTGACCCTTCTCTTGGACTTTTGGAGGATCAGGCAGAAAGACCTGTGAATAGCTGGGCCTCAGACTTCAACACGCTGGTGCCGGTCTATGGCAAAGCCCGCTGGGCAGCCATCTCTAAATACCAGGGGGCAGAGCGTCGGGGCCCAGAGCTTCCTAACACTGCATCCTTTGCTACTTCAGGTAGAAATAGTCCTTTATATCTTGTGAAAAATCTTTACCTTTTGCAATGACTGGTAGAAAGTAAAGTACCCTAGCTGCGGCTCAGACGATTGCCTGAATTGGAAGTCTTTGTGAGCGAGAAAGAAGTTCCTATTTGGCTGTTTCAACCATTTATCCAAAGATAAAAGTCATACTGTGTACTTATGGAAATCTAGATTTAAAAAACATAGTTTTGGGACGCCTGGGTGGCTCAGTCGGTTGAGCGGCTGCCTTCAGCCCAGGTCATGATCCCAGGGTCCTGGATCGAGTCCCACATCGGGCTCCTTGCTCAGCAGGGAGCCTGCTTCTCCCTCTGCCTCTGCCTGCTTCTGTTCTCTCTTTCTGACAAATAAATAAATAAAATCTTAAAAAAAAAAAAACCCACATAGTTTTGGGGCACCTGGGTGGCTTAGTTAATAAGCATCTGCCTTCTGCTCAGGTCATGATCCCAGGGTCCTGGGATCCAACCCTGCTTAGGGCTCCCTGCTCAGTGGGGAATCTGTTTCTCCCTCTGCTGCCCACCCTTGCTCGTGTGGTCTCTCTCTGTCTCTCAAATAAATAGTCTTTTTAAAAAAAAAAAAAAAAAAACACAGTTGGTATAGATTAAGAAGATCTCTTACACAAGCTTTCTAACTCTTTCAGGTGCCCTGATTCCTGAAGAGAGCAAGGAGACGGTTCAGGAACTTCCTGATTCTGGAAGCCTCATGCTAGTCCCCAATTGCCAGCTGACTGCTGAGTATTTTGAGAAAACTTGGTTTAGCCTGAAAGTTGCTCATCAGCAAGTGTTCCCTTGGCAGGGAGCCGTCCATCCTGACACCCTCCAGATGGCCCTACAAGTAGTGAACATCCAGACCATCGCAATGAGCAGGGCTGGGGCTCACCCGTGGAAAGCCTACCTCAGTGCCCAGGATGACACTGGCTGCCTATTCCTAACAGAACTGCTCTTGGAGCCCGAGAGCTCTGAAATGCAGATCTCTGTGAAACAAAATGAGCCGAGGACCGAGACACTGAATGGTTTTATTTCTGTATTAGAAACTGTGCTTGGAACAATTGGAGACATAAAATCATAACAGATTCTTGCTGCCTGTCCTAGGTGAGATGAGTAGCTATCAGAGTTCCTAGTTTTTCTTATTAGAATTTGCTTGTAAAGTCCAGATACTATCAAATGCAATCTCAGAATCAGGATTCTTACGTTTTTGCCCAAAGACTATTGACTTATTCCTCTCATACCTATAGGCGAATGACCCCATTTTTCCAAGTGATGTCAAAAAGGTTAATGTTGGAAAGGGAACGGGGAGGGGTTGAGGATAGGATTTGGATTCTTTTCTGATCCGTTATAGGGATTGTTTTACTAATTAAAGATACCTGATGTTTATGGAAACTGAGGAAGTCATCATTTGTGGGGGGGGGGGTCATCTTTTCTTCCCTGTATTACTGCAATAAATTCCTCACTGGTCTCCTATTTCTAATCTTGCTTTTCAAGGCCAGAGTCCAAAGTCCTTAGTGCGGCATCAGAAGTAACTCTTCAGTGTCATGTCTCGCTTCAGTGTCACTGCTCGCCTGAACACCCTGTTCTTGCATAGGCAAACGACTTGGATTTCTTGAATGCACAAGGCTCTCTCTCACCTCTGTGCTTTGCTCCTGCTTTTATTGCTTGACTGGAACATTTCCTCACCCTCATATCTTCTTTCTTTAGGTAACATCTAGTCCTTGTCTTTCAGTGTTGCGCTGAGTCACGAACTCTTGCAGGAAGTTTTCTGTGACCCCTGATACTTTCCTTACGGGTCCTGTTCAGGCTGTCACGGCCTCCAGTGCACGTGTCTCGCAGTACTGTTGTAATTGTTTTCCATGACTCTTCCTTGCTTTCAGTTTTATTCATACCTGCCCACATTTTCTACATTAACTGAGGCACCTTATGGTGAGAGCAGATGCAATAAGATGGTTTAAAGTATAAATAGTAAAATATAAAGAACCAGAGGATCCACAAAAGGGAAAATGGAAATACCACCTCAGACCAGCTTGGTTAGGGATGGGCAAGTACACAAATGTTCAGGTTTCAGGGCCTAGATAATTGGTGCAGTTGAGCCTCAAATTTAGCTTTAAGTGATTTGGCAGTCAGAGTGAAGAGAAATTGGTACATAGTTGTCATTAGAGAGGAAGAAACCTTCCAAGATGAATTTTCAAAAGAAATTTACATGTAGTTTCACATAGATGATGCTGGGATAAGTACAAGATTCTTATGGAAGTTAGTAACGAGTTTCTCATCACTTACAGTGTTCCTCAATGAAAACAGAGAGCGTAACTTTAACATGGAGCTTATGAGGGCGTTTCTTCAAGGACTTAAGATAAAATGATCTAAATATCATCTAGCTAATTCAAGAACTTCTACCATGTAGATACGTAAATGGACTGCATACCTTTAATTTTTTTTTCAGCCATCACTTCTCTCAACTTGGCTCTTAATAAGAGTAAATAACAGACAGTATTGAATTTTCTGGCAAGGGCCTGGATTTTGTGACTTGTTTTCCCCCTTAGACAATCTCTAAGGACAGTGATGTTCTTTCCTTCCATCTCCACAGTCTGCCACGTAGCGATGACTCAATAAATATTTACCAAATGAATGGCTGTCAGTAACTAGATTCTGATGGTGTTTTGGGATTGGTGTTTGAAGTGCGTTTTGTTATATTATATCAACCAAACAATAGTGGAAGTCCATCTAGACTAGGGTTTCTCAAAAGCAGCATTACTGACATTGGGTCCAGATGATTCTTTGTTGTAGAGGGTTTTCCTGTGCACTGTAGGATGATTATTAGCAGCATCTTTGGCCTATACCCACTAGATGTCAATAGAACTCCCAATGGTAACAAAAATGTCTCCAGACATTGCCAAAGATGCCTTGGTGGGACAAAATCACTCCCACCAATCACTGGATCATGGGTTCCGAGGGATTACATTTGGAGAGATCAGAACAGCTTCAGAATTGCCTTTTCCACAGTTTGATTTGTTTGGTTAAATCGTGACTATTACGTACTAAAAGAAATAAAATGCAAGTGTAAATTGCTGCCAATTTACAGCGTTCTAAAGGAACAGGATATAAATGGTAGAGATTAAATAAATTGACTTTTTTAAAAATTAAAGACTATAATTGATCTAAAGAAAATTAGGTATGGCTCAATAATGGAATAAATGTTACTAAAATGATCCCAGCTATCAGAGCTTTTAAAAGATTAAGTCCTACTTGGTTGCTTGTCTATAATGTATGGGGCATAGCCAAATATGAGACTGTTGCTTTTGAAAAGTGTACTTTTAAAATGAGCTGAAGGAAAAAAATGATTTTTTTTAACTGTAGCCTGGTTTTGCTAATTTATAAGCAAAATGACTAAAGCTTACGTATACCATGAAGTTAATTATATTTCTTCTCCCTAGGAGCTCTCTCTAGCCTTGGCAGACATATGGTTTGATGATGTGATGTAAGTAGATGCATATTTTTAAAATCCTTGAGGGTAGTTGATATTGTGCTTTTAGAAAAATGGCTTTCTCGTGTCTGGGTTAGGAAATAGTATGTGACACACAATGGGTGCCCACTGATGACCATGGTGCTTTAGAACTTTGCAGAGTCAATCATTTGTGTAGTTCCTGACCATAATCTTATTGCCATGGACTAGTGGCTGTTAAATGCCTCCATTTCCCCCATCCCCCTTTTTGAATGGGAGTTCTATTACCATTATTCTATCCCTTTCTCATATATATTGGGTGTTTGGGGGAGGGGAGACAAAGAACTTATTTTCTCAGTTATAGATTCGCACATTGAGAGGAGCGGTACCCAAGGATCCTCATTCACAGGCAGACCTGGGGCAGATAGATGACAAGACCCTAGACTTTAAGCTAATGAGAGAGAAGGTGATGAGGGTTTTGAGAGAGGGCTGTAAATCGTTGTGGCCAGGGCAGCAAAAGAAGCAAGTGATGGTGAAGACACTGTGGCCTCATTTTTCGGTACTACGTGGGAGATAGTACTTGAACTACAAGAGTGAAGGGTATGTGAGGTGTGGGAGAAGGGATGGGATGGTTCAGGAAGATGCTATAATGAAGGTTCGAGAAGAAACACACAAAGGAGGAAACTACCCCACATTGCCCAGGAGAAGATATACTCCTTTCCTTAGCCTTACAACATTGATTCTACAAGATATGCAAATGATAGATAAGATAATGCAAAGATTAGATACCAAAGATGGTATTTGCCCATAAGCACATCAACCGTGAAATGAATTACTGTGGGAAAAGGTTTATTATTTTATTTGGACAGGCTTGGCTTTAAATTTCTGTGCTGCCACTTACCTTGGGTAAGCTATTTAATACCATCTGGATGGTATCTTATAAAACTTTTGTTTTCCTATGCTATTTGGGGAGTATGTCATAAGTTAATTTGTTGGAATCCTTAAATTTTTAGTAACCCTCTGTAGTGTGAAAGGACGACGGCTCAGAATTCTCTCGGAAAGACCTTATTATGTCAGAAGTCTGAAGCTTACTCAGCAGAAACTGAAGTTTCAGCCCTAGTGATAGATGACAAATGAAAACGGCCCTTTATGTAATTTCTTTTTCTCATCCAAAAGCAGTTTGTGATCATTTGTTTTTAGACTAGAGTAGAAAACAGAAGATTGACTCTTTTTATTTTGCAAGTAGAACTTTCCTTCTGAACAACTGACTTACTGGTTATGCTTGAATTTCTTACCGGCTCACCAGGTCAGAATACCCTGGAAGAGCTGAGCTGATAAGTTGAGTGCTGACACCCAAATCCCAAATCTAGGTGTGGCTACATTAAGAAGGCAGCCACTGTGGGTAAGTGTCCAGTCATGAGATCTCAGGAAAGCAGTGGTGGAGTCTAACCTCTGTTAGGAGAATCTTACTTAATTCTATTGGAGAATGAATCCCAGATCCCTTTCATCCTCGTCCTCAGGCCTTGGGCTAACAGGAAAAATGTTTAACACTTTTACTACGTGTCAGAAACTGCTGGATCATCCCACACAACGTAATTTTATTTAATCCTCATAAAATTTCCTTGTGATATACTTTGTATTATCCCCGTTCCCAATTCCTCAAACACCCAAGTTTTTTTCCCCGCACCTTCTCTACTTCTATATATCCTATTCCCACCTGGAATGGTTTTATTTCTCCTCTTTGCCTCATAATCCCTACTTGTACTTCAGAGCTCATCTCAGATGTTACCAACTTCAAGGAAGCCTTCCTAACCCCCTAGGTCTGATTCTCCATTAAACAATGTAATCACACACCGTATCTCAATAAGCACAAGAAATTATGGATTAGTCATGTAATCTCTGCTGTGTATGCAAAAGCGTAAGCTCCATGAGGACAGAAACTGCGTCCGTGTCATTTTCCTGTGTTATTTGTAGTGCCAGGTATATAGTTCCTTACACACAGACCTCAGTACATAAAACGTCTGAATGTGGCAAATAAATGCCATCTATCAGGAGTTGAATGCTTTGAAACTTGAACTTTGAAACTTTCTTTCTTTAAGTGACACCAGACTCAGAACCTAACAGGAAGTATTTCTAAATGAAATTGCCCCAAGAAACTTTCTCAACGCTATTTCAGTTCTAAATTGGCTAACAACAAAAGTTATTCATTAATCTTAAGTACTGGCTAGGGTGTGGTTCTGAGAAAAGGAACTGAGAGTCTTCAAAAAGTGTCCCCAGTTTGTGTAGGTGAGTTCTTCAGAGAAGTCTCATGTTTCTGACAGCTAGTTTTGAAAAAAATTTGTAGGATAGGCTCCAGGACTACACATCCCATTAGGAAACTACAAAGTACAGAGGTAGATGCATCTTGTTTACCAGTAGTTCTGACTTCCTGCTGAGCTGAAAACTTGTTTTGTGGAAAAGCAAAAACTCTGCAGCAAACACTTTAAAATGAAGAGGCCCCAAACTTTTGAGGAGCAAACAGAATGCATCATGAACGCTTTACTCACAGACTTCTTAGGCACCACAACACAGGTTGCTAACCGGGACCTATGGTGTGGAGACGAACCAGATTCAGGTAAGGCTCCTGGCCTGAGGTGGTGATTGCAGGTCAATAAGAGCATCCGAGTATGCTTTCTTATTTCCTTTTGAGTTTCAAAAGGCAAAAAATCAGTAACTTCCATGGAAGGGAAAGATATTCTCAGTGAAGGGAGATCTTCTGACTATGGCGCTGACAGGATATTGAAGGTGCTCTTCTTGGGAGAGAACGATGCCACGCTTGTTTAAAAGTCTAGAGAATGTTCTCCAATGCCCAGATTCCCAGGACTGGCCATGCCTTTGAGTTCTGTAACAAATGTGAATGTGTTCCGTCCATCTTAGGAGAGTCTTGCTCTTTCGACACGGCCATCATTGTCGGTCGCCTTCGGATGCTGGGTGACCAGTTCAATGGAGAATTGGAAGCTTCTGCCAAAAACGTCATTGAAGAAACCATCCGTGGACGGGTAAAGTTGCTGCTGTTTTTCTATTCCAGATGCTCCTTTCTTACCACTCTTGTATGACTATAACTAGAAATGTTCTGCGAAAGATTTGGGGGCTTATGTTCATCCAAGGAGACACAGCAGGAATTCTCCAATCGCTAGTTCTTCAGGAGTTAATCAAAGGCATAACTGGTATTGAGAGAAAAAGTTTCTGGTGAGGGCCGATCAACCTTCAGATTGTTGGCATTTGTTTTTCAGCAGAGCTGTACTCACGTGACACAGAGCACATTGGTAGCACTTTGTTCTTGGTAAAGCACTTTATTCTTTCATGCACCTGTTTAATATTAATTTGGCTGGGAGTGAGTGCCTTCCCCTCCCCCCACCCAAGGTCTAGCAATGAAATTATGTACTGGAAAGGCAGGCGGTCCACAAGTATGTTGCAATGAGGGGTAAGTACTGACAGCAGCCACCTAGGGCGTATCTGGCTTTTCATCAGAAGGCTGATTACTAGCAGTGGCACTTGGATGCTGCATTGGTGTAAAGACCATAGACAACGTTCTAGAAGATGTTGCTGATTAATATCAATAATGGCAGGTAATATGAACTCATCACTTACCAGATGCCAGATAGTATTCCAAATGCTTTGCACTTACTATCTCATTTAAACCTTCCACCACTCCCTGGGCTATTATAGGAACTGTTATTCACAGTGCAACCTCCCCTCCTGTTCATGGTATGCCGTGAGAGCCAACATCTGACCTCTTTGTTCACTGCAGTCTTCACACAACCCAGAATAGTACCTCTTATGTGGGAGACCCTCCATAAATAATTTCTGACTTGCTATCCTTGTAAGCAGATAAGGAAACTGAGGAAGAGGGAAACAAGAAATTAGGTTACTCAGTGAGTGTTGAAGTTAGGATTTGAACCCAGACTGATTCCAGACTCTTCACCATTATGCTTTATTCTTCTTAGCAAATATAGCTTGGATGGTGCGCCCATTCAGGCAGAACTGGACTTATTACTCCTAATTGCTTGCACTGAAACTTTCCTAGGTAGCCGAGAGCTGAATTTACTTTTTTTTTTAATAAAAAAAAAAGTTTTTTGAAACTCGCAAATTCACAGGAAAGTTGCACATAATTAATTGTACAAAGAATTTCCTTCTTGAATCATCTGAGAGTAGGTAGTTGATGAGATGTTCCATCGTCCTCTAATACTTTCACATTTCCTTCAAACAAAGCCATTCTTTTATATAACCACATCAAAACCAGGAAATCAGCACTGACACATTATCACCTTGTCCTCAGATCCCATTCAAGTTTGGCCAATTGTCCCAGTGATGTCACATACAACAGAAAGATGTAGGCCAGAGACAGATCCTACATTTAGTTGTCATGTCTCTTGAGTCTCTTCCAATCTGGAATTGTTCCTCAGTCTTTCCTTGATTTTTCATGACCTTGATGCTTGAAGATTATGGGTCAGTTATTTTGTAGAATGTCCCTTAAACTTGGGTTTGCTCCTTGTTTCCTCTTGAGTGGATTCAGGGTGTGTACTTTTGGTAGGAGGGTCACAGAAGGGTTGCTGTGTTCTTCTCATTGCCCCTATTAAGTGGCACAGATTTTAATTTGTCCCATTACTGATGTTAACCTCAGTCACTTAGGATGGTGTCTGCAAGGCTTCTCCACTGTAGTTAGTATCTGTGGTTAATATAGTTAAGTGTTGTGGAGGGAGATACTTTGAAACCATGTAAATATCTCTTCAACATTTCAATCTATTCATTTCTTTTTTTTATATTAACATGGACTCATGGATTCCTACTTTATTCAAGGGTTATAAGCTGTTACTATCATTATTTATTTGGATGCTCAAATTGTCCCAGTTTTGACCAGTGGGAGCCCTCACTAACTGGACTGTCTTTTTGGCATGTCCCTATCATTCTGTGAGTACTTCCTTAATTTCTGACAGCTCTCTTGTATTTTCCAAGTCCAGCCTGCAATCAGCCTTTCTCCAGGGAGCTCTGGTATCTTTAAATGGAGAATGATATTTGGAAACCAAGATCTGGGTACATATGTGGATGCCCTCTTCAGCTTATTTGGGTTCTCACAAACTGCTCTGACTACCAATGGTCCCCCTACACTAGATGACAGTAGATAGATATTGCTTGGCCCCACCTAATGACTTTTGGATCGATTTTGGGGGGAAGGAAAGAGGAAGAGGAAAAACAAATCTTTTTTTTTTTTTTTTTTACTTTAGAATTTCCCAGACTTCAGTCATACAAATAATACCTCTACAACTCAACCAGCGGTACTATCATGTACTTAACATTTTTCTTTCAGGTCGTTTTTGCTGTCAACCATTTTTGCTCATCCTAAGTAATAATATGTGAAATAATGGGTTTGATAGGCTATTTATGTCTTCTCTATACCCGTTACAATAAGTAACAAAATAACAGAAGTTTGTCCATCCACTCCTTCAGATTACCCCTGATACAATCAGTGGTGCATTTGCCATTCTCTGGGAAACTCTTGCTCTACTGCATGCCTGGCCCTGCAGACTCCTGTACCTGTAGATCGATCCTTCACTGATACCCTGTGTCTCTCCCCAGGTAGGAGCTGTACTTCAGGACACAGTCAAATGTCTCAGCCGGGCCTGGTGCGCTCAGGATTCCAGCTTGGCTTATGAGAGAGCCTTTCTGGCAGTGTCAGTGAAGCTTCTTGAACATGTGGTCCGCGTGGCACCTGAAATGGCAAGACAGGTGGCTGTCCCCATGACAAGCATGATCAATGGGAACAATGCCATCCGGGAGTTCGTCCAGGGCCAGGGAGGTTGGGTAAGTATGTCGGGGCCCCGGGGCTTTGATAGGCATTTGTGCTGTTTTTGTACTAATACCCGGGACTCCCAATGCTTGATTCTTTCTGTAAGTTGAAAACCAAGTAGAAAAACAAGTCTCCCTACTTTGCTGAAAATGTCAGTTTGTTGTGTTGTTTTGTTTTGTTTTTCCTGTGGGAAGGGGAGCAATCAGAAACTCAGGATTACAGGTGTTGGACTCCAGAGATATTTTGCCTAAAATTTTAGTTGACTACCAACAGTGTAGAGCTAAATCCCACTTCCGCTATATAACGGCCTATTAAGTATCCTGGTGCTAGAGGACTAGTCTCAGCCTCGCTTCAGAAATTCAGAATCAGCCTCCTGTCGTCTAACAGCAGACAGGGCTACCTGCTGCAGCGAGAACTATAGGAGGCATTCTAAGCCCGTGTCTTAGTAATCATCAGAACATCTGCTCTCACCGAGCATCCCTCTTCATTTCCAGCAGCAGCAGAGGCCTCAGGAAGAGCTGCAGCCCCTGGAGATGTCTGTAGATTATTTGTGCTTTATTTAGGAAGCTCCCTTTGTGAAGACAACCCCTTTGACTGTAGGCTATTCACTGTCCTTCCTAGGAAAATCTGGAGTGCTGAGGAAGAGGTGGCGCTATTTCCCAGCTTGAACATCACTGCTACTTTGATCGAGTGATTGCTGGCCATTAAAACAGACAACCAGGGGCACCCGGGTGGCTCAGTTGTAATAGTCTGATCATGACGCTGAATAAATGTGTCTTTTAAAAAAAAAGAAAAAAAAAGTCTGCCTTCAACTCCGGTCATGATCCCAGTGTCCTGGGATCCTCTTGCTGTGTCTCTCTCTGTCAAATAAATAAATTTTTAAAAATCTTAAAAAACAAAACAAAAAAACAGACAACCAAATCCAAAGCTACTTCCTTTTGGACACAACTGGTCTTAGCTCAACTTCTTTTCCAACGATTGCTAAAGTTGGGAATAGCCCTTGGAGGTCTACGGAGATTTTGTACTTTCTGTCTTTACATGAGTTTGAAGGAGGTTCCATTGAAGCCAAGACCTCCAGATACAAAGTAAAGGCTTGTTAGGAGTGGAATTTCAAGGCAACAGAGCAGACCTCTGCTGGGCATAGTTTGGGAAAGGGAGCACGCGGTAAACTCTTCGTTCAGATTTAGCCCTGTCGTTTGGTAAGGATCTTGTGTACTCATTCTGCAGTCTAAAGGACTTCAAGGGAGAATTTTGTTGAAATCTTGCTATTTTAAGTTGAGGATTTTCTTTTAAATCCCCATCCTGAGTTTTGTGTTAATTTCACCAAAGCAGAATTATTTTATGCATTTTTAGGTTGAAAGCAAAAAAAAAGAAAAAGGTAGTTTCTTTATCTGCCCTTCTAAGAGAAAGGCCGACAGAAGAGAAAACTGTTTTTACTGCCACAGGATGCAGGAAGTGCTGGCCCACATCTAGGACAGTGGGGCCATCCCAGCATAGATGAAACTAGCTGCATACCACAGTGTTTTTCAAACCAAAAAGTGCTTTACATACCACTTGCGGACCTTATGAATTGCTGATTTCCAGGCTCCATCCCTAGAGGTTCTAATTCTGTAGGGGGAGGCTGGAGCCGCAGAGCCTACCTTTTTAGCCAGTTTCACAGGCGATTCTTATGTCCATATAGAACTTGAGAACACTCTTGTTAGAGCAGGGCCTGGCCAAATCCTGCCTGCTGCTTTTTGTGTTGATGGGTTTATCAGCAAGCAGCTACACTCACTTGTTTCCATGTTGCCCATGCCCATATTAGCACTTCAACAGCAGAGCTGAGTAATTGCAGCAGACCCCTAATGGCCTATAAAATGTATTTACCACTGGCCCTTACAGAAAATCATGGAGACAGCTGCTTTAAAGCTAAAAGCTAAATGAACATTTCTCTTCGAATAATTTAAATTCTGTTGGAATCCTGATCATTAGTGCCAAACACAACGGTGCGTAGGATAACTCTTTTTATTTTTTTTTAGAATTTAATCTAAGAGTGTTTGTTAGTTCTCGCATAGTCCACACTTTCTCTAGGACTTTGGCAAACCAGAAAGCACCGGTTAGCCTGGGTCAGTAGACGGTATACATTTCCCCGGCCCCCATCATGAGTGACTGTAAGTGAAACTTGTGGTATGGACAGCCAGTGTATCTTGAATAATCCTTCATAATCTCATAGATTAGTAGGCAATCATCAAGTAGAGACTCTTACATTCATAAGCCCCAAGGCTAGACTACTTAGCCGACTGTCAAGAAGAAAAGCATTGCTATATCTATTTTTGAAGAGAGGCATTAATGGTTTGGTTACAGTTTGGCTCAAGTGTAACCACATCCCCTCGCTCCAGCAGCGGCTACCTGTTTCCCCTAAATGCATAGAAATAAAGATGTAGCACTCCTGTATTTTGACTTCTCCAAGTTATGCTATTTCCTCTATTCATGGGTAAATAAATCACAATCGGTTAGTAATCCCAAATGAGATTTCATTTTCTCTTAAGTAGAAATTGGCTTTTTTTTTTTTTTTTTGGTACCAAGTTTAGACACTCGGTGTATTTCTTTGTCCCTTACATCACTATAAATTCAACATGGTGGGTTTTGTGGTATTTTACTTCTTAGGTGAAATCTCTATTTTCACTTTGACCAATGCTGTTTTGTTCATGAAATAAAATTGTGTCTGTGTATTTGAACTAATTCTCAGTAAGTGCAATGTCAATTGAATGATAGAGAAACAACGGATTGGTGGTTGCCAGGGGCAGGAGGTGGGAGGTGGAGGAAATGGGTGACGGTGGGCAAAGGGTATATAACTTTCCAGTTATAAGATGCAAAAGGTCTGGGGATGTAATACACAGCATGGTGACTGTAGTTATTGCTAAAAAAGTAGATTTTCAGGGGTGCCTGGGTGGCTCAGTGGGTTAAGGCCTCTGCCTTGGGCTCAGGTCGTGATCTGGGAGTCCTGGGATCCACCCCTGTTGGGCTCTCTGCTCAGCGGGGAGCCTGCTTCCCCCTCTCCCTCTGCCTGTCTCTCAGCCTGCTTGTGATCTCTTCTCTCTCTCTGTCAAATAAATAAAATAAAAATCTTAAAAAAAAAAAAAAAGTAGATTTTCAAAGTTCTCACCACACACACACACATTATTTTTTTATTTACATATTTTTTAGGATTTTATTTTTTCTAAGTAATGTCGACACACAACAGGGGGCTCACACTCACAACCCTGAGATCAAGAGGCGCATGTTTCACCGACCGAGCCGGCCAGACACCCCAACACACATTGTTTAGCTAGGCAAGGTGATAGGCGTGTTAACTAACCTTATTGTGGTAATCATTTCGAAATATTTACATAGAGCAAATCATTACGTTGTCCACCTTAAATTTATACAAGTTATATGTCTGTTATATCTCAATAAGATGACAAAGTAAATGACAACTGTCAGAGGCCAGCAGCCTCCTCTTTGTCTTTTCTTTTCCCACTTAGCTATAGCAGCTCCCTGTTTCATCCTTTACTGCCGATGAAACATCAGAATATGAATCTGGCTCCAGGTATGCGATAGTATCCTGAGATTAGGGGTATGGTGCCCTTGGGGATTATAGCAAGTAAATGGGAAAAGCACCCTCTCCTAGGAGAGCTGAAGTGATAGGTGGCAGAAAGAAGACATGTAGCCCAGAGACTCCGAATACCTTCAGATTGTCTGATTTTAACAATTTAGTTTCACCACAGACCAATCATGTGACACTGGGCCAGTAATCCAATTCCTTTGTGCCTTAGTTTCCACATCTTTTTTTTTTTTTTTTTAAAGATTTTATTTATTTGACAGAGAGAAACACAGCGAGAGAGGGAGCACAAGCAGAGGGAATGGTAGCAGGAGAAGCAGGCTTCCCGCAGAGCGGAGAGCCCGATGCGGGGCTCGATCCCAGACCCCTGGGATCTGACCTGGGCCGAAGGCAGACGCTTAACGACTGAGCCACCCAGGCGCCCCTTAGTTTCCACATCTTAAAATAGAAATGATTTGGTTACTAATTCATAGGATTGTGGTGAGGGATAAATGAAACAATACACTATGTAAAGGCTTTAGCCCAGTTTCCGGACTATTTTAAGCACTGCACCATTAACAATTTGGGGCTGCTGTGATTCGGAGCTCATAAAGTTCTACCTTGACTTTTTTCTCTCTGCTGACACTGTCTCTCACAAAGCCAAGCCAGCCTTCTGACTTTACCTCTCACCTCAATGTGAGTGATTCCCATGTCTGACTTATTTCCCTTCTTCCTAAATCCACATCCCCAAGTTCTAATTCTTCATGTCTATGTACCTTTCTTATCCCCTAAACTTTCCCAGACTGCCATCCAGCTAGCTCAAAACCTTAGTCATTTTTTCCTGTTCCTTCTTTCCAGTCTTACACACACAATTAGTCTTCCTCACTTATTCCTTCTTTTTGTCTTTATTCTTTCACAAGAGTTTATTGCCAAACCTCTGAGGCTGTTAATTGATCATTCTGTTCCAGGCTTGCCCTGTTCCAGTCCATCCTATATACCACCACCAGACTGACCAAAGCTGTGGTTTCCTTGTGTATTCTTTTGATTCATTTTTAGAAATGGCATAATTCATTTTGAAAATTTACATACTACTGAAGGAGATGATGAAACTTAAAATTTAGAAAAAAAATTTTTTTTTAAGATTTTATTTATTTATTTGACAGAGAGGAGAGAGATCACAAGTAGGCAGAGAGGCAGGCAGAGAGAGAGGGGGAAGCAGGCTCCCTGCTGAGCAGAGAGCCCGATGTGGGGCTTGATCCCAGGACCCTGAGATCATGACCTGAGCTGAAGGCAGAGGCTTTAACCCACTGAGCTCCCAGGTGCCCTGAGACTTTCAAAAAATGTTATCAGAAGGAGCCATTTCTTAAAAAAAAAAAATTGAGTAACATTGCTTTGACTGCGATTTTCTTAAGATTTTCCAGTGAAACTTTTGAAGGTGATTGGATTATCTTATCTTTTTTTTTCTTTTTTTTTTTTTTTTTATTTGACAGAGAGAGAGGGATCACAAGTAGGCAGAGAGGCAGGGCAGAGAGAGAGGGGGGCAAGCAGGCTCCCTGCTGAGCAGAGAGCCCGATGCGGGGCTCGATCCCAGGACCCTGAGATCATGACCTGGGCTGAAGGCAGAGGCTTTAACCCACTGAGCCACCCAGGTGCCCCTGGATTATCTTATCTTGATTGTGGTGATGGTTTCAGGGCTATGTACACATTTCAAACTTATCAAGCCACACACTTTGAAATGTGCAGTTTATTGTATGTCAATAGTACCTCATAAAGTTGTTATTAAAAAAAAAAACCAAAATCTTCACCAGTTTTCCCCTGCCCATCAAATAAAGCCTGACTTTTCATCCTGGTATTCAAATTCCCTCAGGGTCTGTCTCCAGCTGCTCTTTCTAGCCTTGTCAATCAGGACTCTACAGAACCAAGGCTCCCGTGAGACTGAGACACTCACTAAGCCACCCAATTCCTACTGTTCTCTCTTTCATATTGCTTCTCAGGCTCTTTGACATATTCAAAGCCTAACTCAAATGCCGCTTCCTCCATGAAGGCTGTCCAGATAACCCAAACACAAGATCTTTGCCTCGTCAAAATTTTGTTAGCAAAGCATTTATGTCCTTACCACATATGGCCTTAAATTAGTTATTTGTGTACTTACCTTTCTTACAAGTATAAAAGAGCCTTGAAAGAAGACAATTTGTTGTTCACATCTGTAGTGCCCTTTGTCCACATTCTCTTGCAAGTATATGGATCTCATAAATATTCATTAAATGAATAAACAAACAGACTCAATACTGAATAAACAATCAAACAAAAGACTTCAAGTTTGATTAGATTTAAACAAGATGCCAAGCCCTACCAAGAGTTAAAAAAAAAAAAGGGTAACTTGTATCAATTGGAAATCATCTGTGGACTTTTGCCCTCTGAGGATCGCTTTTCTGAAACCAAAGGCAGAGCATGATTCCCTATGGAATGTGGGGAGCTGACTATGAAGTTCACAGCAGGTGAACTGAAGAGCTTGATGAGGTCTCAGAATCCTGTAGTGACCAGAAGCTATCATGACCAGAAGCTGGGGAGGGGATTTTCCTGCTGCGGGTGAGGTAAAAACACAAGCAAAGCAACAAGCTTCTTTTACAAGCCTCACCCGTGTCCTTTTACAGAAAGGGAACTGCATCTATTGTGGAGAGGAAGGAGGTCATTTTTTCTCCAGCCAGGGCAGCCCTGCAGGACTGAACTCTTGCCTCTCAGTGATGGCGGCCCCATTCCTTCCATAACAATGGCCCCGCTGCTGGGCAGCAGCCCTCAGGCAGGTGCTCTTTGCCAGGTTCCTGGACGTCCCTGTAGGGAAGGCCCATCTGCTCCTGGCAAAGTGAAAGTGCCCGGCAGGAGACCTGGAATCATTGCTGCAGTGAGTAAGCAAGTTGGGGTGGTCTCTCACCAACACCCAACCACTTTATGTAGTGTCCTTTATCACCAGAGGCTTATTTCAGGTGTGCTTAAGACCAGGTTAAGCACTGAAGGTTACACATTTGCATATAGAAGACACTAGCATTGCCTTTGATAAGCTTAAAACTCCAGGGGGCCGTTGATGTGTTTTCTTTTGAATAAACCTTTAAATAAACTTATGGGAGACAAGGAACACGTGAAGAAACCAAGGAAACTTCTATGGCTGAATATAAAGACGTAATTCCGAGAAGAGGCCCTCTGAGAGGAGTTTGTGGGTGAGATGGCGTCAGGGGCAGGATTGTTGTTGAAGAAGAGTGACCGGGCTTTACAGCTTTATTTTGGTCTTGACGACAATTAGGGGAAAGGTGAGAAAGAAGTAGCACAAGAGGTGGCAGTAGTGTGAGCAAGGTCTGTGGGGGATGTGGCTAGGTAGTTTGGGTGGGGACACATGGGGAGGGGTTGGTGGCAAGTGGAAGAATCTGGATGTTTTCCTCTAGACCATGAGCAACTACTCTGGGTCTTGAGCATTAAAGTGGAGTCTTAAGAACATTCATCCAGCCTCGGTTCTTAGGAGGTGCTAGCACGGAATATAGCTAAGAGTGCATTGCTGCAGCAATCCACGTGTGCAAAAGGGTATAGTGGCCCACAGGGGAACGGAAAAGATTGCTTGAATCTACAAGATGGTGAGGAGAAAGGACAGGCAGGCCTTGGTGACCCAGGGCATGCTCACAAAGAACCGAATGTCCCGCAGATAATACACAGAGCCATAGATCAATGACCCTGCCAGGTAGAGAAAGGCAGGCATAGTGAAACTGAAGCGAAGATTGGCAAGTGGCTTCCCCAGGGTAGGAGAGGCTCCTCAGAGGGAGAGAAGGATGTGCTGAGAAACCTGAGGGTATTTCCCATTAGCTAATAATCATTGTCCTAATAATCCCCCTGATATTCTCTTCGGTTAAAGTTCTTTTTTTTTTTTTGGTCATCTAATTCCAACCTCTGTGACACTGATGTTTCCCCTTACACTGGCACACTTCCCTCTCGCTTGTGCAGGTGACCGTGGGACGGGCCCTCCTGCCTGCTGTCCTCTTCCTCCTGAACACTCAGCAGAGCCACAAGGGGCACCAGTGAGGCGTTTCTTCCTCGCTCTTCTTCAGGTGCTCATTCACTTTTACTTTCCACTAGAACTCACCCCTGAGGGTTCTGACAGAGAGCCTGGGGGTCTTCTACTGCATGGAATTGTTGTGTTCACTCAGGCTTTACACCGGACCGGTTTAAATGTTTCATCACAAATTCGTCAATTCTTTTAGGTACTTGCCAGTCTTCTTCACTGTGTAACATATTCCTCCCCTCCCCCAGCTCTTGATCTTCCTGCAAGATATAAATGAGTCATCAGAATCTTTATCAAAAAGCACGATGCCCCTATTGTCTGTAGACACCTGTGAGTATCTGTAGAAGGAAGTGTGAACAATTAAGTAGCAGCTTAGATTTGTTAAAAAGAAAACTGAAGTTTTTTGTTTTCTCCTTCAGTTTTGTGTTTTGCTCCCTTGAGTGGTCTACTCAGGAAATGGTCTTTCAGCTACGTGGGTTTTTGAGGTTTGGTTATTTCATGATGTTTCTGTCTCTTTGGGTTTTAGACTGGAACAGACTCCTAAGAATTGCTGTTTGCTTTAAAAAAAAAAAAACCTGCAGTTCTGCTAAGACACTATTTTTAGATTCTTATATTTGGAGTAAAAGGGCTACAGAGGACATCTCAGTGAGTTTCTCTTTACCTCTTATCTGTCACTATCTTAGCTCTCCCTAAGAGACTAAAGTTAAATGAGCTTGAGAAAAAGAGCTTTACATCTTATTTGATTAGATGTAATCAATACATCTTATTCTCTTTTTGTTTATTAATTAGTAAATTTCTGGTTTGGTTGGAAGTGATTACATTCTAAGGGGACAGAGAAATTATGAAACTCTCGTCAAAATATGGAAAATTATTTTCCTTTTCAGGTTATGCTTTGCTGATCTGTAAAAGAGCAAGTTAGTTTGGAATGTTTTAAATTTAAGTAGTAATTACATTTGTGTCTTAGTCCTGAGATGCTTTATTAAGTGATTAAGGGTTCTTTTCACTATATTCTGGCTTGTTCGCTTCTGCATCCCGAGCCCTACCATAGTGCTTAGCATTTAGTGGGTACTTAATAAATTTGTTGAGCAAATTGTTGGATTTTTATGTCTTTTCTGTAATTAAAAATGGCATAGGAGTTTTAAAATACTTTTAAAAAGTGCCCTTGATCCCACCACTTACACAATTGAGCCTTTTCTGCATCACTTAGTCTTCATCTAACCTTATACATACTTTTACAGGGTTTTAGTTATTGTGAACTTTAGATTTTGTGCTTTTAAAGTCTTCCCCCCCATATTTTATGTCTTAAAATAGCCAAATTAAACATCGCATTTGTTAGCGGCAACAAAAAATTCCACTTTAATGCTACATGGGGCTAATCAGAGAAATACTATCATCCCATTCTCAACAAGTATTATTGAAGGACTATGCTTCATTTTAATTTATCATGTGGCTCAGGATCAATTCTTTATTGGTTTCACCTGCCTATTAGCAAGATCCCTCCAACACCGTTCCTGTCCTGTTGTGGGGCTCAATAAAATGGAGGCGGCTTCATAGTACTTGGAGTCATGATTTCCTAAAGGGAATCTGAATAATGCAAAACAGAAAGGATTGCTAATATATTATATAGGGGAAGCTCTCATGGCACATTTCCCAGGTTTCTTCAGGATTATTTCAATTGTGTTAATGATTATTTATGGAACTTCTGTCCTCAAGCAAAGATGATATGCTGATTTTGGGTTGTGCTCACTCTGTGTGAGACAGTCTTAAATAGGTTTGTAGCCGTTGAGCAGAGGATTTATTCAAGCTGAGATGTGGAAGCTTTTTCTAGAACAGCCTGCCTGTCAAACAGGGCCAAAATGCCACATGCACAGCATGGCTTCCTGAAGCAATGGCCTTTTCCAAGGCGCCAGTTGGGAGGGTAGAAACGTCTTCTCTAGACACGGTTCATGCTTTCCGCCCTGAAAGTTAAATGGTTGCCAGCAAGGTGGGTATGTTACTCTTTTTCTGTTCCTTATAGTTAACCAGCATTGCATATAGGGGACATTGCACCAACTTCCTGGTCAGGTGCTCTTCATGGGGGCCACTGTGCTCCTGGAGCCCATACACACCAACACTCAGTCCTGAAATCAACAATACTTCCCTTAACCGAGATCAGCACTTCCCCAGCCCTGGGAGAGACACAGACTGTCAGAAGCAGCTGACTTTGCTTCATCCAAAAGAGAGTTCGAGGTCTATACGGCACGCTTCAAACTTGTGAACAAAAATGCCTTCTCTGATGAACAGAAATTTCCCACTGATGACATGGACAAGACACTTTGGGGAGAATAGCGCAGGCAGATGTCTTAACTCCAAACAGTGTCTGCCTCCCTTTCTTGCCCTAGCTGAACTTGGCTGAGTTCATCTGGGATGTGAGGTGGCAGAAGGCATCAACAGGGCCTTTGTGTTCGCTGAGGGAATGGGGAGATGCAGATCCCATCCACGACCCCTGGCATGCTACCTTTACTCTAGGAAACAAGAGAAAGGTGACTCTTGCTTAAAAGGGATGGAATGGAACGGTCTCGGAGCTGAGCAGACCACATGTGATGCTCTGGTTAACCTCTTGTTTGTTGCAGCCTGAGTTGTAACCGAGTTCCTTCCTTGAGAAGGAAGGCACTAGGGCCCCGGAGTGGTGACGGCTTTGTTGTGTGACCACAGAGGCTGGTTGCGTACTAATTTCCTCTGGGGCTTGTGATGAAGTCAGTTAACCACAGCCTTCAACATGCTGTGCTCCAGTGGCAGCCGTGGCTTCTTGGTGGTATCTCGGCCATGACATACATTTGAGATGCCCTACCTTCACCCACTGGAGACAATTTCTCTTGTCCTGCAGCATGGACCAAAGGGAAATTCTGCACAAGTTCCTGGAGGAGGCCCAAAGCAAGAAAACCAACAAAGAGGAGTTTGCCGATGAATTTCTGGTGAGTCCTACACGTGATACCCTCGGGGGAGTTACACAGACTGTTAAACTGACGAAGATGGTCCAACTCTCCTAGACCAAATTGCTCTTGGGATAAAACGTGCATATCAGACTGTGCAGGGGAAGAAGGGAGAAAGGCAACCTAAAACTTCAACTTTTCTGCAAGGGTTGTTTTTCTCCTTCAAGATTTTATTTATTCGTTTGTCAGAGAGAGAGAGAGAGAGCGAGAGAGAGAGAGCATATGGAGGGGGAGAGCGGCAGACAGAGGGAGAAGCAGGCTCCTTGCAGGGAGCCCAATAAGGGACTCATTCAGACCCATGGGATCATGACCTAAGCCAAAGGCGGGCACACTTAACTCACTGAACCACCCAGGTGTCCCAAACTTCAACTTTTCTGAGTGGCTCATGTTTTTAAGTATTCTCTCCAAAATACTGTTTTAAATATTGTGTTTGTTAGTTCTTGGAGTTGGACTAGGATTCCTACGGAAAACCCACGTAATTCCAGGTGTATAAATACTCAACATTGATTGAACATCTGGAGTTCCTAGGTATCTGAGTTGTGGATTATGCTTCAAATGACTACTTTTAATTAATCTTAAGAGGAAAGAAACCAAGCTTAACTTTTCATGGAACATTAGGTGTTAGCCTCCCATGGAATCCCACTTGGGTGACAAAGGCTCTTGAGCCCCAAAACTACTGGCTGCCATATTTTGTTATTTCTTCTTTTATTTCTCTGATGTATTTTCTTAAGAAGAAAAATGAGAGCCTGTGTTTTTTGGCAATAACAGGGTTTCCTTAAGCTTCTTTTGCTTGGAGGGGTGGAATGGCTGGGGTGGGGAATATGGACAGGTGAGGGCCATGGAGACAAACCTAAGGGTCAGAGAGCTGAGAGTGGACTAGAGCTGGTCATCCAAGGGGAATGTCGCATCTCCTCTGACGGGACTATGGTGACTGACCCGTCAGCAGTTGGGTAGGCCTCGTTCATCCTATAACCCGGCACAGCAGAGGGCACGGGATAATTGATAGTACCTAGGAAGTGTTTTGGAATACATCTATCTGGTGCTTCAGGGCCTAAAAACTTAAAGCCGTGGCTCTTCAGCTGCAAAGAAGTGGGAAAAACAAGAGAGTTGAAGCAGAAAACCTGAAATCAAATCACGATTCTCTCGTCAACCGAATTATCAACTCTTTGACATGTTCCTTCATTTCCCCGAGTCTTTGTTTCCTGACTTCCAAAATGGGGATGATAATTCATGTCCTACCGATCCTCACAGGTTGTCATGACGATCAAATATCAATTAAATGTGCTCGTTCATTCGGGAATATTTATTGAGCCCCTCCTGTGTACCAGGTTTAGTTCTAGGCCCTGAGGACACAGCCATGAACAAGACAACACCTCTGCTCATGGACCTGACATTCTGGTCCCAGAGAGTAGATGTGAAAACACTGTTAAGTTCAGTGATTAGATATTCTAACTGGGAGATTATATGTTGTGAGAGAAGCCCTTATACCAACTCAACTTGAATAATATCGCCCATGGTGAAAAATGTGCTCTTGTTCCCCTCGGCCAGGCAGGGAGTCCCTCTGAGTGCAGCTACCAAGAAGGGGGGCAGGGGGAAAGTCCTAGTTATGGGCTATACGTGCCTGCCCCTGGGCTAGAACTCCTGAGCCCAATTCACCCAACACACAGAGGCAAAAAGGGACCCGACGGGCTAGTGCCAGCCTCTGTCTTACTTTGGTTGTGTTTTTAAAAATAAAATAGACTACATCCCTGATACTGTACTGTTTCTTCCCTCAGTCATTATAATCTCCCACCAAATTACGGCCGTCACCTCACCTCCTGTTTGCCTTGCCTCTAGCCTTGTCCCACTTTTAATCAATTTTCCATTCAACACCCAACTGGTCTTCTAATAATATAAACCTGGTCAGTTTCCCCTGCTTAAGAACATCGTATAGTTCGTATTTTTTTCAACTGTTCAAAATTGTGAAACATAATACATTGCTGGAAAATTACAGACAGCATGCATAAGTATAATTATAAAGCCACCCCCTCTGAGGTCAAAGACTAGAACATTCTCGGACTCCGGGAGACCCCTCTACATTGCTTCTCCAGCAGGTGCCTCACTCCCACTCCTATCCCCATCCCTACCCCCACCATGTCTTGCCCCGTCCTGCCCAGGGAATAATCACCATCCTGACTTTCATATTAATCACTTCCTTGCTTTTATAGCTCTTGGTTTTAAGGACTTTTTTTGGGTGGTGATTAAGTGGAACCTCGCTGTTCACTGACTCATGTCCTCCAGTGGAAAAACAGAGTCTTGGCCTCAGCCCCACCTAAAGGTTCAGCTGAGATACCAGAGACATTCATTTTGGGGGAGTTGGGTCACAGTGAACAGGGCTAGGTCGCTTGTGGGGACAAGATCATTACTGCTATTAACTTGAAGGGCTTTCCATAGGGTCCTGTCACCCATCCACCTTCAGCCCTTTAATTTATTCTTCCAGGATTTGATGTTTTTGAGGTTGGAGCACTAATTCTGTGACGGAAGGGCACTGCCAGCCTAAATGGTGGTGCCTATGTGGGAATTACAGAAAGTCGTCTCTGGTTCCGGGGAGACAATCTGTGTACCCTGCCCCCGGCCCCCAGGTCCGAGGCTTGGATTTTGGTCCCCACCCCCAACCCCTTGGCTGTGTATCTGCACGCAATACCATGCCACGTAGGACTTTTCCTGCGCCAGCACTAAATTCAATCACCTTTCTGAAGCGGAAACAGCCATGAAACTAGTGGAAGTGTAGTTCCACTAAACTTGGCTCTTAGTATAGTGGAAACTGCCACGACTGTAAGCTTTTCATGTATTCATTCACGTGTTTACTGAGCGCTTACTATGTGCAAAGCATTGTGTTAGATGCTGCAAGATACAATGCAGTGCTTTGGTGGAGCTTATCTCCTAAGACATCAGAGGATGTCATAGACAGGCAGACATTAAACAGCTAATCACGCTAGTGAATACTGAATTGTGATAGTCTTGGTAGGGTGCCAAGGAGACATCATATTCCTTATCTTATTTATTACTCATTAAAAAAAAAAAACCCCCACAACCTATCTTGTTATGATCGCTGACCCACAGATGAGAAAACTGAGGCTCTGAGAGGTTAAGTAATTGGCCTAAGCTCGTGCTGTTGTTCAGCTGCAGGACGTGAAGTTTAACTTGGATCTGTCATTTCGGAGCCTGGGAAATGAATCCTTATGCTGTAGTGCCTTGCTTCAGCCAGTAACACCGAGTTCCTCAAAGGGTTTAGCCTGAGTTTAAGTCCCCAGTTAGTATAGTTTCTTTCTTTCTTCCTTTTTTAAGAGAGAGAGAGAGAGAGAGCTGGGAGAGGAGTGGGGAGGGACAGAGAGTGAGGGGGAGAGAGAATCTCAAGCAGACTCCCCTCTGAGCACGGAGCCTGACTCAGGGCTCAATTTCATGAGCCTGAAATCATGACCTGAGCCGAAATCAAGAGTCAAACTCAACCCACTGAGCCACCCAGGTGCCCCATATTGTTGTTATTCTTATAAAACAGTATGATTGCAAGTTAAAAGAAAATAAATTCACCAACCAAATATCCCAACAAATACAGTCTACTTGGTGTCGAACTTCTAGTTCTTGTCCATTTATATACCGCCTTTTACATTATTATAATGATAGCATAGATATGATTTTGTATTCTCATATTTTCACTTAACATTATACCAAAATTATCATGTTAATTAAAATCTATTTATGGCTTTTGATGTGGCGTGGTATAATGAAAGAATAATGCTCATAATAATAGCTAATACTTCCACATTTCTTATAGAAACTGTTCTAAACACTTTTATGTATCAAGTCTTTCAATCCACTGAAGAAGGTAATGTACATTTTATAGATGAGGAAACTGAGACAGGTTAATTGACTTGCTCAAGGTCAGAGAGCTAGTAAGCGGTGGAACAGAGATTTAAGTTCAAGTAGTCTTGCTTTACCATCTATATTTATAACGATTTTAGTGTCATATAAACCTGAGTTTGGATTTAGGTTCTACCTATCATTAGCTCTGTGACCTTGAACAAAGTCATTACAAAGTGGGAATAAATATTCACATTGCAGAATGCTGTGAGAAAAATGGAATAAACACATAAAATGCCTGACGTGTGGTAGACACCCAAGTGATTTGATTTTTTCTTTTTCTTAGACATTTAGATTATTTCTAATTTTTCATAATTATTAATAACATGCAACAAATGTGCTTGTCCATGTGGTTTTCCTCTTCTTTTGAATTATATCCTGGGGCTAGATCCCTGGAAGTATCATTACCAAGTCAAAGAGTCTTAGCATCTAATTGGCTAAGTACTGCTAAATGTGCTTTTCAAAGAGCTTTCCTAACTTGCAAAGTCTGAATGTATCATCTTCTCTACCACCTTGCTGGTCTTAATAGCTATACAAGGAAATAAATCTTTTGGACTGCTTACCATATGTTAGGCAATAAGTGGTTTACCATATATGATCTTAATCACTATAACAACCCCACTACAAGGCCACAGGGCCTTTGCACACATGCTGTTCCCCTTCCTTGAATATTCCCTCATACTCCTCTTTACCTAGTTAACACTTCTTAATTCTTCAGATCTCTATTTGGTGGCCATTTCCTTAGAGAAGCCTTTCTTGACCTCCTCAAATACATCAAATCTATTATACGTTCTCATCAGCACCGTCTGTCATTTCTTTTTATGTCTTTTTTTTGCTCCCAGCCTTATTAAGGTTTCCATAGCATTTATCACAGTTCCAATTTTTTATCTCTTTGTGTGATTATTTGATTAATGTCTGCTCTCCCATCAATCTGAAGTGCCACAAAGATAAGGCTCACATTTAGTTGTGCTTATCTTGGTATCCGCAGGCACTAGCACAGGTCTGGCAAGTCCTAGACACTGAAGGACAACTTGCCTAAGGTCATGCAGTTCATTAAGTGGTGGAACTTAGATCTGAAATAGAGCTATCTAACTGCTTAGCCTGTGCTCTTAGCCCTCATTCTGATCCCTAACTCTATTGCCCCCAATTTATACGGTGGTTTGAACCTTTTAAACTTAAAGAAATTGTAGAAAACATGTACACATAAATGTGCTTCAAATACACACACGAGGGGCGCCTGGGTAGCCCAGTCCGTTAAATATCTGACTCCTGATCTCAGCTCAGGTTTTGATTTCAGGGTCAGGAGTTGAAGCCCCAATTTGGGCTCCACTCTGCACGTGGAGCCTACTTAAAAATAAATAAATAAATAAATAAATAAATACATACATACATACATACATACATACATACATACACACACACGGGGTGCCTGGGCAGCTCAGTCAGCTAAGCATTTGCCTACGTTCGGCCCAGGGGTCCTGGGATCGAACCCCACACGGGGCTCCCAGCTCAGCAGAGACCTTGCTTCTCTCCCTCTGCCCCTCCCCCTGCTCGTGCTCATGCTCCCTCTATCTCAAATAAATAAATAAACCTTAAAAAAAAAATAAACAAACACATGCAATTGAACAACTAGGATACAGCAGGCACCCATACAAGCACTGCTCAGACGGAGGAAAAGAACATTGCCTACACCTTGGAAATCTCTTGGATGTCCTTCTAGATCACAACTACTCCCAACCCCCACCACATTAGAGGTCAATGCTGTCCTGAAATGGTTATGATTTTTATCTGTGAACTTTTTTATTTATTTTTCTGCATAGCTTTAAGACCTATACTTATCACTAAACAGTAGAGATTACTTTTACCTGTTTTGGAACTCTATGTAATGCAATCATGTTATGTATTTGTCATGTGTTTGTTTTTTAAGGTCTTCTTTCTTTCATTCTACATCATGTTTATAAAATCCATCCATTTTGTTACATGTAGCTGGGTCTAGATTTTTTCTAATCATTGTTATTAATTCCATCACGGTCGACTATATGCAATTACTGTAATGTTGTGATCAGAGTGCACTGAGCAAGGTCACATAGTCACCTAGGATGGTATTAACTATTTTGGATCACCACAATCCAGGGTCTCGGCTTTAGTTTTGCTAGTCTAAAAATTCAGTTTTGCCAGTGTGCCCAAAGTTGATCACGAGTAGGCAAACACAGAAGAAATTTACCAGAAACAAGAATGCCAATTTATTAATTTTTCAGGGAGAAAAATCAGTCAGAGTAGAAGTTTGCATTGACTGATAGCATGTTCTATAGTTTGGAGAAAAACTAACTATAATCAGAAAGTTGTCTGATAAGCACAGTAATTTTGGTGGCCTCAACTGTCATGGTATGGTCTCCACCATCTTGTTCGAACCCTCGAGCTGGTGGCCACTACTCTTTCCTGGCCAGCACTAGGGACACAGTGACTGTGCTGGATGTTTTATCTTCTAGGTTAAGGAGGGCTGTCTGCTTTCATTAATGCATTCTTGATCAGATAGGTTACAATTTGCAGAAGAGTAGGTATTCTCTTTGGCCAATTACTGCAGCTGATTGGGATTTTATGACATGTACATTTCAGGCATTGTATGAAGTATGGATCAAGGCTTGGTTATGTATATCACAATATACTGGTCAATTTTGTTTAAAACTCCTTTCATATACTTTTCTGTGTTGGAGGCAGTTGAAGTCTTCATTTAGAAACATGTGTAAGGGGCACCTGGGTGGCTCAGTGGGTTAAGGATGTGCCTTTGGCTCAGGTCATGATCCCAGGGTCCTGGGATAGAGTCTTGTGTTGGGCTCCTACTGAGCAGGGAGCCCGATTCTCCTTCTCCCTCTACCTGCCACTCCTCCTTGTGTGCGCACGCACTCTCTCTCTCTCTCTCTCTGTGTCAAATAAATAAATGAAATCTTTTTTTTAAAAAAAAAGAAAGCATGTGTAAAAGTATGGATTGTGTATAAAAAGTGAAAGCTTAGCAAATGTCAAGAATTGTGCTAAATATATATATATATAAGCTCATTGGATGTCTATATGTATTTGTACAAAGACTGGATGGGATTGCAGAAATATGAACACGGCTTCATGCAGATAGGCTAATTTGATTATGGTGTATCTTCGTCCTTCTAAAACACATTTTGGAGTGAAGAAACTGCAAATAGAAGTATAAATAATAACAGCAAAAAAAAAAACCCACCAACAACATTTAAGCTATCAGATGGCCTTATACTTAAAACATTAACCTTAATGTTGGTCAGAGTTCAGAAACATGCCGTTCATATTGCTTTCATAACCTTTCTGGAGGCAAAATTTGTATACCATTTCTGATATATATAAATGATAATATGGATCAAAAGCTTTTATAGTGGGCAAATTCTCTGACCACTCCTAAGAATTTATCTGAAAGATATTTGTATAGGTTTTGGGTACCTATAATAATATTGTTTGGAATTATTGTTTAGGAAGATTGGAGCACCTTAAATGTGTAATAATATGAAAGAATAGGCTAAGTAATTTATGTTATACCCTATAGAATGGAATACTCTGCCATCACTAAAAGTGTAGAATGGAAATTCATAAGTAAAAAGAGCAAGTTGCAAATCCCTATATGCAATGTGATCCCATCTTTATTACACACATAGATAAAGGATTGGAATGTAATTTAAAATATTTAGAATGATTAACTCTGGGTAGTGTGGGGTCATAGGTAATTCTTACAATTTTGTTTTGCTTCTCGGTATTCTAAAATTTCTCCAATGAATATTCATTACTTTTTTATTCAAAAAATCTATATTTAAAATTTTCCTTTAGTGTTGCTTGATTCCATCTAAACAACAAAAAGCAAAAAGAGAAACAGAGGGAGGGTGATTTTTATGTTTCTTGGGGATGAGGTATTTTTATTGAAAAAGTAAACACTGTGTTTATCAAATACAAAGATATATTTATTAAATATGGAGGATTCAATGAGCCCTAATAGAATATACCCAGTTGTGAAGGCCATGGTAATGTTGGTTTATAATACACTAGAAGTCAGACTGGTAGTGTAGCAACTTCTGGAGACCTATCAAGACACACAAGAGGTGGCGCCTGGGTGGCTCAGGGGGTTGAGCCTCTGCCTTCTGCTCGGGTCGTGTCTCAGGGTCCTGGGATGGAGCCCAGCATCGGGCTCTCTGCTCAGCAGGGAGCCTGCTTCCTCCTCTCTTTCTGCCTGCCTCTCTGCCTACTTGGGATCTCTCTCTCTCTCAAAAAAAATAAATAAAATCTTAAAAAAAAAAAAAGACAGACAAGAGAAAGCATGGGTACATTTTAGTTCCACAGAGAATATCTAGATGGATCCCAGCTCCATATTTATTTACAGTAACAATACTAAGAGGGCAGTCATGAACACAGTAAGTCCTGTGTAGTCAGTGCACAAACATCTGTGCAAATGAAATGACTCATTTATGCGAAACAGCCTATCGCTTGAACATCCTTATCAGGATTTCTTGACTTTTGTGTACATGAAGGTGAAATTTTTTTGCTGCTACCACTGGGATAAGTATATTGCATCCCTTCTAAAGCAAATTCCTCTCAACTCCATCCCCAGCCTCTCACTAGGGACCGTCCAACCCCACATTTTCAGTTACTCACAGGATTCAAAACAAAACAAAACACGTGTCTTGTCATCGCCTCACATTGTAAGTCTCTAAAAAGTTGAACTTCTTGGTTTACTCTCCCCATTTTGGCTGTTGCTTACCCAACTACTCACTTACCTTGACTATTGGACTGCAACCCAATCCTCGTTTGCTTGGCAGGCTAGTGGGAGCCAGATTGGAGGCTTGGAATAGACCGTACTGACTTGTAGTTGTAGGCATCGAAGGACTACCCTGAGAAGCTCTGGAAACAGCCCAACCTGATCCCCTCTCTCATCTAGTGCAGGGGCCAAATTTGACTTCTCCCACTCCGAAATGTAACTTATGCAAGGTCTTCTGTGCCATGATGTAGTTCTCCAAGGCAAAGATAATATGGTCTTGGGCTTTCTTTTTCTTTCTGTCCTCTTTTGGGAGTGACCTTAATCCATTTGTGAGTAGTTAACTTACTAGTTAATGAGAAGAACATGCTAACGGCTGTCCTGATTTCTATTTTTATGACCAGACCTGTCTTGAAAGAAAAGGATAGTATAGACCGTAAACCAAATGCATGCATTACTATTAGTGTGTCAAGAATACGCCGAATCTGGTTTGTCATACATTCTAACTGATCAGGGCCCAGGAGGGATGCTGGCCCCTTTTCTTATTCCTTCAGCAACTTTGCCCCGGATTTCTTTCATTCGTGCACCCTCTAGTGAATGCACACCCTCATACCTCATGCTTGGCTGAGAAATACCTTCCCCCTTTGACCTATCCTTTCTCCCTCAACCCCAACCCACCCCCATGGCTGTGATTTCTCTTTTAGGCACTTCTGCTGTCTACTCTCAAAGCTCCTCTTTTTCTGGTGAGGTGTATCCATGCTTCTGTCCTAATTCTGCTCTGTTTTGTTCTCTCTTGGGGTGCTGGAGCCTGCGGGTCTGGTAGGGAGAGAAGGGGAATAAAAAAAAAAGGCCTTCACAGTGATCTCAGCTCATGATGAGACATCTAAAAACAAAACAAAACAAATGAACACTTCCCAAATGAACAATTCCATAGGCATTTCCTATGTGATGTTTTGCTAAAAGTGCGTCTCCCTGTGTCATCCAGCTGGATGACCCCGGGAGGAGGAACGAGTAGGGGAGAAAAAGGCAACCCATCTCATTGTAGAAGGGGGCAGTCGAAGCAGCTGAACAAGCACAGGTTTACAAGCACACGTGCGCATGTGTGCGCATGCGTGTACACACACACACACACACACACACACACACACACACACACACTCTTTATCTGTGACATTTTACCAAATTAATAGAGGCGTATCTTACAAAATGGGCTTTTTGCCTATAGCATTCTCCCTAGAAAGCATTCTACAAGCAAGCAAAGCAAAACAAACACGTAGAAACAGTGTAACAAGGAGTATGTACCAGGCTCCCTTCTGGAGATTTTTTTTTTTTTTAAAGATTTTATTTGTTTATTTGACAGAGAGAGATCCCAAGTAGGCAGAGAGGCAGAGGGGGAAGCAGGCTCCCCGCTGAGCAGAGAGCCTGATGCGGGGCTTGATCCCAGGACCCTGAGATCATGACCTGAGCCAAAGGCAGAGGCTTTAACCCACTGAGCCACCCAGGTGCCTTGCCCTTCTGGGGATTTCAAAGAGGAATAGTTCTGGGACTTGACAGCTTTTCAGCAGCCCTGGAATGAACGGCAACCTCATTCCAAAGGTGTGTAAGAGCAGAGACAGCTGAAAAATCGGTGTAACTCGAGTGGAACTCTTTTACAGTCTCCCACGTGCCTGTGGCACATCCTTAGCTAAATTCCCAAACTAGCCCACTCGCATCCATCTCGTGAAAATAGACTGTATCCTTATCAGTTCAGCATCTCTCCCCCTAAATCTAATCCTGAAAATCCACAGCAAATCAAACCATAGTCAGAAACTAGAATTTAAGAACTGTCCGTATACCTGCTTTCTGATAGGTCGCCTGTGTCCGATCTACCTCTAGAAACAGAAAAAATGGTCATTAGAACAACTGATGCTGGGGTTTGTGGTCCAGCAAGTAAGCAAGCGCTGGCTGGCTGTCCCATGTGTCATCCTCGGCTGGAAAAGGCTTACATTCCTATACTCTGAGGTGGTATAATAATTTAGCGATTATGTATTATTTGGAAAGTATCAATTGAATTAGCTTCTAGATATTTGGAATTCTTGTTGTTATGACTCCCAGCTAACAAATATCTCATGACACCAGCTTTTCATCAAGTTATCCAGAGCCGATCTTGAAATCTAAGGGTGGGATGATTTTTTGGAGCAAATTTCTATTCTCTCTCTCTTTTTTTATCTTTTGTGACCTTTTTTTTAATCTCTCTCTGTGTCATCGTATGTTGGTTTTAGGCTCTCCCTTTCTCACCCATGTTTTTTAAATGATGTAATTATAAATGTCCTTAAGTAAACTCCTACGGATAAACACATAATTATGTGAAAACACTGTATGAAGTATAGCAAGTAAGCAACAATAAATTACATCCCCCTTTTTTATTTTTTCTTGTTGCCAGTCACTCGAAGAAAGTTCTTTCTCCATTTCCTTATTTCTCTTTATTATTTTGCCCCTTGGAACAAATAGACCATAACCTTGGCTGAGAAATGCAAAAGCAGTACCAGATATACATTTATGAGAAAGAAAAGGAAAATCATTATCTTAAAGTAATGATACTACATATAACTGAGAGTGACATCAATTTGTATAATCTTTTTTTTTTTTTTCTTTTTAGAGAGAGAGAGGGTGGCTGCATATGCAAAGAGCAGAGAAGGACAGAAGGGGAGGGAGGGAGAAAATATTTTTTTTTTTTTTTTAAGATTTTATTTATTTATTTATTTGACAGACAGAGATCACAAGTAGGCAGAGGTAGGCAGAGAGAGGTGGGGGAAGCAAGCTCACCGATGAGCAGAGGGCCCGATGCGGGGCTCGATCCCAGGACCCTGAGATCATGACCCGAGCCGAAGGCAGAGGCTTCAACCCACTGAGCCACTGACGCGCACCCCATGGGAGAGAGAAAATCTTAAGCAGGCTCCCCACAGAGGCCGACACGGGGCTTGATCTCATGACTCTGAGATCATGACCAGAGCTGAAATTAAGAGTCAGATGCTTAACTGACTGAGCCACTCAGGCGCCCCTCAATTTGTAAATCTTAAGGGAAACTAGAAGTCAATCTTTTTCTTAAAAGAAAAAAAAGTCAATCAATTTTCATAAAAAAGAAAATATTTCTTGTTTTATTAGATAATTTTAAATACATTTTTTTCTAATATCCTCGAATATATTTTTCTGGTTAAGTGTTTATATAGATAGAAAGCAAGCCTATGTGCAGACAATGAGGTCATTGGAGGGAAATGTATGTAATTAGAGAGGTAGGATCCCTCAGAACCACAACCTAGGTCCGGGTTAAGAATTTTAAGTACCTGTGGCACCTGGCTGGCTCAGTCAGTGCAACATGTGACTCTTGGTCTTGGGGTTGTGAGTTCGAGCCCCACGTTGGGTGGTAGAGTTTACTTAAAAATTAAAAAAAAAAAATCTTTAAAAATTTATAAAATGAATTTTAGGTGCCTGAAGTCATTTGCTTATTCCTATTTCTTACATTTATTAAACATTTATGGGGCACGTATTACGTCTCCTGGGAAGTCAATCTTAGGGCACCTTACAATTTTAGGACTGTGGAGAATATGGGAAAATTTCGCTTGGTATCCAACTGGGGAGAATCTCAAGTACTCGGATAAGGAGTCTGGACTTTTTCCCAGTAGCAAGGGGGATTCAGTGAAGTTGTTTTGGGCATGAGAGAGATAAGGAAAGCAATATTTTAATAAGATTAATTTGGCATGATTGTCCCTTAATGAATTTTAATGAGGAGAGACAGAAAAGTGTGAAGGTGATTTAAGAAGCAACTGGACCAGTTCAAGTTTTAAGGTAGAGGGTCTGAACTAATGTACCTGTGGTAGACATAGGAAAGAAGGTCAACTCAAGATACTGCATGGGAAGAATCAGTTGAACTTGCTGACCCAGTTAGAGGTGGGAATTGTCAGAAGTGGGGAACCACAAGTGACTCTTAGTTTCCAATGTGCAGTTGTCTGGGATAAAAATAATGCCAGTGTCATTGACAGTGGGAACGATGCTGATTTTAGTTTGAAATGTGCCGAGTCTGAGGCTCTAATAAGATGTGGAAGTGGAAAGGTCTAGGACGTGGTCAGGATTTCAGGACTGGAACTTGGTAATTGAATCTCCATATAGAAATTTGAGAGTTCTCCCATTGGGGTTGGAACATAAATGAATTTGAATTAGGTAAGTAAATTTTAAACCCTCCCACTGGTATGCCTTCTCTAAGAGTATATGGTATTCTGGAGCGAATGTATACAGTGAGAGGAGAACAAAGAGTTGAGGACTTAACTTTGGAACTTTGGAGAACTCACAACCAAAAGGCAGAAACAGACAGCCAGTGAGAAAGAGTAGACGTGGGAACAAGAAGGCAGAGAAGAAGGAGGAGAACAAAGAAATTGTAGACTAGTAAGGGCCAAGGGAGGAGGAGATTTCAAAAAGGAAGTTAAAGGAAGGAAGACTGAGTAGATCCTGACGGATCGGACCTATAGGAAGTAGTTAATGCTCTTCACGTGATCGAGCCACCATTAAAGAGTGGGTAGATAATGGAAATTATTTTCTGTAGTTCAGTTCAACAAATACGTATCAACCATCACAGATGTTTCCTCCTTTTCTTTCTCAGATTGAGTAAGGCTTCACAAAGGTCAGCTCTATTAAAATCAGTTTCTTTAAATGATAGGGGAGTTCAACAAAATCTGGGACCAGGTTGATTCCTAAGGAGCTAAAGAGGGACTATGATTTTCTCTGACCCGAAATTCTGGTCTATAGTAGAATATTGGAAAATGAGAGTAATTTCAAGGAGTTACTTCACCATCATGAGGAATCTTGTTGAACCATATTAGGCCAGTCCCAGCTGGTACGTTCTACCAACAGAGTATGATACTATTTAAATATTGCTTGGTTGAGAGTTAGGCTTGCAGTTTAGGTCATATGTATGTGTGTTTATATATGTATGTATATGTGTATATATATGTATGTGTGTGTGTGTGTGTGTGTGTATATATATATATATATATATGCTGCTTTCGGGACTGAAGTCTTTGAAATTTTGCTAAATATAGAGGGATTTTATTTGGCTTAAGTTCCATTTCTACTTAAAATAGCCCTGCCGTAGCTGTAAAGAAGGTAAGCTTTTAGTAGCTGATGATGCTTGTGTGGAACATATAGCTTGCTTTCAAAAACATTGGCTTTTAAAATATTTACTAGTTTCACCTCTAGGTTTTAGCTATTTATGGCTCAGCTGCTGTACGTGTGATCTTTTCACTTCTTCAAATTGAAGTCCGATGACCTTATGCTCTGGGGCTCTGTCCTGAATTGGAGGTAGTTCTAGAAGAGGCTACCAGTTGCAAAAGTGGACTGCTTGGGCAGAAGGGAAGGAAAGCTGTCCAGAGATAGCTTCTTCCCTCTGTACCCTAGGAGGATTTAATTCTTGGCATTTTATTACAGAAGCTGAAAAGACAATCCACCAAGTACAAGGCAGACAAAACCTATCCCACCACTGTGGCTGAGAAGCCCATGAATATCAAGAAAAACAGATATAAGGATATCTTGCCCTGTAAGTTTCGTTTCTCCCTATAAACTGGTACCTTCTCCCAAATTCAATCTTTCCTATCTCTTTTCACCCATTGCCTGCTCTTCCTAATCCCGGAACAATGCTTTGACAAATTAGGTTGCACCATGTACAACCACGAAAGAACATTCATTCACTCATCATCCAGCAAACACTTCTGAGCATCCGCTATTCACAGTACTAGGTCCTGACTTACAGTAAGCCCTCGGACTAAGCCCTTTTAGTTATACTGGGTCTGTCTCTTGTATTATAGATGATCATAGCCGAGTAGATCTGTCCCTGATAACCTCGGATGAAGATTCCAACTACATCAATGCCAACTTCATTAAGGTACACCCTGTATTCTATAGTTCTCTAGGTACCTAAACAAGGGGTTGAGATACCAGACCATATTTCTCTAGGTACCTAAAAAAAAGGTGGAGGGGATACTAGACAAGAAGAAGAAGGTACTATTTGTAGTCATCCTATATAATTTCTGTTCCCCTTTAGGGAGTTTATGGACCCAAGGGTTATATTGCCACCCAGGGACCCTTGTCTACAACTCTCCTGGACTTTTGGAGGATGATCTGGGAATACAGCATCCTGGTAAGGACAGAGTTGCTTTTGTTGCTCTATTCTGTAGTTGGTAGGGATGGAGGGGGGGAGAGGGTGCCAGGATATGTGACTGAGGTTTCCTCTGCGTTAGAAGCAGTGCCTTTTGGGGCCAGTCACTAGAATTTCAGGGTTCAGGCAAATTTTTGTCAAAATCACAATGTCACCTGTATTCAAGGAAACGAAAGTTCATATCTTGACAGGTTCATTTGTTAATAAGAATTTACTGATTTGAATAGAAAAAAGGGAAGTAAGGACAGAAAGAAGGGTAAGAGTGACATTTTATCATTTACCAAGATTTCTTTTTTGGGGTTAAAAAACCAAAACATAAAAAAAATAATAACCCTGGAACCCATATATTAACTGCTCTTTCTAACTACATCAATGCTCATCGATTTCATCCCCCCAGGTCATTGTTATGGCATGCATGGAGTTTGAGATGGGGAAGGTGAGTCGCTTTCTGGTGGACGTAGAGATAAAGGAAACAGAAGGGGGAAAGTTGGTAGCAGAACTTTCCTTAAGTGTGTTTACTTAAAAATCATCCTTGGGGCGCCTGGATGGCTCAGTGGGTTAAAGCCTCTGCCTTCAGCTCAGGTCATGATCTCAGGGTCCTGGGATCGAGCCCCACATCGGCCTCTCCGCTCAGCGGGGAGTCTCCTCCCCCACCCCTCCTGCCTCTCTGCCTACTTGATCTCTCTCTCTCTCTCTCTGTCAAATAAATACACAAAATCTTTTAAAAAAAATCATCCTCATCTTATTAGCTGTCAGTTTGAGAACACCAAGTGACTCCTTTTGTCCACATTCTCAGTAGACTCTCTCTTTTAAAGTAAAGATAAGACATGCGTTTAAAGTAACGATTCATTTTCCTACTTTGATTAACCAGGCATCTCTAACTGGCAGTCAGCACCTTTGACCCCACGCTGTCTAACATGACACCCTCTAGCCACATGTGACTATTGAGCCCTTGAAACATGGCTAGTTTCAGGGAACTCAATTTTATTTCCTTTCATTTTTGTGAGTTTAAATTTAAAAACTCGGTTGTCCAATTCAGTGTTTAGAACAACTTGGTGTACGTGAATCTTTTGCAACCATACATTTGATGACCTCCAAGTGGAAATCGAATGTTTCCAATGGTAATTTAGGGTATTGAAATGTGCCAACAGTATAAAATACACACTGGGTTTTTGAAGACTGAGATAAGAAATGTCAAATACCGAGTATCTGTTTTTTATCGATTACATGTTTTTTTGATATACGGGGCTAAGATGTATTATTAAAATTCATCTCATTTTTTTTTCATTTTCGAGTGTGGCTATTAGAAAACTTAAAACCACATAGGTAGCTCACATTATGTTTCTATCGAAGAGCACTCTTCTTACCTACCTGTCGGTATTCATAATTCCAGTTAAAACCAAGCCTTTAGGGGCCCCTGGGTGGGCTCAGTTGGTTAAGTTTCTCCCCATTTCCCCTTTGTACTCTCTCTCAAATAAATAAATAAAATCTTTAACAAAAAAAGCAGCTTTCACTTGGCTTGTACAGCTTTGCTTTAGTAGACACGATCTCTGTTAATCCCTTCGAAATACAGTAGTCCCACCTTATTCATGTGGGATACACCCCAAGATGCCTGGAGTGGATGCCGGACACAGGAATAATTCCAAACTCTACATACACTATGTCTTTTTTCTATGCCTATATACCTATGGAAAAGTTTAATTTGTGAATTAGGCACGGTAGGAGTTCACAACACCACCAGTAATATAGAACAATTATAACAATATACTATAAATTAGGTGAATGTGATCTCTTTCTTCCTCAAAATATCTTATACTATATCACCCTTCTTCTGATGATGATATGAGTTGATCAGATGTCTACATGATGAGATGAAGTGAGGGGAATGACATAGGTGTTGTGACACAGAGTTAGGCTACTACTGACCTTCCAACAATACATCCTGGACTATAGGTAACTGAAAGACCAATGTTGACCGTGGGTAACTAAAACCGTGGAAAGTAAAGCTGTGGATAAGGTGGGACTACTGTACTGAAAAGCTCAGATCCCTATTTCTACTTCTTCAGACTTCTAGGCAGTCTGTAACTGATAGATCCTTTAGTGTTTTTCCCATCCTTGGAGGTTCCAGACCCTGACGCTGGGGTTGAAGCCCCAGGGGTTTAGATGGTCCTAACCTAAGGTGAAGGACACAGAGTTGAATTTGCTTCTGAATGAGGAAGTGGGTTTTGTAACCCAGAAGAGACTAGAGGATCTGGAGGGGACTCATGACATTCTGCTTTGTGCAACAGAAGAAGTGTGAGCGCTACTGGACTGAGCCGGGCGAGCCACCGCGGCAAGTTGGCCCTTTCTCCATATCCTGTGTGAGTATGATGCTTGCTTCCAGTATGGCTGAGCAGATGCTCCAGGGTCTGCTTTAGAGAGACTAGTTTTTTGGACATTAGTCTTTGAAATAACTAATATTTGAATTTACTTCTTAGGAAGCTGAAAATAGAAAATCTGATTACATAATCAGGACTCTAAAAGCCAAGTTCAATAGTGTAAGTATAGACCTGGAGTGGTAAACTCAAGAGCCCACAGAGGCAAATACATATGCATGTGACTTGGGCTGGGCACAAGACAGTAGGAGTGGTGGGGCCTTTGAGGTTCTGGATAAATTTTCACATGCAAAAGAGACCTTTGGGGGCGCCTGGGTGGCTCAGTGGGTTGAGGCTTCTACCTTCGGCTTGGGTCATGATCTCGGGGTCCTGGGATTGAGCCCCGAATCGGGCTCTCTGCTTGGCGGGGAGCCTGCTTCCCCCTCTCTCTCTGCCTGCCTCTCTGCCTACTTGTGATCTCTCTCTCTGTGTCAAATAAATAAATAAAAATCTCTAAAAACAAAAGAGACCTTTGGCGTAATCCCTACTCCCCAGTCTATTACACACCACAGCACGCTTATGAAATGATAATATTTGTGGGATGAATAGAGGCTGTGCAGTGAATAGAGGCTGGGAACCACCTTGAGAGCTCATGTTGCCCAGTCTCTCAAAGGCAAAGAGGTTTGATATATTAGTATGACTGTGACCCACTTGAACCGATGAAGCAGACCAGTTGGCAAGCTCTGGTTTGGACTAACTTAATATCTACCTCCTCTTGTGAGTGGGGTGGATAGGGTCAGACCAATAGTCAGTAACCTGAAATCACTTTTAATTGTTCTCAGAAGGCACATGTGCCCCAGAGGCCTATGGAGAAGAAAGCAGCATAAATTGCCAACAGGACAGAGATGCTACTTAGGAAGTCACAGTAATCTTGTGGTAGAATGAGGTAGAGTCCTAACACTGAACTTTCCTTTTATTCTGGCTACTTTTTTTTTTTTTTTAATAGGAAACTCGAACTATCTATCAGTTTCAGTACAAGAATTGGCCAGACCATGATGTGCCTTCATCCATAGACTCTATTCTTGAGCTCATCTGGGATGTGCGTTCTTACCAAGAGGATGTCAGTGTTCCCATATGCATTCACTGCAGGTATGATGCTATTCTTTGAAACTTCCAAACCAAATGTCACCGTCTGGCTGGTTCTCCTGCTATACCTGAAGGAAGATAGACTCTTGGAATTTAAGGCGGTGCAAGTACATAGGATGTAGGCTCCTGATCCTAGTCTCACTTTTTCCAGTTGATGAATGGGAACAGAGCTTAGAAATGAGAGTGATTGCAAGAGTAAGGTCCATAGCAAAAACACATCAT
This sequence comes from Procyon lotor, assembly GCA_028646535.1. Lineage (NCBI taxonomy): Eukaryota > Metazoa > Chordata > Mammalia > Carnivora > Procyonidae > Procyon > Procyon lotor. Next base: position 83,619,889 of record CM053606.1, on the reverse strand, counting down.
AATAAATTCAACCTGAGCATTAAATTAATATCTTCTGACAAGTTATTTGGGAACAGCGCAGATTTAGAGACTCTTGCTGAGAGAAGTCTCCAGGATCTGTCCTGAGGTTCTTGCGGGCATGTGGCAACTGACAAACCTGCTCCAGGAAATGGGGGTGGGGGTGGGGAGCGTTGGAGCCTTTCATTGCCTCTAGGTTTCTTCTTCCCCAGTCTGCTGGTGACATTTCCCAGCTACTGTCAATGATCCACCCTCTGCAGCTATACGTGCTCCTGTGATCTTTCATTTCAGTGCTGGCTGTGGAAGGACTGGTGTTATCTGTGCTATTGATTATACCTGGATGCTGCTAAAAGATGGGGTGAGTTTTTTTCCGCAGGCACTTCCTGTCTGCTTACCCTGCTACTCTGACACTTCGGAATTGTTTGGTTCTTAAAAACATCTATCTCCATGACTCGCCTTTTCTAGAATATTCAGTGTAGACCTGCTTTGTCAGATGATTAAATAGGCCCTAGGTTGGTGGTTCTCAAAGTGTGGTTCCCAGGGAAGCGCATCGGCATCACCTGAGAACTTGTTAGAAATGCAAAACCTTGGGCTCTGCCTTGGATGGACTGAAGCAGAAACTATGGAGGGGGGTGTGGGGAGGATGGGGTGCAGGGGGGGGGGCAGCAAGCTCTCCTGGTGCTTCTGTGGCATGCTGTAGTTTGAGAATCTCTGCCCTAAACTCCGGTTACTCTTCCTTTATCCAAACTACTTTAGTGGATGGACTCAATCTACCACAATCAAACCTTGTGTTCCAATCTCTAAGTCATTTTTAAAAGTCTAATAGGAAGTGGGAAGTTTGAAATACGGGCTTTAAATCTATCTGCCAATTTCTTTTATTTCATGAAATTCTCATGCTTCGTCATCTGAGCCTTCTCCCTCCTTATATTTTTAACTTCAGACATTTGATTACCCCATGCAAAATCATTCTCGAGAGTTTCTTCAATCTTTTCTGGGTAAAATACCAGGCTCTAAATCACAATGCGAGTGATGAGAAATCTCATTCATTTTAAAAATGCATTCTTGGAGTGCCTGGGTGGCTCAGTGGGTTAAGCCTCTGCCTTCAGCTCAGGTCATGATCTCAGGGTCCTGGGATCAAGCCCCGCATAGGGCTCTCTGCTCAGCGGGGAGCCTGCTTCCCCCTCTCCCTCTGCCTGCCTCTCTGCCTACTTGTGATCTCTCTCTCTCTGTCAAATAAATAATTAAATATTTTTTAAAAATTAAAAAATAAAAATGCATTCTTTTTTGGATATTATCTTCTGTTAGGAGAGCAGATATCATGGGAGTGATAAGACTGGGAGAAATAATTTATTAACAAAGCTAAGGAACAAAAGAGTAAGATAGGTTTTTCCTTTTATTTGATAGATACTTCCAGAGAACTTCAGTGTTTTTAGTTTGATCCAGGAAATGCGAACACAAAGACCTGCATTTGTTCAAACTCAGGTATGCAACTACGGTGAATGGATCATAACATGTGTCTGAGTCTTGCTACATCTCTCCCCTCAACAGTAAGGCAAAACAGCTGACTGCCTAGTTATACCACCAATTTACTCTTAGGAGCACTAGCCCATTTGCATTTCCTCAAACTCTGAATAGATAATTTTTTCCCCTGTATCCCTTGCCTTGGGTCAAATTCCTCTCATTCCTTGTGAGGAATCCTGTCCAGCTGGTTAATATTTTCCTGTGCAGAAAATATTAAGAAACTAATGTAATATTTCTTATAAAGGATGCTAAAAAAAATCCACAAGCTGTTTGATTTATTAGAAAGAAAGAGTTGGGTCAGGTTAAGTCGAAGTTTGTTTTTTTTGTGTTTTTTTTTTTTTTAAAGATTTTATTTATTTGACAGAGAGAAACACAGCAAGAGAGGAACACAAGCAGAGGGAATGGTAGCAGGAGAAGCAGGCTTCTTGCAGAGCAGAGGGCCCGATGTGGGGCTAGATCCCAGGCCCCTGGGATCTGACCTGGGCCGAAGGCAGACGCTTAACGACTGAGCCACCCAGGCGCCCCTAACTCAAAGTTTTGTAGCAGTAATTCACTTCTGAAACCGTAGAAAAATCAGAGATTTGTTATTTTGATTTCAGGAAATGGTAATAGAATCTAGAGAATGCAGTCAGTCTGTATACTCATTTTTTGACTTGATGAAAAATAAAAATAGGGGCGCCTGGGTGGCTCAGTTGTTAAGCATCTGCCTTCGGGCCAGGTCATGCCTCAGAGTCCTGGGATCAAGCCCCGCATCAGGCTCCCTGCTCAGCAGGAAGCCTGCTTCTCTCGCTACCAGTCCCTCTGCTTGTGTTCCCTCTCTTGCTGTGTTTCTCTCTGTCAAATAAATAAAATCTTTAAAAAAATAAAATAAAATAAAATAAAAATAAAAGCAACCATACTCCTATTACCTAGGGGTAGCCACAATTACTATTGTTTTGTAGCCTCTCCTGATCCTTATTGTATGCATACTTAAAAAAATAATTATAACCATACTATAATAAGTTTACATATCGATCACAACATTTTCATCCACCCTAAATGCTCACCCTCGTTCACTCTGTTAGGAGTGCTCTTCCCCTGTTTTGTTCTCTCTTCTCCCGCTCAGCTTCCACCTCCCAGATGGAACATTCCTAGGACTGATCTCTCACTCTCTACAATATTAATTTCACCCAGATTTCTCCACTGATAATTTTACCCACATTTCTAAAAACTGGTCTCCATCTTTAAGATGGAGTTTAGCTTTCACCCATTCATTCATTCACCAGCCATTTGTTGATATAAGTAACAGACACTTTTACATGATTTGTTAGAACTACTTCCTACTTCTTCAACAGCAAGACCCCGAAGTGTTTAAAGCACTTAGAAATGAACTTGCACATAGACTTGGAGGTAAAATAATGGACAGTGGCAGCTTTGATATTTTCATCTGACATTTGTGAATTCAGGGGAAAAAGTGAGGAGCTATTGTAATATAAGCCTTCTGTTTGGCCCACACAGGTTTTCCACTAATAGCTAGTGGAAAAAAAAATTTTTTTTTCATGCGTCGACTGTAGGTGTTTTCTATATTCAACCTGAGGGAAAAAGTTTCTGTGAAATGAAAACGTTGGCTGGTTTAATGCCACCAGACTTAAAAACAGGCTGATCCATGTCTAAGTGTCTAAAGACCCCAGAAGTACTGAATCAATCAATAAAACCCATTTCACAGAAAGTCCTTTTCCGGCCTCCTCATAAAGGTCGGAAGACAGAGGAAACGATTTCCAGTTAGCCTTCACATGTTCATCAACATTATCAACAACCCACTGAACAAATCCCTTACCAGTTGTTGCTGCTTTTTCTGACATTACTCTCACCAGGAAATAGCACTGTAACCAGCTGAGCACTTCCTGTCTGACTTTTCTCTTTTCTTAAAAAAACGGAAGAGTGTGCCAACAGATGTGCGGGGTGATGCAGAGTCTGTATGGTTCTCCTGCTAAAACTATAATTGGCAAAAGTTGTGCTTTATTTGTGTGGGATTCTGTGAAGGGCCAGGGAAACCCCGCTGAGGCTCTTTCAGATGAAAAGTAGATCCAAAGTTAAGTGCTAGAACAGGTCCCATGGCAGAATCCCCGCACCCTGCTCTCACCCCTGGCCTGTGGACCCTGTAAGGGTGGTGATGTCATTTCTCGACAATGAAATCCTTTTAAAGCACAAATTTCCAGACTCTCTTGGGTGGTCTACTTTTTTTTTTTGGTGTCTTCACTAGGAGAGCATTTCAGCTGCTTGATCTAAATGCACTAAACTAAGAGTAAGAAGATTCAGGTTCGAATCCAAGTCTGGACATTACTGCCGAGCTACCTTGCGCAAAGTGTAAACAGGGATAGTAGCCTACCTACTTTAGAGATCAACTGTCAGGGTCAAGTGAGGAATACATATCAAACCTATCTACCCATCGACCACAATCTATCTCGCTTTTTCCAGAAGAGACGAAGGTGCCTGACCAAAACATGCATCCAGGATCAGAGAAAACCTTTAAAATGTGAGCCAGGAAAACAGAATTGGAGGGATGATGGTGCAGGGAAAGATTAAGTGAGAAACTGGGGTCAGAACATAAAACATGCTGGAAGGCCCTTGTATATTTAGAGGTAGAAAATCAAATATTTAGCTGTTTCTAGTAACCTAGAAGTGCTTTGCAATCCGAAATGGGCTTCGCAAACATAAGGGCCCTACGATGAAACTATGGTTGATGGTTTTTCGGGTCTGCTGTACTAGGGTTTGACGAATGTTCACACTCGAACTCTGGTTCTGTGGTTCATCAAGTTTCTTGTTTGTTTTCATTTATTTCGGTTTGTGATGCTCTTCAGGAACAATATGAAATGGTCTACAAGGCTGTATTAGAACTGTTTCAGAGACAGATGGATGTTATTAGGGATCAACACTCGGGAACAGAGGTAAACATTAAGCTTGATGTTTTGTCTTTTTTTTTTTTTTTCATATTTGGTTTTGGTCAGGGATCTCAGATCAGTTGTAGGACTTGAGATTCATTGTCACAACTAAATTGGAGTGTCAGGGGTGCGTGGGACCACACTGCCACTCTCCTGCAGAGAAGGACCAATTAATTGAAGTACTTCAACTTAGAAGATGAATCTTTTGGCTGTCCTACTGTATACAGTTTTCAGCTACATTTAGAAACAATAGAAGCGAGTGACAGGGCAAGTGTCTATTCTGTTCCCAGGTCAAGTAGCTGTGTGGCGAGTTAAAAGTGAGAGTGACAGTTACAAAGTGAAATCATAGTTGAGTACTAATGGGATTTTTCAGGTTCTTCTAGCCTCACTTTGATTGCACACGTCTCATCACATTTTGGAAATATTTTAGAATATGCAGAGGAATTTTTAGCTGAGGGTCTTCTATATAAAAAACGATTATGATTTAACCAAATTCCAATTAAGAAATATTGAGTATTCTGGGATATGCTATTTTGATCTCATCACAGAATTGATGAAGTCACAAATTATTAAGTTCTGAACAAACTTTAAGAAGATAAAATTACTGATTTACCTTCCAAGGGTGTGTGTTGTAACATATACCTATTAATTTAATTCTTAATATCACATTTTGGGTTCTTAATCTGAAAATATTCACTGAGGACCGGCTACCCAGCTACTACCTGGTATTAGGAATACAAAATATATAAGACATGATTCTGACCATAACTCCTGTGAGTCAAATGCTGAATCATGGGGAAGGAAAGGCAGAAAAACTGTTGAAGTTTGAAATGGACTAAGTAATCCTCGTTAGTGTCAACTTCAAGGGAAAACAATGCGGTGGAAGGACATGGAAATAAGAGTACAGTCTTGTCAGAAATTGTTATTTATATCCTATTTATATATGTTTTATTTTAGCCAGTATTCCCATACCAAGGTTAAATGATAAAGGTGCTTAAGGACAACCAAATTTTAATGGGAAAGATTCTCATGTTTCACTATCAAGTGTGATGCTGACTTGATGGGAGATATTTGTTTGTTTACACCTCTCAATCCCCATTATCTACCTCACCTCTTCCTCCACCTACCTCCCCTCTGGAAACCACCAGTTTGTTCTCCATAGTTAAGAGTCTGGTTATCGGGGGGTGTCTGGGTGGTTCAGTCAGTTATGTGTCCAACTCTCGATCTTAGCTCAGGTCTTGATCTCAAGGTTGTGAGTTCAAGTCCCATGTTAGGCTCCATCCTGAGCCCGGAGCCCACTTTAAAAAAAAAAAAAAAGAGTGATTTGTTTTTTATTTTTGCTTTTTAGATTCCCCAAATAAGTGGAAGCATTTGGTATTTACCTTCCTCTATTTGACTTATTTCATTTAGTATAATAGCCTCTAGGTCCCCCCATGTTGTCACAAATAGCAAGATTTCTTTCTTTTTTATAACAGAGTAATATTCCATTATATGAGTATACCATATTTATCCATTCATCTGTGGATGGACACTTGAGCTGCTTCCATAGTTTGGCTATTGTAAATAATGCTACAATAAACGTAGGAGTGCATATGTACCTTGAAATTAAGCGTTTTTGTATTTTTTGGGTAAATACACAGTAGTGTGATTACTGGATCAAATGGTATAGTCTTATTTTTACTTTTTTAAGGAACCTCCATACTATTTTCCATGGTGACTTTACCAATTTACATTCTCACCAACAGTGCACGAGGGTTCCCCTTTCTTTACTTCCTCTAACACTTGTCTCTTGTGCTTTTTATTTTAGCCACTGTGACAGGTGTGTAGTGATATCTCTTTGTGGTTTTGATTTGCATTTCCCTGATGATTAGTGATGTTGAGCATCTTTCATGTGCCTGTAGGCCATCTGCATGTCTTTAGAAAAATGTCTATTCATGCCCTCTGCCCATTTTTTAATAAGATATTTTTTTGTTTTGAGTTATACAAGTTCTTTATATATTTTGGATATTAACTCCTTATGGATATATCATTTACAAACATCTTCTTCCATTCAGTAGGTTGTCTTTCTGTCTTGTTGATTATTTCCTTTGCTATGAAGGAGTTTTTATTTTTTTATTTTTATTTATTTATTTATTTATTTTAAAGATTTTATTTATTTGTTTGGCAGAGAGAGATCACAAGTAGGCAGAGAGGCAGGCAGAGAGAGGTGGGGAAGCAGGCTCTCTGCTGAGCAGAGAGCCCGATGTGGGGCTCGATCCCAGGACCCTGAGATCATGACCTGAGCTGAAGGCAGAGGCTTTAACCCACTGAGCCACCCAGGCGCCCCTGGAGTTTTTATTTTGATATAATCCCCATAGTTTATCTTTGCTTTCGTTTTCCTTGCCTGAGGAGACATATCTATAAATATGTTGCTAAGGCCAATGTCTAAGAGGTCACTGTAAGAAATTACCTATGCTTTCTTTTAGGAGTTTGATGGTTTTAGGTCTCACATTTAGGTCTTTAATCCATTTTGAGTTTATTTTTATGTATGGTATAAGAGGGTGGTCAAGTTTAATTCTTTGGCATGTAGCTGTCCAATTTTCCCAACACCACTTACTGAAAAGACTGTCATTTCCCCATTGTATATTATTTTTTTTAAAGATTTTATTTATCTATTTGACACAGAGAGAGAGATCACAAGTAGGCAGAGGCAGGCAGAGAGAGAGGAGGAAGCAGTCTCCCCACTGAGCAGAGAGCACGATGTGGGGCTTGATCCCAGGACCCTGAGACCATGACCTAAGCCGAAGGCAGAAGTTTAACCTAATGAGCAACACAGGGGCCCCTGTATATTCTTTTTAAAAAGTTATTTCTTTATTTATTTGAGAGACAGAGTGAGAGAGAGAAAGAGAGAAAACACAAGCAGGGGGAAAGGCAGAGGGAGAAGCAGACTCCCTACTGAGCAGGAAGCCTATTCTGTTCAGCAGCTCATTCCCAGGATGCCGAGATCATGACCTGAGCCAAAGGCAGACACTCAAAAACTGAGCCACCCAGTTGCCCCACCCCTGTATATTCTTGCCCCTTTGTCATGGATTAATTGATCATATAAATGTGGGTAGTTCTCTATCTATTCCATTGATCTATGTGTCTATTTTTGTTCCAGTACCATACTGTTTTCATGATTTTAGCTTTGTAATATATCTTGAAATCTGAGATTGTGATACATCTTGCTATGTTTTCTTTCTCAAGATTGGGCTCTTTGAGGTCTTTTGTATTTCCATGCAAATTTTAGGATTATTTGTTCTAGTTCTGTGAAAAATGCTCTTGGTATTTTGACATGGATTGCACTGAATCTGTCAATCGCTTTTGGTTGCATGAACATTTTAAGAATATTAATTCTTCCAGTTCATGAGCATGGTATATCTTTCCATTTGTTGTGTTATCTTCAATTTCTTTAATCAATGTCTTTCACCTCCTTGGTTAAATTTATTCCTAGGTATCTCATTCATTTTGGTGCAATTATAAATTGGACTGTTGTTTTTCAATCATTTAAAGAGTATTCATTGATTTCTATTTTATTAGGAAGATTTTAGAGAAAGAATGTTGAATTATGTCAATTGCATATTTTGCATTAAAGGAGTGATCACATGGATTTTTCCTTTGATGTATTAATATAGTCATACCATTGGATTTGTTAATATCAAACTGTCCCTGTATTTTAGAATTAACTCTTGAACAAAAAATATTCTTTTGATATGTTGCTGGAATATGTGGGCTAATATTTTATTTAGGTTCCAGAAAATGCCAATAGTCAAATTTAGCCCAGTAGCAGTGCCATGGCTCCAGCTGGGTTGTTTGGAGTGAGCCCTTAGTAAGTAAATGGGAACATAGGAACACAGTTCAAACTCCCACAGAAAGAATTGGTTACAGTTAAATAAAGAGGACTTCTGTTTCTGGAAAAGATCAAGTAGACATACTTTTCCCTATTTCTCCCACTAAAGTGCAACCATAAACCATATATATAATTGACATTATATAAAAAAACAACTATAAGAAGGCTCTGAGAGATAGCAAGAAGACAGGCCAGTGAAGGACCTTGAGACCTGAGGAAAGACATGACAGTAAGTTCCGGTTTTCTTTTGACTCATATATCCCAGACTTGAAACTGAAGAAGTCAAAACCTGGAAATGCCAGTGATGCAGACAAAAAAGCCCCAACAAAAGCCTGTTCTGTCTAGCCTAAGTACCAAAAAAAGGGCAGTCCAGCAAGACAGAAAGCTTTTAGGTAATCATCAGTCTACTTTAGTCAACACCATAGAAAATTGTGGTCCCCCAACCCACCCATGTCAGTAAAGGCTGAGTGGGGTCCTAGAGTCCCACCTTTCTAACACTGTAGTAGAATGTTGGAGTGGTGTCAGAAGGTCAGGTAGAGATAGGACTTTCATCCTCAATGGCCTGAAATAAGAGTTTCCTACAGTGTCATTGGAGACTGCATGGGGGAACCAAAACTTCCACTGGACACTTACATGGTACCCTCATGCCTCCCCACTGAAGTAGTATCAGAAGCCTAGTAGAGAGTTAAGACTTCCACCATCATCCAGCAGTGATAAGTCCTCCCCTATCACAGTGTCAGTAGAGACCACATGTGGAGCCCCTCCCATGATGTCTCTCCCTTTGGGTGTCAACAAAGGCTCAGTGAGGAAACCAGTAGAGGTAGAATATATTTGGCAGTAACAAGGCAGTAACGAGACAGCACCTTCCTTTTTCTCTGTAGAATGGAGTTAAAAATAAAAGAACCTAGCTAAGGGGCACCCGGGTGGCTCAGTGGGTTAAGCATCAGCCTTCGGCTCAGGTCATGATCTCAGGGTCATTGGATCGAGCCCCACATCATGCTCATCTGGGAGCCTGCTTCCCCATCTCTCTCTCTGCCCGCCTCTCTGCCTACTTGTGATCTCTTTCTCTGTGTCAAATAAATAAAATCTTAAAAAAAAAAAAAAAACTAGCTAAAAAAAAGAACACTGAAGGTTTAACTAAGATCCAGAGCCTCATAACAATACAAAAATTTCTAGGTTTCAACTGAAAATCACTCATCATACCAAGAACCAGGAAGATCTCAAACCAAATGAATAAAAGACAATAGACAACAATGATAAAGATATTAGAATTATCTGACAAAGTTTTAAAAGTAGCCACATTAGGGGCGTCTGGGTGGCTCAGTGGGTTAAAAGTAGCCACAATAAAAATGCTTCAATGAGGAACTACAAACATACTTAAATTTTTTTTTTTAAATGGAAAGGCTCAGCAATAAATATAAAAAGATGCAGCAAAAAATCCAGAAGATATAAAAAGAACCAAATGGCAAATTTAGAATTTAAAAACATAGTAACTGAAACAAAATTGCTTAGTAGATGAGCTCAACAGCAGAATTCAGGGTACATACAGAAAAAAGAACTAAGGAGATAGAAGATAGAACAATAGGAATTACCCAATCTAAACATCAGAAATAAAATAGACTGGAAAAAAAAAAAAAAAGAACAAACAGAGCCTTAGGGAACCTAAGGGACTGCAACAAAACTAGCATTTGTGTCAGCAAAGTCGAAGAAGGAGAGCAGAAAAAAATGCAGGGCTAAAAAGTACTTCAAGGCTCTTTATAATTAAACTTCTGAAAATTAAAGACAAAAGTTCTAGGACACAGCCATAGAAAACTGATCTTAACAGTAGGGAGAAAACAATTAGAATGATAGCAAATTTGTCAGAAACCACAGGAGCCAGAAGAAAGTGAAACAATATTCCTTCAGTGCTGAAAAAAAGTGACTGGCAATCCAGAATCCTATACCCAGTGAAAATATCCTTCAGGAATGAAGAAGAAATCAAGACATTCTCAGATGAAAAACAAGCAAACAAAAAAATAAGAGAGTTTGTTTGGTAGACCTATCTTTAAAAAAATGACAAAGGAAATTTTCTAAGCAGAAAGGAAATGATGAAAGGGAGAACATGATAAGCAAAACCGTGGGTAAATATAATAGGCTTTCTTTTTCTCTTTGAGTTTTCTAAATTGTTTGATGATTGAAGCAAAAATTATATAGTCTAATGTAGTTCTAAATGTATTAGAGGAAATATTTAAGACAATTACATTATAAACAGAGAAGAGTTAGGGACATAAAGGGAGAAGTTTCTGTACTTGAACTAGTGAAACGATAACACCTGTAGACCGTGATAGGTTATGTATATATAATGTAATACCTAGAGCCACTACTACAAAAGCTATACAAAGACGTACCTTAAAAAAATACTATAGGTAAATCAAAATGAAATTCTAAAAATGCAGGAGAAAAGAGAAGTGAAAAACAGAACAAACAGAAATAAAAAACAAAATGGCAGACTTAAGCCCTAACATATCAATAATTACATTAAATGTAAATGGTATAAATATACCAATTAAAGGTTTGGCAGAATGTATTGAACACATAACCCGACTATATGCTGACTGTAAGAAATATACTTCGAATATATAGGTTGGTTTAAAGTAAATATTGGGAAAAAAGATATATCATGTATTCATACAAACATGAATAAGGGAGGAAAAATACTGATTCAAAGGGGGTTCGTGTACTCTGAAGTTTATAGTAGCATTATCAACAATAGCAAAATTATGGAAAGAGCCTGAATGTCCATTGACTGATGAATGGATAAAGAAGATGTGGTACATATATACAATGGAATATTACTCAGCCATCAGAAAGAATGAAATCGTGCCATTTGCAACAACGTGGATTGAGCTTGAATGTATTATGCTAAGTGAAATAAGTCAGAGAAAAACAAACACCATATGATTTCGTTCATATGTAGAATTTAAGAAACAAAACAATGAACTTAGGAGAAGGGGAAAAAGAGAGGGAAATAAACCATGAAGGACTTGAGTATGGAGAACAACCTGAGGGCTGATGGAGGGGGATGGGCTAAATGGGTGAATGGGTATTAAGGAGGGCGCTTGTCGTGTTGAGCACTGCATGTTATGTTATATGTAAGTGATGTATCACCAAATTCTACTCCTGAGACCAATATTACACAATATGTTAATTAACTAGAATTTAAATAAAAAATTTAAATTGAAGAAGGGGCACCTAGGTAGCTCAATCAATTAAGCCTCTGCTTTTGGCTCAGGCAATGATCTCAGGGTCCTGGGATTGAGGCCTGCATCAGGCTTTCCACTCAGCGAAGAGTCTGCTTCTCCTTCTCACTTTCCTTTGTGCTTTCTCTCTCAAATAAATAAATAAAATGTTAAAAAGAAAATTGAAGGAAAAAATGATAAGGCTAATAGAAGGTCAGCAGGACTATTGTAGTGTAAACTGAGTGAATGTACTCTTTATGGTCAGAGTTCTATTGTCTATAGATTGTTTGCAAATTGTTAATCTATCTTCCAAAGGATTTCAATGTGCCCTAAAGATTTGTTGTGGTGATTTATGGGGGAGATTTTGAATTTAAACCCAGGGTATCTATCCAATAGTCAGATCCACTAGAGTTCCAAGGAAATAATCTGTAAGAAAGAACAGTCTTTTATAGTAGAGTAAAATGATGTTAAATGGCAATAAATAAATAAGAATAAAGAAAAGCAGGAGTAGCTATATTAATATCAGATAAAGTAGACTTCAGAGCAAAGACAATTATCATAGGCAGGAAGGGACATTATATAATGATAAAAGGATCAATCCACCAATATGACAAAGATAGCAGTCCTAAGTGTATATGAACCAGACAGAGCTATAAAATATGTGAAGCAAAAACTGACAGAACTCAAAGGAGAGGGATGCCTGGGTGGCTCAGTTGGTTAAGCAACTGCCTTTGGCTCAGGTCATGATCCCAGGGTCCTGGGATCGAGTCCCGCACTGGGCTCCTTGGTCAGCAGGGAGCCTGCTTCTCCCTCTGCCTCTGCCTGCCTCTCTGCCTGGTTATGTTCTCTCTGACAAATAAATAAATAAAATCTTAAAAAAAAAAAAAAAAGAACTCAAAGGAGAAATAGACAAATCTGGCCCCTCTCTTAACAACTGATAGAAAAATTCAATGGAAAATCAGCAAAAATATAGGATAACTCAACCCCATCATCAACCAACAGGATCAAATGGATAGTTATAGAATATTCCACTCAACATCACAAGAATACACATCTTTTTTTTTTTAAGTGCTGATGGAAAATATACCGAGATTGATCATATTCATGCCACAAAACAATCTCAAACATTTAAAAGAATTGAAATCATACAGAATGTTTTCTGTGACCACAGTAGAGTCAAACTAGAAGTCAATAACAGAAAGAGAACAGCAAAAGATCCAAACACTTGGAAACTAAACTATATTCTTCTAAATAATCAATTGAGTGAAAGAGAAAGTTTTATGGGAAATTTTGAAAAACCACACATTGAACTGAATACAAGTGAAAATACAACACATTGACATTTGCGGGACAAAGCTACAGCAGTTTTGGGAGGAAAGTTGATAGCACTCTAAATGCAAACATTTGAAAACAGATGAACAATTCAAATGAACAATCTGAGCTCCCAATTTAAGCTTCTAAGAGAGGAAAAGAGCAAAATAAACCCAAAGGAAAGATAAGGAAAGAAAGAATGAGCAGAAATCAATGAAACTAAAAACAGAAAAACAGCAGAAAAAAAAGAGCCAAAATAATCAATAAAGTTGACAAAACTTCTATGAAGACTGCTGAGGAAAAAAGAAGATAACAGTGACCAATATCAGGAATGCAATGGGAGAGCCCTAGAGTCTCTGTAGGTATCAAAAGGATAATAAATATAGTATGAATTGGACACATATACACTTGACAACTTAGACAAAATGGACTACTTCCTCATAAAACACAGTACTTCCTCATACCACAGCTTACTCAACATGAAATAGATCATTTCAATAGCCCCATAACAGTCAAGGAAATGGAATTCATAATTTTAAAACTCCCAAAAAAGAAATCTCCAGGCCCACATAATTTCACTGGAGTATTCTAGCCAAATGTTTAGGGAAGAATTACCATGAATTTTACACAATCTATACCAGAAAATAGGAGGAGGAAACACTTCCCTCATTCATATTTTCTATTGTGGTCAAATGTATCATTGTATCTCAGTGGAAAAAATTACCACCTTACCCATTTTTAAGTGTTCAATGCAGTGGCAGTAAGTACCTTTGCTATGTGCTGTGACCATCACTACTATTTATTTCTAGAAATTTTTCATCATCCTAAACAGAAACTCTCCATGCTCCCTACCATAGCCCCTAGTGATTTCTATTTTTTTGTCTCTGTAAAATGGCTTATTCTAGGTACATCATATAAGTGGAACCATGTATTTATTCTTTTGTATCTGGCTTATTTCATGTGGCATGTTTTTAAGGTTCCTCTATTTTTTTTAGTATGCATCAGAATTTCATTCCTTTTTATGGTTGTATAAGATTCATTGTGTGTATATCTCACATTTTGCTTATTCATTCATCCACCAATTGACACTTGAATTGTTTCCACCTTTTGGTTACTGTGAATAATGCTGCTATAAAAATTGGTGTGCAGGGTCACCTGGATGGCTCAGCATCTGCCTTTGGCTCAGGTCATGATCCCAGGGTCCTAGGATTGAGTCCCGCATCAGACTCCTTGCTCAGTGGGGAGTCTGCTTCTCTCTCTCCCTCTGCTGCTCTCCCTGCTTGTGTGCTCTCTCTATCAAATAAATAAATAAATAAATAAAATCTTTTAAAAAATTGGTGTATCAATATTTGTTGAAGTCCCTACTTCAAATTCTTTAGGGGTATATACCCAGAAGAATCCAGGAATTGCTGGATCATACAGTAATTCTAGGTTTAGTTTCAAAAGGTACTGCCATACTGTTTTATATACAGCGGCTGCAAAATTTTACATTCCTGCTAGTGACTCATACGAGTTTCAATTTCTTACAGGCATGCCACCACTTGGCATTTTCTGGTTTTTGGTTTTTGTTTTGCTTTCTAGGTAATAGCCATCCTAATGGGTGTGAAGTGGTATCTCATGGTTCTGATTTGCATTTCCATAATGATTAGTTGATGTTGAGCGTCATTTTTGTGTGCTTATTGGCCATTTGCATATCTTCATTGGACAAATGTATATCCAAGTCCTTTGCCTAATTTTTTTTCAAAATTTTTAAATTGTGCTAAATGGGGGCACCTGGGTGGCTCAGTCAGTTGAGCACTGACTCTTGGTTTGGGCTTGGGTCATGATCTTGGGGTTGTGGGATCAAGCCCAGTGGGGCTTGTGCTCAGCAGAGTCTGCTTGGAATTCTTTCCCTCCTCCTCCCCCTTCCCCTCTACTCCTACCCCCTTTGCATGTGTGCACACACATGTGCACATGCACTCTCTCTCTCTCCCTAAAATAAAATGTCTAAAAAAACTGTGGTAAGATATACATAAATTTAACCACCTTAACTAATTCTATGTGTATAGTTCAATGATACTATGAACGTTCACATTGTGTAATTATCACCACCATCCATTTCCAGAATTCTTTTTACCTTGAAAAACTGAAACTTTATACCTATTATAGCTCCCCATTCCTTTCTCCCCTTCCCCCATCGTTGGCAACCACTATTCTACCATCTGTATCTATGAATATGACTTCTCTAGGTACCTCATATCAGTGGGATTACATGATATTTGTCCTTTTGTGTCTGGCTTATTTCACTTAGCATAATGTCCTCAAGGTTCATCAATGTCATAACGTGTCAGAATTTCCTTCCTTTTTAAGGCTGAATAATATTCCATCATATACCACATTTTGTTTCTCCATTCACTCATTGGTTAATAGGTGGTTTACTTCCACCTTTTGGCTATTGTGAATAATGCTGCCAAGAACATGAATGTGTAAATATCTTTTTGTGTTCCTGTTTTCAGTTCTTTGGGGTATATATGCAGAAGTGGAAATGCTGGGTCATATGATGATTCTTTTTATTTTTTTAGTATGTATTTAAGTAGTCTCTGCACTCCACATGGGGCTTGAACTCACGACCCTGAGATCAAGAATCACATGCTCTTCTGACCAAGCCATCCAGGTGCTCCTCACATGATAATTCTATGTTTACTTTTTGAGGCACTGTCATACTGTTTTTTACAGCAGCTTCACCATTTTACATCCCCATTAGCAATGTATAAGGTTCCAATTTCTCCATATCCTTAACAACACTTTATATTTTCTATGTTTGTTTGCTGGTTTATGGTAACCATCCAGTGTATGTATAAAGTGGTATCTCATTGTGGTTCTGGTTTGTGTTTTCCTGATTAGTGATGTTGAGCATTTTTCATGTGCTCATTGGCTATTGTATATCATCTTTGGAAAGTGTCTATATAGGTCCTTTGCCCATTTTTGAATTGGGTTTGTTGTTGCTGTTGTTGAGTCTTAGGAGTTCTCTCTATATCCTGGATTGTTGTTTTTACCATAAATTTTGTCAAATGATTTTCTTTCATGTCAAACTGACATGCTCATGTGGGGGTTTTCCCCTTTATTTTATTAATGTGGTATATTATATTGATTGATTTTTGTATGTTGAACAATCCTTGCATTCTGGGAAAAAATCCCACTTTGTCATGGTATATAATCCTTTCAGTATGATGCTGAATTCAGTTTGCTAGTATTTGGTTGAGGACTTTGCATCAATAATCATAAATGATATTGATCTATAGTTTTCTTTTTCTTAAAGTATCTTTGTGTGGCCTTGGTATCAGGCTAATGCTGGTATCACAGTATGGCTTAGCAAGGTTCTCTTCTATTTAATTTTTTTGGGAGAGTTTGTGAAAGACTGGCATTATTTCTTCATAAAAGTTTGGTGGAATTTACTAATGAAACCATCTGGTCCAGGCTTTTCTTTGTCAGAAGGTATTTTGATTACTGATTCAGTCTACTTAGTAGTTGCAGGTCTATTCAGATTTTCTATTTCTTCCTGAGTCAGTTTTGGTTAATCATGTGTTTCTAGGAATTTGTCCATTTCATCTAGGTTGTACAATTTGTCAGTGTAATAATTGTAATAATTGTTCACATTATTGTCTTGTAATACTTTTTATTTTTATTTCTTTTTATTTTATTTTAAAAATAAAAGTATTTTTATTACTTTTTACATAAAAAGTAATACTTTTTATTTCTGTAAAATTAGTAGTAATATATCCATTTTTGTTTCTGTAATTTGAGATTTGGGTAATTTGAGTCTTCTGTTTTTTTTCCTTAGTCAATCTAACTAAGGTTTATCATTTTCCTTGATGTCTTCAAAGGATCAACTTTTGGTTTTGTTGATTTTCCCCATTGTTTTCTTAGTCTCTATTTCATTTATCTCTGCTCTAATCTTTAATATTTCTTTTCTTCTACTAGCTTTTGGTTTAGTTTGCTTTTTTCTAGTTCCTTAGGTTTAAAGCTAAGTTATTGATTTGAGATCTTCTTTTTTTTTTTTAATTTAAATTCAATCAATTAGCATGTAGTGTATCAACCAAAATCTTTCTTTTTAAGAGTAGGCATCTATAGCTATGAATTCCCTCTGAATATCACTTTCATGATATCAGACATTTTGGTATGCTGTGTTTTTGTTCATTTTTTAATATTTTCTAATTTCTGTTGTGATTTCTTCTTTGACCCATTAGTCATTTAATTTACACACATATGTGAGTAAAACTTTTCTGGTTTTCCTTTTGTTATTAATTTTTAGTCTCAATCCATTATAACTGGAAAAGATAGTTTGTATGACTTCAATCTTTTAAAATTTATTAAGATTTGTTTTGTGGCCTACCATATGGTCTATCCTGGACAATGTTCCATGTAAGTTTGAGAAGAGTGTGTACGTGGAGTGTCCTATATGTGTTGTTAGATTTAATTGATTTATGGTGTTGTTCATATCTGTCCTCTATCTCCTTATTGATCTTCTGTCTGATCTATCCATTACTGAAAGTGGGGTATTAATGTCTCTTATCAATTTACCAGACCTGCTGTAACAAATATCACAAACTAAAGAGGACTTAAAACAAATTTATTTTGGTGGCCTCTGAATGGCTCAGTCAGTTAAGCATCTGCCTTTGGCTTAGGTCATGATCCCAGGGTCCTGGGATGGAGCCCTGCATGAGGTTCCCTGTTCAGTGGGGAGCCTGCTTCTCTTTCTCCCACGCTCCCCTGCTTTGCACTTGCACATTCTGCCAAAAAACAAAACAGAACAAACAAAAAAAACACACCAAACTTTAAACTTTAAATGCACCGCACTTCATAAAACTGGTACTTCTTAAAAAAAAAAGAAAAACAAAAAACAAAAAACCCAAACTTATTTCTCATAGTTCTGGAGGTAGGAAGTCCAAAATCAAGGTGTGAGCAAGGCCATGCTTTCTCTCATAGCTCCAGCGAGTCTTCCTAGTATCTTCTTAGTTTCTGGTGTTTGCCAGCAATCTTTGGCATTCATTGGCTTGCAGATCCATTGCTTCAGTCTCTGTCTCCATCATCACATGGCATTCTTCCTTTATGTCTCTGAGTCTCGGTTTTATCTTTTTGTAAGGACCCAATCACTGTGATAGGGCCCACCTGAATCCAGTATGAGCTCATTTTGACCAATAACATCTGCAAAGACTCATTTCCATATAAGGTCACAGTCACAGATGTCAGGGGCTAGATTTCAACATATCTTTTTGAGAGTCATAATTAAGCCCATAACACGTAGAATCTTACAATGGCTGATGACATTTAAAAAATGTATTTAAGCATTTCTAAAATCAGGATATCGTTTACAAATTGGTGGCATCTAAGATTCTACATAAGATATTTCATAATGTGATAACTGCTATGAAGAAAAAGAGTGCCTGACATGTGTGTGGGAGTATGATTTTAGGTTGAGTGGTCAGAGAAGGTTTTCTTACGCAGGTGACATTTAAGTAGAGCATAATTACTTAGAAAGAGCCAGTTATGCAAAATCTGGAGTAAGAGTATTTCGATCAGAGGGAACAGTAAGTGCAAAAGGCTAGAACTGGAAACAAGCTTGGTACGCTTAAGGAATGGCAAGAAAACCTGAATAGCTAGAGGACGGTAAGGAAGGAAGAGGTAGAACTAGATAAGTATGAGAACCTAATAAGCACTTACTAATTTAAGAGTTGAGATGATGTAATTTCTGGAGGTAGATTGTTCTTAAGTTACCCCCAAAGACACGTTAAAACTCCCACATTTGATACTACAACTGAGCACTTTCTAGCTTCTATAACACTATTAATCCTTTGATCTTGGTATGTGAACAAATTCTTGGTGGGCTCAATATTTTGGAAACTCATCTTTTTCATGAATGATTTTAAATCTTTATGTTTTCTGAAAAGTAACTTCTCAACTTTATGAATGTTAAAATATTGCCATTTCTTCACTAAAAACCAGTGTCTTCCTTATTTCTCTTGAAGATTCAAGCACAATATTCAGTTCTTGAGCAAAATCCCATTCTAGAAACAGAGTCTTATTCTCCCAATTTGCCAAAAAGGTGAGTACGATTTTACACACCCCAGTGTTGTCTAATTATGTTGGGGTGGAGGGCAAATCTCATGCATACAACTCATTATGATGCTAAGAAGAGACCTCTCTGGGGTGCGGTGTTATCCTTACTTTCTTTTTGTTTCAGAGACTTAAGAGAAGCAGAGATGATGAAACAACAGACCAAACCAAGGGTGAGGGTGAAAAGTGTGGAAGTTTCTTCTTTTGACCTCAGGACTTCTGACAGAAGTGAAAAGGAAGGGTTAGTTTCGCACCGTGCTGAACAGAGCAGTGCTTTTGACCTTTTGGAGCTAAACTGTAGTTGTAACAAAAATGCTGACATAACCACGCATTGGGAGACAAAGGCGTTTCCAATAGCTGGGGAGCCTCTTCAGAAGCATCAGAGTTTAGACTGGAGCGCCATCTTGCTTGGAGAGTGTCCAAATTCTAAACCTGCCCATGTAGCAGGAAGGTACTTTAACTCAAAGGCCCCGATAATAAGGACCAAATCAACTCCCTTTGAGCTGATACAACAGAGAGACACCAAGGAGCTGGACATCAAGGAAAATGTTTCTTGTTTGGAATCTCAACCCCACAACTCTTATGAGGCTCAAAAAACGAGGCATGTTTCTTCAGCAGAAAGGAATCATTCACTGCCATCTGACACTCAGCCCCAAATGTGCAATGCCTCTGATGCAAAGGGGCAGGACTCTCAAGCTCCTCATGTATATTCTTACATGTCTTTAGAAGATTCTTATTCCTTATCATTGTCTCCTAGTAGTGCTGGTTCTAAGATGTCTCTTGATTTACCTGAGAAGCCAGATGGAAACGTTTTGCCTTGTTCCTCATCGCCAGCATCTTCTACAACCCTCTTTTCTTGTTACAATTCACGTGATTCTTTAGCATTGAGTTCTCCAACTGATTACCCTCCTCCAAACCCAGAGAGAGCAGTAGTAGGTAAGTTATTTTATGAAGTTTATATGGCATTTTAGATTTCACTCTGTCTCTATAGAAGATTTGGTTTCTACTCATGGTCCCCCTTGTCTTTCTCTGTTTCTTTCTCTTCCTTCCTTCTCCTCCTCAAAGAAATAAATCCCCAAGGGTTTTCATGATGTGATAAGTTAAAAAAAATAGCAATATGTAATCATTGATGAACAGGCAGCAATGGAGGCAGTCAGAGCTGGTGCAGGCTCTATGCCAGAAGAGTGTCTCTAAAGAAGACAATCTCCATTCCTCGGGATGTTTATCAGAGGTCTGCAACTCACCTTTGCTAGGCAGAAGCAACTTTCAAAGCAGCAGCAGGAAGGATTTGATCCACAGCACTATATGGTCCCTTGGGACTTTTTTGCTCAACCATGTGGCTGCACTGAATTGAACAGATCACTAAGCATTGAATTCTCTTCCCGCAGGAGTTGGTGGAGGAGGACCTGCTTTCTTCCCATCCTTGTGTAATAATGTAGTAGATGAGAACGTGCATTTAGTATTCTGTGTAGGACCATCCCCTTATATTCACCTTTACTTTCATACTTTTTCACGTTTATCGTCCTGGATTTTTGCATATTATGCATACTGTTTTTGTTTTATTGAGTGGTTTAGAAGTAAAAGTAAGCATCGTCCTAGAAATAGTTATAATAACTTGATAGGGAAGAAGGTGAAGGAAAGGGCAAGTTTAACTCTCCAGATATACTATCAGAAGTTTATAGATGACATCTTACCTGAATAGAAAGTAGAAATTTCTTTTTCTATAACATGATTTATTGTACAGCATTTCTTAGTAGATAGATATGTGGGTGTTTGTGACAAAAATGTTTTACCTGGATCTAGTTGCCTCTTTATTTTATATAGTTTGATCTTGTTTTCTAATTTAAAGGTTTTTTTTAAGTTACCCACAATACCTTAAACTTCTCTGAACATCATCTTTAAAGCAAATTCCAGCTTTAGGGATTGTAACATCGTTGACATGTATGCCACCTGGTGGCAGTTTCTTATAATAGCATTTGAATTTTTCTATAAAAATTCTGAATTTTTCTGCAGAAAAATAGAAAACCTTGTTATACCATTATACCAAAACTATACCATAGTTTTTCCAAAAAGGAAAAAAATCCATATTCTTCACTGTAGAATGAAGAAGCGAGGGGCGCCTGGGTGGCTCAGTCGTTAAGTGTCTGCCTTCGGCCCAGGTCAGATCCCAGAGTCCTGGGGTCGAGCCCCGCATCGGGCTCCCTGCTCTGCGGGAGGCCTGCTTCTCCCGCTACCATTCCCTCTGCTTGTGTTCCCTCTCTGGCTGTGTTTCTCGCTGTCAAATAAATAAAATCTTTAAAAAAAAAAAAAAAAAAGAAGCGATACTAAAATCTTACACTTCAACCTACTCTGTAACTGAATCCTTGGCATATTTAAAAGTGCTTTATCATGCTTTCTTGAATATTATACATGAAAAAAGGGTTATATAGAAAACAACTCAGGGGCACCTGGGTGGCTCAGTGGGTTAAAGCCTCTGCCTTCGGCTTAGGTTATGATCTCAGGGTCCTGGGATAGAGCCCTGCATTGGGCTCTCTGCTCAGCAGGAAGCCTGCTTCCCCCTCTTTCTCTGCCTGCCTCTCTGCCTACTTGTAATCTCTCTCTCTCTCTGTCAAAATAAAGAAATAAAATCTTTAAAAAATAAAAGAAAAGAACTCAAAACTTCTCCAATTAATATAATGTTTTATATTCTGTTAACTGGTACTCAGTGACTTGACCAAAATACTTTGGGGCCTTTAAAGGAAATAATAAATTTTGAAGAAGCAGCAAAGCCTCCTGGGTTTGCAACTTAAAATGGGAGAATTTATTTTGCTTTTTCCTTGAGTAAACACATACAAGCTTAAGTATTGTAATGATGCTTGATGGACTTGACACCAAGATTAGAATATAAGAATTTCCTTTGGTGGGGTGCCTGGGTGGCACTGTGGGTTAAGCATTCTGCTCTTAGTTTTGGCTCAAGTTGTGATCTCAGGGTCATGAGATCAAGTCCCATGTATGAATCCGTACTCAGCATGGGTCTGCTTGAGATTCTCTCTCCCTCCCACTCATGCTCACCGCCCCCCCCAAATAAATAAATAAATCTTTAAAGAAAAAAAAAAAGAATTTCCTTTGGATGTTTCTAATGAAAAATTATGGTTATATTTCTGGCATTTTGGATAGCAACTTCTCCAAGGATAGATGATGAAGTCCCCCCTCCACTTCCTGAAAGGACACCTGACTCTTTTATTGTGCTGGAGGAAGCTGGTGAGTACTGTTCAGTAAGTGTAAAATAAAGTGGATTAACTGGAATACTTCTTAGGACCTGTCAATGTTTTGTGTGCTATTGCTGAGTAACATTTGCATTATTCTGTAACAATTACAGCACTCCTAATAATTGGACCGTATTTATTTTCTTTCAGGAGAATTCCCACTGAATATTCCCCAAACCTTATCTTTAGCTGTGGAGGCAAAAGTTGGAACATCACTACAATGCAGTGAAACACCGGAGTCAAAGACATCTGATGACACTGTGAGACTTAGACCAACTAAGGTCCATAATTTTTTTTTCTTTTCTTTTCTTTTCTTTTCTTTTCTTTTCTTTTCTTTTCTTTTCTTTTCTTTTCTTTTCTTTTCTTTTCTACTCATTTGGATTCAACAGACCATAATCCCACTCCTCGTATTTTTAACACCTATCACTTAGTCTAACCAGGTACTCCTTAGAAAACAATGTGCTAGAGGATAGGGGGATAAAATGATGGATAAGACACAATTCTTGCCCTTATGAAACTTTCAAGTTGGAAGTGACTAAGGAAGGCTTATTGAAAGAGGAAATATTTGAGTGGGTTCCTGAAGCACAGTTAAGGCAAAAATAAATGTTTTATAAGTAGGTAGCCTATTCATAGTAGTCATTTTGTAAGCTGTATCTTGTTCCCTGTGATAATATGTTGTAGAGAATAATTTTTTGAATGACAGATGTCCATATTATTTAAGATAAACTTTTTAGGGAGTTCTGGAAGTAAAATCTACACTTCAACAATCTGTTATATGTTTGTATATATTCTATGAACCAACTACCTTAAAATTTCAGAGATCAGAAAAGTAACTAAACAAACATTTAAAAGTGCCTACAACTGCAATGCTGGTAGGCAAAGTATTCTCTATCTTTTTAATTACACTTTTAATATATTAGTAGTTATTATTATTAACAATCTGCTCACATGTAATGGTCTTTATCTTGACAACTGCTAGAGCCAAGAGCAATCACTCCTTTTCCAGTGTCATGAAGTAGTTTCAATTTCAACAATTTACCTCCAATTAAATTTTATGGGAAATGTTCTGAGTAGGAAGGAAATAAATAAAAAAAGGATCAGTTTAGGACCAAATGCCATGACATACAAAAATCACCATAAGGTTATGGCAGAAAATATTTGCAAATGATATATTTGATCAGGGGTTAACATCCAAAATATGTAAAGAACTTATACAACTCAACACCAAAAAAAAACCAAAAAAAACCAAACCCTCGATAATCTAATTTTAAAAATGGACAGGAGATATGAATAGACATTTTTCCAAAGAATAAATACAGATGGCCAACAGACCTGAAAAGATCCCCATCACTAATCATCAGGGAAATGCAAATCAAAATCACAATGAGATATCATCTCACACCAGTCAGAATGATGAAAAAAAAACAAAACACAAGAAACAAGTGTTGGTGAGAAGGCAGGGAGAAAGGAATCCTCATGCACTGTTGGTGGGAATGCAAACTGGTGTAGCCACTATGGAAGATAATATGAAATATCCTCAAAAAGTTAAAAATAGAATTGCCATATGATCTAGTAATTCCACTACTGGGTATTTGCCCAAAGAAAATGAAAACACTAATTTGGAAGGATTTATGCACCCCTATGTTTACTGTAACATTTTTTAGAATAGCTAAGATATGGAAGCAGACCAAGTGCCCATCCATAGATAATGGATAAAGAAGATAGGACATATATATGTATAAACACGTACATATATTATACACATACACATCATGGGATACTACTCAGCCATTAAAAAGAATGAGATCTTGCCATTTGTGACAACATGGATGGACCTAGAGGGTAATGTTAAGTGAAATATGTTAAACAGAGAAAGACAAATACCATAGGATTTCACTTACGTGTAGAATTTAAGAAACAAAACAAATGAGCTAAGAAAAAAGAGACAAACGAAAAAACAGACTCATAACGATAGAGAACAAACTGATGATTAGTAGAAGGGAGGTGGGTGGGGGCATGGGTCAATTAAGTGAAGGGGATTGAGACTACACTTACTGTGAACAGCACTGAGAAATGTTGTTGAATCACTACATTTTACACCCGAAACTAATACAACGCTGTATGTTAATTACACTAAAGTTTAAAAAAATAATTAAAAAATTTAAAAAATTCATAAGGTTTCTTAATATAAAAGGGAAAAAAGAAATTAATTTAGAGAAAGAGAGTAAAGCATTGTAAGAGTTGAGGATACCTTTTCATAATTTAGTGTGCTTACAAATTAGGAAAAATTAGGTCAACATTTCATAACTGTCTCTATTAAGAATATGAACTACGCTTTCAAAAACGCTTTATATTGCTTTGAGTTTCTAAATTTGTGTACCTATTTTTCTTTCACTTTTCTTTCTTTCTTTTTAGAGTGTAAAACTCCGGAGTCCCAAATCAGGTAAAAAAAAAATTCCCCCTGGCTTTAGATGACATTTAGCCCTAAGAATGTATACTCTAAGAATGACTCATTAAGTTTAGAGTAATTCACCTCAGGACATGGCTTGGTTCCTATAATAGCTCCCACTATTTATTAGTTTATTTCTGATTTTCCCAGGCTAGGAGTTTTGCTTTGTCAACGGCAAGGAAAACACAGGGTTTTAGAATTCTGCTCCTTGATATGTAATCCTTAAAAACAAATTGATTTTTTTTTTTTTTTTTACCATTGATAGTACTTTGATTCTTTAACTGGCTGTTGCTTCTCTAGTACTTTCTTGTTGTTGTTTTTTTTTAAGATTTTATTTATTTATTTGAGAGAGAATGAGTGAGAGAGAGAGAGAGACAGAGACAGAGACAGAAATGAAGAGAGAGAAGGGCTCCTACTGAGCAGGGAACCCGGCATGGGGCTCCATTCCTGCGACTCTGGGATCATGACCTGAGCTCAAGACAGATGCTTAACTGACTGAGCCACTCAGGCGCCCTGAGTTTTGCTTGTTTTATACACCAAATAACAACATCCATGGCTAACATTTATTGGGCACATATAGGTACCTTACATACATTATAACAAGTGGTAGTTGCCCTTAACATAATTATTCACGTGAACATATTACTCAAATTACATAGTTTAACATACAGGTTAATGAGCATGGGCTTTGGAGTCAGATAGGCTTTAATTCAAATCTTTAGCCTACTAGTAGTTATCAAAATGCATAATCTTGGTTAAATTATATACTTTCTCTATTGATTTTCCTCATTTATAATATGAGGATAATAGAACTCGTTTCCCAGAGGGTTTTTGTAAGGGTTAAGTGAGACAGTGTATATAAAGCTTTTAACACAGCGGTTGTCAAATCATCAGCTCTCATTAAATGTTACCTATTACCATTTTTATTAGATTATTATTAAATAAGCAATTCCTAAGCAAGTTCTACATGCTTTATACAGTGTTAAAATTGTCAGGATATATAAGAAAAGGTACTGTTTAATGTTTATATTCAAATTGGGTAGGCAAAATTAATACTTACTTGGAACCATTAACCGATAATCTGCATGGACTGATTATAATCACCAGGAGTCTGGGGAAAAAAAGGAAGTATCACTGGAATGGTTAGGAAAGGCTTCACTGAGTAGAAGAAAGAAATTTAAGAATATGGGTAGACAGAGGAAAAAGGAGGGTATTCCAGGAGCTGAGATCCGGGTAACAATGACTTAAAAGGTAGAAATAAGTGTGAAGAGTATAGAGAAATGGTGAGTAGGTTAATTTAATTGCAATAGAGGATCTATTCTGGAACTATGGAAAATAAATTTGGATAAAATGTGGAAAGATTCTGAAGGATTTCTTAAGTTAGGCAGAGAAAATATCCAGGTCAAGGAAATCTATATATAGAGAAAGTAGATTCGTGGTTGCCAATCTAAATTGGGGGAAATGGGAAGTGACTGCTAAAAGGGTATGGAGTTTCTTTTTAGGGTGATGAAAATGTTTTTGAAATAGAGGTGATGGTTTTACATACTGTAAATGTACTGTCATTAATAGCAAATTTTATTATGTGTATTCTATCATACATACACAGAACTCGGCAGAAGAATTTAGATTTAATGCAATAAGTAGTAAGCATTGTAGGTTCTTCATCAGGGGAGAAATGAAGATGAAAGTGGTATTTTAGGGGGCGCCTGGGTGGCTCAGTCGTTAAGCGTCTGCCTTCAGCTCAGGTCATGATCCCAGGGTTCTGGGATTGAGCCCATATCGGGCTCCTTGCTCAGCAGGAAGCCTGCTTTTCCCTCTCCCACTCCCCCTGCTTGTGTTCCCTCTCTCACTGTGTCTCTGTCAAATAAATAAATAAAATCTTAAAAAAAAAAAAAGAAAGTGGTATTTTAGGAAGATATTTGGCAGGATATCATTCCCTGCAAGTTAGCTTTGGTTCTCAGCGTCTTTTCTAACAGCAATCTGGAAGATGACAATCAATTTCAGGGTAGTTATCAAATATTTATTGAGGGCCCACTATATGCTATGTAATGATATTAGGTGCTGGAAATATGGATTGTACTTTTACTTTTGCATATCACCTGGTGTATAAGAAAGAAACAAGAGAACTTGCTTTAGAGACAAATCCTAAGGCCTAAAGAACCCAAAGACCAAAGATAGGTGAAACTCTAGCACTGAGCCACATTTTCAGTTTCAAAAGATATTAATATGGTATGTAATTATACTCAGCACTGTATAATGAGATTATCATACACTCTTTGTATCTTTAGGACTTACATTGTGGGAAAATAGCTCTATTATTTAAAATTCTTTATGTCATGGAAAATTCCAAACACATTTTAAGCCTACCATAGTAGCATTTTTATGCCCATGGAATTAACAATAATCCCTTAATATGATTTTATTCAATTTTCTCAAATTGCCTCAAAAATGTCATTTTACAGTTGGTTTATATGCATCTGGGTTCAAAGTCTACACGTTGCATTTGGTTTATATATTTGTTAAGTCTTTTGAAATCTGTAACAGGGGGCGCCTGGGTGGCTCAGTGGGTTAAAGCCTCTGCCTTTGGCTCAGGTCATGATCTCAGGGTCCTGGGATCGAGGTCATGATCTCAGGGTCCTGGGATCGAGCCCTGCATCGGGCTCTCTGCTCAGCAGGGAGCCTGCTTCCCTCTCTCTCTCTGCCTGCCTCTCTGCCTACTTGTGATCTCTCTCTCAGTCAAATAATAAAAAAAAATCCGTAACAGGTTTCCCACCTTTTTATTCCCTCATGCTATTTATTTGTAGAAGAGAGTGGGTCATTTGTCCTAAAGACTGTGAATATTCTAGATTTTTGTTGTTTATATTCTCGTGGTTTTATTTATTAACATGTATGCTATCCCCAGGGTTTTATGTAAAATGGCAGTTAGAACTAGAAGCTTGATTAATTTCAAATTGAATTTCTTTGGAAAATAACTTTTCTAAGGGAGTACAAGTTTTTGATGCATCATAGGCTCATTGGCTAAAAAGGGAGAACAACAAAATTCTTGAGGCTCCAGTTACTGTTCAGATTATTTTTTATTTGCTTGCTGTAGTTTAACATTGAAAAGTTGGAAAAGTTATACAACATCAAAAAGGGGTTTTGACTTCTAACGTTTAATTGATGGATTTTTGTCTTGTTTTCTTTTGTCGTCTACTCTTCTTATCACAGATCTACATCAAGATCGTTCTTCTCCCCCGCCACCTCCACTCCCAGAAAGAACCCTGGAGTCCTTCATTCTTGCTGATGAAGATTGTAAGTGACTGGTACATTCCTCTCAAAAAAGCTATAAAAATGAGACTGCTAAAAGATTAACAATAAAGTAAAACCTAAATGGTAAATGTATAAAGAATGATGAAACAAGATAAAAATAATACATTAAAAAAAAGCCCATAATATATTGTAAAAAATGCATAAAAAAGCCAAGCTAAGAATTACTGAATATATAAATATATATATCCCAAAGGCTTAAGAAGCTATGCAACAAAACATTTTTTTTAAAGGTATGCAAGCTCAGCCTATAGAGACTAATTCTACTAGCTGTCCTAATACCATGGAAAATTCAACATCTTCAAAACAGACACTGAAGACTCCTGGAAAAGGTTTCACAAGGACTAAGGTAAAAAAGATGGGAGTTTTAAGAAACATGCCAGAGTCTTTTCATTTCTGAAGGTGTTCATACCCTTCATCCCTCCCCTGTTGCCAGAATCAAGATGGAAATTAGATTATTTATATGAATAGCTGATTGGGAACAAGACTGTTAATCATTAGGGTAACTGATTAAATAAGTCATAAATGATAGTATATGCATATAATGAAATATTATATAGTTAAAAAGGACTGAGGACCCTCTTGGTGTATTTATAATTTATTAACTTTTCCTTAAGTGGTAGAAAATATGATTTATATTTGTATTGTGCATTATAAGTGACTCTGGAAGGATACATAAGAAATGAACAATAATGGTTATCTGTGGAGGAAGGGTCAGAAATTGGGTAGATGGAGAACAAAGATGGGAGCATTTTGACCACAATATTTTGAATTATAAATTAATGAATTATAAATTATAATGAATTATAAATTATTGAATTACAAATTAATCAAAACAAAAATTTTTTAATAAATGTTATAAATAGAATACAAATAGAAAATATAAACATAAAATTTATTTTATTTATATAGAATATAAATAAAAATATAAATAAAAAAGAAAAAATAAATTTTTAAATAAAAAATTTCCCTCCAGAAAGAATTTATTAAATACCTATTATATAGAAAACTACACTTCTGTTAGGTGTTGGGAAAACAGAAATGTCCTAAAGGATATCCACATGTCCTTGAAAAGAGAACAGTTAATCCATTGGAATAGAATGACTATATGAGAAATAAAAAAAAGAACAAAATACCGTGAAACAGACTAAAAACATACATGCTGAGGTATGTGAAGAAAAGAAGAAATATGGTTCAGTTCCTGGAAGAGATATGTTAGGGATTTCACTATGAAGGAGGCAGAGGGGGTTTGCTGAATGGATGGAGAAGGAAGTAGCATGGTAACAATATGGAGTGGACCTTAGTAAATTTAGCTCAGAGTACGATTGGCAGAAGTTCTTGGCTAGAATGGGAACAGCTGTGTATCACAGCTATCTTCAGAAGCCATTGTGGTTTCTAGACTGGTCCTAATGAAGAAGAAAAGTAGGAACTCCTTTTTTCTCGGATATTTTGATAGCACTCCTAAATACATAGAGTGATTCTTATGTTGATGGGAAAAAATAGCAAGATAAAACCAAGTGGAGAGTTTGCACTGAATTAAAATAGCCATGTGGGAAAATAATTTTGTGCATCTGATAGCTATTTTTAAGGAAATTAATCCTTTCAACTGAAATCTATATTTCTATAGAATATATTTATAATATATTTTATATATTCTATAGAATATATTATATATAATATATATAATATTCAGCTTAATATATATTATATATTATATTTTAACATATTATATATTTTATATGTAATATAATATATATTTATTTTATATAATAAATTTTATTTTATTTTATATAATAAATATATATTTTATATAATATATAAAATATAAATTTTATTTTATATAATAAATATATATTATATTTATATTATATATAAATATATTAATATATTTCTAATATATTTCTACATTTCTATATTTCTAGAAATATAAATATATATTTCTGCTTAATTAAAGTATTTTGGATTTCATAGGAAAACAAGAAAAAACTAATATTTTCCTCTTCATTTTTGTAGAGTCTGAAAATTTTGAGAAATGTGAAAAAGAGTAAGTTTCTTTTTGCTTGTTTTTTAGAATACATATACCCTTTCACAATTATGTAAGTTTTCCTTATGTAACCACTCCATGAAAACATTAACAATACTATTCCTCTACAGAGCCTCGCTAGGGCCCTTTGTGTCAGAAAGATCACTCCCAGGCCTTGTAGCGTGTAAGGCTCCACAATGCTAATATTGGAAGCGAGTAAGGGGAAGGGGAGTTTGTGTTTAACAGACAGGAACAATAATATGATGTTTGGCACTTTCCACCCATCCTGAGATGCTGTCATACAAGTGTGTTATTTAAAATTCCTAGCAGTCTAACCTTGGATATATTTTCTTTGAAAATAGTCACAGCAAAGCATATTGTGAGACAAATGTGTTGATTTAATGAAAAAGCAAAGTATTGACACGTTTCCATTTGTGCCAAGTATTATTAGTAATAAAAGTCTGTTGCTTATTATTTTTGCTATATTGTAATGAAAACAAAACCAAAAGACTCCTGAAACTGTGGGAAATTGATTATCTGAGAAATCCTTATTTATAAATACAAAGTATATAAAAACAAAACCATAGTGATATACTTTTTATAAATTTAATCCACTTTGGTTAATCATCAAGGACCAAAGAGCTATTTGACATTATACTGGTGTTAGAGGGAGGGATAAAGAGCACTGAGAAAACATAATTTATGGTATTGTCACTATAAGAAGGTTTATAGCTGAATCTTACCTATTTTTGCTTAGTTTTCTCTTCACTTCCCCGTCAATAAACTTGTGCTAGCCTTTCATTGACACTACACCTGATCTTAGAAGTGAATGGATTTCTCACATATTATGACTAAAGTATGATTGGAAAATACACTCTTTCCTCTAATGTGAGTCAAAAGAGAATTTAAACATTTCAGAGAAAACTGTAGTATAAAACAGGGGAAAGAAAATAGCCTGAAGGAAAGGAGTGACTGACTTGAATAGCTAGCCAGGTTGGTTTGAACAGTTTAGTTTATAAAACACCATTTTCTTTCTCTTTAAAAAAAAAAGAGAGGGCGCCTGGGTGGCTCATTTGATTAAGTGACTGCCTTTGGCTCAGGTCATGATCCCAGAGTCCCGGCTTCCAGCTCCACGGGGAGTCTGCTTCTCCCTCTGACCTTCTCCCCTCTCATGCTCTCTTTTGCTCTCTCTCTCTCAAATAAATAAATCTTTAAAAAAAGAGAGAGAGAGAGAGAGAGAGAGAGACTTTTTTTTGTATAGTCCCAACCCTATTGTGGGGATATCAAAGACACAGAAATTTCAGGTAAATTTAGGCTGGCATAGATTCAATATGTGGGACTCAGAGATTCTGAACTTTTTTCTAAATAAGACCTCCCAGATCATTCTCTAGATCTAAGCTAATTTCAATTTCTCAGTTGCCTTCATCCTCTGGTATTTTGTCCTTAAATGAAGAATAATATCTGGCCCTCAAAATATCCTGAAGCTTTAGATTTATCTGCCTGTACTTGGGTATGTGTCCTCTTACCCTTCCAGATGGTTCCTGAGTCCTGAAGTCCAGATGTTCTCCCTTTAGCCTGAATCTCTAACTGGTCTGTAGTTAAAGCTGGTCTTACTTTTAATAAAATGAGGATTCTTCTGTTCTTTTAAGCTTGCATTTAAGCATAGTGTTAGTCATTCACTGAATATTCATTGAGTGCCTACTGTGTGTCCAGCATTCTGTAAGGCACTGGGTATCTGATGGCAAACACAACAAGTATTGGGCTATGCCTTTGTGGAACTTAAGTCTAGTGAGGGATTTGGGGATTAAACAATTCATAGATACGAACATACTAACACATGATGATAAATGCTGTGTAGGAAACCAAGAGGGTAATTATGAGAGAGAATAACAAAGGGATTTATGTTAGAAAGAGTGGTCTAGGAGGCCCCTCCCCTTTTTAAAAAAAAAGATTTTATTTATTTAT
Organism: Procyon lotor; assembly: GCA_028646535.1. Classification (NCBI taxonomy): domain Eukaryota; kingdom Metazoa; phylum Chordata; class Mammalia; order Carnivora; family Procyonidae; genus Procyon; species Procyon lotor. The sequence continues at coordinate 83,587,972 of CM053606.1, read as the reverse complement.
TTGACAGAGAGAGAGATCACAAGTAGGCAGAGAGGCAGGCAGAGAGAGGGGGCGAAGCAGGCTCCCTGCTGAGCAGAGAGCCCAATGTGGGGCTCGATCCCAGGACCCCAAGATCATGACCTGGGCCTAACACAGAGGCCTAACACTGACCCACCCAGGCACCCCATGGAGGCCCTTTCTAAGTGATGATTAAACTTGAGACATGAAGGAGTAGCCAGCCAGGAGAAAAGTGGAGAGAGGAGCCCTCCAGATAGAGGAACAGCATATGCAAACTCTCTGAGGTATGAGTTTAGTGTGTTGTAGGAACTGAGAGGAAGCCATCATAGCTGCATGGTATCAAGAGGGCAGAGCAGTAAAGTGTGGCTGACAAGATGGTGGAGGTGGGGGAGAAGGTAGTTAAATCTTTACGGGTCACTTTAAGTAGTTCAGAGTTTATTCTAAGTGCAGTGGGAAGTCATTGAAGAGCTTTAGGCAGAGATGTTACATGATCTGTTTTTTTAAAAAGATCCCACTGGCTGCTGTGTGGAGAGTGAATTATAGGGTGACAAGAATTGAAGCTATTGACCATGATCCCTGATGTCTACTTTTGATGGGAAACATTACTCAGGTATCCTTCAGTTGCAAGTGATAGAAAACCGTACTTAAGCTAGCTTAAGCGGAAACAGGGAATTCATCAGCCTATAACCAAGAGTTCAAATGATATAATCAGGACCTAATCTCATTCCATATCTCCAGCTTGTTTTACTCTGTGTTTGCTCATTCATGGGGAGGCTTTTACCATGTGTTTTCAAGCTTGTGATGGAAAAAATGAGCTCTTTCCTGGTTGCTCAAGCAACAGTCTGATGACTAGGGCTGATTGGGCCTGATTGTCTTAGTTTGGTTCATTTGCCCATCCTTGAGCCAATTTATTGCCAGTATACTCTGATTACGCAGAGTGGTGTCATACTGTCATACTGTTAACTATTATTAAAATATTTAACAATTGTTACACATGGACACTGACCAATAAGAAATGAGGTCAGACCTAAATAACTGATATGATTGTGGCAAAGTACCAACTGAAAATCAGCCCCAGTCATAGGTCAGTTCCTTGATCTGAGAGTAGAATCAGCTTCACCAGACATATGGTAGCTGAAAATTGGGGAGGGGTGGTTTCCTAAAGGAAAACTCAACTTCTGTTATCAGAAGGAGGAGGAATTAATGCTGGGCAGGCAGAATAAAAATATCTATGACATAATATAGTTCTCCTGGAGCTGCCGTAGGAAAAAAACCAAGATATTTCATTAAGTGAGAAAAGTAAATTATAGGATAATCAGTCTTGTTTATATAACAAAACTAGGTACTTGCAAGTATATTAAGTTCAACCACATGGCACTGCCATTTTGTAAAGGAAACAAAAAAAAAAGCAAATCAAACTGTGATGAGCCAATATGCAAAATAGCTGTTCCCTCTGATATATTTGCAGACTTTTTGTCCCCTGAGATAAAACAACAACCACAACCACAGCAAAAACAAAAACATTCCCTTTTGGCACAACTGTTTTCTTTCTGAAGTATGTAAACTACTCTCAGCTCACATGCAGTTTAGTGATGATTTTGATATGTCCTGAATTTCCCACCTTCACTCACTTCTTATTCATGTCTCTATACTGAGTGCCTAGCCCAATGCTTGGCACATAATAGGCGTTCAATAAATATATATTTTAATTGAATCTGATTGAAATTCACTACATACTCTAGTGATTCATACTCAAGTACCTCCATGAAGAGGGTTTTTTTTTCATGAATCCTACCATTAGGTACGTGTTTACAAACATAGATGCAGTCCTCACACTGTACACTCAAAATGTTGAAAACAAAAACAGGTGAATATTTAATAATTTCTCCCTAATCATATGCTCTTTCTACACAAAGTCTTATAGGTTTTTACAAACCGGAAATCATCTTTTTTCACTGCTAAGTAGTGCATATGCAAAATGTGGATGATGTTTTCACTGGATTGTTTTTAAAATTGGGCAGAAACTGTTACATGAATATATTAAGGTGCTGGGAAGAGAAACATATCTTTAAACCTACCTGTAAGTAGCTAAAATAGCAAAACAAAGCGATATAATAATGCTTTTGGGAGATTCTTGGCCTAACTAGAACAATCTATAATGGGAAAAAGATAGGCTGGAAAGTGAAGAAAGATTTCAGGAGTAAAGGATACTGTAAGAAAAAACACAAGATGTGCCATAGATGAGCTAATGTGCAAAACAAATTATTTAAAAACATGTTAAAAGTGATCAGAGTGCAGGGACACATGGATGGCTCAGTTGGTTAGGCATCTTTTTCTTGATTTTGACTAAGGTCTTGGTCTCAGGGTTATAAGATCCAGCGTGGAGCTTGCTTAGGATTTTCTCTCTCCCTCTGCCCCTTCTCCCTCCTCCACTCCCCTGCATGGGTTCTCTCTCTCTCTCTCTCAAAAAAAAAAAAAAAAAAAAAAAAGTGATCAGAGTACAAAGTAAAATGAAATAAAAAACCACAATGTGAATCCCCCAAGAAGTTGATTCACAATAATGGATGTTATTTCTGAGTATTCTGGTAATTTCTCTTTAGTACTGGGCAATCTGATTCCAAGGGAAAAAAAAAAAAAAAACGTTTTAAAAAAATACCCACACAGGGGCTCCTGGGTGGGTCAGTGGGTTAAGCCTCTGCCTTGGGCTCAGGTCATCATCTCAGGGTCCTGGGATCGAGTCCCTGCATCGGACTCTCTGCTCAGCAGGGAGCCTGCTTCCCCCTCTCTCTCTGCCTGCCTCTCTGCCTACTTGTGATCTCTCTCTCTCAAATAAATAAATAAATAAAATCTTTAAAAAAAAAAAAACTATGCTTAAAAAATACCCACACAAAAATGAGATTATAGTGTTAACTCATTTGTAAGCATCTATATTTTATTATATAGTAATATGTTTATTTGGGAGTATTACCTTGGAGGAAAAGTTTAATTTCGAGATATGTGGTCTGATAAACAGTAATTGGAGTCTGCTTTTATTTTTTTCCTTACATTTTTTCTTTTGATTCTAGGTATCTGTAATTCTTCCCCACCAAACAAGCCTGCAGACTCTGTTCAGTCAAACTGCACCAGCTCCTTTCTGAATTTTGGTATGTGTGTTATTTTCTGACCGAGTTTTAAAAAAATGTTTATCTTATAGTATGATACTATCTTAAGTATGGTTCAAGGTTGGTATCTAGGTCCTTATATATACATTCTTTCCATGCGGTTTATCTTTTCATTTTTTTTGTTTGTTTTTTGTTTTAAGGGAGATGTTTAGGATCTTTGATACAGATTAAGAAGTTTTGTTTTTTTTTCTACCTCTTTAAATCAACAAGCATAACATAGCTCATTTACTCAGCCATCATTATATGACTCTGTTAGAAGCTGTCTTCCCAATTGGAGTAAAAGTTTAAATTAAGACCAGTTGATTGTCTTAATGCAGGAGCAGGTATGGCCTAGAATCTTGCCAGCCATATCTCTTGCTAGGTGCTATTGGCCAGTTAATATTCTTTAAGCCAGTATGTATCTATTCTAATAAATGCTCCAGATATACATTATTGTTTTAGGAAGCCTTTACACTGAGATGTATCTACGTGACAATCTGCTTAGCTCCATGTTCAACTTTTTTTTTTTTCCCATTAGGAGAGGGGCACCTTGGTTGCTTGGTCAGTTAAGCATCTGTCTTTGGCTTAGGTCATGATCTCAGAGTCCTGGGTTTAAGCCCTGAGTTGGGCTTCCTGCTTAGCGCTTCTTCTCGGTCCGATCCTCCTCCCTGCTTATGCTCTCTCTCTGTCTCAAGTATTTAAAATCTTTAAAAAAAGAGAGAGCCATGGTGTGGAGTGGGGAGGGGCAGAGAGAATCTTAAGCAGTTCCATGCTGGGCATGGCCTTGATACGGAGT
>CM053606.1:83529610-83583539 GCA_028646535.1 Procyon lotor | reverse complement strand
TTTTTTTTTTAAAGATTTTATTTATTTATTTGTCAGAGAGAGAGAGCACACAAGCAGGCAGAGTGGCAGGCAGAGGCAGAGGGAGAAAGAAGCAGGCTCCCTGCTGAGCAAAGAGCCTGATGTGGGACTCGATCCCAGGACCCTAGGATCATGACCTGAGCCGAAGGCAGCTGCTTAACCAACTGAGCCACCCAGGCGTCCCAGTCCTCACTTTCTTGATGAGAAAACAGACTTAGGGGAATTAAACTTCGCTACGTTATCCGGCTAACATATTACATTTTCTTTCTTTTTTTTTTTTAATTAATTTTTATTAACATATAATGTATTATTTGCCCCAGGGTACATGTCTGCGAATCGTCAGGCTTACACATTTCACAGCACTTAACAGCACATACCCTCCCCAATGTCCACAACCCAGCCACCCCATCTCTATCCCCCCGCCTCCCAGCCACCCTATCTTTTCATTCTTGACCTTAACATTCTACCCTTAACATCTTACCTAGGACTGAAATGCCTAGCATAGCAGAAAATGAAGATAGGTAACCAAACGACTCTGTTGGCCTGTAGTAAATGAATGTGACTAGCCAAAGCCAAATGAAGAAACTTTGCCTGGAACACAAATGTTCCCTTACTTCCTTTTCTCTTAATCCGTGATACCACTTGAGTAACTCATGACCCATCTATAACAGTCTGTGATCTAATATGAAGATAAAATATTAGAGAGCTTCCTCCATATTATTTCTTCTCAAATATGCTTAGATTTGAATATTTACTTACGTAAAAACAACTCATTGGTTCTTTTTTAGAAAGGAAGCAAAATAAATTGCAGTAATATTTTACTTAAAAAGGTATCTAAGTGTGAATTAAAAAATTTTGTGGTTTATCAACATTTTTATTTTTCCTGAATTGGCCTACATGCAAAAAAAAAGATAGCTCACTATTGTTCTAAACCATTCAGAATTGATCAGTGAAAAAGACTGAATATAGGTATTCCTTAAATTTCAGATACTTAGTACTTGTATATTATGTTCTTCTATACTCAGTCCACTTGGGTCATAGAAGATATCCCGACTGAATAGATGAGTTTGTGACTATATGCATGAAAATATTTAACCTGAAATACTTTTCCTTCTCTTCACTTTTTTATTACTCAAAGGAGTAAAATGTACATGAACTTGGCTGTGTGCTTCTCCCCCCATTTTTTTTTTTAAGATTTTATTTATTTGACAGAGAGAAAGAAATCACCAAGAGGCAGAGAGGCAGAGGGGGAAGCAGGCTCTTTGCTGAGATGCGGGGCTCTATCCCAGGACCCTGGGATCATGACCTGGGCAGAAGGCAGAGGCTTAACCCACTGAGGCACCCAGGCGCCCCTGCCCCAATTTTTTTTTTTATCATCACTATTATTAACATTTTTTCTGGTATTTAAGTTTTTATTTAAATTCTAGTTAATTAACATACAATGTACTCTTAGTTTCAGGTGTAGAATTGAGTGGCTCTATTATTAAATTTAATATTAGTAGGGTTCTTGTTTTTATATTCTTTTCTTCTCTTCCATACTCTCCTTTTATTCTAGTTCTGGTATAGTGTTTTTGTGGTTCTGACTGAAGCAACACTTAAGTAGTTATGATTGCCAGGCATTGTGCTGGATGCTTTAACAAATATCTGATGTTTTCATCAGTTCTGTTCAAAGCTTTCATTGTTCAATTTGAGCGCCTAAAGTTGCTGTGTCAGAGTACCTTGAAAATATACCATCATCAAAGAAAAGTCCTATGTTGAAGTGATAAAAGAAACAATGTTATCAACCTGCCAATCTCTTTGAAAGGACCCAGAAATAGTTTTCATTGGTTGTGCAAAATTTCCTTGTTTCCCTCCTTTTGTAGTGGTTGGGGTGCAGAGGGGAGTGTTTGAGGAGACAGATAAATAAAATGGATTAACCACTTTTTCAGGATTGTTTACTAGTTTATTTTTCTAAGCTTTTCAAACAGAATTATCTTAGTAAATTGAGTGCTTTCTGGGCTGAAGTAGAAATATAATAAGTTTAATACAATAATTTTGTAAAGCAACAGTGCTTATTTTTCTGAAATTGAAATTTCCCAGTTTTTTTTTTTTTAAATGAGTGTGTGGTGGGTGAAAAGATGCAGACGTAGGATAATTACTTAAAAAACCAAACAATTCAATTAAAAAATGGCCAAAGGACTTGAATAGACATTTTTCTGAAAAAGACATATGCATGGCCAACAGGTATGTGAAAAGATGCTTGATATCACTAATCATCACGGAAATGCAAATCAAAACCACATATGTCAGAATGGCCATTATCAAAAAGATAACAGACAAGTGTTAGCTAGGCTGTGGAGAAAGGAGAACCCTTGTATGAATGTAATACTGGTGTGAATGTAAATTGGTATAGCCATTATGGAAAACAACAGAACAAACAGAAGTTCATGAAAACACGAAAAATAGAACTATCATATGATCCAGCAATCCTACTTCTGGGTATATATCCAAAGGAAATGAAATCATTACCTCAGAAGAGATATCTGCATCCCATGTTCATTGCACTGTTATTTAAAATAGACAAGGCATGGAAACAACTTAAGTCTCCACCTGACAGATGAATGGATGAAGATAATATGTACATATACATTTCATAGATATATATATTATTCAGCCATAAAAAAAAAGGAAATCCTGTTGTTTGAGACAACATAGATGAAACTTGTGGGCATTATACTGAAATAAGTCAGCTAGAGAAAGACAAATATGGTATGTTTTCAGTCATATGCACAATCTAAAAAAGCCAAACTCACGGAAATAAAGAGAAGTGGCTGGGGGAAATGGAGGGATATTGGTGAAAGAGTACAAACTTCCAGCTGTAAGATGAGTAAGTTCTGGGGGTCTAATGTACACCATGATAATTATAACAGTACTGTATTATATACTTCAAAGTTTAGAGTAAATCATAAATGTCATCACGATGAAAAAATGGTAATCTTATGAGGGGATGGAAGTGTTATTTAGCCTTAATGTGGTAATCATTTCACAATATATACATGTACCAAATCATCATGTTGTATACCTTAAACTTACATATGTTATAGGTCAATAATATGTCAATAAAACTGGGAAAAAAAGGATATTACAGTTGACTCTTGAACAATGTGGGGAACAGGAATGCCCCCCTGCTCCCTGTGTATTCGACAATCTGCAAAACTTAAAATCTCCCAGAACTTAACTCCTAATAGCATACTGTTGATCAGAAGTCTTACCCATAACATAAACAGTTGTTAACACATATTTTGTTTGCCATATATATATATATATACATGCTAAAGAAAATGCTATTCAAGGGTCAACTGTATGCTGAATTACCAAAGGTTGTTATAACCAGGGTTCTTCATCTAATTATTACCATTATTAAATTTGTAATTGTTCTACAAAATTAAAATGTTATTAATATTCTATCATTTAAGCATTCACTTAAGTACTATATACCTTTACAATCTATTACTAAAATAAAGATGTTGCTTAACTTTCTGAAAAAAAGTCCGTGTACTTGCGTATGTTATAATATGCTCTAAAATCTAAGTATTTATTTCTATACTAAAAAACTTTTCATTCAATTTTATTTTTATTCTCAGGTTTTGCAAATCGTTTTTCAAAACCCAAAGGACCAAGGAAACCACCACCAACTTGGAATATTTAACACAACTTTGGAATATAGGCTGCAAGTGCATCTGCAAATAAAAGTACTAAAATACTATTAGCTAAAATAAGGTTTCCATATTCATAATTCCAACAATGAAGATACTGTAATGTGTTAATAGAAATATTAGAAAAGAATATTCAAATAAGTGCCAGAAATTTTATATTTTCATCTCATTTATATTGGGCTGGAAACTGGAAATAAATTTGTCATTTGAGCTTATGTAGAGAACACTGTATGAGAAACAGTTCTAGAATGGACTTATTTTTCATTTTGGAAGTTAGTTTTATTCTACTTTTCTACATAAATATAAACTTGAAAATATTTTTAAGAATTGTATCTCAACTGAATGATTACATTGCCATAATTTACTATAGGAAGTGTTTCACAAAATCTGACCTGTGCTTGTGACAATGACTATTCCCTGGGAATTATTTTTGCCTAAATGGAGTATGCCTTGCACATCTTCCCAAAGGTAGAAAACACTTTCATTTAAGAGAATAACACATGTAAATAAAATCATTTCTGTATTTGGATATATCTACTAACAAGATGTTCAACTACATTTCTGATAAGTTTTAACCAAAGTTATTCAGTTACCAAGTCTAGAAGAATAATCAGCAGAATAGCTATCTTTTGGTAGCATCTTTCACTTCAAAGGTCCTACATAAATATGTGCAATTTATATCCAACCAATCAGAGATTTAAAAAATTCTCTATGAATGTGGATCTACCTTACTTTTAGAAAATCTGAGTTTTCAAATCTAATTTTATGTAACAAATAAGTTCGTGGGTAATTATTGTTACAGAGGATTCCCCAGTTCCCCTAATGAACTAAGTCTTTTTTAAAACTTAGAAAAGCTTCTTTTTAACTTTTAGACACATGAAATATTTAAACGGCATTTGTTCTTCAATATCTTTCATTAGGAAGCCTAATGATAGGGCAAACTGGGCGATCTGTTAACCTGTACAGTGTCCACGATACGTGCTGAATAAACTTTGTTTTTAAAAACTAACTTTCCTCTAGTGTTCATTTAGCTGAATACTTCTCCAGGCACTGGTGGTATTCCTGAGTACTTCACTGTAATCAATTGTTCCTAAAGATCTTTATCAAGGACCAAATATGTGAACAGAATCTTAGGTAAAATCTAAAATCTTGACGATGGAATTGTGAATGAATTTCCCGGCAGCAACCTGGGTGAACAGTGACGCTTTTTGGAATGTTCTGTGGTAGACACATTTCTCAAATTTACGCAACCTTATACTTGCGTCTCGGGGGGTAGGGGGGAAACGTGTTTAAAAGTTTTAAAAACATGGTTTTCCGTCTAGAATTTTTTCGTCACTGTGGGGATGGACTCGACATAAATGATGGCCGCTACCTGTCCAGGCATTAGAGGGGGGATGTGGCTCGAACGCGAGGTGGGGCGGCGCTCCCCAGGCTCCCAGGCAGTTCTTGCACCTGCCTTGTCACGCCTGGAGCTGTAGCCATAGCAGTGCCCACGAAGAGGTTAAAAAATGTCTTCACTGCGGCCCCGTTTGAGTCTAAACCCAAATCGCCCTCATTTTACATATGATCAAGTACCCCCTTCCTCTTCATTTCATCGCTTGTCCAAAGATAAAAGGCCGCAGATTCTTCTACCTCACAAAGGTTATGAGAGGACTACGAAATTTAAAAGTACCTATGGAGACCGCCGACTCCGTGTAAAATGACGAAGGGGCACAGGAACACGGTAATGGGAACGCGCCGACAGACTGAAAACCACTAACATTGTTTCGGCCGTTAAGGCGGTTGGCGGCAATTTCTCCGCCCAGCGGCGGTTGCGTCGCAGCCCGAAGCGTGACTCCGCGCACGCTCTCTTTCCGCTCCTCCACTCCCAGAGCCAGGGACGCGGCGGGGGCGCGAGGGAACTACCGCTCCCATGAGGCTCCGCGCCGCCCAGGGTGTCTTACAATAGAGCTCGCTCGGAGAGGCCTGCGGAGCAGCGCTGGGAACAGCCGCTTCCGGCATGTTCAGCTCCGGAGGAAGAACCGCCGAGAAGTGGAGGGCGGGGGAGAGACTCCAATGCCCAGCGGGCCGTGCGCGGGCGGCGCTTGCGCGATACGCGGACGGGGGGGCGGTCGGGCCATTTAAATGTGTGTTTGTGGGTGAAATGGCTGCGCAGGTCGGAGCAGTGCGCGTAGTACGGGCGGTGGCGGCGCAGGAGAAGCCGGACAAAGAAGGGAAGGAGAAACCCCATGCTGGGGTCTCGCCGCGGGGAGTGAAGCGGCAGCGCCGAGCGAGCAGTGGGGGGTCTCAAGAGAAGCGGGGGCGGCCGAGCCAGGACCCCCCTCTCGCTCCCCCTCACCGGCGGCGTCGCAGCCGCCAACATCCCGGGCCGCTGCCGCCAACGAATGCAGCCCCAACCGTCCCAGGCCCTGTTGAGCCTCTGCTCCTGCCGCCTCCGCCGCCACCTTCACTGGCACCCGCCGGGCCCGCTGTCGCTGCCCCGCTCCCGGCCCCAGGCACCTCGGCCCTCTTCACCTTCTCTCCCTTGACGGTGAGCGCGGCCGGGCCCAAGCATAAGGGCCACAAGGAGCGGCACAAGCACCATCACCACCGCGGCTCCGATGGTGACCCCAGCTCCTGCGTTCCTGGCGATCTCAAGCACAAGGACAAGCAGGAAAACGGCGAGAGGACTGGAGGGGTGCCTCTGATCAAGGCCCCCAAGAGAGGTGAGAGCAGGCGAACTGCCCCGAGCTTGGGCTCTAGATCTCTCTCAGTTCTGATATCCCGCCCCTTTAGCACTGAAAGACGCCAAACCCCTACTTACCTCCTGCTGCTCTGCTCCCTTAAGCCCACTGGGGTGGACCCTGGATTTCAAACCGTTGACACAGCGTGACCTACTTGAGGCTTCTCGTTTCGAGGCCGAGCTGTCAGTTGCTAACCCCCTTACCAGGCTCCCCCTCACCGCCCCCGCCCTTCACCCCGAGCCTTTACAAACGTTTGTTTTCAAATTCGCCAGGGTTTCCGCGCCGCGCGGTCCTTGGTGTGGAATTAGTAGCTGGGGTATTAAAAAACTGCTTTTCTAAAGTAAAGACCTGTCTCTAAAATCCTTTCTTCATGTTATCTTTGGTGGAAATCTTTACTATTCACTCTCTTAGGCTCCAAAATATTCACGGATATGGTGTGGGGCTTTAATGAGTTTGAATTCTTACAGAGGTTACTCGACTCACAGGTTGCTTTAGCTGCTGCAAGGTAAAAATATCAAATGTAGTTTCTAGTGGCTCTTTTCTATCCGAAGGTGAAATCGTTTTTAATTTTAATATTAAATCTTAATTCTGGGAAGAGGGTTGGCGAAGGTTTTCTCTCCCTTTTGATCCTAGGAAATAGGACTAATTGTGCCAGCGAAAAGTGGGAAATGTGCAGTAAGTGAATAGTTAGAAGCAAGAATTCCAGTTGCAATTTATTCTTTTTGGCACCTCCCCCCCAAAAAAAGTATTTAATTCGAGTAACCCTCACTAAAGTCAAAAATATTGAACCCAGAAAATATAGGATTACCCAATTAAATGTGAGTTCTAGAGAAATTAGGTTTACCAAAATTGGTGTCTTCTTGTTCACAAGTACACGTAGCATTTATCTGTATTCTCTCGGGGGTGGGGGTAGGAATTTTGATTATACTGTGGATTTTTATATGATTTTATATAATTTTTAGTTCTATTTCCTCAGAAAGATTTTAAAGCATAAGTATCTTAGTATTTCTTAGTATTAGGCCAGCTGGATTATTACATGTTAATGAACAAAGCCTTTCAATCTAAAGTTTTGTGAGTCTTGGATTCCTTCCATATATTTGGTCTTGACTTAATCAGTTTTTTTGTGGTGCCACTTCCAAATAGTGCAGTTTGTTGCAAATAATTGCTCAATAAATATTTATTGAATTGAATGAAATCTTTCTTCCTTTGGTGGTGTCCAGATGTTATTTTCAGGAATAAAACTTGTGCCAATCTGATGGGACTGCCAGTTTCCACCACCAGTATGCAGTGATCTTGCTGTCTTTCATTTTTCGTTTTCTCATTTCTTGTGTGTTTGTATGAGTCTGTTTTTTAACCATACAGAGGTAGAGGGAATCTTAGAGATCAACCAATTCAAATTTATATTTGGAAGAGGAAACCCAGGCCCAAATTAGACAAGTCTAATTAAGTCACAGTTAATTAGCATCAAGTACAAACTTTAAAAATTTTTTATTTTAATGAATAATTGGTGTAATAGGAAGTAGAACCCAGATCCTTGAATGCCAGTTCAAGCATCCTCCCCCAGCAGCTTGTTGTTCCTTTCTTTTTTTCATGGTACTTACTTTCTCCCCTTCTTTGCTTAACCCCTTCCCCATGCCTTGGCATGAGAATGGCAGTACCAGCTCCATCAAAAATTTCTGACCTAGCCCGTTTTTATGGTGGGATAGGGGCAATTACACGTATAATAAACAACAGTGTGCTTCGAGGATTGCACAGGCCCCATGTTCTTTAAATAACAAACAAAAACAAAAAGTTCTGTCTGACAGAACTTTCTCCAGTGATGGAAATGTTCTGTATATGTGCTGTCCAATATGATAGCACCAGTTATATGTGGCCCTTGAAATAAGTCTTGAAGACTTAAATGTGGCTGGTGTAATTGAGCTGAATTTTTAATTTTATTTAATTCTGGTTTTTTTTGGCTAGTGGCTGCCATTTTAGACAGCACATCTTGAAACATTTGTAGTTTGCCAATATGTGAAGAAGTGGGTTAAGATCTGGTAATTTCAACATCTTACCTTTTTTTTTTTTTGTTAATTGAAATACAGTAACATATGATGTTATGTTGTATACCTTAGTTTCAGGTATACAACATAATGATTTGATATTTTTTTTATTGTAGAAGGATCACCGTAATAAGTCTAGTTTAAATATTTTAAGTTTCGAGTGAGGGTCTGTTGCATTACGTATTTTGCAGGGAAAGGACTCCCTGGCCTTATACATGGAGGAAAAAACTGTATACTATAGCCTTCTACATACATGAGATACACTGGTATTTTAAAAGTTCTGAGAACCCTAGAGAAAATAAACTGGCTTAACCTTGTTTAACCCAGGCTTTTGCACCTACTTTGATGGATATCTTTACTTTTTTGCTGAATATCTTTACACTTGTTAACAGTGGTGTGCAGGAGGCACACCTCTGGAGTCAATTTAAGTTTAACTTGTGGCTCTCCTACTGTTTGATCATGGGCAAATTAACCTCTTTCAGCTTTAGTTTTCCTGTTTGTAGAATGGGGTTGTAGTATTGGTTTTACAAGGTTATTATGTGGATTAAATGAAGCAATATGTAGAAAGTACTTAAAAGAGTAGCTGATATTAGGCACTTTTAAAACTGTCTTTTGTTATTTTATCAAGCTTCATCCTTGAAACAGCTCTAAGATTAATAAGGAGAGACCCTTGTTATTTACAGTTATGTCTTCCCTCCCTTATCCTTAGATTTTCAAAAACTATTTTAACTTTTTATTTCGAGAAAATTAAATACTCACAGGAAATTGCAAAAACAGTCCAGAGAAGTTTTTACCCTTCATTAGTTTTTCCCAATGGTTACATCTTACATAACTATTGTATAATACCAACACCAGGAAATTGACATTGGTACAATGGTGTATGTATAATTCTGTGCCATTTTATCACCTATAGGTAAGTTTAACCACCACTGCAATCAAGATCCACAACTATTCCATCACCACAAAGATCCCCCTTGTGCTAATCCATTGAAAGTCTTAGGTACCAACTGTGTCTCCCCACCTTCCCTAACCTCTAGCAACCACTGATCTGTTCTACAACTCTATATCATTTTGAGAATGTTATAAATGGAGTAATACAGTATGTGGTCTTTTGAGGCTTTCATCATGACAGCATGATGTCCTTAAGATCCAATCAAGTTGTAGTACCAATAGCTCACTCCTTTTTCATTGCTAAGTAGTGTTCTATGGTAGAGATATACCACAATTTAACCATTCACCTACTGAATGATGTTTTGGCTCTTTCCAGTTTGGCTATTAGAATAGAGCTTCCATGAATGTTCATGTTCACATCTGTGTGTGGATATAAATTTTCCTTTATTTCTCTGGTAATGCAATTCCTGGGTCATAAAAATGTATGTTTAGGGTTTTTTTTTGTTTTAAGTTATTACCAAACTATTTTCTAAAATGTCTGCACAATTTTACATTCTCACCAGCAGTCTATGGGATTTTCACTTTCTCTACATACTTGCCAGTATCTGGTATTGTTAACTATTTTTATTTTATGTATTCCAAAGATGTGTAATAAATATTGCCTCGTCATGGACTTAGTTGCATTTCCCTAGTGGCTAGTGATACTTAACATCTTTTTTTGGTCGTCACTTGCTGGCCATATATCTTCATCAGTAAAATGTCTCTTTATGTCTCTTGCCTGTTTTCTAATTGAAATGTTTGCTTTTTTTTTTTTTTTTTTGCTATTGAGTTTTGAGAATTCTTTATTACAGGTATGGGTCCTTTGTCAGATATATTGTTTGCAAATATTTCTTTCCACTTTTGTTGCTTGTGTTTCTCTCCTTTTAACATGGTCTTTCACAGAGCAAAAGTTGTAAATTTTGTTGAGGTCTAATTATTATTAGTTTTTTTTTTTTCCTTTTATGGATCATGCTTTTGGTGTCAAATCTAAGGTCTCAAGGCTTATTAGGTCCCAAAGATTTTCATTTATTTTTCTTTCCTTAAAGTATTATAATGGTAACTTTTACATTTGAATCTCTGATTCATTTGAGTTATTTGTGTAAGGTGTGAAGTGTTCTGGTTGAGGTTCATGTTTCCAGTTGTTCCAGCACCTTTGTTGAAAGACTTTTCTTCCTCCATTGGATTACTTCTATGTATTTGTAAAAAATCAGTTTCAATGTCTGTTTTTGTATGGTTTGTCAGAGAGGGATCTTTACATTTTAAACGGTTGAAGAAAATCTCATGACATATGAAAATCATAAGAAATTTAAATTCAGTGTCCAGAAATAAATTGGAACATCACTCTACTCATTCAAATGTATTGTCTGGTAGTTTTCACACCAGAACAGTAGAGTAGTTGAGATAGACCACGTGGGTTACTATCTGGCTCTTTTTAGAAAAGTTTGCCAGTCTCTGAGATAGATCATTCTGCTGAAAGACATGTTCCTTCACACCAGCCCAGCTGTGCTCAATCCAACTTCATGTATTAATCATAGATTTCAGATTCTACATGTTTGGAGTTGCTCATAAATAGTTGAAACAACAATTTCTCATCTCTAAAATGGGAACTTTTTAAGATTTTCTAGTTAGTAAGTGATAGAACTGAATCTAGGACCCAGTTATTTTGACTTGTGGTCTACTTTGCTTTTCATTTTTCACTAAGCATATTTGGATTGTTAACTAAATAAAGAGATCCGAAATATTTTTTATTTCTTGTAAGTAACATGCTTGAGTGTTTTATTTTTTTTTTAAAGATTTTATTTATTTGACAGAGAGAAACACAGTGAGAGAGGGAACACAAGCAGAGGGAATGGTAGCGGGAGAAGCAGGCTTCCTGCCGAGCAAGGAGCCCGATGTGGCGCTTGATCCCAGCACTCTGGGATCATGACCCAGGCCAAAGGCAGACGCTTAACAACTGAGCCACCCAGGCGCCCCAACAGGCTTGAGTCTTAAACTGATAATTACCTGTGTATTTTGAACTCTTAATTTTTTTCTCTCCCCTTGTTGCTCATAAAAAGCATAGAACATATTTGCTTAAAAATTACTTTTAATTCTTGTTCAGTAAATTTGCGATTTTAGTAATGTTTTAGTATTTTTGTAGAAAAAAGGAAAGGGAGGGTAGTCAGTCCCTCTAGCTCTTTTCTCTAGTGTCATTAAGTGACAGTATTGCTCTTTTGTATTCACTTGTGAATTAGTCTTCCTTTCTCACATTTTTTCATCTTTGACCAACTGTCCGCTTTCTGTCACAGGTAGTAATCCCAAGTTAGACATCTAATTGTAATTTTCTGTGATGTCAGAAAGCTGTTGGCAGGAATTTAAAGTCCAAATCCTATTTGGTGACAGGAGTGAGTAATTATTTGGGATTATACAGAGAACTGAAATAAACAAATCATCTCCTTTATCAGAGCATAACTTTAGGGACTGATACTTTCCATACCTACCCAGAGAGAGGTGGGGTCGGGGTGAGCCTTTAGGGCATGAAATTTTTGCATAACATAAATAATGCCATCTTTGTGATCATGCAGACTTATCATGTAATGGACACTCAGTAAAATATTTGTTGAATGAAGTAATGCTCCCTTTATTGGAGATTTTTGTAGGTCCTCTTCCTCCTTCTTAAGTCCTTTAATTGTAACCAGGTAATTTTAGTTGATCATCTCACAGGGGGTGTTGCAGAGAGTTGATAGAGAAGGCAGAATGGAAGAGTGTAGTATAATAGTGTATGGTAAGTTTGAGTTCTGGAATCCAACAAGGTGAGCGTTTGAAACTTGGTTCTCACCTACTAGTTTTGTGGCCTACAGATAATTACATATCTTATTTCAGGATGTTTTTTTCTCTGCAAAATGGACTTACGTATCTTCACTGGTTTGTTTGAGGATTAAAATGAGATAACATATATAATACCTAGTAGACCCTTGGTGAATGATAATTTTTTCCCTCTTTCAGAGATCTTTGTCCTTTTTATGGGATTCTCTGATACCACATTGTATTCTAAGTCCAGTAATTTCTCACTCTAGTTTTGATATCTCAGAGTTATTGCCAATAATTTCAAGGAATGTATTAAATATTGTGAAAATGATAATAAAGATGGAGAGCACTTATTGTATGTGGTCAGTACTATGATGAGGCCCTTATATTTATTGTCTTATTTAATCCTTACAAGAGCTGTATGAGGTAGATGCTAGAATTAACATCTTAAGATGAGAAAATGGAAGTTTAAAGAGATTAATGTGTGTTCCCAGAGACCTTAAGCAGTAAGTAGTAGGGCTGGGACACTAAGCTAGGTCTCTAGCTGTAAAGCACCTGCTTGTGTAGCACTCTCTACTGCCTCTACAATCCAGCTATTTTGGGGTAATAGTTAACATGTATTGAGTATTTGTTATATTCTAGGACTATTTTAAGTGCTTTATGTGCTTTACTCTGCTCACTGATTTTATGAGGAGGTACGGTTACTTTCCCCCATTTTACTAATGAGCAACAAGGTACAAAGAAATTAAGTTGCAAAAGGTAATATTCTGGGAGGAAGTACTAGGAGAGGGATTTAAATTCAGTCAGCCATGCTTAAACATGAGATGGAGGGATGGGGGGTAAAGTAAGGCAGTGTTATAAACATACAATGACCTTTTTAGTCAGATTTTTCTATGGGATGGGAAAGATACTCAATAAGACTAGAAAATCTATTTTCAGAAAACAACTTCAGCCCTTTTCTTTATTATGATTAATAAAATATAAAACATTTTATGTACTTGCTTTGAAAATGTGTATCCACCATGATTTTTAAGAACTGAGGATATTACATTTCTTTCAGTTCTAAGTTCTAATTCAAATGTGAGAATGATGATACAAATTTTTTTTGTGATAGAAAAAGCTAATTTTTTGCATTAATGAGAACTTTCAATAGTGATGTAAATTAATGATGCTTTTTGATAGTTGATAATATTAGCACATGTGAGGATTTTATTTTATTTTTATTTTGGTTTCAGGTGTAGAGTTTAGTGATTCATCACTTACATAGAACACCCAGTGCTCGTCATAACAAGTGCCCTTCTTAATACCCATCACCCATTTATCCCATCCCCTACCCACCTCCCTTTTCCTTTCCTATGTTTATCTGTTTTGTTTCCTAAATTCCACACATGAGTGAAATCATACGGCTTTTGTCTTTCCCTGATTGATTTACTTGACTTAGCATAGTAGACTCTAGCTCCATCCACGTCACTGCAAATGGCAAGATTTCATTCTTTTTGATGGCTGAGTAATAATATTCCATTGAGTCTGTGTGTGTGTGTGTATGTATACACACCACATTTTTTTTTATTCATTCATGACTCAGTGGACACTTGGGCTCTTATGAAAAGGATTTAATTGATAGTGTTATGCATTAATTTAGTTACAGTTAGAATGACCTTTTTTTAAAAGACAGCAATTTGTCTCTCAGATAAATATATCTTTCTCTGTAGACTTACGTACTTCTCTTTATGTTTGTTCTCACAGTTTGATATGTGAAAGCTTTCCTTAATCACAGATGTGGTTTGGCTTTTTTCTGTAAAAGAAATGATGTCAATAAAATTTAGCTTTTACATTGTAGGGAAATAACTCAAAATGTTACTTCCTGAATATGTTCTCTGTTGGAAAGCTAAAACAGTCAGGAATGGGAAGATTGTGAAAACTACAGACTTTTTTTCTTTTGAGATATAATTGATATATAACATTGGGTAAGGTGTACAACATACTGATTTGATACATTCATATTGCAAAGACATTGACTTTTAATTAATGCTATTTTTATTTTTTAAATATTTTATTTATCTGAATGAGAGAGAATGGGGGAGGGGTGGAGGGAGGAACAGACTCCCTGCTGAGCAGGGAGCCAAACACAGACCCTATCCCAGGACCCTGAGATACGACCTGAATGAAAGACGAATGCTTAATGACTGAGCCACACAGGCACCCTAATTAATGTTTTTAATTCAAGGCAAGGCAACATTGATATTCTCATAGTGCAAGAAAGGCTAACTTACCGTAATAACCTTTAGCAACTTTGTATATGTATGCCATTTTCGCTTAGTTGTCATCACAATAACTCAAAGGTAAATTTTGTTTATTCATTGAAATTCATTAGCTGGTATGACACAAGTAAGTCTAAAATTTCTCTGTCAACAAAGGTGAGCTCTCTATATTCAGCCTTAGATAAGAATCAAAATTTGAAAAACAGGATTAGTGAGGAGGTAGATTGACAATTTATTTCATATTTTAAACTTTCATCATGTTGAAATATGAGATTACAATCAATTTAAGGTCCTTTTCATTTCCTTGTACCGTGGTTTTTTGATGGGCCCTTGTTGGATGATTTGAGTGGTTCTCATAAATGCACTTGGAATAAAACCCACAGAGACTTGGCCATGTTAGAAATACCATTGGTAAGCCATAGTAATATAGAAAATGTGTTACAATCAAGGCAGCTCCTCCTTGGTGTTAATTTCAGTGGCAGATCTAGGTCACAATTCATCTTCTGCATACCAAATACCTCCTCTGAAGCTTAAAATAACAGATCTATTCAGAGATAGTTTCTTTCTTTTCTTTTTTTTTCCTGTGAAATTGCTAAAACATTTAGCAGAGGGTAATTAGATGACTTTTAAAAGTCTAACCTTTGTATTTAATGGCATTAATAGTTGTTTGGGAGAATTGCCTAAATTACCGGTTTTTAAAGTGGGAAAAACATAATGTTATTTCGTAAGAAATATAAATGACTGTTACTAGATGTTATAACAAAATCTCAGAGATTTAGTTGTATATAGAATAAATGATAGACTGATAGACTGCTTTTTCTCTTTCCGATTTAAGCAATCCAATTACATGTATATTTTGCTATATGGTCTCAGTTTAATCACAAGTGATGTTTGCAAATGAAGGGTTTTCTTTTTGTTTAAAAACATATTAAACAGAATGGAAGTCATTTGGTATCTATACATTTTAAAGTCTGACTTACACTTTTAAATATTTTCTTTAGAAGTTTTCATAAGTTGCAATATTTAGTGATTTGGAATGATTTTATATAGAGTACTATGATTTCCATATTTGCATATGACACCATGTAAATTATTTACTGTAAATTTTACTGAATTTGTTCTTCCCTGTTGTAGTCATAGGATCAATTATTGTATCTGTCTTAACACTGAATTACTTGAATCATGTCAGAAATACTGTTGTTGGGTGGAAAAATTCAGTAAATATCACATTGAACTTTAAACGTTGGTCAGGACTACATCTGATATTTAATCCTAAAGATTTCTTGCTAGAGGGGCGCCTGGGTGGCTCAGTGGGTTAAAGCCTCTGCCTTCGGCTCAGGTCATGATCTCAGGGTCCTGGGATCGAGCCCTGCGTTGGGCTCTCTGCTCAGCAGGGTGCCTGCTTCTCCCTCTCTGTCTGCCTGCCTCTCTGCCTACTTGTGATCTCTCTCTCTGTCAATAAATAAATAAAAATCTTAAAAAAAAAAAGATTTCTTGCTAGATATATTTTTGAACTAGTAAATGAAAGATGTTATTCTATTTTGGGTTTGTCTATACATGATAATCCCTTAAAAATTAAAAATAAAATTTGAATTATAAAAGTAGTATGTGTTTATTGTAGAAAATTAGAAAATACAGATAAGCAAAAAAGAAAACGTCTAGATGTTTATGATCCTACCACCCTAGATAACTACCATTAACACTTTGATATGTATTTCTTCAGGTGCTTTTCTGTGTAATATATGTACAAAACACATATAGGTGAGTCAGACTTTTGCCTCTCTTTAGGTTCTTCGTTTCTCCCTGGAATATATTTCCCTAGAAAACATGCCTAGCTTGTCTTAATATTTAGGACTCAGCCTAAAAGTTAACTTCTAAAGAGAAGTTTCCTCAGCATCTAGAGAAGCTTACTGATACTTTGTTTTTCTTGCCAAACTAGATTGCAAAGTCCAAGAGAATGGGGATTGTGTCTGTCTTAGCACCATATCCCTAGTGCCCAGAAATGTCCCTGGTACTCAGTGGGTACTTAATAAATGTTTGATTGCTTAATGTTACAAACATGGGATCATACTATATACAGATTAGATGTGGAAAGGTAAGATATGTATTTCTGACCTTAGATTGCTTACAGTCTAGAGGAAAGGTAAAAAATTAGATATGTGACAACATAGAATATAGTAAGTTCTGTGATAGGCAAGTACAGTGCAAGGAAGCATAGGGTAGGAATAGCTCTCCAAACTGGGTAGGGATGAATTGTTAGAGAATGCTCCCTGGAAGATTGGCAATGTAAGCATTTTATAACCTTGTAATTCATTAGTTCTTTTCATTTGTAATATAACTTGTAATGGCTGGGTAGTATTTTGTCAGTATGTAAGTACCAGAATTTAATCAACATCCGATTACTTAGGATAGACATTTAAGGGGGAGTCCCTAAGTAACTCTCATGGGTACTTTTGTGTATCTTCAGTTATTTTCTTAGGTAATTTTTACTTGGGAGTGGAATTTCTGGGTCTGATAATTAGAGATATTTTCAAGGTGGGTTTTGGTTTTGGTGGGTGCCAAATCGCCCTCCATGGAATTTGTACCAACTTATACTTCCAATAACAGTATATGAGAATGCCAAAAAAAGAAAAGTCATGCCAATTTGGTCTGGCAAAATGGTGTCTTACAGCTTAATTTGCCTTTGTTTGACTTACCTGTATGTATTATAGCAAAATATGGTAAGCTTCAGTTTAGATTTTACAGTGGTTACTGAACAGATATTCCATACAGTATGGCAGATACGGAATTACTTGGATATTTCCTTTACTTTTGATTGCAAGTCGTATTAAATTATATGCATACATATCCATTGTCTACTTTTTAGCATGGTTTTCAGCCCCAAATATTACCGTATTTTAAGATCTTCGTCTTGTTCATTTTATAAACACGTAAGTTGTTATGCAAAATTCAAAGAAACTGAGAATAGGCCATTTATTTTGAGGTCAAGTACCGTAAGAAGTTTAAATGTTGACACTAGGCCTAGCAACTAACTTCTTTTTAATTATTGTGGCCAGAAACACCAGATGAAAATGGTAAAACCCAGAGAGCTGATGATTTTGTCTTGAAGAAAATAAAGAAGAAAAAGAAAAAGAAACACCGAGAAGATATGCGAGGAAGACGCCTTAAAATGTACAATAAGGAAGTACAAACCGTCTGTGCTGGCCTGACCCGCATCAGTAAGGAAATCCTCACCCAAGGACAAATAAATAGCACTTCAGGAGTTAATAAGGAGTCCTTCAGGTATCTGAAAGATGAACAGCTGTGCCGATTAAATTTGGGCATGCAAGAATATCGGGTACCCCAGGGAGTACAAACACCTTTTATGACTCACCAGGAACATTCTATTCGTAGAAATTTCTTAAAAACAGGTACTAAATTTAGCAACTTTATTCATGAGGAACACCAGTCCAATGGTGGTGCACTTGTCCTTCATGCTTACATGGATGAACTCTCATTTTTGTCTCCAATGGAGATGGAGAGATTTTCTGAGGAGTTTCTTGCTTTGACATTCAGTGAAAATGAGAAAAATGCTGCTTACTATGCTTTAGCAATAGTGCATGGAGCGGCTGCTTATCTCCCAGACTTCTTGGACTACTTTGCTTTTAATTTCCCCAACACTCCTGTGAAAATGGAGATTCTGGGCAAGAAAGATATTGAAACAACCACCATTTCAAATTTTCACACTCAGGTAAGATAAAAATCATTGTTAAATTGTTTAGTAAATATAGTTTCTTGACAGTATTAACCTTATTCTGTTTCATTTGCACATACCAGCACACTTTTGATAAAAACTCATGGTGGTAAAGGTGATTCAAATCGTTAGTTTATTGCTCTAATCGAAAAATCTTAATTGCTGAAGTTCTTTGGGAGAACACTGGTAGCTTGTTACTTGCTTGGTCTAAGGAATGCTTTCTACATGTTATACATCATTACAAGTCTTTATGGAAAACCAGCTTGAAAACTAATCCAGTCTTTCGGAAATCAGGTATGATTAGTATGGAGGATGTGATTTAGATCTGGTAGCGTCAAGGTAACGTTAGTTAAGACTGACTTATGTCATAATAAACACATGAAGGCATTGGCCTGTTTATTTGCCAGGTTTTTGCTGTTTTTGTTTCTTACAGTAACTTGTTGGCAGTCTATCCCAGAAACATACCCCATTTATGTGACTTGGAAGTGTCACTAGGAAGACCGCCATAGCCTCTGCTCCTTCTGCCTACGCACTGTTGTAGTTGAAGACCTTTTCTAAAGCCTTGCTTGGGCAGCTAGGCTTAAGTCAGCAGGGAAATCTCTCCTTCCTAACCAGTGGTTTTTAACCAGACATTTTTTCGTTGAGTTACTTTAGGGCACAGAAAGAAGTTAATAACATATCCTAGTTATTTTCTTGCTTCCTTTTCTCATACGGATAATAAATATGAATGGTCAGCTGTAACTTGGTATCATAGATATAAATTCAAGACAAGTTTAGTGGAGAATATTTTACTTTTTAGAGATTTATGATTAACCTGTTTTTTCAGGTTATCTAATAATTTGCTGCCATTCTTTTCCTTAAGATTATTTTTTTTTTTTTTAGGTAAATAGGCTGTTGCATAATAAGACTCTCAGCTGCCTGCATTATAGTGGTTTCAGGCCACTTGGATTTATTTGAAACCTCTTCTAACTTGAATCTTTTTAATGATTCTTACCATCCTTGCCTCCAGTGAGGGGAGTATCCAGTTTAGATTTATGAGCTTCAGAATTTCTCTAATTGAAGTTCTCTCTGCAGTAGAGAGAGCAGGAGCAGCCAATCTGGAGAGGTCGCAAGATGGGGCTGCCCAAGATGTTGGAACACGATGTGCAATAAAGGGCTTCGTCTTGGATTTTGGCCTTGTTACCACAATCAGGTACCGAAGTGCTGACTTTTGTAGTAGATTTTCTTTTTTCTTTTACTTTTTTTTTTTTAAGGAGTTTTGCCCTTTGAAGGTTAAGAGTCCTATTTTTATAAATATTGCAGAGAAGGGACTGAAAACAGTTTTCCTGATATAGGCCATAATCCCCATAAATCCCTATTTAACAAAGAAGGGTATTGCTGAGAGCAGAATTAAAATGCTTCATCACTTTTTTAGTTTCGAAAATGCAGCAAATTTTCTCTTCTGGTGATAGACCAATAAGCATATCTGAGAAATAAGCCAGAAATATGGGTGAAAAAAAGACTTGGTTTTGTTGTGGTGACTTTTTAACTTTGATGTCAGTTAGTCTGTAATAGATCAAGGTTATTTGTTAATAGTACCCAGCCTAAGCGGTTAATAAAAGAAGATATCTCTCTAAATATTCCCTGCTGATTTTTGTCCTCCAATTAATTTTTTAAAATGGAGCTGAAATTTAAATGACTGTACCAACAACTTACCTGGAGATTTACTTTGAAATTTATTAAAAAAACCACTTCTTAAGAACATAGATCATTATTAAATTAGGTATCTTTAAGCCTTCAACCAGAAATGAATATTGAGGACTAATGACTAAGTCCTATGCTGTGGTAATCCTGCAACTTAATTTTATATATGAATTTTCAGTCGTTGGAGGAGAAGTATGGGGTGGGTATGGAGGTTGAAGTAGTCCTTGAAACTTTAAATTTGCACCTGTCAAATATTTGGCAGATGTTAGTATGGAAGCTGACACAATAATTGACATTGATTTAGCAGTTCATGGTTTATAGAAATATTTCCACATTCATAACTGAATATTTGAAACGACCTATGGTATAGGTAAGCAATTTTATCTCTATTTTCCTTTGAAGAAGCTCTGAAGCTTAGAGATGTTAGTTGTTATCCAAGGTCATGTAGCTAGTAAGTAGAAGTCAGGGTGCTAACCTAGGCCACCTGAACACAATATGCCTATCATTTTGGAAAAGAGACAAATGCTTTTATTTGCCTAACACTGTCCATTAGTGAAATTAAAATAATCTTAAACACGATATTGGGAAGGTGATTAATACTTAGCAAATACTTTTAGATTGCTGGGAATTAAGTGAATACCTTAAATGTTTTGAACTTCTTTGCTTAATGAAGTCTTTTGAAGTTCTGTTAAGCCTGTAAATAAACTGGAGAAACGTTTGTTAGCTTAGACAGTTTTTGGAAGTTATTTATAGTTTAAATATGTAGCCATAATAATTATTCATGACTGTTATTTCAAGATAGTTTATTTAGCAAACTTATTTTTCATTTATTTTCCAAAGATTCATGTATTTGAGAGAAAGAGAGTGAGCAAGTGAGCGTGCAGCAGGGAGGGACAGAGGAAGAGAGAGAGTCCCAAGCAGACTCTGCAGAGCCCCATGCAGGGCCTGATCCCAGGACCCTGAGGTCACGACCTCAACTGTAATCAAGAGTGGGACACTTAAGCGACTGTGCCACCAGGTGCCCCTCAGCAAACCATGTACTGGACATTTTGTTCTAAAAAGGACTAACTGATGAGCTCAGTGTGGTGGAGGAAATTGAATAGACTAGTAATTATAATACAATTCGCTAAGTATTATGCGTAGGGAAAACCTTGTAATAGAGGGAGCACAGTTTGCGGTGTTACTGAACAGGCTTGAGGTGATTAGAGAGAGGGCAGTTTAAAGCATGTGATGCCTGACTAGAGTCTTAAAAGGAGATTAGTTCTTAGCTAAATAAGGACATTTTAAGCAAAGGAAAAACTGCCTGTGCAAACACACAGAGGCATTAGAGGATGTGGTACTTCTAGGGAGCTGCAGCTAGCCTGACACGGCAAGAGTACATGTTGACTATTGAGAGGTTGTGGGAGTTGAGACGAAAAAAAAATCAAGATTGTGAAGAGCTTTATGTGATGTGCCAACAGATAGTTAGTGCTTTTTCCTAAAGGTAATGGGGAAATCATTGATGAATTTTAATAGGGGAGTACTATCAAGTTATGTTTGCCAAGATTACATAGGAATGTGAAAGATGGGATTGAGGACAAAAATGAGATTGGAGGCAAGAAGACTGGTTACATTACTATGGTAACCAAGTCAGAAATAATCTATGTCAAAACCGATACTGACAGTAGAGAGAAAGGGATGAAATTTGAGAAATAATTAGAAGATGGGATTAATTGCAATTGGTGAGGGAGAAGGATAGAGTCTTAAAATATGGTTTGGACAAATGGGCAGATGGTGGTGCTGGTCACAAAGTTAATACAGGTTGAAAAAACTGGTTTCTAGGGGTGGAAGGCGTTGATGAAGAGTTCAGTTTGAGATACGTGGTCTTGGAAAGTATCTCAAAAGTACTTGGAAAGTACCTTTGAAACGTCTATTAGGTAGAAACATCATTAGGTAGTTGAAAATATGGATCTAAAACTGGGAGAAATGTATAGACAGGAAATGCAGCAGTTGGACCCATTAGCATATAGGTGATCCAGGCACAGTGTTAAAGTGGAAAAAAGATGAAGCTAAGAATGGAATCCTGTGATGTACCCACATGTAAGTATGAGGAACATGGGAAAGAGGTCAAAAAGAGAGATGGAAGATTAGGATACAAATTTTCTAGGTTTTAAGAATGAGGGAGTAATTAAGTATCACATTTGTAGGAGAGATCAAGTAAGATAAGGATGGGAAAATGTGAGTTGCTCAGTTAGGAATTTAACTGGAAACCAGTGCTTATCAAGACCAGTGCTTTGCAAACCATGCCTAAATATTGTCGTTTATGGGGCTTTTTTAGAATCTTACTACTTTCTCCGTGTATGAGCTTGGCATTCAGACCCCTGCCCACGTCTTCTGAATCAGAATCTGCATTTTAACAAGATTTGCAGGTGATTCATATACACATTAAGGTTTGGGAAGCACTACTTTAGAACTTAATCTGCATTAGTCGAAGGAAGTAAAAGGTTCGTTTTGGGCAAGAATAATTATATCTTCTGTTATTTTTAAATTTTTAAATTATCGTAGTAGCAAAGCTAGGATGCACATAAAAGTGTTTTTTTTTTTTCCTGTTTGTATTCTATTAAATTCAAATATTCTAACACCAAAGGAGGTATTAAGTTCATGATAAATATCGATTGAAGCACCAAGCTCATCCTTAAACTTGTTTACTTTCAGCAGTTGATACAGGGTAACTTTGTAAAGCTGGGTTTCTAATCTTAAGAGCTACATATATTGTATTGTCAATGCATATATTGACACATGTATAGTATTTTTATAATTTTGCAGGATTATTCAGATTTAATTAAGTTTTAAATAATCATTGGCTAAATAACAATTTTGACCAAGAAGTTTAAGTGTTTGTGGAATATTTTGGTTGGTTAATGAAAAAATGAGTGTCCACTTAGAAATATATTTCTCCCTACATATGTTTAAATATATATATGTATATATAAAATTATATATAAGTATAATTTATTATTTTTTTGTTTAGGTGCTATATCTTGTAATTATAATAGTCTTCCATTTTACGGACTAACAGGATTTTAGAGTAGGTGAGGGCCATTTCCAAGCCTTCATTTTATAGATAAGGAGGGTCACATTTTGGTTATGACCTTCCCCAAGGTTAAATAGTGACAGATCTTGAAAGACAAATTATTTTTTCTTCTTTCTCTGAGTGGCATTAAATCCTACAGGTGAGGGTTATCAAGTTTTAATGTGTATATAAAATGCAGATTTTGATTTTACAGGTGTGGGTTGGGGCTTTATAGTCTGCATTTCTGATGAGTTTCCAGGTGATGCTGATGTTCCTGGTCACAAGCCAGCAATGGCTGTAGACTGTAAATTATACACACGAATTGCAAGCCAAAGCAACAAGAAGAAACACTAAAACACTAAAAATATAGTGAAATTAAATGATTGGTTGTTTTAAGTATTGCCATCTGAGATTATCTTCACCTTAGAGCAACTAGATAAATTGAAGGGTGTATATGGAGAAGTAGGATGTGTATATATATATGTGCTGGGGAGAGAGGCAATTGATTAAAAAGCCTGCCTGCCGTAATAAGGTTTTGTTTTCTTTATCTGGCAAATGTGCATATTTTAAGTTCTGCTTAAAAAAAATTCTGTGTACATACAGTGCTGAAGTCTTTTACTGAGGCTCATAGATCTTTAACTTTAGTTGGTGGTAGAAATTCTTATAAATATTACTTTTATTACTATAAAATGGTAATATCTTCTGTTCCAGAGAAAATCAGCAAATGTTACTTCTTCATTGTGTGTTGTGGCAAGCCCTAAAATAGGCTTATTAGGTGCTCCTCCCTTTGATCAATATAACTAACATTTTATGGTGATTTGGTAGTACTGATTAGGAGAGTTGAACTAGAAGAGTGCTTTGTAGCTGTTAAATAACTGAGAAACATTTTATGAACTACACATCAGTGTGTTATATAAAAGGAGAAAAAATGTTTTAAGTAGCAGGCTATATAAAATAAACCAGCACAGGAATGGTAGGTTTGGATCTTTTTTCCCTCTCATTCTAAGTACAGCTTATAATAAACTAATTTTGACTCACACTGCTTTTTCACTGTATGCTTTAAAGTGGGAATGCCTTTCTATTCACAGATCACAAGGTTAGGAAGATTGCTGGCTAGCTTTTTCCTTTCTGTTTTTTAAACAGTCAATTTGAATAGGTTTCTTCCTAAAACATGAGTTCTATAGAATAGTTACCCCAGCACTCAGTTGTGTGTGGGGCGGGGGTGGTGGGGCATGTCCATATAGTGTATTTCTAACTTGGTGTTCTAAGTGTTGTTTGTGTGTATTTGTTTGTGTGTGTGTTTTTAAGAATTTCTTTTTTAGATTAGGTTCATGGCAAAATTGAGAAGGTAGAGATTTGCTGAATACAATCTGCCCCCATTGGTCCACAGCCTTCCTCATTATCAGCATCCACCGCCCCCCCCCGCCCACCTTTCCTGTGATACCCTTATTACAGGTGATGAACCTATGTTGATTCATCATAATCACACAAAGTCCGTAGTTTACATGATAGTTCACTCTTAGTGGTGTATTTCTGTGGGTTTGGACTAATGTATAATGACATGTATCCATCTTTATGGTAGTACGCATAGTATTTTCAAATCTTAAAAATCCTCTGTGCTCTGCCTCTTCATCCTTTTCCTTCCTCTCCCAAACCCTGGGAAATACTGTGATCTTTTTACTGTCTCCATAGTTTTGCCTTTTCCAGAATGTAAAATAATTGGAATCAAATAGTATGTAGCCTTTTCAGATTGGCTTCTTTCACTTAATAATATACATTTAAGGCTCTTCCATGTCGTTTCATAGATCGATAGGTCTTTTTCTTTTCTTTTTTTTTTTATAATATGCTATTGTCTGGATATACTACAGTTACCATTTATCTACTGAAGGACATCTTGGTTGTTTCCAAGATTTGGCAGTTATAAATAAAACTGCTATCTTCTAAGTTTTTAGAAAGTAAGTTTTTAACTGACTCATGACTGTCCTTATTAAAAAGTAAAGTATTAAAAAGTAAAATGTATTTGGAGCACAGTTAAACTTATTTCACTCTTAGCAGTTGATACAGGATAACTGTGAAGTTAAATTTCTTTTTTTTCTTTTTAAAGATTTTATTTATTAGAGAGAGAAAGAGGGTGCATGCACTCATATAAGCAAGGAGGGGGACAGGGGGAGAGAATCCCAAATGATTCTCTGTTGAGTGTGGAGACCCGAGGGGCTCTGTGCCAGGACCCAGACAGAGATCATGACCGAAGCCTAAACCAAGAGTTGGATGCTTAACTGACTAAGCCACCTAGCTGCCCCATAAAGTTATTTCTAATCTAAAGGATTATATAACTTATTGACAGAACAGTGTGTATTTCCAAATATAATTGCTTAAACTTTTATAGCTAACAAATTATAAGAATTTTTTTAAATGCATGCAAAGCTAACTATTATTTTCTTACAGGTATTTTCTCCCTTGATTCCACAATCCTTCTCCCCTTTTTGCCTTCTGATTTTACTAATGATTGAGTTTTCCCTGGCATTCTGTCTTTTGCTTCCATGGCAGCCTTACTTTTTTCTGTTCCTTAGTCTCTACTTACCTCCTTCCAGTCCTTTTAATACTCCTCTACTCAACCTGTTCTTTGCTTTCTAGTGTCATTTCCAGGCCAGAGATTTTCAGACTTGCCAGATCCTAAGAATAATCTGGGGTTGCTGGTTCCATATACATATTTGGAATCTCAGGTTCCTCTCCTGGAAATTGTGATTAGGTCCAGAGTGAGGCCTGAGATAAATACCTCAAGTGATTCAAATCCTATGATCAGGCAAATTTAAGAAACTTTGAAAATATATACCATCTAGCATTACCATGTTTTCCTTCATTTGGCCTGTAGATCATCCTTTCAGAATTTCATAGAAATCATAAACTTAAGGGCTCTTAGAGATAATCTTGTCAAACCTCTACGTAGTACAAATGTTTTAGAAAATCACTTTTGGGTTAATAATTATTCAAGAGCTTGTCTGTTCTTAAGTTTTCGTACCAGTGGGCCCTCAACATTCTGTGGGAAGTTTGCTGCTTATCTTTGCTCAACTGCTTATTTTTTCTTCATGAAGACTATTCAAACTCTTCATCTGTATACATCTTTTCTGTATTCCCTCCTATTAAAATAGAAAAGAAATCCCACCTCCTCCTCAAAAGCTAATTTTTCACCTGTGTTCTAGATTCCACACTGTACTTTCCTTAGGATTGTCACAAAATATGCATAACAAAATTACTGTTTAACTATTTTTAGGTTATAGAATTCATTGGCATTAAGTGTGTTCACAATGTTATATACAACCATCACCATTATCCATTTCTACAACTTTTTCATTATCTGAAACAGAAACTGCACCCATTTGCTTAGGATCTTTATGCACCCCCACCCCTGTAATCTTCTCTCCATTCCCTCTCCATTTCCCTCTCCATTCCAATAAAAGTGCAAATTATAGTAAGTGAATTCTTTGTTTCCTTCATTTATAATGAAATAGTAAGCTTTTTTTTCTCCCCAGAAGTAAATCTTTCTTCTGAATTTGTGGTTTATTATTTTTGTGCACCTTCTAATATTTTGCTATGCATGTATGAATATATAGACTATATAAAACCATTTGTGTGATTTAACACTTCATAAATAGTATTTTGTGTATATCATTCTTCAGATTGCTTCACTTCAGCATTGCTTTAGAGAATTATGTTGATACACATAACTCTAGTTCATTCATTTTAACTATTTTTGGCATTTTGTCATGTGATTTTATTACTATTCTCTTGTTCTTGTACATTTAGATTGTTTACAGTTTTGTAGTATTACAGTATTATAATAGGAATATATGTAGAGGTATCCCCTATGTATCCCATGTGTCCTATACATGTATGCCCTGGGATTTCTGTTTGCCTTTTTCTCGTGTCCTGGGGTTCCATGACTATTCTGTTGACTGAATTCAGTGATTCAAGTGAGATTTCACGTGTTTAAAGTCTTTATTCTGCCAATACATTGTTTGGGTAGTTCAGATAGGTGTGGCATTCTTGGTTGGAGATCATGTTTTTGAGATTTATGAAGGCATTTTCTTGAGATTTATAAAGGCAAAGTGTTTTTATTTAAGCTCCTAGTACTGCTATTGAGAAATCCAGTATCTTAATAATTCCTGATATATATATTTTTTTAATCTCTTTGGAAACTTATTTTAAAACCTCTTTACTGCAGAATTTCAGAATACTGAGGATAATGTACATTGATTTTTTTTTAAATTGGTTTTGTTTTTTAATTTATTTTGAAATATTCCATATATACATACAGGTATATAGTACTAACCACCTATGTTCTAACCCCTTGGCCCAAGAAATAAAATGTTACTGATATAACTGAAGACCACCTCCAGTGCACTTGATTTTTCTTAGGTTTCATTGGTCTGAGTTGTTTTATATTCATTCTGATGATCATTTAGGCCTTCTCAATATGGGAATGCATATCCTTTTGTTTGGGTAGACTTTCTTGTATTATTTCTTTGTTAATTTCCTTACCTTAGTGTTCACTGTTCTTTTTTCCTGAAACTTTTATTAATTGGATATTAGGCCTTCTGACTGAACCTCTAAATTTTTCCCATCACCCCTTTTATTTTTGTCTTTTTGTTCTACTTTCTGGGGAGATTTAGCTATCATCTTTTCCTCCTGTTTATTTATTTCAACTGTAATGTTTTGAATTTAAGACCTTGTTCTTTTTAAATTTAAATAACTTATTGTTTCATGCATGCAATCTCATCTTTCATCTCTATGATGGTATTAATAATTGTTTGGAAATTTTCCTGTCATTTGTTTCATCAAGTTCTTTTTTTTTTTTTTTTAAGATTTTATTTATTTGACAGAGAAAGAGAGATGACAAGCAGGCAGAGAGGCAGAAAGAGAGAGAGGGGAAGCAGGCTCCATGCTGAGCAGAGAGCCCGATGTGGGGCTCGATCCCAGGACCCTGATATCATGACCTGAGCTGAAGGCTCAACCCACTGAGCCACCTAGGCACCCCTCATCAAGTTCTTTTTTGTTTTAATCTTGTTTATGTATTTTCTTCAAATGTCTGTTGATCTTTTTATATTGAAATAAGTGTTAATACAGAACCGATTAGAAACTGTGGGCACATAGGTGGAATGGGCCATTTGATGGCTGGGTAGGGAATCTGGCCATATCATTATAAGAAAAGCTCCAAATATCAACATTTAGAGGTTTTTTTTCTCTGGGGCTCTTAATTTCTACATTTAAGACTCTACCACATTTTTGCCAGGAAGTAGAGTAAATTATATCTCTGTCTGCTAGAATTCTTGGAGTTGAACTATGGAAGTAGGTAGGTGAATTCATTGTTTAATAGATGGAATTTTACTAAATTGTCTATTGTCGGTATAATGGCCTTCTTTCTTGTGCCTGGTATCTTTGTTTTCCATAGTCTTTTTGGTTCACTTTCTCTATAAGATAGGGTAAGAATGTGGGCTGGGGCAGGGAATGGGGAACATAAGCAGAGGAGTCTAATTCTTATACAAATTTTTAACTTATCTTCCTAGTTTTTAGTCCCAGACTTTGTTTCCCACCTTCTGCTTAGCCTTTCTATGATTCTGTAGCACAAACTGACTTTTTGGTTATCTTCTACATAGGTACTCAGAATTCAAAGTTCTCAGTTGGCTAATTCCCCTGTATACTTTTCCCCTTGTAAAAAATGGTTTGCTAACTTATATATGTCATTTTTTAACTTCTGTTCTCTTTGAGCTTGTGGGATTTATAGCCTTTCTGTTTTACTCTCACTTGAATGGGTTTTGATAAGGAATAGACATAAATCTTTTATTCTGTTTGCCCTGTTTAAATAGCAGTCCTCTTCACCTTTTCACCTTTACCAGATTCTTCCCATTAACATTAAGACATACACAAAAGAAGACTTAGATGGAGAGATACATTTTTGGATTAAGGAGAACCAACATCAAAATGATAAAAAAGAAAAGCAGTGGTGGGGAGTGCCCTATCAGATACCAATACATTCTAAGGTTTTAGCGATTAAGTACGAGTATATTAGTGTTTGAACATTATTCATTGAAACAGAAAAGTAAGTCTAGAAACAGGCCCAAATACATACGCGCAGTTGATACATAAAAATGATAGTACCTCAAATCATTGATGGCAGAGAGATGCTAGTGTTGAGACATCAGGGTATTTATCTAGAATTCATCTTAGTATCCATATCCCTGGATACCAAGATAAATTCCGAATGAGATCAAAGATTTAAATCTGGAAAATGGAGACATTAATGTAATAGAAGAAAACATGGAAGAATTCTTTCATAACTTTGTAGTTCAGAAGGTCTTTCTGACTATGACCAAAACAAAATAAAAATCACTGTTGACATAGTCAAAGGCAAATTGTGAAAAATTGTATACAATTCATACAGAGAATTAACTTTCCTAAGTTATTAAGGGTTCTAGAAGTAGATAAGAGAAATAAAGACTAGTAGCCCAATTTAAATATAAGCAGGCATTATGAATGGATAGTTCATAGAAAAAGAAATACAAAAGGCCCTTTAATTCTCTTATTTGAAAAGATACATAGCTTCATTCCTAAGAAAGTGAAAATAAAACTACAAAGATGGTAGTTTTTACTTACCAAATTGGTAAAAATCCAAAAGTTTGATAATAGTCCATTAGGCTGTGGGGCAACATATACTTTCTTACAGTGCTAGGGGGAATGAAAACTTATACAACCCTATTGAGGGTTGCTCAGCCTTTCCATTTAAGAAAATTCTCTCTTGATCTTATTTTCTCCTCTTACTACCAACCTTTTTTTTCCCCACAGCCTGATTTCTTGAAAGAATTGTTTACACTTGCTGTCCACATTTTCTCCTCTCTTTTCAGATCTCCAATTTGGTTAATGCCCTCAGACTTTCTCTGAAAAACCTCTCTTGCCAGGTTACTAGGGGGCATTTTTCATCTCTATCTCACTGAAATCTCAGCAACATTTTGACCAAATTTCTTGAAATACTTTAACTTTTATTATACCGTGCTGTCTTGATTTTCTTCTTAATCTTCCTAACCACTTGATAACTGCTTTACATTCTTTTTTTCAGCTTTTCTTCTCCTTTGGTGCTTTTTAAATTGGATCTTCCTAGGCAAAGACCCCTGCTCTTTGAACTCTATATATGTTCTGTAGCCAATGCTAGGATTTATATCCTCAGTCCATAGCACTTGATTTCAGACTCAGCTGCCCTTTTGACATACCCACTTGGGTGTTTTAGAGCTACTTGGTATTAGTTCCAATTGCTCCTGTAACAAATTACCATAAACATAGTGCCTTAAAACAATACAAACTTACAGTTTCTTACTATTCTGAAGGCCCTGAAGGAGAATCTGCATTTTGTTGGTTTTTTGCCTATTTTAGCTTCTAGTAGCCTTCTGTATTTCCTAGTTTGTGGCCCCTTCCTCCATCAGCAGAGTACATCACTCTACTCTGCTTCCATCAGTGTATTGCCTTCTCTGTACATCTCCCTGTGCCTCCTCCTTATGAGAAAGCCTGTGATTACATGTGAGGCATACCTGGATAGACTAGGCTACTCTCCCCATTTCAACAACTACAACATACCTGGATAGACTAGGCTACTCTCCCCATTTCAACAACTACAACATACCTGGATAGACTAGGCTACTCTCCCCATTTCAACAACTACAAAGGTTTGTTTTTGTTTTGTTTTGTTTTTTGCCATATAAAGTGATGTTCACAGGTTCCAGGGATTAGGACCTAAATATCATTGGGGGCCATTAGCCCACCACCCAGTTGAAGCTCATCATGTTCAAACTTTAAGATATCACCTTCCCACCCAAACCTGGTGGTCCTCCTGTAGAAAGAGTGGTTTTTCTATCTCCTAGCAAAGGTCAGAATCTGGTAAACATCTTTGACATTCCTTTCTTTGCCCTGTCACATCTAGTCTGTCTCCAAGTTCTGGCAATTTTATCTCCTGGATATTTGTCAAATCTTTTTTTGTTTATCATTTTCTAATCATCTCCACTGTTACTAGTTTATCGTTTCTTATTTGGAGTATTACGGGAGCCTAAGTCTGTTTCAATACCCCTCTGAGAAAATGAAACAAATACAAAACACCAAGCCTCCCTGCCCTAAAAAAACAAAGGCAAATCGATAACTTTCCTTTTACTACTTTAGAACCTTTAGTGATTTCCCAAATCTTTAATGTAGTCTTCAGGGCTCTCCTAATCCAGCTACAGCTCATTTGTCCAGCCTCGTTGTTTTTTTTTTTTTCTTTTACTTTCTGTGTTTAGTATTATTAGCTTTCTTTTAGACCTTGGAAAGGGTGATTCTTAAGGGGTTTTGTTTCCTTTAAACTTGTTTTACAGATTTCAATTCCATGTTACTTTGAGAACACTTCTCTAAATTAGGATCTCTTGTTCTCTTTCATAGTGTCTTATTCATTCCGTACTGAGGACTTGTCGCAGCTTATAATTAAATATTTGTTTAGATTAGTGTCTGCATCTCCCGACTGTACTGTAAGCTTCCAGGGGCCAAGAGTGGGTCTGGTTTGCTATATCTGTGGTTAGGACAGTGTCTGACATGTAAATTACAGTAAACTTTAATTCAGTGAATCATACTGCCTTTCCTATAATTCTTTTTTTTTAAGTTATATGAGTACATTTCTACTTCAGTCTTTTCAAGTTAAATACCTTAATTTCTTCACATTTTTTTTTCCGACTTATCTGGTTTTCCAGTCTCTAATCATCTTAATTGTTTCCTTTGCATATGCTCTAGTTACAGATTTTTTAAAGCTCAGAGCAGGACCTAACACTCCGGATGTCATCTGTGCAATACGGAGTATTGTCTTCCTTAGTATAGAAAATACAGGCATACCTTGGGGATATTACAGTTTCGGTTCCAGACCACCACAGTAAAGCAAGTCAAATGAAGTTTTTGGTTTCCCAGTGCATATAAAAGTCATGTTTGCACTGTACTGCATAGTCTGTTAAGTGGGCAATAGCAGTATGTCTAAAGAAACAGTGCATATACCTTAATTTAAAAAAATATTGCTAAAAAATGCTAACTACTATCAATCATCTGTACTTTTGGCAAGTCAGTCTTTTTGCTGCTGGAGGGTCTTACCTTGATGTTGACGGCTGCAGACTGATCAGGGTGGTGGTTGCTGAAGGTTGGGTGGCTTTGTCAATTTCTTAAGACAGCAGTGAAATTTGCCACATTGATTCTTTCACAAACAATGTCTCCGTAGCATGTGATGCTTGTTTTATAGCATTTTACCAACAATACAACTTCTTTCAAAATTGGAGTTAGTCCTCTCAAACCTTGCTGCTGCTTTATCAACTAAGTTTATGTGGTATTCTAAATCCTTTGTTGTCATTTCAACAATTTTCATAGCATTTTCCCCAGGAGTAGACTCCGTCTCAAGAAACCACTTTTTTTGCTCATCCATCAGAAGCAGCTCCTCACCTACTTAAGTGTTACCATGAGATTTTAGTAATTCAGTCCCATCTTACAGGCTCCACTTCTAATTATAGTTCACTTGCTGCTTCTACTACATCTGAAGCTACTTCCTCCGCTGAAGTCTTGAGCCCCTCAAAGTCATTCATGAGAGTTGGATTCAACTTCTTCCAGAGTCCTCTGTTAATGTTGATATTTTGACCTCTTTGAACCTCATTTGAATGTTCTTAATGGCATCTAGCAATGATGAAACCTTTCCAGAAGGTTTTCCATTTACTTTGCCCAGACTCATCAGAGGAATCAGTTTGTGGCAGCTATATATAGAAGACTTGACAATTGAAACGACTCCTTGATCCATGGGCTGCAGAAGAGATGTTGTATTGGCAGGCATGAAAATAATATTAATCTTCTACATCTCCATCAGAGAGCTCTTGGGTAATCAGGTGCATTGTCAGTGAGCAGTGATATTTTGAAAGAAATCTTTTTTTTTTTCTGAGCACTAGATTTCAATAGTGGACTTCAGATATTCAGTAAACCATGTTGTGTAAGCAGATGTGCTGTCATCCAGGTGTTGTTGTTCCATTTATAGAGCACAGGCAGAAGAGATTTAGCATAGTTCTTAAGGACCCTGGGATTTTTGGAATGGTAAGCATTGGCTTCAACTTTGATAAGAGAGTTAGCCTGTCCCTGAAAGCTTTGAAGCCAGGCTGACTTCCCTAGCTATGAAAGTCCTAGATGGCATTTTCTTTCAATGTAAGGCTATTTTGACTGCATTGAAAATCTGTTGTTTAGTGTAGTTACCTTCATTAATGATCTGAGCTAGGTCTTCTGGAGAACTTGCTGCAGCTTCTATATCAGCACTTGCTGTTCTGCCTTGAGCTTTTCTGTTACGGGTATGGCTTATTTCCTTAAATCTCATGAACCAACCTCTATTAGCTTCAGGCTTTTCCTTCTGCAGCTTCCCCGCCTCTCTCAGCCTTCGTGGAATTGATGAGTTGGGCCTTGCTCTGAATTAGGCTTTGGCTTAAAGGAATGTTGTGGCTGGTTTGGTCTATCTAGACCACTAAAACTTTCTTCATATCAGCAATAAACCTCTTTCTTACCATTTGTGTGTTTCATGTGGTGGCACTTTTAACTACCTTCAAGAAATTTTCCCTTATTCACAAGTTGGCTCTTTGGTGCAAGATGTCTAGTTGTTGGCCTGTCTTGGCTTTTGACATGCCTTCCTCACTAAGCTTAATCATTTCTAGCTTTTGATTGAGAGACGTGTGACTCTTCCTTTCACTTAAACAGAGACCATTGTAGGGTTATTAACTGGCCTAATTTCCGTTTTGTTGTGTCTCAGGGAATAGGGCCTAAGCCTGAGGAGGAGGGAGAGAGATGGAGGAACAGCCAGTCAGTAAAGCAGTCAGAACACATGCAATATTTCTTAAGGTTGCTGTCTTATGTGGGTACAGTTTGTGGTGTCCCAAAACAATTACAGTTGTAACATCAAAGAACACTGATCATTATAACAAATATAGCAATAATGAAAAAATTTGAAATACTGTGAGAATTACCAAAATATGACACATAGACTATGACAGTGAAAAGCAAATGTTAGAAAAATGGTGCTGATAGACTTACTCTTGTCAGGGTTGCCTCCAACCTTCAATTTGTAGAAATGAATGAATGAATGAATGCATGCATGCAGCTACCTGTGAAGAATAATATGTGTGAAATGCCATAAAGTGAAGTGCAATAAAATGATGTGTGCAGTATACAAGATACAAGACATAGGCTAAACCACCATAACAAAGAGATGTCACATACAGTTGCTAGAACAAAATAAAAGTTTCTCTCTTGAGTAACAAGTCCGGAGGTTAAGCGGCTCTGTTCTGTCCCATGATGTCATCCAGGATTCTCCTTTCCTTCTTTTATGTTTTGCCAGTCCCTTTGGTGGTGCTGTCTGTGTATTTGAACCTGGCTCTCAAGAGACAGAAAGAGGAAGTGGAGAGCAAGCTGCTTACTTAAAAGGCATGCTTTGGAAATTGCATATGTAACTTACACTAACATCTCATTGGCCAGAACATAGTTCCAGACCACACTTGGCTGCCAAGGAGCCTAGCTTATTGGCTATTTGCCCAGGAAGTTCTGTTTCTAAAAAGAAGGGTAGAATTAGTAGTTTGTTTGTTTGGCATTGGTGTCACACAGTTGGTACATAAATGCTGTCTTCTAACTTGTGCTGTTAATTATTTAAATGCATTACAAACAGTAGCATTTATGAACGTTTTTTACACAGTTGATAGATACTGTTAATTAACTTTGCTATTACTACTATTTTTTTTTGGCCACAGTTTAATGTCTGATTATTCCATTCTTTCTAGACACAGGATAAATTATAAATTTATAATAAATATTTTTAAATAAAAAATAATTCAACAATTTCTTCTTTTTAAGTTAATTTTCTCTTTCCAATAGGAAATATTTTATTTTTTATATGAATTCATGTCACATATTAATTATCCCAGGTGTTTGCATTTTAAGTTGTCTTCAAGTTCAGTGCTATTGACTAAATTACTACTAAAGTTTAAATATGGTAACTTTAAGCACTGTGTTATAAAAATATTCTGCTTACTTTGTATGTAAAATTTAAAGTAGTGTGAATTTCTTCAATTAATGTATTAGAGTTGTATAATTTCAAAGCTAGCAAAAGTGGCACGTGGCAGTGTACTTTTTCATTTTTCAGCATTAGCCTTGAGTTCTGTAAGCTTTATTTTTTTATTTTTTTAAAAAGATTTTATTTATTTGACAGAGAGAGAGAAAGATCACAAGTAGGCAGAGAGGCAGACAGAGAGGGGGGGAAGCAGGCTCCCTGCTGAGCAGAGAGCCCCACGTGGGGCTCAATCCCAGGACCCTGAGATCATGACCTGAGCCGAAGGCAGAGGCTTTAACCCATTGAGCCACCCAGGCACCCCGAGTTCTGTAAGCTTTAAATTGTAATGTGTCTCTAGGATAGTTCTCACATAAAATGTCACTATTCTGTGTTTTTGAAAGTCTATCATGGTAAAAGGAACTTCTGATGATTGGGAATAGTTGGTGGGGGGAGTGTTGTAGGGGGACTGATATTTATTATCCCTGAAAGCATGTGATTCCCAGAGCTGGTATTGAAGGCTAATAAATCTGCTTTAGTTGTTTTAGGGTGCTTAGCCTAGAAAGGTTAGAATAATGCTTAGAAAAGCTTTCCTAAGTAGAAAAGCTTTCCTTATCTTTGTATCCCATGATCATTTTCTTTCCTCGTCTGTCTCCCCTGGCTTTACATAGCATGATGATTGTACAAATAAATGGAAGGTAACTCATAAAATATATGCGAGGTGACTTTTGTCCTGAGTGGTTGCTGTTTAATGATCATATAAGGTGATCTTGGGGAAGATATATAAGAAATTAAGAAACCCGTGATACTTGAGAACAGGAGCTAAAACCTTTTTCTGTGTGCATTGTGTATGAATAGGGGTGCCTATTAAATTGTCTACCAAAAAAAAGTGGGTTCTGGGGGCGCCTGGGTGGCTCAGTGGGTTAAAGCCTCTGCCTTCAGCTCAGGTCATGATCTCGGGGTCCTGGGATCGAGCCCCGCATCGGGCTCTCTGCTCAGCGGGGAGCCTGCTTCCCCCTCTCTCTCTGCCTGCCTCTCTGTCTACTTGTGATCTCTCTCTCTGTGTCAAATAAATAAATAAAAATCTTTAAAAAAAAAAAAAAAAAAGTGGGTTCTGAAAATGCTGCTAGAGAACAAATAGTAAAGAACTGTAAGAAATGCTAGATTGTCATTTATGCCTTGTATTGAGGCAAAATAGGTGGTATTTAAAACAACAATTTTTTTTTTTTTTCAAGATATATTTTAGAGATGAAAGTGTGTGTGTGGAGGGGGCAGAGAGAGGGGCGGGGAGAGACCATCTCAAGCAGGCTCCCTGCTGAGTATGGAGCCTGATGCTGAGATCATGACTTGAGGTGAAATCAAGACTTGGTCCCTTAACCTACTGAGCCACCCAGGTGCCCCTATATTATTAGGCTTTTCAATCTGATCTGCCTCTTAACTAAGGTAGAGAATTTTGGTTACTGATCCAAGGTGGAAATTCTAGTTAGAATTAAGCATTTTTAGTCTAGTCATCTTTATGCACAGATCTGTCTTTATTCTTGAGAAACATTAATTTTAAATTGGAGGTGGGAAGGGTGCCAGTGTGGCTCAGTTGGTTAGGGTGTGCCTTTGGCTCAGGTCATGATCCCGAGTCCCAGGATTAGTCTGCACATAGGGCTCCCTGCTCAGCAGGGAGCCTGCTTCTCCCTCTCTCTCTGTCTGCCTCTCTGCCTACTTGTGATCTCTCACTCTCTTCTTTCTCTCTCTCTCTTAAATAAAAATCTTAAAAAAAAAATAATCTGGAGGTGGGAATATAAGAAAATATAAGAAATGACTTAGAAGAGTAATGTCAGATTGTATCAAATCAATTGGTAGAGATTCGAGTTTTAAAAATTTTTGAATTTAAATTCTAGTTAGTTAGCATACAGCGTAATATTAGTTTCAGGTCTACTAGTAGATTCCATTTGAATGCTAGGATTCTCTGGGCTACAGATTGGTATAAAATATACCCTAAGTTCACTAGAGAGTTGATCGAAAATGTTCGTGTGCTTGCAAGTTAACATTAGATTTCAGAAAAGGAAAAGGTCATGAAGGGTGATCAGGAAGGCTTCCAGAAGAAAAGTCTTGAACTGATTTTTGAAAGATAACATTTGGATTGACGGAAAAGAGGACATTCCAAGTAGAGCAGATTTACGAGAAAAATCATTGCAAGTAGAAGTAAGTTTGGCATAAGTTGGATAGACAAAAAGATCAGTTTGCCTGGGGTAGAGAATCTTATATGCAAGTAATTGAGAGAGAGATTGGGTTTGATAACAGTCAAGCCTGGTATCTGTCCTGATGTGAAGGTTTTCGCTAGGAAATACAGAATGGATATGGAAGATTAATCAGACCATGGTATTTTTTTTTTCTGCCCTGCCAGTTTAACTGTTTATTTACTGACTTTTTTGTCCTAAATAAAGATCACTTTGTTATTATTATTATTACTATTTATTTTTAGTATTTACAGAGTACAAAAATCATTCTCAGGGAAATTTAAGTATATCTTAATGTCTTTGGTGTTTCTTTGAGATGTTGGGATCATAGGTTAACTTGCTCTTCAAAATTTCTGTTTGTGACACTTACCACATTAATGTGTTTGTCAGTGGGCTAGGGCACCTTTCTGTAACAATGGACTTTACACAAGGTACTGACTGTTGAGTTCTTAGTATGTAGAAGAAAGCAACAGTAGAAACTATATTCTCATTCTTTATATTATAGTGTACTTCAGTCCTTTCTTTCCCCTCTTTCGTTTTATCTCAGGTCAACAGGACATACTGCTGTGGCACCTACCGAGCAGGTCCCATGCGGCAGATAAGTCTTGTTGGAGCAGTAGATGAAGAAGTTGGTGATTATTTCCCAGAGTTCCTTGATATGTTAGAAGAATCACCATTTCTGAAAGTGAGTGTTAATTCTAATTCTTAAAGTTCTGATCTTTAAAAATATTAATATATTTTTGTAATATATAGTATTATATATACATTATATTTTACATATTATATAATATATAAGTATATTAAAAATAATTTCTTAAAATGTTAATATTAAATTAATTTTGTTAAATTTAAATTTTATCCAATGTTTTCAGTAGAAATGCTTAGAAAATTATTGGTTCAGAATTTTACATGTAAATTATTATCTAATATAGCATTTATTTCTTCATATACATACACAAAATAAACTTCCTAGAGCTTTCTTTTGGCTTGGGGTAGTAGAGAGGTTAACTTGCAAATAGTCAAAAACAAATTTTTTTTTAATGTGATTCATTCATCTGACTTCTAGATGACTTTGCCCTGGGGTACGCTTTCCAGCCTCCGACTGCAGTGTAGGTCCCAGAGTGATGATGGGCCGATCATGTGGGTAAGGCCGGGAGAGCAGATGATCCCTACAGCAGATATGCCAAAGTCACCCTTCAAAAGACGACGGTAAACATTTATTTTTCCCAAATACGAAAAAGCACTTGTTAAAGGTTGGGTGGTTTATAAAAATGATTGAGACCTGAGCACAGTTTGAAAACTGTCTAGATTATTTGAAGAGCTATCTTAAATTAGTCTACAGTGGTCAGTTTCTTAGTCCAGTCTATTCATTTCATAGTCTTCAGAGTGAGGCATCCTTCTAAAACAACAAGTTTAATTTTTTCCTTTTTTCTTGAAACCTGGGTCCTAACTGCCGGCAAGACACAAGTCCAAACTCCTTTGTGGGGCTTCAAGGATCTTTTATGATCTGACCCCAACAGTACTTTTAGCTGGATATGTTTCTAGTCTGTTCCAGCCACGCAGAGTTCAGTTTTTAGACAGTGGTCTTTCATAGCTCTATGCTTTTTGTGTTGTTGTTTTTACTTAGAATGGCATCCCCTCCCCCATTTTCCTTTCTACCTGACAAACTCTTAATAAATTTTCAAAACT
Organism: Procyon lotor; assembly: GCA_028646535.1. Taxonomy (NCBI): domain Eukaryota; kingdom Metazoa; phylum Chordata; class Mammalia; order Carnivora; family Procyonidae; genus Procyon; species Procyon lotor. Next base: position 83,544,583 of record CM053606.1, on the reverse strand, counting down.
AAACTTGGATGTCACTTCCTTTGTGAAGCTTTTCTTTGTTCCCATAGACAATTAATTGTTCCCTTCTCTGTGTTCACACATTATTCTGTTCATTAATGATCTGTTTACGTGTTTCTGTTTTTTACTAAATTTTGATTTCTAAGACAGTGACTGTGTTTTTTTCTTTTCGGTCTCCATGACCCATAGACAGGTGATCAGTAATGCTTGCTGAATGAAACCAGTAATGTATATCTCTTAGAGTAATTCATATTGGGCTAAAATATTTTGTGTTTCAGACACTTAAAACAGATGTAGATTAATTTATTCTAGAACTATGAAAAAAGTCTCATTTTAATAAGAGTGAGAATGATTTGCTTAGAATAACTCCAAATAAGTATCCAGAAGTGAGTTTGTTTATTTTTTTACTTTTAAAAGATTTTATTTATTTGAGAGAGAGTAAGAGAGAGCACGAACAGGGAGAGGGCAGAGGAAGAGTGAGAAGCAAACTCTCTGCTGAGCCAGAAGCCCTATGTGGGGCACGGTCCCAGGACCCTGGCTTAATTGACTGAGCTACCCAGGCGTCCCCAGAAGTGAGTTTTAGTGGATTAGTCTGGATGTTACCTGAAAGCTGATAGGGGAATGATGCTAAAGCTAAATATGGAATAACCTTAAGTACTTGAGATACTGCATGAAAATACTTTGTATAAACTCTATGTGAATGCAAGGTGGTGGCATAGTGGAAACTGACAGTAAACTACTTCTGAACATTGCTTAGAGCACAGCAGTTTTTGTATATCATGATGATGAGTCTGGAAATCCTAAATTCTTAAGTACTGTATACATTTTTTTGTTCTATAATTTTTCCAAAAAGGAAATGACCATTGTTTGTTTCCTGATTGTTTCAGACTTTGAGAAAAATCAGATAATAGAAAAAAGTAAAAAAGGCAAAAAATACCCATAGTCCTACCTATTTAGGCATATTAACCGTTAAATTTCAGCCTGTATTATACTCCTAAGCTTTGTACACAAATGAACTCATTCTTTACTTAGATGTTTACTTTAAAACTTGGGGTTTTTATTAACCCCTTAAGTTTATGTGTTACGTTAAGATGCAGCTATATCATCATTTCTCAGTGACTATGTTCTCACTGAATGGTTGTATCAAGATTTAATTAACCAATTCTTTTTTAGTGTAAATTGCTTCCAGGTTTTCAGTGTAAACAGGACTTTTTGTTTGTTTGCCTGTTGACAAACATGACAATGGCATGCTGGAGCCAGGCTCCCAGGGCCACTTCCAAATGAACGAGGTCACATTAGTTGCTTGATATTGACCATGTTGGGAGTACTTATACCACAGAAATAAGCAAATCAGCCACAATCAGCCATCTTCTCCTGAAGCCAGTTGTTAGGAATGTATAACATATAACCCATCAGTGATTGTGGGTAGCTGGCTGGCTGGCTGGCTGGTAGGTAGATGGATATGTATATCTTTGTGCATATGCATGTTTATTTCTTGGTAGAAATTTTAAAGGTGCAGAGTATATACACATTTCTAAATTGATCCAGAAGTGTACCAATATATACTCCCACCCAAATAGTAAGACAATACCCTTTTCCCCATACCCCTCATTAACCTTTTTTTTTGGTAAACTTTGTTGATCCGATTGGACAGAGATGTCTCATTTTAATTAGTTCTTCTTTGAGGGGTTTGTATTTCTTCTTTTGTGATTCCCTTTTCATTTTCATTTAAAATTCTCTTTTTTAATGACTATTATCTTTTTTTTTTTTTTTTTTTTATGTTGCAGATTTTCCTGCTCTTTTTTTTCTTTCAGCTTCAGTTTTTTCTTTACCTATAGTTTTGGGTTTTTTTGTTTCGTTTCCCTCTCAGTTTATTTTTCTTTACCCACAGGTCTATCTTTTCCTCTGAGGTTTCTCTCCTAGTAGCTGATTTAGCAACATCCTTCTATCATTCAGTATTACAAAATATTCATCTATATTTTCTCCTATTACATTCGTGATTTTTAGTATTTACATGTTTTACTTACCTGGTATTGATTTCAGGACAGAGTGAGGCATTCATATTTTCTAAGTAGTTAGGCAGCTGTACCAACATCATTTACTTTAGCATTTATTTTTTCTCTACTAATCTGAAGGGCTATCAGATTTTATTTTTATTGGGGTTAAATATTCTTTTTCATTTTATTTTATTTATTTATTTGACAGAGAGAGAGATCACAAGCAAGCAGAGAGGCAGGCAGAGAGAGAGGGGGAAGCAGGCTCCCTGCTGAGCAGAGAGCCCAATGCCGGGCTTGATCCCAGGACCTTGAGATCATGACCTGACCTGAAGGAAGAGGCTTTAACTCATTGAACCACCCAGGCGCCTCTGGGGTTAAATATTCTTGAGTGAGACATTCAAAAGCACTTTGAATTGGAGGGAATAAATCAGAACTTAAACACTAATGTCATCATCTCGTGTTAATGAGAACTCTTTATTGCTGAAAATGGTAGAATCAATGTGAGAAGCTATCTAGTTATCGAGGGCACTGTTAATGAAGATGATCTTTGAATTTATGGGCTTTCAAGTTAAATACATGCACAGGGGTTAAAAAAATCAAATGGTATGGTAGGGTTTATAATGAAAAATCCTGACCATCTTTGCCTCCAGAGGCAAACACATTTTTACCAGAGACAAAAGACCATTTCTATTTTTAATGCCTTTTGTTTTAAGACTGTGGCAGGAAACTTGTCAATTTCTTGGTACAATAGATAGGGACTTCTTCCAGTTCTCCAAACAGTTAAATGTCCCTTTCTTTACCCTATTCTTCCACCTTTCAACTTTTTGCCAGCTGTGTTTATACATTATTGAGGTTAATTCATATTCTGTTTTAAAACCATTATTAGGTTTTATATGCTTTGTCAATAGGTGTATTCTACAATTTGAAAGTCAGTAAATGGCATTTATAATATTATGGGAAGGTAAGTTTACTGCAGACCTAACTAGTAGGCTGAAAATTTGTATTCTAAAGTTCCAATGTTATGTTAATATTCAAAGGGATAATGTACAAAAGGATCTTTCTTTCCGATATTTCATTAGATATTGAAAATAATGCATGTTTTAATTAATTTCATGTTTGGATTGTGCAGTTTTTTTAAGAAAATTGTTCTATTTTCCCTGCACTTTCTGATTTACTCTGTTTTGAAGGGGGACATACACTTCGCTTAACCATATCCCTAGTATTTTGTATTCTATTTTTTGCTTCAAATACATTTCTTTCTTCTAGAATCATACTTTCTACTCTATGACTATGACTTTGGCTTTTTTAATTAGTTTTTTTTGAGAATATTGATACCTTGGATTCTGTGCTTTTATCCTATTCTTAAGAATCCAGAACTTTAATAATAGCGTCTACTCCAACACATCAATTTTTTTTTTAACCTGGAAATCTTTTGGAGCTCTGTGTTCTCCTCATTGTGAAAAGCTTTACTTCACCATTATCAACCAAGGACTTCCCATTTAATGCATTTCTGCAGTAATCTATAGTTAGTTGTCTTCTTCCTAGGCTTATTTCCTTTTCTTGTTTTAGCACGTCTCAAGTAACATTCTAACAAAAGGAAGGTATTCTGAGTCATTATATGTCTGAAAATTTTTTTCTCTCATTAAATAGGATTGATAGTTTAGCTGGATTCCAGAGGATATATTTTCCCTTAAAACTTTTAGCATTGCTCCAGTGTCTGCTGGTGTGTACTTTTCATGAGAAGTCTTAATGCCAGTGTAATTTTGGGGTTTTTTTGTAGGTAATCTTTTTTCTTTTCCTGTCTGAAAGTTGAATTTCACAATGATGTATTTGGGTCTTTTATTTGTATTCTTATCTTTAATCCTTTTTGTTTGGTAGGTCCCTTAAATTTTAAAGATTCATGTCTCCTTTTCTGGGAATTTTTCTTGCTTAATTGCTTTGGTAATCTCTTCATTTTCTCTGTTATTTCTTTCTGAAACCACTGTTGGTTGAGTAATAGATCTCTCATTTTGATTATCCTCATATTTCCTATTATCTTTTTGCTTTTTTTTTTTTTTTAAGATTTTATTTATTTGACAGCGAGAGAGAGATCACAAGTAGGCAGAGAGGCAGGCGGAGAGAGAGGGGGAAGCAGGCTCCCTACTGAGCAGAGAGCCCGATGTGGGGCTTGATCCCAGGACCCTGAGATCATGACCTGAGCTGAAGGCAGAGGCTTTAACCCACTGAGCCACCCAGGTGCCCCTATCTTTTTGCTTTTGATTTTGGGACATTCACTTGAGTTTTGTCTTGTAACCTTTCTTTTGAATTCTTACATTTCAGCATTGTTTATTTTGATTTTTGTCAGATTGCTATAGGCTGTCTTCACATGGTTGGTGATTCCTGGTTGACACATTCATATTTAGAAATAAAGCATTAGGCTTACTGAGTGTTCTATTTGTATTTCAGTGAGGCTTACCACTAGGTAGGTTTCATTATAGAGTTAATAGGGCATAGAACTGGACATTAAAGGATATGTCCACATGCCAGAGGATTACATTAGTTCTATTAATACAGTAAGTTCAGTGTGTTTAGAGATGAACATGAAGGGTTTTTTTTGTTGTTGTTGTTGTTTTTTTTTTTCCTGAAAGTTTATCAGGATGCTTTTGGCTACAAGCAACAAAAATCTTGATTCAAACTGGTTCATTAAAAACAACAACAAAAAACCTGGTTCATAAAATAAAATATTATCCCATGTATCAAGTGGTCCAGAAGCTTAGCTCTAGGTACGAAATATATATGGTCAGTGATTCAGTACATTTATCAAGGAATCAGCTCTTTTCCTTTGGTCTGCTCTGTCATTCTCTTTGCCTGGGCTTTGTACTCACAATGGCTTTCATTATGGTTGCTGGATGACTAGTATGGTTCTAGGTGTCACATATGGATCTGGTTATATGCAATTGAAGAAAAAACTATCTTTTCTTTTACTTTTCTCTTAGAGGCTAGGAAACTTCCCAGAAGTTTGCTGATTTCCTCTCTTAACTGCTGCCCAGAATCAGTTCATGCCCATTTTTAAATCAGTCCCTGGCAAGGGGAATGCACTTAACCACCATTTGTCAGGATTCATTAGGAAGCTTGTAAATGAGGTCCTTTATAGGGTAGGAGCAGATACCCAGTGAGAATCGGAGTTTTGACAGGGAAATAAATATGAGAGATGGATGCTGGGCGGGTTAATCATAGTCTTTTCCATGGGAGTAGATGCCTGACCTCATTGTATCCACAGGGGTGGCAGGTGACTGGTTTATTTGCAGAATTTCACTTTAGTTCCCCCCTTTCTCAGCCTTACCTCATTTCTATCTCTTATCATTATTACATCACCCCTCCAACCCCCCCCCCCCCCCGGCCTTTTGCCTCTTAGGCTTCTCTGAGGTCTTTTGGGCAGGCCAACTGCCTTTTTAGTTTCCATTCCCTTCATGTGTATTCTAGGCCTGTGGCTTTCTCTGTTTAGTTTTATTAGTCCAAGACACTTTTGTAATCATTTTCCACCTTCCAGAAATTTGTTGATATTGCTCATTAATTCATTTCCTTTGTTGGTTCTTATTCATTCCTTTACTATCACCTTTAGATTATTAGAAATTTTTGAGCACATAAAAAAGCAAAAAGTAACACAATAAATTCTCATGTATTCAGTATCAACAGTTATCAGTTCATAGTCAATTCTGTTTCATCTGTACTCCCATCCATTCATGCATCTCCTCTCTCTCACCCCTACCATATTAGTCTAAAGCCTTTTACTTTCATTTTAATGTAGAAGGAGATCAAGTACATGCTCAGTTTGCCATCTTGAATCACGTCTAGTAGAATGTTTTGAGATTAAGATGGCTCAGGGTAAAGAAACACACAGCCTTGAACTTTGAATTGTGTTTTCTGAATTTAGTTTTAGGAAACTAAATGTTATGTATTCTAACACTACACTTGAGCCAAATCAAACATATAGCTTCTATGTTATTATGACATCCTTAGGGAGGAGGGTAATTAAGCTTTACAATATAGTATATTCAATGCTAAGGATCAAAACTATTGAATCCTTATTAGTCCTGGTCTTATTTAAAATTTGATATTTTAGCAGACTTTTTCACCTTATTGCTGTTAATACTTTTCCCCCCCTTTACTTCACAACCAAATCAACTCCAGATCAATGAATGAAATTAAAAATCTCCAGTACCTACCTCGGACCAGTGAACCCCGCGAAGTCCTCTTTGAAGATAGGACAAGAGCTCATGCCGACCATGTAGGGCAGGGGTTTGACTGGCAGAGTACGGCTGCTGTTGGGGTTTTGAAAGCTGTGCAGTTTGGTGAATGGTAAGTTAAGGGAACTCAACTACAAGGTTGGTTAATGTTGTTTGAGAAAATGTGGACTCAATTTAAAAGGTTGGGGACTAACTGTTTTAGAAATTTTGGTAAAATACACATAACAAAATCAAAATGAAAAATCTTAGTCATTTTAAGTGTACATTTCAGAAGTGTTAAGTATATTTACATTCTTGTGAAGCAGATTTAGAGAGCTTTTTGTCCTGCGAAACTGTAACTATACCCATTAGATAATAACTCCTTTTCTCCTCTCTCCATAGCTCCTGGTAACCTTCATTGTACTTTGTTTCTCTGAATTTGACTACTTTAAATACTTCATATAAGTGGAATCATAACAGTAGTTTTTTGTGACTGGCTTGTTTTTGTTAGTGTAATAGCCTCAGGGTTCATCCTTATTGTACCAAGTGCTATGATTTCCTTCCTTTTTAAGGCTGAATAGTATTCCATTATATGTATATGGCACATTTTGTTTCCCTGCATTCATTCTTCGGGGGACACTTGGGTTGCTTCCACCTTTTGGCTGCTGTGAACAAGTATCCCTTCCTGTCTCTGCTGTCAGTCTTTTGGGTATATACCCAGAAGTGGAATTGCTAGATCATTTGGTAATTCTATTTTTAATTTTTGGAGGAACTGCTATACTATTTTCCATAGTGGCTGCACCCTTTTACATTCAATTGGAACCCAAAGCTCAGAGCATTGAATATCGCTTATTTTAAAACTGTTTTGTTTTTCATATTTATAACTTCAGGGCCTTCAATATTCCTATAGAGTCTGCTCTAACCTTTTTTAGAAGTATAGTTCAATCATAGCTCGACAGTAAATATTTCAAGTACATTGTTCAGCTTTTTTTTTTCCCTCTCTACTTTGGAAACCGAAGGCATGGTATTTATGTGGCTGCTGAGTTTTCTCTCCACTTCGTTCCATCCTGATGATGACATTACAGGATGGCCTGGAAATGGTGGGGCAGAGTGGTGAGAGGATACAGATGAAACTAGTTTAGAATGAAAGTTTTTAGTCATTTTTAGTTTAGAATGAAATGTTTTTAGTCATTGTTTTGATTTTAGAACAACTAATCTAATTTTCATTTTTTTAAAAAAAGCTTTATTGGTGTTTTATTTTTTAAATCTTGGTTAAAAAAGCACATGTACACTCTGTTTGTAGGAACTGTGGGTCTATTTCTAGGCTGGTAGTAGCATTTCCAGGAATAGGAGAAATGAAGTTTGTCATCATCTTCCGTTATGAGATGCGTGTTTCTAAAATTTGATTTTGTTAATCTTAGGAGTGACCAACCTCGCATAACCAAAGATGTGATTTGTTTTCATGCTGAGGATTTTACTGATGTTGTACAGAGACTTCAGTTAGACCTTCATGAACCCCCAGTTTCCCAGGTAAAATTCTTGCTTTTTTATTACCTTTCGAGTGAGATAATAGAAATAAGTGCCTGTTACCCATTTTATTGCATTTGATCTTATAGTCAGACACATGGGATGGTAAATTTAATTTTATTACTATTAAAAGCTATGTGTGGAGGGCGTCGGAAAGTCATTAAAACAGAGCTTCCCAAGCAGAATGCTTGCAGTCCTTAATCTTTGGGATGCCAGGTGGGCCCAGATGGTCAGAGGGTCTAAGCTGCTCAGTTCTGGCTGGGAGTAGCCTCCGCTGATAACCCCATTGTACTGTGTGTCCTTACCTGCAAAAGGTTGAGACACAGGAGCAGGTAAATGTTGCCCTTCTGTGTGGCAAAGAATACATTATTGATACCTACCTGCGTTTTGAAATATTGTTTAAGTGGTTCCTTCGGCCATCCTGACTTTAACCTGTACTTTGTTACTAGAAAGGTAGTAAAATATGAGGAAAAGTGTTTCCCTAGCATTACAGGAAATTTTAGAAAGTTGTCTGTTACGTAGGACTGCTTGGCTTTAATTTGGCCCTACTACTATTTTCCTGTGTTAATTCTGATATTTTACTTGACTAAATTATTACATACTTTAAAGTGTCATGCAACTTTTCTTTTCTCTGCAGTGTGTACAGTGGGTGGATGAAGCTAAACTAAACCAAATGAGGCGGGAAGGCATTCGTTACGCTAGAATTCAGCTATGTGACAATGATATTTACTTCATCCCTAGAAATGTCATTCATCAGTTCAAAACAGTGTCAGCAGTGTGCAGCTTAGCTTGGCATATAAGGCTTAAACAGTACCACCCTGTAGTGGAAGCCACTCACAACACAGAAAGCAGTTCTGCCATGGACTGTGATTTAACCGGGAAGCGAGAATTAGAAGTTGACTCGCAGTGTGTGAGGGTAAAAACTGAATCTGAAGAAACATGCAGAGAGATGCAGCTCTTGACAACTGCTTCATCGTCCTTCCCTTCATCGGAACTCAAACTACAGCAAGATCAGATGACTCAGCCTATTCCAGTTTTAAAGGTGGAAAGTAGACTGGACTCTGACCAGCAACACAATCTACAGGAACATTCGAGCACTCCTGTGTGATATGTACATATTCAAACACATTTTTTAACTTTTTTAAATTTTGATGTGAAGTTATAGTTTTATAACTGGCTTAAGTTAAGTTTTATTGGAGAAATCTTGCCTATAATTCTATAAAGAGAAATGACATTCCACAAATGTCAAGCATATCTTTTTTACACAGATTATGCAAAGTTAAGAGTTGTATCTTATCCCGTTAGTACAGTATGTAATAGTGGGTCTGCTGCTACTTTCTGTTTTAAGGTGTGAGGTAACAATTCAATCTCTTCTTCAAATCAAACTGAGAATTCTCTGGAATAACAGATTCTTATTTGGTAAATTATTCACTTCCCTTAACTTTATCTTGCCTTGTCTCTTGCCATATTTGCTGTTTTTATGATAGAAGATCAGACTTATGCTTTGGTACTTGTGTCTTTATGACACAGAGTCAGTTTCTACGGTAAAGATGGCATAGGTTGCAGGAAAGAGTTCCTGCATCTTGTACATGGGCAAGTAAGTTCCAACCATGAAGAACTGGTAGTTTCTAAGGAAAATTCAGTGGCTCTCTGGTTTCTTAACAAAAGAGAAAGCACAGCACTTTCTGATCCAAACTGTCTTTTTTGTATCTGTTATTTAAAGCCCAGTGGATATTTCAATTAAAAATATCTAAAGATGAATAGTCCTTGGTCATTCATTATCCATGGTTCATTAATCTCTTCTAGAATACATGGTAACTATGGAAGATAATTGGGTAAAAGAGATAATGTTGACATGATACTCTATCGTTCTGCTACCTAGCATTCTCACACTTTGTGTGGATACTTTTGCTTCCTAAATTGATCACGAGTATCAGACTTAGAGAATATCAATCTTTCTGATGAGGCTGCCATATTTTGTGCATGAAGCTTAGGAAATACTGTTTTTGTCACTTGGCATCAACCTCTTCATGATAAAGATCTGTTAAGACACTTCAATTCACAGTTTTAACTGGTGAATACTTGGGTTTATTTACTATTATTCTGTGTTGCTATGGTCTAATAAAAATATGGCACTAGACTTCATCCTAGAGTTTCAGGTAACCTACTGCTGAGTGCCTGAGTATTTAAAAAAAAAAATTTTTTTTTTCCGAACAGGCACAGTTCATATAGCTAGTGTAGTCTTAACTTTCTATTATTTTAGAATGTTACGTGATACACATTTCACTTTCTCTTAGTTAATAATACAGTAGGCCTTTTGTTCATTAAAGGAAGAGTATTCCCCACACCTAAGACCAGATTCTTGTATCTACCTGGTTATTGTGCAATTTGGAGATTTTTTTTCCTGGAGGGTGAGATTTGGAATATTTACATTAACATAGGCAAAAAAAGATGCTGCTTTATTATGTCTGTCACCATGAAAACTTAGCTGCATCTTTTGAAATATCAAATATGAATTTTCTCTAAAATATTCTGAAATAGGCTAAATCTTATATAAATATTACTTTGTGCAATATTGTTGTGTAGTTAAATGCATATTAGCAAAGTATAGAGGTCACTGTGTAAACCGATAGAAAAGTAACCATCAGCAAATACTGCAGTGATTAGTTAGAATCTGTATTATTCCTTATATATATGTATATGTATGTATTCTCTGTTACAAAGGATGAAGACAAATAGAGAAACATTTCAATGTAAACCATTTATGAATTGGAAGTGATGTTGGTTTTAGTTATCTTTGTAAATAAGGTAATTAGAATGGTATGAAAAGTAATGTGATTATTGCAGGGGTGTTTTAAAATCTTGGGTATAAATTCTAGGGTAAATTCTAGTTTATCAAGACTAGTTTTTAAAGGGACCTGCCTTTGAGGGTGTTTTTTTTGTTATTTTGGAGGGGGGGAGGGGTTAATCACAAAAGTATGTGGATTTGGGTTTTCTTGTTTTTGTTTTTCTGTCCAGAAGAATTTCATAGAGCTTTACTAGGCTGTGCAAAGTAGAATTCTTCTCAGGCAACATTTGCTTTTTAAAATAATCATGAAGAACAAGGTTGTTAAAGCAAAAACTTTTTTTATTTTTATTTTTCTTGTCTTCCAAGATCCGATTTCCCCATCTCCCACTTGCCATCCAGCAGATGCCATCTGTCATCTAAGCTGGTCATTACTAATAAACAAGGAGACTGTCTCCTGACAGCCAGCACTGTGTATAATCACTCAGGAACCAGCGGATCTGCAAAGACCTACAATCAAAAGCAAATCCCCATTTTCCTTTTATAAAACATTCTACCCTCACCTCCAATATAAACACATTAAAAGAGTATACAAATGTTTAAAATCATGTACTAATAAATTCGTTGTATGTTAGAATTGCAATAGAATGGAGAGAGAAACATTTAGCTAGTAATGTATCTGGAAACTGAATGTCCTATGTGAGTATTAGATTTAATAGCATGCTTTAAAGACTGATGAATATAAAAGCTCAAGTTTTTGAGTTCCTTACTGCTTTCAAAGTTGTATCCTAGTTTAGTGATACAAATGATTGCAACTTTCCTAAATCTTGAAATTACTTGGTTTGGTGGAGTGAGGCATGGAGCAATCTGGCGTCTTCTGATTTGTAAAGTAGTGATGGCAGTGAAGTTGTAACTGAAATTTAAGCTGATCTTCCTTTTTGGTATATTATCTGTTGTGCCAACTCTTTGAGTTTACTTGCAGAATGTGGCTGTAAGTTTGAGTATTTTGTGGAGCAGAGGGGTATTTTAAAAGTGTGCTTATGGAAAGGACCCAATAAATGAATATTCCTAACTTAGTAACTAGTATGATTTTATGGTATTCATAAATAAGGATAAAAGCCTTCCCCCTGCCCCAGAAGTCATTCTGTAATTACCAAGATATGCTAGGAGTAGGATTATGATTCAGAGGTATTCCCAAATTCATAAAAGCAATAATAAAAACCTACATATTTTCCCCTCCAAAGTTTAACTCTTTAAAAATGAATTCCTAAGCTTAATTGTACTTTTAATTTAGTACTTAGAATTTGTCTCACTGGTACTTCATTATTTTTAATTAAAAACTTGAAAGGTGCCCTTTCCCCTTGGAGACAGTTGGAATATCAGTTGACTAATATTACAAGCTCTTATAGGGGGAAAATGGAGCTTGTTAAATAAAACCCTTTACCAAACCTTAGGAAAAGATGTCTTGTAACATCTTGTGTCAGTCTTAATAGGCATAAAGTTTATACTTAATGCCCGGAGAAACTTTTGCTTATTGCCTTTCCCTCTATAAATAGTGTCTAGAATGAAAACTAATTTAGAAACAAGACTCCAAGACTCAAGAAAACCCTTAGTGAATATATTCTTGATCATTAATATTAGCCCATTATATTTTCATCTGTATTTGCCATTAAAAATTATTTGCATTTATACCTTTAGGATAATTGAGTTTGTGTCTTTCTATTTTATCATTGCTACAGGTTTAAAAAAAAAAGAGCCTTTCACTAGTACATGGCAGAAATTAATATTTCTGCTAAGTTTTTTTTTTTAAACAAGTTGTAGCTGTATTTATTGGTCATGCAGTAAGTAGAGGAATTGTACAAGACAAATGTTTTTCTTTAGCACATAAGGGACCTATCCTCATCCTGAAAGTTTGTTGCTTTAAAAGCAAGTATCTCCATAAATATTATGGCCTTCCATTTTCTTCATAAATTTTTTATGATCCACTTGTGCATGTAGTTGAGACCACTGTCTCTTAATATAGCACTTTTCAATTCTCTAAAGAAATACTTATGTACTACTTCTATCACATGTTGTAAATTTTCATGTAATAGTGTTTTCTGTGACTAAACTCCATTTTGATTGGCAGCTAAGACTTTTTTTTCCTGTGGCTTTAATTTATCTAAGAGGTCTTTGCATATAGATGAAATGTATAATTTGCCTGGCGGACTATTTGCGTTGTGTGGCCTTAGTTTGTTTATTGACATTAACGAGTGTTTTAAAAAGGTTTTTAATGAATAGTCTTAAATCTAAATTTGTGTGAATAATAATCCTTTTAACACAGTGCTTTTTTGTAGCTGTCTAAGTGTGTTAAATTGTTAAGCTATTTCTTTGTAAAATAGGACAATGGAATGCATAGAGGTTTTTTTTTCCCTGTAAAGTATTTTTTTAATAAACAAAAGTCTGATTTGTCCTTTACTTATGTTTCATGAGAAAATGAATAGTGCATGTGAATTCTGGCTACCTGGAACCTGTTTTTTTAAAGTATTAATCCCCTACTTTCTATGTCCCTTGTCATTTTCCAATCTTTCAGAAAATCTTGTGACTTTTCTTCCCTAAAGAAAAGGTCACAGATAATGGGAAAATTCCATCATACGGAGATGCAGCTAGGCTTTGGGAAGAAAAGCTACACTGGGCATTTGTGGCACTTGTGCCTTCTGATGCTACATCTACTTGAGAGGACAATCTTAAATTTTTAATCTGGTGATATTGATATTTTCCAAAGTATATGCAAGCAGTGTTAGTTAATGAAAATGGTGAATAGACATTTTGGATGTCATTGATGTATGAAGTGGCAGAATGCAATGGGCTTTTTTCCTCAGGAATTTTTGTGTGAACTTTTCTTTGAGATACTTAGTGAGACCTGATGGACCTTGGTTCAGATTAGGAAACGAAAAGAAAGGGAACTAATGTTCTCTCAGTAACTGCCAAGGGTCAGGCACTTTCTAGGGGGGTATCTCATTTAATCCTCACAGCCTTTAGTATTTAGTATGAAGATAACAATAAATACAGGTGAGAAAACAGGCTTGTTAGGTTGAATAAATTGCCTAAGATCACACAGTTCTTTAATTGGAGCAGGGATCTGAATGCAGTTCTTGGTTCAAAGCCCATGCAGTGCTCAGTGGTAGCCTTAGAAAGCACTGAATACTTGTTAAAAAGGGTCACCTGGAAGATGATTTGCTACTTCTATTCCAAAATGCAACTTACCTGATTTCAATTCTTCCATGAATTCCCCCAAAGTCTCTGTGCACTAAGCAATGAAGTAAAATGTTGCAAGTAAAATTGCAGTACCTACTGGCGGTAATTTATGTCTTAAATATTTAGATAAACAATGATGACCTTTTCATTTGTCATTTATCCGTTTTTAGGTTGGCCATTTGTCCTGAAACCCAATAGAAATTAAAGGGAAAAGCGATATATCAGGAAGCAAAGCCAGAAGTGTGCAACATAAAAAATAAATCAAGCCCGGGTGAAATAATTTTTAATTAGTTCTGTGGGAGTTACTTTTACTTCTTAGTGGCTTTTTCCTTATCTGTAAAATAGGACTTCACCTTACCCGGATTTAATAGACAAAGAGATGTTTTTAAAACGTAGAGCCACATTTCTTAGGCTTTCTGAAGTGGTAGCCGGTGTGGCCATTATCTGTTACTAGCTTTACCTGACTCAAATGCTACATGCTAGGCAAGCAAGGACACTGCTTCGGGACTGGCCGTTACGTTTAAGTGTTCCATGAATGGCCAAAAAAACCGTGCAGTACAGAGGAGGAAAGCAGCTTAAAACCTTACTAAGGTACTCTTAAATATTCACTTTAGACTGCAACCATTCCATTATCCTGACCTCAACGAGCCTGCTTAAATGCTTAACCTAGAAACAGCTCTTTCTGCCGCCACCTTCCCCTATCCCGATTTGCGGAAAGTGCCCTGGAACTAACCGCCCCAAGCCGTCCCTCCTCTTCCCTTAGCCTGAGCACCCAGAAAGCTTAAATCTTAGAGCTGTTGAGGGGCGAGAGAGGAAGCGAATCCCTAAGCCGCAGCCCACCTCGCCCTTCTTCCCGGCACGGCGTTAATTCAGAACATCTGTTCATTCAGCTGAAGCCGAGAACCTACGTACCAGGCTCCACCCAGGCCCCAGGCTCTGCCCTCTGGGGAAGACGCAGAGTAAATTATGAAGCACAAAGAAACCTGTAAAACAAAGATAAATGTTACAGAGGAATGAACGGGGAGCTATTAGAACCTTGGGACCGACCTCCTTTAGATCGAAGGCTAGGGAAGTCTTTTCTGAGGCAGTGACCTGGAGGTTGATCCGAGGGAGCTGCCTTGGCCTTGACGCTCGAGTGCTCCCAGCCCCTCCATCCCCGAGCCCGCCTGGGGCTCGGCGGCCAGGCCCGAGCGGGGGCGGAGCCACCTTAGCAGTAAAACCCGGA
>CM053606.1:83515258-83529510 GCA_028646535.1 Procyon lotor | reverse complement strand
ACAGAGTGCCCTCCGGGCGCTGGGCTGCCGGCTTCCTCCGAGGCCCGGGCGGCCTCCGCGGTCTCCATGGTAACGGCCGCGCCGGCGTTTCAGCCTCTGGGGGAAGATGCGGCCTGCGGGGCCCGACGTCTCGCCCCCGGCCTCATGGCGGGGCCGGGGCCACTGAGGAGGAAGGTCCCGGCCGCCGGACTGCCGGGCAGCGGGCATCAGGTGAGAGCCGGACGCCGGGGAGCGGAGGGGGGGGGAAGCAGCTCAGCTGCAGCCGGCACCCCTTCCCCTGCCCTGCATCCCTGAACACACTCGCACCAAATATCGCAGAGAGGCTTCTCGGGGCGCCACTGCGCCAGAGGTTTTTTGGTTTGCTTCTGTTTTTGTCTTTTTTTTTCCCCCTGGCAAACAGCCAGAGAGAGACAGTCAGCAGCTCATGGAGAGGGTGAGAGAAGTGATTTTGGCGTTCTCCCCAAACTGGGAGAGTACCTTTCAGCAATCGGACTCACCGACTGGTTTTCTTTCATTTTCAGTGAAATCCCAATTCCCTGCCTGGAGACACAGATGGCCTCAAATGAGAGAGATGCTATATCGTGGTACCAAAAGAAGGTAATAGCAATCTTTTTGATTTGTAAAGCATAGTTCCTTCCAAAAGCTCCCGCAAAGAATATCCCGTTAGTTTTCCCTGAGCTCGGTAGTGCCAGGAATTCTTACATGGCATCTCTCAACTTAGATGGAAAAACCGGTACACAAGGTCATTAGGTCTTTTAAACTCAGTTCCAGGTCCCCGAATAAGATTTTCCAGTCCCCTCCCTTTTCCAGTCCGCATCACACAATGCTGTGCACAGCAACGCTTTGAAAGTTTGCTTTTGATCAAACTGCTGTTTTTTTTAGACCTGAAACTTTTATCTTCACAGCTCAGATTGGTACTGTCAACAGTCTTATTGAGCTGCCCCTTACCTTTTATTCCTCTCTAGTTTTCCTACTGATGTTTTCCTTACGAAGTGGAAATACCTTGTAAGGTAATAATTTGAAATATTTTGGACATTGCTTTTTAACTTTTAGATCCAGCTGCTTTAGAATTTTGAAGGAAACAGCCATTGGAAATAATTTATTCTAACCTCGGAGAAGCATAATCATGTCCAGATATCCTATTGATACTTAATAGTTTCATGACTTTTGTGAGCTTTGACCTCGATAGAAGGATTTTCCTTTGCATCATTTAATAGCCTACTCCCTATTTCAGATTGGAGCGTATGATCAGCAGATCTGGGAAAAGTCAATTGAACAGACTCAGATTAAGGTAAATTGACTTCTTTGATTCTAGCTTTGTTTTTACTGAATTAATGTGAAGAGTGGATTGTACTTTTTATAAAATCTGCATTTATCCACCAAGTATGGCTATCTGTTCTTTTGACGTTTATAAGGAAGACCGCATGCAAGCGGAATGACAAATGACAATTGACATCTGGCCTCAGTATCAGGGAAATAGGAGTGGTTGGTCTATGACTAATTAGAAGGCAAATGTCTCCTGTAAAAGGGGGCTGTGGCCAGCTTTACTCTGTGGCAATGCAGCCCCAGGACTACCAGAGCCTCAGAGTTTTCAAGAGAAGCGGGGAAGATGCATTTTAATGTGAAATATCTGGATCTTTTTAGAGCGTCTTCCCTTCTCCCACCTTTCTTCCTCCTCCACTTTCACTCCCACCTCCTTCTCCTTTTCTCTTTTCTCCTTTTTCTCTTCCTGTGCAAGCCAAATCAAATCCATTTGTGGCCTGAATCACTTTTTCAATTACTGGTTTAGAGTATGGTCTTAAGTTTTCAGGTTCTTAAAGTGTTTTCTACACTGCTCTTAGAACTGAGCAGAATCTTAGGGTAATTTCATGTTAACCAACCAAAAATTGACATGGATTCAGAATGCCAGTTTATTATATAGTGGAGGGGAGGATTAAATAACTTAATGTTCCAAAGTCAGGGTTGTGGGCTCAACCTTTGCTGGGGGAGATGGAAGGATGGTGCAAATTAAGTCATGGGAAGATTGCTTGGTAGCCAAATGTAATCGGATAGTCTTGAGAGATGGAGAAGCCTAAAGACCATCCCTGCCCCTAAAAGAATGTCTCTCTATATTGACTTTAATACTTAGATCTATAGATTCAGGGCTTACTTCTTCGGAAAGTGCTGAATAATGGCTGGCAGATTCTTGTTTCTGGACCTTGCTATTTTAAAGATTTGCTGCAGAACCTTGACACTTTAAAAAAATGCATTACACCTGCACATATGTATAATTTAATGGTTCTGTTTATCTCTAAGGCACATTGATTGGACTGGGGTGTTTAAATCTTGGGTGGAATGCATTTAACCAACACTTGCAGGGTGCATTCTTAGGTCAATCAACTCGCAAGTTCTTGGAAGTACATGGTACGTGGCTAACTTTCACAATTTTGTACAGTCCTTGATTTTTCTATATTAAAGGACACGGGGTAGGAGGAATAACAACCCAAATTTTATTTTGTAACTCTAAATCTTGTTCTGTTAGTCTTTTGGCGTTGCTGTAAAGTACTGATAGTAAGGTGTAATGGAAAGAGCACAGAACTGGGAGTTAGATCTTCTTTTTGTGGTCTCTAGCCTTGTGATCTTGAGCAGCACTGTATTTCTGGGTTTGTTTCCTTATCCTTAAAAAGATCCTATTTACTGCTATAAAATTGCCTTACCTACCTCCTTCTACCCCACTAAAGATTTTCTCTTAATTCCATGCCGTTTTATGCTTACCTGCCTCTTAGTATAACAGATCAAAGTTACTTGTTAACCTATACATCTTCATAAGGTTTTGCATCTTCATAAGCCTTGAAGGTAGGAATTGTTTGCATTACATTCTTACAATAACTTGATTCATACTAGGAGCTCAGTGTCTGTTGGTGTTTAACACCACCTGTTATGTCTGTTTTTATTCATTGTTCTGTCATAAGGTTATCTACCTAATAACTCCTTAATGCATACTTTTGATTTAGCAGCAGTTGAAAGAATAAAATTAAAGACCACTCTAAAGAATTTGCTGAGCTGATGTACCAACAATGTTCTAGGTGCTAAGAATACAGTAAACAAGAGACACATGAATTTCACAGTCCAGTGGTGGTGGGTGAAAAGCCAAGATATCTTTTTAAATATGTTTAAGTCCTAGACAAAAATTGACCAAAGTGTAGGATACAAAGTATTTAGTGCAATTTAAAAACAGATTATACAAATATTTTTTTAAAAAAATAAAGAAAATTAATGAGCAGTATTAACATGAGATTGCCCTACAATAAGATTAGAAATTACATAATAAAAATGAATTCGAGGCAAGAATATACAGTAGGGAAAAGACAGCCCCTTGGGGCACCCAGGTAAACTCGGTTAACAAGTGTCTGCCTTCAGCTCAGGTCATGATCTCAGGGTCCTGGGATGGAGCCCCACTTTGGGCTTCCTGCTCAGCTAGGGAGTCTACTTCTTCCTCTGCCCCTCACCCTCCCCCTGCTCATGACCGTGCATGCGCTCGCTCACTCGCTCTCTCTTGATCTCAAGTAAATAAAGTCTTAAAAAAAAAAAAACAACTCAGCAAATGGTACTGGGAAAACTGCACAGCTACATGCAAAAGAATGAAATTAGACTACTTTCTTACATCATACACAAAAATAAACTCAAGATGCATTAAAGACCTAAATAGGAGACTTGAAAACATAAAACTCCTAGAAGAAAATATATCCATTTCTTTGACATTGGCCATAGAAATTCTAGCTATGTCTTCTCAGGCAAGGGAAGCAAAAAAAAAAAAAAATTGAACTATTGGGACTACACCAAAATAAAAAGCTTTTGCACAGTGAAGGAAACCGACAAAACAAAAAGACAGTCTACTGAATGGGAGAAAGTATTTGCAAATGATATATCCAGTAGGGGGTTAATATCCAGAGAACTCCTATAATTCAAGACTAAAAAAGCAAAAAATCTGATTAAAGTGGGCAGAGGACTGGAATAGACACTTTTCCAAGGAGGACATAGAGCTAGCCGACAGATGCCTGAACAGAAGCTCAATGTCACTCATCATGAAAACCACAATGCGATGTCACCTTGCGCCAGTCAGAATGGCTAAACTAAAAACACAAGAAATAACAAGTACTGGTGAGGATGTGGAGGAAGAGGAAACCTTGTGCACTGTTGGTGGGAGTGTAAATTGGTGTGGCCACTGTGGAAAACAGTATAGAAGTTGCTCAAAAAATTAAAAGAATTACCGTATGATCTAGTAACTCTACTACTGGGTATTTACCTAAAGAAAACAAAAACTACTTCAAAAAGATATTTGCACCCCTATTTTTATTGCGGCATCATTGACAATAGCCAAGATACAGAAACAACCATCAATAGATGAATGGATAAAGGAGTAGTGTGGGTTGTGTATATATATTTATAAATATATACTTACATATATATAATGGAATAATAAAAAAGGAGATTTTGCCATCTGAACACCTTGGATGGACCTAGAGGATATAATGTTAAGTGAAATGAATCCGACAGAGAAAGGCAAATACCATATGATTTCACTCATATGTGGAACTTATGAAATGAAAAACAAACAAAAAAAGGAGACAGACAAAACAGACTCTTAAATACAGAGAACAAACTGGTGGTTGCCAGAGGGGAAGTGGATGAGGATGGGTGGGTACAATAGATCAAAGGGATTAGAGGATACTTGTTGTAATTACCAAAACTGTACACCTGAAAATGGGTGAGTTTTATAATATGTAAATTGTACCTCAATGTAACTGTTTTCTTAGGTCATGCCGATAGAAAAACATAAGAGAAATCATGTACACAAGAATGTCATGCATATTACTAATGAAAACTGTCTTCTAAAATTTCTTAATTGGGAGAGTGTATTAAATGTAAGGTCTAACATTTTCAGTGATGAAGCTCAAGTTAGTCACTCCCATATCTCTTGGGACATATTTATTAAGATGAGCATTTTAATATCTTTTTTTTTAAGTTTTCATTTAATTTTTAAAAAGATTTTATTTATTTGATACGGAGAGAGAGATCACAAGTAGGCAGAGAGGCAGGCAGAGGGAGAGGGGGAAGCAGGCTCCTCGCTGAGCACAGAGCCCGATGCGGGGCTCAATCCCAGGACCCTGAGATCATGACCTGAGCCGAAGGCAGAAGCTTTAACCCACTGAGCCACCCAGGCGTGGCCCCCCCTTTTAAAGATTTTATTTACTTATTTGATAGAGGTCGCAAGTAGGCAGAGAAGTAAGTTTTCATTTAAATTCCTGTTAACACACAGGGTAATATTAGTTTCAGGTGTACAGTATAGTGATTCAGTGCTCTCATACATCACCTGGTGCTCATCAGGACAAGTGCCCTCCTTAATCCCCTTCCCCTGTTTCACCCATCTCCCCACAAATCTCCCCTCTGGAAACCACAAGTTTGTTCTCGGTAGTTAAGAGTCTGTCTCTTGGGGCACCTCGGTGGCTCAGTCGTTAAGCATCTGCCTTCAGCTCAGGTCATGATCCCAGGGTCCTGGGATGGAGCCCTGCATTAGGCTCCCTGCTCACCAGGTAGCTGGCTTTTCCTTCTCCCACTCCCCCTGCTTGTGTTCCCTCTCTCGCTGTGTCCCTCTCTGTCAAATTAATACATAAAATCTTAAAAAAAAAAAAAAAAATCTCTTGGTTTGCCTCTTTTTCTCCTTTGCTCATTTCTTTCTTAAATTCCACATATGAGTGAAATCATATGGTCTTTGTCTTTCACTGATTTACTTATTTCACTGAGCCTAATACTTTCTAGCTTCATGCATGTTGTTGCAAATGACATTCTTTTTGATGGCCGAGTAATATTCCATTATATATATAATGTGGGATATATATACACCCCACATAAATATATAATATATATTATAATATAAATAATATAATATAAATATATAATATATATATATTTGGGATACACACACACACACACACACACACACACACACCCCCACACACATCTTTTTTTATCTATTCATCAGTCCAGGGACACTTGGGCTGGTTCCATAATTTGGCTATTGTAGATAATCCTTCTATAACCATTGGGTGCATGTGTCCCTTTGAAGTAGTATTTTTGTTTTGTTTGCTTTTCTTTCTTTTCTGTTTTTTTAAAAACTTTTTTTAGAGCACAAGTGGGAAAGGGAGAGAAGATCCCAAGCAGACTCTGCACTGAGTGTGGAGTCCATTGCTGGACTCAATCTCTTGACCCTGAGATCACGACCTGAGCTGAAAGCAAGAGCTGGATGTTCAACTGAATGTGCCACCCAGATGCCCCTTTTTAATTTTTTTCTGATGATAGAATAATGAAAATCAGTGTCTGAAAATGACATGATTATATACCTAGAAACTTTTATTTTTTTTTATTCCTAGAAAAAAATCTAAAGGGCTAATCATAAGCACAAAGGTGATTTCAACTGTATTTATAATGTTTTATTTCTTAAGGATGGTGGGGTACATGACAGATGAGAGTCCTCATTGAAGATGATGATTTGCATATGTGCCTTAATCTCTATCTGATCTCTTTTGAAACCCTTCTGAAATTACAATAAATAAGAAAAAGATATTAGCCCCCAAGGATTAAAGGAATGAGAGAGAAGACTTGTAAATGAGAGTTATTAACATAATTTTGAAAGTTGGAAAGTGAAAATAAAAATGTGTCTATAGTAAGGAATGCCAACAGGAATAAATGACCTTTCTGTTTAAAACTCCTGTATTTAATTTCGGAAAGACACCAGAATTAGATGCATCAGGCATATCTGCAGGTATGAGGTGGAACTGAAAATAAGATCAAGCATTTATAAGGGGCAATAGACCTCGCCCCAGATCCTCTTACTTTTTGCATATGGTCACATAGTTACCCTCACTTCCTCTGACGGAAGGTGGATGGAAGCTTGCTGTCTAGAGAGGCTGAACCAGAGAAGTTCTATATTCTGGAACACCAGACACAGAGTGGGGTGAAATACTGTACTAATAATGGAGATGAAGTAAAAGTCTGGTGGCCAGGTTTATGATCTCCAATAAAAGACTGGAATTGCTTCTTGCAGAAACTGGACAGCTGAAAAGACCAAAGGGCACTGGAAATGAGATGGCTGCCTACTCCTCTACAATGAGGCCCACTCTTTAACAAACTTCAGCCATTGCACACTCACTGAATCCTCATTCAGCATGTTAATGCCTCACCTTTAAGTGTAAATGGATCGTTGAAAATCATCAAATATTTGAAACCTAAGGAAAAAGAGATAAATGACAAAGGAGTCATAAGAATGCTATTCTTAAAGATATAATTTATATGTGTAAAGAACTGGATACCTAATAAAAAGAAAGAAAAAGAAAAAAATGGACTATAGATGACAAAGAGAACCAGAAAACAAAAATAACCAATAAATTTTGTAGAAAAGTGGAAGTAAAGTTGCAGCCAGTTCTCAAAAAAAAAAAAAAAAGTCTTACGAAAGAATAAGGAAAAAGAAAATAGAAGTGAGTCCCTACCAACCAGCTAAGAGGTATTCCAGAAAAAGGAAATACATGGAGGGGAAGAACTTATCAAATAAATAATACATATCCCAGAAGTGAAATATACACATTTTGAAATTGGAAATATTTTTTAAAAAGATTTATATTAGTTACAAGTGTGTAACACAGTGATCTGACATTTATGTACATTACAAAATGCTCAAAACGGTAAGTGCAGTTATAATCTGTCGCCATAAGTTTATTAGAGTATTTTTGACTATATTTGCTGTATGTACATGTACATACATATATGCTGTGCTTTATTTGCATCCCCTTGACTTACTCGTTTTATAAATGGAAGTTTGTACCACTTAATCCCCTTCACCTATTTTGTCCATCTTAACCTCCCCTTTCCTCTGGCAACCAGCAGTTTGGTCTCTGTATTTATGAGTTTGTTTATTGTTTAGTTTGTCTATTAGTTTTGGTCTTTAGATTCCACATATGAGTGAAGTCATGTGGTATTTGTCTGACTTATTTCACTTAGCTCTAGGTCCATCCATGCTGTCCTAAATGGCAAAATTTCATTTTTCTTATGGCTTACATTCCATTGTATGTATATCCCATATCTTCTTTATTTGTTCATCTATCATTGGAAACTTAGTTTGCTTCTATATATTGGCTACTGTCAGGAATACTGCAGTAAACATATTGGTGCATATATCTTTCTGAATTAGTGTTTTTGTTTTCTTCAGGTATATACCCAGAAGTAGAATTGCTGGATTGTATGGAATTTCTGTAACTAAGTTTTTAAGGAGCCTCCATACTGTTTTCTGCAGTGGCTGCACCAATGTCCATTCCCACCAACAGTGCACGAGGGTTCCATTTTCTCCATAACTTTGCCAACACTTGTTATTCCTGGTCTTGATACTAGCCATTCTGATAGGTGTGAGGTGGTATCTCACTGTGGTTTTGATTTGTATTTCCTTGATGATGAGTGATGTTGAACACCTTTTCACGTGTCTGTTGGTCATCTGTATGCTTCTTTGGAAAAATGTCTATGCAGTTCCTCTGCCCATTTTTTAATTGGATTATTTTTTTGTGTTGAGTTCTATGAGTTATTTATATACTTTGGATGTTATCCCCTTATTGAGCATATTGTTTGCAAATATTGTCTCCCATTCAGTAAGTTGCCTTTTCATTTTGTTAATGGTTTCCTTCACTGTGCAAAAGGTTTTTATTTTGATGTAGTCCCACTTGTTTGTTTTTGCTTTTGTTGTCCATGCCTGAGGAGACATATTCATAAATATGTTGCTAAGACCAGTGTCTGAGAGTTTATTGCTTATGTTTTCTTTTAGGATTTTTATGGTTTCAGGTCTCACATTTACATTTTGAGTTTATTTTTACATGTGCTTTAACAAAGTGGTCTAGTTTCATTCTTTTGCATGTAGCTGTCCAGTTTTCCCACACCATTTATTGAGAAGACTGACTTTTCCTCTTTATGTATTCTTGCTTTGTTTGTTGTAGATTAATTGACCATACAAGCATGGGTTTATTTCTGGGCCCTCTATTCTGTTTTGTCGATCTATGTGTCTATTTTTGTGCCAGTACCATACTGTTTTGATGACTACAGCTCTGTTGTATAGTTGGAAATCTGATATTCTGATACCTTCACCTTTGTTTTTCAAGATTGTTTAGGCTATTTGAGGTCTTTTGTGGCTTCATACAAATTTTAGAAATATTTTTTTCTAGTTCTGTGAAAAATGCTATTGGTATTTTGATAGGGATTACACTGAATCTGTCGATGGCTTTGGGTATTATGAACATTTTAACAATACTAACTTTTCCAGTACACGAGCCATGGTTTATCTTTTATTTGTGTCATCCTCAATTTCTTTAATTAATGTCTTCAAGTTCTTGAATATAGCCTTTCACCTTCTTGGTAAAATTTATTCCTATGTGTTTTATTCTTTTTGATACAAATGTCAGTGAGATCATTTTTAAGTTTCTCTTTCTGCTAGTATTTATTGGTATAGAGAAATGATACAAATTTCTGTTAATTTTGTGTCCTACAACTTTACTGAATTCATTTATTCTAATAGTTTTTTAGGGGAGTTTTTGGGTTTTCCCTGTATAGATAGTATCATATAATCTACAAGTAAGGACAGTTTTACTTCTTCCTTACCAATTTGGATGCCTTTTCTTTCATTTCCTTGTCTGATTGCTGCAGCTAGGAGGTCCAGCACTACATTGAATAACAGTGGTGAGAGGAGACCTCTTTCTAGTTCCTGATCTTAGGGGGAAAGCTTTTAGCTTTTCAGTGCTGAGTATGATGTTAGCTGTGGGTTTGTCTTGTATCGCCTTTATTACGTTGATGAAAGGATCTTTTGAGTGATTAGCACCTATACTAAGGAGCATTATTCCTATTTCAGAACTTAAATTTAAAAAAAAACATAAAACTTTGTTCAGTCTACCTTGTATGTTTCTTCTGTGAGTCTCTTACTATTTAAACCATTTTCCTTCTGTCACCAAATGTGTGGAAGTTTCCCCCAACACCATGCGGTTCTCCCTGAAACCATTTGGAAGGGTCCTACAATTCAATTCAATTCAACTCTGACATTACCTACCTGAACATAGTGTCAGATACCACAAGTGGTATCTACCACAAAGGCTCCCACAAGACTGAGCCTTTGGATACCAATCCTAAGTAGTAGGTCCCCAGGTTATCCACATCTTCTGTCCAATGTGGCTACAAATCAGGTTCCTGTGACCCCTTCCTCAGGTTTGATTGATTTGGTAGAGTGGCTTACAGAACTCAGAGAAACATTTACCAGTTTATTAAAGGATAGCATAATGGATACAGATGAATAGCTAGATGAGAGAGACGTAGGACAAAGTCTGGGAGGATTCCAGAGCATAAGAGCTTATGTGCCTGTGAAGTTGGGGTATTTCATCCTCTTGGTCTGGATGTGTTCAACAAACTAGATGCTCTCTGGGGCGCCTGGGTGCCTCAGTGGGTTAAAGCCTCTGCCTTTGGCTCAGGTCATGATCTCAGGGTCCTGGGATTGAGCCCCGCATCGGGCTCTCTGCTTGGCAGGGAGCCTGCTTCCCCCTCTCTCTGCCTGCCTCTCTGCCTACTTGTAATCTCTCTCTCTCTGTCAAGTAAAATAAATAAAATCTTTAAACAAAATGAAATAACGAGATGCTCTCTGTACCCCATACCATTGGATTTTTTTATGCCAAGTTTATTAGCCAAGTATAAGGCACCACATGAAGACATATTCAGATCTTCAAAGTTTCAAAAAAAATATATGACCCATGTCCCCTCTCAGAAAACATGGGGAAAACATACACTGTATTATAACGAATGAGTAAACCAAAAAAGAGGAATTCATAGTACAGGAAACAGGGTAGTCAGCACAGAGAGAAGTAAAGAGAATTCTAAGATACTTAAGAGATGTCCAAGGATGACAGTTTGTATCAGGCCTGGAAAACAATGAGACCGGAAAGAAGCTGGAAGACAGAAAACTGATGCAGATATCTTCAAGGGGGGAAAAAAGAAAGTGGTATTTGTTGTGTTTGAGTATATTGAGAGCAGATTTGTAACACTTATAGGGTGTTTCAAGGTGAATTAGTAATATATATTTAGAAAAGTGAATGAAAAAATGAAACTTGCCATATATGGCCTTTATTACATTGATGTTCATTCCCTCTATATCTCAAACTTTGTTTTTATCATAAATGGATGTTGAATTTTTCCAAATGTTTTTTCTGCATTTATTGTGATGATAATATGATTTTATCCTTAATTTTGTTAATGTAATATATTACATTGATTTTGTGAATGTTGAACTATCCTTGCATCCCTGGGATAAATCCCACTTGACTGAGGTGTGTGATTCTTTTAATGTATTGTTGAATTCAATTTGCTAATATTTTGTTGAGAATTTTTAATCTATATTCATTAGGGATATTGGCCTGTAATTTTCTTTTCTTGTCTTTGTCTGGTTTTAGTATCAGGGTAATGCTGGCCTCATAAAATGTGTTTGAAAACATTTCTGCCTCTTCTGTGTTTGGAAGAGTTTGAGAAGGATCGGTATTAAACTCTTTGAACGTTAGGTATTAACACTTTGAATGTTAGAATGTTAGGTAGAACTCTTTGAATTCACTAGCGAAGCCATCTGGTATGGGAATTTTGTTTTCATTGGGAGGTTTTTGATTAATGATCCAATCTCCTTACTATTAATCAGTCTGTCCAAATTTTCTATTTCTTCCTGATTCAGTTTTGAGGGGGTTTATTTTTCTAGAAGTTTATCCATTTCTTTTAGGTTGTCCAATTTGTTGGCATATAATTGTTCATTTTTAATGATCCTTTGTTTTTATGGTATCAGTTGTAATATTTCCTCTTTCATTTCTGATTCTGTTTGAGTCCCCCCCTTTTTTTCCCCCTTGGTAAGTGTAGCTAACGGTTGTCAATTTTGTTTATCTTTTAAAGAAACCAGCTCTTAGTTTGTTGATCTTCTCTATTGCCTTTTTAGTTTCTATTTCATTTTTTTCCACTTTGATCTTTGCTATTTCCTTCTATGACTCTGGACTTTGTTCCTCTTTTCTAGTTTCTTGAGATGTAGAGTTAAGATGTTGTTTACTTGTTAGGGTTCTTAATGTAGGCATTTATCACTATGAACTTCCCTCTCAGAATTGCTTTTGTTTCATCCCATAAGTTTTGGTACAAAACTTGTATTTTCATTTGTTCTCAAGTTTACAAATTCCTCTTTTGACTTCCTCTTTGACTCATTGTTTTTTTTTTTTTTTAGTATCATGTG
Organism: Procyon lotor; assembly: GCA_028646535.1. Taxonomy (NCBI): domain Eukaryota; kingdom Metazoa; phylum Chordata; class Mammalia; order Carnivora; family Procyonidae; genus Procyon; species Procyon lotor. The sequence goes on along the minus strand of CM053606.1, from coordinate 83,517,200 downwards.
GTTTAATCTCCACATATTTCTGAATTTTCCTTTTTTTGGTAATTGATTTATAGTTTCATACCATTGTATTCAGAAAAGCTTGATATAATTTCATTTTTCTATTTGTTAAGACTTATTTTGTGGCCTAATATAATCCATCCTGGAGAATTTGTTATGTGCACTTGAGAAAGAATGTGTATTCTGTTGCTTGTGGATGGAATATTCTATGTATAAATGTTCAGTCCATCGTATCTAATGTGTCCTTTGAGGCCAGTGTTTTCTTCTTATTATTACTTTTAATTTTTATTCAATTTATTTAAACTAACAGAAAAGCCCAGTTCACCCATTTCTCCCACCACCAGCTCTTGCAACTACCAATCTCTTTTCTGTATCTATAAGCTTGGTTTGTTAGTTTTGGGTTTTTAATTTTTTTTTTTTTTTAGATTCCACATATAAGATAGATCATATGTTATTTTGTTTGTTTGTTTGTTTTGTTTTTTACTTATTTCACTTAGCATAATGCTCTCAAGTTCTATCCCTGTTGTTGCAAAAAGCGAGATCTCACAGTTGACAGCTAACTTTATACTCATTGGTGAAGAGCCAAAAGCTTTTCCTGTAAGATCAGGAACGAGACAGAATGCCCTTTTTCCCCACTCTTATTTAACATAGCATCGGAAAGTTAACATAGTATAGGAGAGTTAACATAGCATAGGAAGTCCTAGCCAGAATAGTTAGGCAAGAAGAAGAAATAAAAAGCATTCAAATGAGAAAGGAAGAAGTAAAACTGTTACATTTTGCTGATGATATGATATAATATTTAGAAAAACCTAAAGATTCCACCAAAAACAATGATAAATGAATTTAACAGAGTCACAGGATTCAAAATCAATATATAAAAATCTGTTGCATTTCTCTATACTAAAAACAAACTACCAGAACAAAAAAGAAAATAATGAGAATATAACATTGGTCAGTATTTATGCACCCAATGTAGGACTATCCAAATATATAAAGCAAATATAAACAGACCTAAAGGGAAAAATAGACAGTGATAACACTAATCATTGGGAGCTTCAGTACCCTACTTTCTTTTTTTTTCCCCCAAATATGTTTATTTTATTTTTTCAGTGTTACAAGATTTATTGTTCATGCACCACACCCAGTGCTCCATGCAAAACGTGCCCTCCTCTATATCCACCACCAGGCTCACCCAACGCCCACCCCCCTCCCCTCCAAAACCCTCAGTTTGTTGCTCGGAGTCCACAGTCTCTCATGGTTTATCTCCCCCTCTGGTTTCCCCCCATTCACCTTTTCCTTCCTTCTCACAATGCCCTCCATGTTTTTCTTTATGCTCAGCACGTAAGTGAGACCATAGGTAATTGGTTCTCTCTGACTTATTTCACTCCGCATAATGTCTTCCAGTCCCATCCATGTTGATACAAAAGTTGGATATTCGTCCTTTCTAATGGAGGCATAATATTCCATTGTATATATGTACCATATCTTCTTTATCCATATATCTGTTGAAGGGCATCTTGGTTCTTTCACAGTTTGGCAATTGTGGCCATTGCTGCTATGAACATTGGGGTACATGTGGCTCTTCTTTGTAATGCATCTGCTTCTTTGGGGTAAATACACAGTAGTGCAATGGCAGGGTCATAGGGTAGCTCTATTTTAAATTTCTTGAGGAATCTCCACACTGTTTTCCAGTGGCTGCACCAGCTTGCAATCCCACCAACAGTGGGAAGAGGGTGCCCCTTTCTCCACATCCTCTCCAACTTTTGTTGTTTACTGTCCTGTTGATTTTGACCATTCTAACTGGTGTGAGGTGGTATCTCAGTGTGGTTTTGATTTGAATCTCCCTGATGGCTAAAGATGATGAACATTTTTTCATGTGTCTGTTAGCCATTTATATGTCTTCTTTGGAGAAGTGTCTGTTCATGTCTTCTGCCCATCTTTTGAT
>CM053606.1:83482904-83514758 GCA_028646535.1 Procyon lotor | reverse complement strand
TTTTTTTTTTTTTAGATTTTATTTATTTATTTGACAGAGAGAGAGAGATTACAAGTAGGCGGGGGGGGGGGGGGGAAGCAGGCTCCCTGCTGAGCAATGTGGGGCTTGATCCCAGGACCCTGAAATCATGACCTGAGCCGAAGGCGGAGGCTTTAGCACATATAATTAATGATCCAATCTCCTTACTATTAATCTAAACTATACTTTAGACCATATAGAACTAATAGACATATAAAGAACATTCTATCCGACAGCAGCAGAATACATATTCTTTTTAAGTACCTATGGAAACATATCCAGGATAGATCATTTGTTAGGTCATAAAACAAGTCTTAACAAATTTAAGAAAATTGAATTAATTTCAGGTAACTTTTCAGACCACAATAGAATTAAACTAGAAATCAGTAACAGGATGAAAGCTGGAAAATTCACAAATATGTGGAAATTAAGCAAAATACTTTTGAACAACTAATAGGTCAAAAAGAATTAAATATCATGAGACAAATGAAAATGAAAAATTTTATACATTAACAGTGAACTATTGAAAAAAATTAGAAATACAATTCCATTTACAATAGCATCAAAAAGAATAAAATAGGAATAAATTTAATCACTAAGGTAAAAGATTTGTACACTGGAAACTATGAAACATTGATGAAAGAAATTAAAGAAGACACAAAAATGGAAAGATATGTTTATTGATTGGACAAAGGAATATTGTTAAAATATTGTTAAAGTCACCCAAAGTGATCTACAGATTAAAAGCAGTCTATCAAAATTCCGATGGTATTTTTCAGATGCAAAACCAACCAACCAAACAAAAAAAAAATCCCAAGATTCATATGAAACTACAAAGAACTCCAAATTGCTAAAGCAGCCTTGAGCAAGAAGAGCAAAGTTAGAGGCATCACACTTTCTGATTTCAAATTATATTACAAAGCTATAGTAATCAGAACAGTATGATATGGGCATAAAAGACACATAGACGAATGGGACAATATAGAGACCCCAGAAATCCATGCTTAAACAGTCAACCTTTGCCAAAGGTGCCAAAAATACACGATAGGCAAAAGAATCTCTTCAATAAATGATTTTGGGAAAACTGGATAGATATCCTCATGCAGAAGGATAATACTGGACCTTTATTTTACACCGCACATGAAAATCAACTCAAGATGGATTAAAGTCTTAATTATAAGACCTGAAATTGTCCTAGAAGATACCAGTGGCTCCTTGGCCAAGAGTTTTTTGAATTTGACAAAAAAGCCCAGACAACAAAAAGCAAAAATTATCAAGTGAGACTACATCAAACTAAAAAGTGTTTTGCAGAGGTTGCCTGGGTGGCTCAGTGGGTTAAAGCCTCTGCCTTCAGCTCAGGTCAGGATCTCAGAGTCCTGAGATCGAGCCCCACATCACGCTCCCTGCTCAGTAGGGAGCCTGCTTCCTCCTCTCTGCCTGCCTCTCTGCCTACTTGTGATCTCTCTGTCAAATAAAATCTTTTTAAAAACAGTTATGCATAACAAAGGAAGCAATAATGACAAGGCAACCTATGGAATGGGAGAAAATTTTGTAAACCGTATATCTGATAAGGGGTTTACATTGAAAATCTATAAGGAACTCTGACAACTCAATAGTTAAAAACAAGTAATCCAATTAAAAATGGACAATGGATTTGAACAGACATTTTTCCAAAGAAGATATACCCAATGGGTATATTAAAAAAAGGTGTTTAACATCACTAATAATCAGGGAAACGTAATTCAAAACCACAGTGAGATATCACTCACACCTGTCAGGATGACTCTGATCAGAAAGTCAAAAGATAATAAGTGTTGGTGAGGATGTAGAGAAAAGAGAACTTTTGTATACTGTTGGTGGGAATGTAAACTGGTATAAACGTTATGGAAAACAGTATGGAGGCTTTTCAAAAAATTAAAAAACTATGATTTGATCCAGCTACCCCATTTCTGGGTGTTTGTCTGAAGGAAATAAAGGTCCACAAGGTCTTTGTCTATTAGAAAATAATACAGTGATATTTTTACTTTTAAAATTTTAATTTCTGATTTTGTATGTAGGTAGCTAAGATAATTGTTATTCCTATGGATATATACATATTTAAAAAATTAGTGTGTGTTTTTCAAAGGATTATTTTTTTCTCTGAAATGTCTAACTTTCAAATTTTGACTGCTCCTTAGATTTAACTTTATTACATTTAGGGTTTTAGAAACTTCTGTAAAATCTGTAAGTTTTTAGTTGAATTGGTTCGAAACAGGATCCACTTAAGAGAAATTATTTGGCCAAATCTATTTAAACAGAACTAAAGATCAATACTGGCTTAATGTCTAAATAGGGAAATAGCAAATGGCTATAACCTTTAATTTTTACTTTAATTTTAATGCTTAAATACCTAATTTTTAAAACTGGATTAGCATTTACACATGTTGAGTATAAAATTAAAATTCATATTTTAAAATTTTTATTAACAGTGAAACAAAACTGTTAGGCAAACCAGGAGTTTGAAACACAAAAGATAATTTACAAACTTGTTTTTACTTTGAGGTGGTAGAAGACAAAGGCCCTGAAAAAAAAATTTATGACTAGATTTTTGATTAAATGTGGTAGATCGGCCACACACATTTATAATCTCTCCTTTCTGACTTGCCACTAAATTATGTGAAAGGAATCCATAAAGAGGTTGTATAAAATGAATACATCCACAAAGTCAAGAAAAAGATTGCAGAGGAAGATCTTGGTAGATAAGGAATCAACATGTGTTTGGAAGATGAAAAATGAATGGAAGAGAGAGCAGGGGAAAATGCCTGTTGCCCTGCAGAGCCCCAGAGAGGCTTAGGACTTGAGTGCATCAGGTTTCATGTGAGGCAGTTAAATGGGGGACTGAATGAACTTTGTATACAGAGATATTGGACCTTTTGTCTTCTTGTCAATCCCTTAAAGACAGGCAACAATGCCCTTGCGAAGGAGACCGGTGATATTTCTTCTGAGAAAATTCATTGGAAGAGGGTCTGTGGACACTGAAAGGCAGGCAGGCAAGAATCATGATACTAAAAGCAGAATTGTGAGCCCCTTGATTTTTAATCTCCACACTTCCACCACAGAAATCTTTAGCTTTCCTAACCTTCAACCCAAGAGAATACTGGAAAGTTCTTCAAAGAGCCTTGAATGACCCCACAAAAATATCTGCCCTCAGATATTGACATTTGGTGATTCCCTTAAGCTGGTTGATTACTCTGCAGTGAAATCCCAAGTCTATAAGCTATGCTCATATACATAAAGCTTCCAATAAGTTTTACAGACTTTCTACTGAAGTAAAACATGTTCAGTAAATATGGATATACTTATACATGTGCATATATAACAATTTTAAGTGTACAGGTTGAGGAATTTTCTTAATATAACCGTGAAACCAGCATTAAGATCAAGAGATAGATAATTAGCAGTACCATAGAAGCTTCTCTTCCATACTCTTCCAATCACGACTACCAACAGAGGTAGACCAGTATCCCGACTACTAGTGCTATAGATTAATTTTGCCTTTTTGAATATATATTTATATATTATACATATTACATTACATATTACATTACAATATACATATACATATTACATTACATATGTATAATATATATTATATATGTGTATATATGTATATATATGTATATATATGTATAACAATATATGTATTATATATGTATAATATATAATATGTATATATAAAATCAGGAATATTATCAGGAATCAAAAAGGCATTAGAGTTTGCAACAGCAACATTGGAAGCTAGAAAACAGAGCAATGCCTTAATTCCTGAAGGAAAATTAACAACTTAGGATTCTACACTCTAGTTTAACCTTTTATTAGGCGTAGGGGTAAAATAAATTCATTTTCAGACATGCAAGGTTTAAAAAAGTTATCTTCTTTGACCCCTTTCTCAGGAAGAGCTTTCTCAGGAAGCTTCTGAAGGATGCACTCCAGAAAGACAAAGGATGTAAGAGCTAGAGATTCACCACAGAGGTGAAGGGAGTTGTCAGGGTGGTGGTGAGAAGTCCTGGACAGAGCTAGTTGTACAGCAGGCCCCCAGAGCCACCAATCTGATTGCAGCAGGAGGATAGAAGTTTCTGGGAAGGGCATTTCCAGGAATTTTTTTTTTTTTTTTTTAAGAAAAAAGACTTTGATTAATTTTTTGGCATTTGAGTGTTTGGAAAATGATAAATGTTTTAGCTCATTCTGTAAATTAGGAGAATATAAAGTATGACTTACAGGGAGCAATATTTCATAGTGATCATATCATAATACTGATTACTGATTTATCAAAAATTAATATAACCATTTTAAGGATATTATATGTTTTGGGGGTGGAAGTTAGGATGTGGGAATTAATTGTGTAAGAGCTAAATTCTCATATGTTGTATTAGGAGTCAGTGGATTATTTCTAAAATCAATAAATTAAAAAAATGGCAATATAAACATATTATTTAGAAGTATAGAAATAGGGACACCTGGGTGGCTTAGTCAGTTAAGCACCTGACTCTTTCAGGTCTTGGTCTCAGGGTTGTGAGTTTAAACCCTGTGTTGGGTTCCACACTGCATGTGGAGCCTACTTAAAAAAAAAAAGTTACTTCTTTTTAATGACTGAAACCAGGAGGAGAAGGAGAGGGACTGAAGGGACTATTATTTTGTACTTCCTGATCCTTTGGCATTGTTGAATCATTTTAAAAAATATATTCTTGCATTACTTGGTAAACTACATACTAAAACATTAATGATAAGATTAAAGTGTCCCCAGTAAAAGGGAGTCAGATAGAAAGAAAGAAATGTAAGTTTACCTTTTGTATTTAAAAGCGCTTTTTACCCTTATCTCTGATTTTGTTTTGTTTTATCCTAGGGCTTCAAAAACAAACCAAAAAAGATGGGTCACATAAAACCAGACTTGATTGATGTTGACTTAATCAGAGGTGAGTTCTAAAGTTGGTTTGTTTCTTATGTAGTTTATTATATTATTTCATCGTAGTGCTAGAGGTTCTTTTTGAGATATCTTCCCTCTATGACGTTGTACTTTAATTTCCAAAAGGAACATTCTTCCCTCATCATTCAGACTTTGGGATTTTTTCCCTTTTGCTTTGGTTCTTCGTGGCTATAGAAATCACATTAGGGTGAAAGAGGGATGAACTTGGAAAGTGCTGTTGTGTAATTGAAAAAAATATATTGTATGACACTCCAGTCAGCCTGACTTATTTTGAGCTCTGTCCTAATGACTGAGGCAAGAAGTTATTGTATTTGATGAACATCTAAGAGGATTCTTTTTAACGCAATAGGTGATGTGGTGATTTTTGCCCTCAGCTCTTCTTAATACAGTGTTACAAGTGGGCATTAGTATAGTGTATGTAAATGTCTGATGTTTTGTTTTATTGTATATTCAAAGGCTCAACATTTGCCAAAGCCAAACCTGAAATTCCATGGACATCTCTGACTCGGAAGGGGCTTGTTCGAGTTGTGTTTTTCCCTTTGTTCAGCAATTGGTGGATTCAGGTGACCTCTTTAAGAATCTTTGTGTGGCTGCTACTGCTTTACCTCATGCAAGGTAATTAGAGGGCTGGAATAAATTATGACAGTTTTGCTATTAGATAACGCAGACTTTACTATTCTTATGTTTACCCTTTCATTTGAGAGCTTAAAGTGCAAAGAGTGAGGGATATACACCATTTGGAGATCATCTTAGATTGATTTGCACACAGAGAGCAAACACAACTGTCTGACTTGTCTCTCATGAATTTCTTCCCACCTGTCTCACTGGCCAGGCCTTTTCCATCTTTGTTCTGTGTGACCTCTGAATATTGGATTACCTCAAGGTTGGATCCTGGATTCTCTTCTCTAGGTATTCTCATCAAACCCCTTTGTTTAAATACAGCTGATAAACTGGTGATTCTCAAATTTGTATCTTCAGGCCAGATCTTTGCTGAACTTCAGACTTGTAAACCTGACTGCCTACTTTCAGGCATTTATGTATAGACATTTAATAGGTATCTTGAACTTATCACACCCAACATGGAACTCTGAAATTTTTTTCCCCCTGCTTTATGGTCCACCACACCAGCATCGCTTTGCCTAGACTACTGGAATTACATCTACTCTGAGCCTCCTTTCTACCAACCATTCTTTTCACAGCAATTAGAGAAATCTTTTACAGTAGAATCCGTATCATGTCATTTTCTTGCTTAAAACCCTGAGACACTTCTCACTGACGTTGGAGTGAAATCAGCTCCTCACCACAGCCTGCGGGGCCCTCCATGATCTGTTCCCTGCTGGCCTCTCAGAGACTGTGTCCTACAGCTCTCCTCCCTGCACCCTTTCTCTACGGTGCACAGAGCTCTTCCTTCTGTTGAAACAATCGTAAGGCTTTTCACACGGCTATCTTTTTTTCTCATCTTTAGGATCTAAGCTCAGATGGAACTTTTCACTGAGCAGCCATCCCTGTCTATACTTTCTAAATAGTCCTACCATTCCCCAGGAATACACAACTCCCTGATGTTGGCTTTTCTCCTCCTCTTTTTTCCTCTCACTGTGTGCAGGGGCCCAGCACATTTCTCTTTACCAGCCACTGCCTACCAGGAACACTTTGTGCAGTGGGACCATGTATGCACTTTGGTTATACCTGAACAAAAAGATATGAATTAGAACAGAGTAGGGGAAGGTTGGGTTAGGGTGGAAGGATTTGCGGTGATTTTTTTTTTCTTTTATCTATGTTGGTTTTTTTGAGTTACGTTATAGAGGGAAAGATAAATATCTGAATTTACAAATCTGTAAGTTTAATTTTCTAAAGTTGTGACAGAGCTGTCAAATACAGTTTCTGTGATGATAGAAATGTTCTGTGTCTGCCCTATCCAGTCCTATGTGGCTGTTGAGGACTTGTGAATAGTATGAATAAGGAACCGAATTTTTAGTTTTATTTCGTTGTAATGAAATGGCTGTCCTTTTAATGGCTGCATAATATTCCTTAACATGGATATACCGTCATGGATACACACACTCATTTAAAATGATTATTTTCATGTCTGTGTGAGTCTCTCATATGGATTTACCATAAATACTTTTTATAGCTACTCAATATCCCATCATATATAAGTACCATAATTTATATACCTGTTCACATATTGTAAGCATTTACATCATTCCTGGGGCTTTTTTCTCCCATTAATAATGCCATTGTGAACAAAATTTTCCGTGTTTTATAGTACTTCCATAGAATTTATTCTCTGAAGTAGAATTAAGAGATTAAAGAATATAAACGTCTTAAGGCTTTTAATACATAAAATGAAATTGCTAGTGGCACACTTCTTTTGGAAAGTAGTGGATGAGAGTGCCTGTTTTACCACAGTCTGACCAGCATTATTATAATTTTAAAGATTATTACCTAATTGGAAATACAAAGAAACTGTGTTTTGCTCATTTGGTCTGCATTTTTTGTGTAGCTTGTAAAGGTGAATTTAAATATTTTTTCACATGTTCGTTATTGAAGAATTTCTTTCTTGTTGAGATTAGTTATATACATTAAATTTTCTTTAAGATTTTATTTTTTTATTTGTCAGAGAGTGTGAGAGAGAGCATAAACGAGGAGAGCAGCAGACGGAGAAGCGGGCTCCCCACTGAGCAAGGAGCCCAATGGAGAACTTGATTCCAGGGCCCTGGGATCATGACCTGAGCTGAAGGCAGATGCTTAATGTACTAAGCCACCCAGGAGCCCATATCCATTAAATTTTCATATACACCACGGTCTCTTTGTAAACACATATTCTGCACGATTGATTTGTCTTGTTATTCTCCTGTCTGCACCACACTTCTTTAATTACCATAGTTGTTTAATATAGTAGCATTGAGCAGAAGTATTCCTCTAGTATTCTGCTTTTCTAGTATTTTCTGAGGTGGTTTTACTTGCTTATTTTTCTCAAAATAATTTAGAATTATTTTATCCTAATGAAAACAAAGAAATAATTTGGAATTAGACTGTAATCTCCCTCTTCCCATGAAGATCTAGGTATATTTGGGGGGAATGGGAAGAAAATATATCTCACCTTTTAGTCAAATCTTCTGTTCTGTTTCCCAGTAAAGCTTTGTAGGATTTTTATCTCTTATGAGGCCTGCTTAGATCTTCTTAAACTCATTTTTTTTTATTGTGGCAAAATATACATAACACCTAATTTACCATCTTCACCATTTTTGAGTAGATAGTCGGTGGCATTAAGGCCACTCACACTCCTATGCTACCGTCACTGCCACCCATCTCCAGAATTTTCTTTATCTTTCCAAACTGAAACTTTATACCTGTAAAACAGTAATTGCCCGATTCCCCAATTTTGCCCGAAGCTCAGGCCCCTGGCAACCGTTCTCCTTTCCCTGTGAATTTGATGACTCTAGATTTCTCATGCAAGAGGAATCAGGCAGTATTTGTCCTTTTGAGCTTGGCCTGTTGCACTTAGCCTCATGTTTTTAAGGTTCATCCATACACAGCATGTTCGTTTCCTTCCTTTTTAATGGTGAATAAGAATCCATTATATGTATGTCCCATATTTTGTTTATATATTCATCCATCCGTGGACACTTCAGTGCTGCCCCATTAAAGTGAAATAGTTGTTTTTATTTTTGTTGTTGCTCCTGCAGATACGAGACATTTTTTGTTTTATGAATTTCAACTGGTTAGTGCTGTTACATTTGAAAGCTATTAGTTTATGTTTATTAAGAATACTTCTGCTTAATGTACTTTATTAAACCCTCATTAATAAGTTTTCAGTGCTTCTCTCACATTTTCTAACTATACAGCCACATTGTTGGTGAATAATGAAAATCTGATCCCTTTTTCATACCTTTCACTTGCTATGATTGAATTAGCATTTTCAGAGCAGCATTAAGTAGTAACAGTAAGAATGGTCATCCTTTTGTTCCTGGTTAAGAGTGGCTTCCTTAGTACTATGTGTGTTGATTTCTTCTTTAGTATATTAGGGACGTATTTTTATATTCCTAGTATTTTAGAAGAGATTGGCATTTAAGATTAATTATAAATCAGGAACACATGGTGATTTTTATGGAATGCTTTTTCACTATAGGAGTTGGCCAAACTCACAGATTAAAGGTACGGTTCTTCATAAGATTCCCCTCACTTCAGACACCAGGCTCACTTTGCGAGTCCCCAGGGCTACCCTTACTTCTGACCCACTGGCTACAGTTTGGAAGGTCCCTTACTGATTAAGTAATTAATAATTAATTAATTATTTTTTTGATAATTCCTTCGATATTTCACTAGATAATTCACTAGAATGACTCCCAGAATCCAGGAAAGTGCTATACTTAGAGTTTTATTATACCAGAAGTTTTATTATACGAATTAGAAGAGATGCATGGTTTGGGAGGATTCCAGACAGGAAGTTTTCATCATCCTCAGGGATATGGTACACTTTCTGCCATGATGGGTAGCAATACTAAGAGACTGTTGCCAATCAGGGATGCTCACCTAAGCTTTGGTATCCAGAATTTTAACTGAGGATTTATTATATAGGCATAACCAACTGAGTCATTGGCCAAGTAGGCAACTCAGTCTTTAGCTCTCCCTCTCACCTCTCCCCCAGGGGTCAGGCTGATACACCGTGGCTCAAAGTCTCAACCCTCTAATCACATGGTTGGTTTCTCTGGTATGGCTACCCCATCTGTAGTCACCTCCTGGGCATAAACTATCAAGTTTGGTCCAAGAGTCCAACTATGAATAACTTCCGTCATTTGAGAAATTCCAGGGATTTAGAGGTTATGTCTCAGGAATCAGGGACAAAAGCCTTTTACCCAATTGTCAATTGAGATAATTTGTAAATATGTGACCCAAATTACATGTTATTAAATTATTAGAGTAAATCATTTCAGTCAACAAATATGTAAATGCCTACCATGTCTATACATGTATTGTTCTATCAAGGCTCTGAGATAGATTTGTCCTTCCAGCATAAACCCTGGGTGGTCTTGGTGAATTAATCAGATTTATGTTGATCGTATTTTAGTTACTCATTCGCCAAATATTAAGTATCCATTATGTGCTACTTACTGATCTAGCTATAGCAGTGAGCCAAATAGACAAAAATCCCTTCATTCACGGTGCCTGCTTTTCAGTAGTAAATTTATTTATTTTTTTAAATATTATTTTTTCAGTAGTAAATTTCTATCTGCATTCACCAGCCAGCGAGGTCTGTAGTTTATTGTTTTGGTGCTGCCATTGTTATATTTGCATGATAGGGTGTTAGGGCATGAAATGAACTTGCTAGCTTTTTCTCCACATAGGAATAGTTAATACATCAGAAGAATTATCTTTATGTTAAAGTCGGAAAGAACTCATCTGTGAAATTGTATCTGGATTTTTTTGGATTAATTTTTGATGTTTTCCTGTTCTTTCACCACTGATTCTTTGGATAGTTCACATGCATGTATGAAGAGGCGGTATGGCACAGTAGTTAGGAATAAGGACGCTGGAGTCCAGTTGCCTGGGTTCAAATCCCGGCTTTGCTAACTGCTGCCAGTACAGGTGTGGGCCTTGGAAAAATACCGTCCCTCTGAGCAGAACAACACTTTGTAATATGGATCATACAGCCTTTAGCTGTTTGGTGGTGGAGAGCCTTTTGAAATATCTGGATTCTTACACTGCCAGGAAGGCAAATCTTTCAAACCCATTATTCTTCTCTTGCTCTGTGAGCTAAGGCTTCGAGTTTTCACTAGCTGATGTGCAGGTGGATTGCACTGTCAATTATGTGCTTTCACCTTGTACTTTTCAAACTGATAGGTTTCTGTAGCCATAGTTTGTGCAGTTGCTAGGATTAGATGAGCCATTATGTTTTACATTTTGAAACGTCTTCTTTTCAGTTCTAGCACTCGTGTTATATTTTATGATGCCTATTGTGAATGTAAGTGAAGTACTTGGACCCTTGTGCCTTATGTTACTCATGGGAACTGTCCACTGTCAAATTGTGTCTACTCAGATAACAAGGCCATCAGGAAACAATGGAAATCGGAGAAGAAGGTAAGATGAGAAATGACCGTTGTAGTTGTGTATTTTCTAGGAGAGGCATTGTACACACTTAGAAAGTCTTCGATGAAAATATAACAGATCTTCCTGTTTTGCATGTCTTTAAAAATTTTTTTTTTTTTTTGGCTCTCACTTTTCCTGATGATAGGAAACTTAGTCATGATTTTTTAATCCCAGGTGGGATTTTGTCATTCAGTACAGTTGTTTAAAAGGAAAAATCTGATACTATATTATACCTTATTAAAATTTACCTTAAATCGTGATGCTGAAAGCACATTCTTCAAAATACAGTCTCAATCAAAATTTGGTGAAAATTCACTGTATAATAAGGATGTTAGTACATTAGTTTAGTGCTATTAAAATTCTTACCTTTTTTTCAATGGTACATAATAAAAATGGATTTCTAAGCATTCTGAGCTTTTAATAGAGATGAATTTGACTTTTCTACACATTGAAGTCACTTCCTGTTTTTATTGGTTATGTGCTATGCGTGGTTTTGGAACTGTTAAATGTGGTTGTTTTTTATTTTGTTTTTTTGTTTTGGTAAACATAGGCATATTACCTTCCAAAAATTATGTTCTCATTCCTCAGAATATATGTAGATTTTTGTTCCCCTAAACAGTTACTAAAGATTTTTTTTTTATTTGGTGTGATGAATTTCAACATATTTATTCTTTTTTTTTTTTCAACATATTTATTCTTATTTTTGAATGTTATTTTCAAAACTTTTTTTTTTCCAAAAAAAAAGGATTCCTTGACAATTCTATTAATTGAATGATTTCTAAGGAAATCACATGCGATGTATCCCATTGGTGATTTATAGGATATATCCTTTAACTGCTTCAGTTATCAATACAAAGTGATCAGTTGCTATTAGTTTGTGTTCTCTGATGAAGTGTGTCCAATGCATAGATTTCTGACATCCTTATTTAAAGGAATTGTTCCTTCTGCTAGTGGTGTTAAGTGATCCTGAAAAGACTCTTGGTCATACATGTGAAAATTTTCTTGTAATATTTTGGAGTGTCAGTTCCATTTCTTTAAATATTGAACAAAATGATCACATAGGACTTTGGAATCCAGTTTTGCCCTTTAGTCAGAAACATTCTTGCATGATTTATCCTCATTATATGAAGTTCACTGTAACTCATATCATGTTGTATCCCATTGGTATAATTTTCTGTATGGATGATAATACATATCATCCATGTATTATTACGGATGTTTAGGGATGTTTAAGGCAGAAATATAAAAGTTCTTGAATAATCTGAAGTTGTTTTTTGTTTTTTTTGTGTGTGTGTGTGTATGTAGAAAATTACGGAAAACTGTTAATGGCGATGGGAGCCGAGAAAATGGAAATAACTCCTCTGATAAAGTCAGAGGAGTAGAAACTTTGGAGTCTATTCCCTTTATTGGCGGTTTTTGGGAGACTCTCTTTGGCAACAGGTGGGAAAGTCTCACACTGGAATGTTTACTTGATTTTCTGTTCACATCAGCGTTAGCCTAGCATGTAATCTAAGTAGGAGAACACAGTGTAAGCATATTATAATTGTGGTGTGAGCATTAATGGTTCTAGAAGGATTTGCTTCCTCCAGATGTCTCCACTGTCTATCAGATTACCCACAAGCCCAGGAGTCTACCATAAAAATTTCATTCTGTTTAATGTTTAATGACATTTTAGATCACAAGGGTACAGAAATATAAATACCTGGAAAGGGTAAATATTTTAAGCCACACTGGCTGACATCTTGAGGGGGAAAAAGATTTTAAAAAGATCATGTATTTTTCAGTGTGAAAGCTGACACCTTTTTAGAAATGGGATGCAGGAAGCCGTGTTGATGGGCTGTAGGTCAGAAAGCGAAATGGATCCAAGACAAATTCCATCTCCACGATTTTGCAGTGTCATGACAACACTAGTAGGGCTCAAAGAGATACTTATTTGGTCATCTGTTAATGATTATCACTCAAAAAGAAAGTGCTCTTGCCACTTCCTTTTTGAAGATGAGGCCCACGTTTCCCCCTCCTTTCCAAAAGTAGAGTGTTCCTGTGGAGCCTTTCATAGGCCGAAATGGAATAAATTGAAGAAGCAATTACCATGAATTTATATGGAAGAGTTTTTGAGCCTTCTCAGACCCAAACAATAGCCTCTCTCAGCCTTTTCCGATACCTTAGGATGCATCTTGCTAAGGGACGCATGAAAGAAATGGAGACAAAGCACCGATGCTCCTAGATGTAGTTCAAAGCCAAGGTGGCTGGATGCTGGGATGCTGAGTGTAGCTCCCGGGGAAGGAGCTCCGAGGGGCCACCTTTGCTGCTGGTGGGCACGCTGCTTCTGTCACGGCTTGCTACAAAACAAGTGCTGATTGCTGGTTGCACCTTCCACCTTCTCTTGTGAAAGCAAAAATCCTCTCCAGAGTTCTTCCGGTTAGCCAACACCGGTCCTCATGTAGGTCTCTCAGAAAAGCAAATTTTTGATTTGCTTTTGTGAACTTTTGAAAAGTGGGGGATGCTTGCATATTCACATACTTTTCTCAAGATAGGTTACACTCTTTTGTTTGGGTTCTTTGTGCTGAACGTTGTGCGCCTACCGGGCATCCCTGCTCTCAGTGATTTATTTTACTGTCTGATCAGGAAGGTAAGAGGATGATGCAATCTCAGCGCTATAAAAATATCCTAAGTGGTTACCTGCTGACTCAAGGCCATGCCGTTCAGCAGACGGAGTGATTTTTCAGGGAGGAAGTAGTCAGCAGGAGTCATGGAGTGAAGACTTGCTGGGCTTTGAAGGACAGGAGAGGGAAGACGTTTCTTTGAGTGGCATAAACAGGTGATGTGAGGTAGGCATTGCCACCGTGTTTGAGAAGGTGAAGTGAAGACTGAACTCACTTCCTTCCAAAACAGAAAAGAGGAGGCTTACTCTTAAAATTAACTGTGGTGTGTCTCTGGCTTCCTACACCCTTGGGCAAGCCAGAAGCCTGAAAAATGTGGTTTCTGAATTTTCTTGATTTCCAGAATAATATGCAGTTGACTCTTGAGTGCAGGGGCTAGAGGTGCCTGTTGACTGGAAGCCTTACTAATAGTATGGGAATAGTTGATAAACACATATTTTTGTATGTTATATGTATTATATACTGTATTCTTACAATAAAGTGAGCTAGAGGAAAAGGAATGTGATTGAAAAAATCATCAGGAAGAGGAAATACATCTATAATGCTATACTGTATTTTTTGAAAAGATCCACGAATAAGTGGAACCTGCAGTTCAAACCCACGTTGTTCAAGGATCAACTTGAATTCTTCAAAAGCAAATGATTTCATGAAAGATAGTACTTTTGGGGCGCCTGGGTGGCTCAGTGGGTTAATAAGCCTCTGCCTTCGGTTCAGGTCATGATCTCAGGGTCCTGGGATCGAGCCCCACGTCGGGCTCTCTGCTCAGAGGGGAGCCTGCTTCCTCCTCTCTCTCTGCCTGCCTCTCTGCCTATTTGTGATCTCTTTCAAATAAATAAATAAAATCTTAAAAAAAAAAAAATAGTACTTTCAGAAAACAAGCTAGTAATCTTTTTTTTCTTTTTTAAAATTAGGATTAAAAGAGTAAGACTAATAAGTAACAAAGGGACTGAAACAGACAATGATGCAAGTTGTTTGCATCCTATCATTAAGAAGAAACAGTGTCGACCAGAGATTAAAATGTGGCAAACGAGAGAGAAAGCAAAATTTTCAGATGGAGAAAAGTGCCACAGGGTAAGATTTAGATGATTATGTATATACATATATTTATATATAACAAAATGTTTCCTTTGTAAAACTTTGCTATTCTTAAACTCTGCTAGAGATATCAAGTTGATACTAATAGGTTTGTGTAATTTATCTTAACAATTAAGTGAAATGTAAAACCACAGGACACGAAAAGGAGAATAACACGCGAGGACTGTAGTTTATTCTTTTAATTTCTAGGACGAGAGCGTGTTATTTCATCGGCTACTGATCCAGCCTCAGCAGTGGCCTGGGAGGTTTCATCAGCAGATCAGTGTAGAGGCCGCTGGGGCGTATTCCGGAGATGCAGTGAGAATATGAGAGGGGTTTGGGAAACTATTTTCTAGGTGTGGCAGTGATGGTCTAGCTCTGAAACTACCCTTCTGTTGTATAGTCTTGAGATATTTTCTCATTCAGTAGACTGTGGCATGTAGTGATTACAAAAATAGCTAGTATTCTTGAGGCATTACTGCACCGAGGCACTATCCTGAGTGCTTCATGCGTAGTACGTCGTCTCATTGTTTCCATAGCTCTGTGAGACAGGTGCTTTTATTACCGTCACTGTTGAGATGAGGAAATGGAGCCTCAGGTAGCGACTTGTCTCTGGTTACATGCCAGTAAGGGGAAGGGCTGTGCCCCACACGCGAACCTGTGCTCACCTCTACGTAATATGTCAGCGAGCCCGTTTGGTTCCAAGAGAGTTCACCGCTTTTCTGTACTGAGACCGGAGTCGTATATAGGCTTGCTCAGTTTGGGTTTACTTTCCTCATTTCTTAGGTTTTACGTGCTTTCTTTTTGTTTTCGCATGTGCGGCTTGCTAGAGTATTTGGGGCTGTCCCCTGGGAAGAAATTGCTGTTCTCTCTGCAGGAGGCTTTCAGGCATCTGGGGAATGGGATTTCGGATGATCTGTCCAGTGAGGAGGACGGTGAAGCCCGGACACAGATGATGCTGCTGCGTAGGAGTGTGGAAGGGGCCTCCAGTGACAACGGCTGTGAAGTGAAGAACAGAAAATCTATACTTAGCAGGCACCTAAACACTCAGGTAATTTTTAGCTTGTAAAAGCATCAGCATCGACTCCCAGATCACTGAATAGTCACAAGATGTTGGACACGTTTTCCTTTTGTTGGTTGGCTTCATGTTTGGCAGGTAAAGAAAAGCACTTCCAAGTGGTGTCACACAGCTCGGGATTCGGATAGTCTGGCGGAATCAGAATTTGAATCGGCAGCCTTCAGTCAGGTAAGGTGGCCTTCTGACAGGTCACTGTTCCCAGCCTGGTCCCCAGCGTCATCACTTTATCCACTGCTTTTTTTATTGGTTGTCCTGAAGTGCTTCTGTCTGCTGAGCCTCCCCGCCACCACCTGTCTGTCTGTCTGTCTGTCTGGCAGCTTTCATGAGGCCGGTCTCCCCCAGAAAGTGAAGGAGCTCTGTTTCATTTTGACTCTAATCTCAAAAGCATCCTAGATGAGGTGATGCTCAGCAAGGGCTTGCTTGGTCCCCAGAGGATGAGAAGGCTCCCTTATATTGACTTGGAACGTGGAGCTTATTCTCAAGCCTCATTCCTTTGTAAGTGGCCCTGATGCTGACAAAGACACATTTTTGAGAAAGGACCCCTGAGAGGTGGGAGCAGCAAATCTCACAGTGCAGCTCATGGGCATATTGTCCATCTGGAAGGTTACCACTCAGAGGTGAGCGGGGTAGATGGTGGGAGTGGGAGTTTGGCTTGAATTGGCAAGGCCATCGAGGTTATGGAAAAACTTGCATATTTATGTTTGTCCTGCAGGAGAGCTGCACTGTGCACCCTTTTCTCAGTCAGACTATCCTTTCCATGTTTGGCTGGGTCCCCGGGATGTGACTACTTCTGCAGTCACGCTCCCGGTATTTAGAGTAGGGGACACTTGGGTATGTCAGAAGGCTCAGCCTCACCTATACCCAGGGTAGATCCTCAGGATGTGCTTGTTCCCTGTCATCCAAGGGAACGTGAGTGGAACCATCTCATGATTGGGCCAAGACTTCTCAAAGGGAGTCCTTTTAAAGTCTTGCTTGTTAGAGAGTCATTGGTTTGACGTTGAGATATTAAAATGTATTATTGTTACCTGAAGCCTTGTGGGGGGGTCAACATGAGAAAGCTTGCCAGCCATCACCACAGATAACTTGTTTGACTTTTATTTCAGATATATCATTGCTTTTAAAAATGAATGAAAAAAAAATGAATGAAAAAAATATATAGTTTTGGTTTTTTGTTTTCCTTGAAAGGGCTCTAGGTCAGGAATGAGTGGTGGCTCCCGAAGCCTCAACATGTCGAGAAGAGACTCCGAAAGCACCCGCCATGACTCGGAGACTGAGGATATGCTATGGGACGACCTGCTGCATGGCCCAGAGTGCCGGTCATCTGTCACCAGTGACAGTGAGGGGGCCCATGTGAATACCCTTCACTCAGGGACCAAACGTGACCCCAAAGAAGATGTTTTTCAGCAGGTCTGTAAAGGTGATGGTAATAATAGCCAATACTCACTGTACTTACAGGCCAGGTACCATAATAGCCCATTGACTTTACCATAGTCATATATGGTAGATACTATTATTAGCTCTAATTTAGAGATGAGAAAATTGAGCGTAGTCTGTAAGTGAAAATGTTGGGGTTAGAACTTGGGGGAGTACTCTGGAGTTGCCCTAACCTAAATTTTTCTTCATAATACTTTTTCTCATTATTTTCCTTAGAATGATCCTTAATGTTCATTTTATGTGAGCAGGGTTGTTTGGTCCATCAACCTCATATTTTCATGGACATCACAGTGTTATATATGAATTGCTAAGAAATAGCATTGCTTGCTTCTGTAATAATGTATAAACCAAGTGATGCTTTTAAGTTTTATATTAATATAAAATCAGATAGCCTGGAATTAGAGTTCCTTAGAAGGTATTTGAACCTTCCAACCAATGAAGGAATTCTCAAGTGGTAATAATAGTTACTACTTATTGGGACTATCATGATAGATCTCATGAAGTAATATAAAGTGCTTAGCACAATTTCTGGCAAAGAGTGAGCACCCAATAAATGTTAGCATTGTTATTAGTATCCCCATCAGATGATCAGTGTCCTCTGCTTAAGTACTTTTAGAGCTGGAGTGATTGTTACTTTATGAGAGAGCTTTTTCCACTTCTGGATAGATTGAATGGTTAGAAGTGGTTCTCAAATCAGCAATCCAGATGTTTGGTGGCAATGTCATGATTTCTTCTATTTAGTTGTTCTTTAGGCTATATATTTCCACAGTGACTTATAAATACTGGGTGGTGGCTATTCATTTCTTGAATTAGTGAATTTTCTTGATCCTAGGATACCATTGACTTAGGTTACATATTTTCATGAAAAAAGTCTTGTTTCATTAGATGTATACAATTCTGAAAGACTAACCAGAAACAACATACACTTTTTCATTAAAGCTTTGAGCCTTCTTTCTTTCAATTTTGCCTTCAAAGCTTGAATCTAAATATTCTTTACATTCAGTCTGATGATTCATCTAAATTACAGTAGCCCTCAGGAGTGATGTATAGCATCCTGATGATCTTGACATCCTTTGCACTTTTGGGATTTTCAGTATAATTTTAAGGCATATGTAAGGTAATACGAGACTCACCATATCAAAAGGAATTCATCATTTCACAGTTCCCCTACCTACCCTGTTCTTCTTTTATTCCCCATATTTTTGAGTGCCACCACTAACCACCAAAGGCAGAAACTTTGGCGACTCCATCTTCCCCAGCATGTTTCTGAAGAGTCCTCACATCCCCTTGACTCCACTGTGTAATATCTGTCTGTTTACTTGGGTCTCCTGCTTTGGGCCATCTGGATCGTTAGCAGCTTCTAAGGGCTCGCTCTCTTCGTCTGCTCTTCCATACTGCAGCCACGATGATGTGATTCCCCTTAAAATCCTTTAATTGCGATTTTCCCCCATTGGGATTATTTGCTTCTCTTTCTTTATTTGCTCCGATACAGTCTCATCTCTGATCATTCCTCCCCCTGCTCTCACATGCTCTACTTTACCGCAGTTGAACTTCTTTCAGAGCTGTACCGTTTCCCCATGTGCCTCTGGCTTATTTCCCTGGGACACACTTTTCTCTGTTACTCGTTGCTTTGGCTCACTCCTTTTACTTTTTCAGGTCTTGGTTTGAATGATACTTCCTTAGGAAGCCTTTCTCATTTGCTCCTTACTAAAGCCCTCTTTCCCTTATCATGCCATTAAATTCATTTAATCATGTCTCTATCAGTCTGTAAGCTCCTTGATGTCTGTCTTGTTCTCCATTGTATCTGGGGCGCATGTTACATAGTCGCCGCTTCATACATTTTTTTTTTTGGCATCATCAATGAATAAATCAATACATGCTCATCAGCATTGTGCTGAGCATTGTAGTAGAAAGAGAAGAAATACACCATGTGATTTTTTTTTTTTAGAAATTTATATTTTCGTTTGAGGACAAGATGATTATAGGGGAAGTAAGTAGAGGACATTAGAAAGTAGCATATAATTATATGCTAATTTGTCTGATATAGACTCTAAGGGTCTTTAATTTCAGGGAAGGGTAGAACAGTGAGGCTTGTGGCAATTAGCTGACTGTGTTAGTGAAATGAGACTTGAGTTGGTACTTGAAGAATAAGAACTTACATGGCAGAAGGAAATGGCGCTTTTTTTTTTTTTTAAATCTTGAGCTTTCTCCTCTTGAGTTTTCTATGGTTCTCTGTGTCCTGATTAAGGCCAGAGAAAGGCTTAACTCCTCAGTCATTCATGTAACATGTAAGGCCTATTAGCAGCTCTTCCACCTAGCTTCCTGCTATCTCCAGTATGGTCCCATTGCTCTAGAAACACTTTTCTCAACATGCCATGAATACACCAAGCTTAGCCTCACTTCCAGACCTTTAGATGGAGAAGCCACCTTGAAGACCATGAATCCTATTTCCTGTCTTCACAGAAGACATTTAGCCTCTCTCCAGGTCAGAAATTGGCTTACTGAAGAGAAAGGGACTAGAGATAAGCATCGTGGAGGCAACTGTGGGCATGATGAGGTCCGACACTGGTGAATGTGGCCCTGAGAACTGAACAATGAGAAAAATCTCAACATAGGAAAGAAGAGTGGATGGAAAGAGTTTTCTGTTTTTCTTTTTAGAACCACTTATTCTGGCTTCAGAACTCAAGTCCTGCCTCTGATCGAGTTAGTGCGATAATCTGGGAAGGGAATGAGTGCAAAAAGATGGATATGTCTGTGTTGGAAATAAGCGGCATCATCATGAGCAGGGTAAGACTTTGTGAGTTTTTCAAACTTTTCAGAAAACTTTCAGTGATCAGCTATTTCATAGGCTCTATTCAGTGATCAAAATACTGACTCTGTTTTTGAAACCCAAATATATATTTTTAATTTTGTAGTTAGAATCTTTACTTGGTAGTATATTTTTGGATCTGTTACAAAGTTCTCTGTGAACATAATTATTCAGGTATTCAAGTATTCCTTATCTCATTTAAGCATGATTTTTAATGAAATTGAAGAATGATAAATTTGTACATCATTTTTATTTGTACTTCGTTTAGCTTTAAAACAGTTTTTAATAATCTAAGTAATACTTGGTAAATACTGCTTTGTAACTCCATTTAATTGTGTAATAATGTTGGACATTTTAAATTAATTCCCAGGTGAATGCATATGAGCAAGGAGTAGGTTATCAGATGCTGGGAAATGTCGTCACCATTGGATTAGCATTTTTTCCTTTTTTACATCGACTTTTCCGTGACAAGAGCCTTGACCAGCTAAAGTCCATTTCAGCTGAGGAGATCATGACTCTCTTTTGTGGGGCACCACCTGTTACACCTATTATTATTTTGTCTATGATTAATTTTTTTGAACGATTGTGTCTTACTTGGATTTTTTTTTTCATGATGTGTGTGGCAGAGAGAACATATAAACAGGTCAGTAGAGAATTAAGTAAAATTTCTTGCCTCTGCTTTTGCGTATAATGTTCCATTGAGTTGATTTTGTTCTCTCGACTTGTTCTCCCTCCAAAAGTGAATGTGGGCAATGAAGGAATGATGGATGGGCTTTTGGTATTTGTGGGTTTAACACTCATGATATTGATTATTCACAAATGACATGTTGTAATCTGGCATTTCGCTGAGCTCATGTGTAGGAGCAAGTGGCTTAGGCAGGGACTGAGCCTAGCTGACTACATAGCATCTACCTTAGTGTGCCTTTGTGCTTGTTTACCCGTAACACATGTAGTTATCCTCAAAGTCAAAATGTTTCTGTGAAAAATGATCAAGCGAGAAACAGATTCGTTGAATTTCGATAAGAATTTGAAGTGAGGACTTGATATATTGGCGTTATGTGCAAAAAAACATGATTGGAATTAAATTTCCATTCATGGAAATGAAAATTTCCATGGACTAAACCAGAATTCTATAAACATTTGTGTTTATGAAGCTGGAGATTTACAAAGGTCTCCCAAGAATATTCCTTGAAAATGTCGAGAGTGTACCATGTTATGAAGACATAGATTATGATAGAATGTGCTTTGGAAGCAACAGGGTCATGAGCTATTGACTCGATCTAAGTGATCAACTCCATCCTTTATTATTTTTTGTATACTGGGAATATTGCTTACAATTATATAAATATATACACAGAGACACATATGTACCTTTTACTTTATGGTTTTTTTTTTTAAACCTCTAGAGATTTTTATTTGCAAAACTCTTCAGCCATATTACCTCTGCCAGGAAAGCTAGGAAATACGAAATACCTCATTTCAGACTTAAAAAAGTGGAGAACATTAAAATATGGTTATCACTGCGTTCCTTTCTAAAGGTGAGTTTCATCTGACTAACCGTAGAGTGTATGCAAGAATATGCAGGAACCCGCTCACTGAAATTGTGGGCAGCAGACACTCAGTGGGCAGTGTAGTTAGTTGTGTGTACTGGGCAGATTGTATCAGTGGCCGACAGACATGCCGGGTGATCTGTCTACTGTGCTGGTAGAGGTAAGTAAATAGGAGCTTAGAAAGGGAAAAGGCAATTTAAATTCCTAAGGCAGAATCATCAATTGAAAGCTGCATCTTTTTCTGACTTTTTGGAAAATATTCCAGCTGAAAATACATCAGTGAATCACTCACACCCTTAATTTGGAACAGCATGAATTTCAGTGCTTCAAGTGAAACATGTCCAAAATGTGTTAAAATCCTATGCCAGAAACTTCTTATAAACATTTATTTGCACATTAATGTAGTAAAATTCAGAATGTGAATGGTTTGAGGGCCATTGCTGTCTCTAACTGTAATCCTAAATGTTAATTTATGTATCTCACTCCACAGAGACGGGGTCCACAGCGTTCAGTTGATGTGGTTGTATCTTCAGTCTTCTTGCTGACACTTTCAATTGCTTTCATTTGCTGTGCCCAGGTAAGAGTTTTATATTTGTTTTCATGAAGAATGGAAATTCTTTTTATTTTTTATTTTTTTTCCCCAAATATGTTTGTTTTATTTTTTCAGTGTTACAAGATTTATTGTTCATGCACCACATCCAGTGCTCCATGCAATACGTGCCCTCCTCAATTCTAATATGGTTCACTATCTATTTTAGACGTGTGTGTGACAAAAATTTGTTTCTCAAGAGCAAGGCACCAGCATGGTTGTGTTGAAATATCTATTTTTTTTAATGTATCAAAATTTCTTTTGCTATTTTGAATACTTGTTAATTTTCCTTACTTTTGAAATGAGAATAAAGTAATTCTGAGTGCTTTAAGACTCTTAAGATCACTCTAATTTTAGTTGGCAATTTTTGATTGATGATAAAGCTGTCATGCCATGAGGGTTACAAAATAGTGATTTTTCTAACTCCATCTTTCCTTCCACACATTTGTTACTTATCACTCTATGGTTGACCTTTCCTTTGTTTCTTCTTTCCTCCCTCATTCCCTCCCTACCTCATTTCCTTCCTTCTTTCCTCCCTTCCTTCCATATGGACTCATATTCTGATTTTTATCCAGTAGATTGTAATCCATTACTGTATTTCTTTTGATGCCTAAATTCCCCAGATTTGGCCAGTGGGAGACCCTTGAAGCTCCCTCCTGTATCCTTTCAATAGGGCCCTGTCTCTTTTTTTGGGATGTGGGGGTGGACCTCTGTGCTTTCTTTATTACAAGAAGTTACAGACTTACCTTGTATTGTTCCATTTATTGAGTTTTAACTCAATTGTACTGTGGTCAGAGAACATGTTCTAAATGTTTTCACTCCTTTGAAATTTGCAGAGGCTTGCTTTATTGTCTGGCATATGGTCTGTTTCATTAAATCCCCATTAGCACTTTGAAAGAACTTGTAGTCTGTTGTTTGGGTGAGCAACATTCTCTCTATGTAAATTAGTCCAAGTTTATTGCGTTACCTGCATCTCCTACATTCTTACTCATGTTTTTGGTCGTCTTATTCTGTCAGCCATTGGCAGAGGTGTGGTCAAGTCCACTGTGTTGGTGAATTTCTCTTTTTTTCCTTTTATCTCTGTCAATTTTCACTTTGTATATCTTGAAGCTGGCTTTTAGGACCTTTATAATTATTCTTTTTCTCAACCCAAGACCACATGGTGCATTTAGTTATCCTGTCTCTTTAGTCTTCTTTAGCCTGGAAAAGTGTTGGGCTGTTCTTTTGTTTCATAATCTTATGAAATGTCTCTGAATCTAATGTTTCTTAACTTAAAGTCTACTCTGTTTGATGTTAACTACACCAGCTGTCTTTTGGTTAGTTTTTTGCATGTTATCTTTGTCCACCCTTTTGTTTATTTTGTCTCCATATTTGAGTCATGTTTCCTGTAATGAACATATTCTTTTTCTTTTTTCTTTCTTTTTCTTTTTTTTTTGTTTGCTTATGCCTTAATGCAGCTTCACAGTCTCAGTTTTGGGTTGTCTAGCTCATTTATATTTAATGTAATCACCATAAATACAAATACTATTTAGTTCTTATTTAGTCTACCTCTTTCTTTTTCTTTCCTTTCTTGCCATCTTTTATTAATCTGTATTTTATACTATTCCATTTAATCCTCTGTTAACTTGTTCTATATTCTTTTACTATTACTGACCTCAGAGATTACAGCATACATCCTTGCTTCTTATAGTCTAATAATTTATTAATTTCTGCTCCCTTGATGATGCTAGGACCTTAGAACACTTTTCTCTCATTTACCCATTCACCCATTAGTAGTGTCCTTTATTTAAATTTTACATATATTTGAAACCCACAAGATTATTATTTTTTGTAGTCTATTATTCATTTATATTTACCTACATATTTACCCTTTTCATTAGTTCTTGCATTTCTGTTTTTTCTGGGATAACTTTCCTCCTGTTTGAATAATCTGCTTGGTGGTGAATTCTGGTTTTGTTTGTTTGAAGATGTCTTTTATCACTTTCATGTTTAAAGGATGTTTTTGCTGAGAATACATTTCTAGGTTGCCAGTTGCTTTCAGTACCTTTAAGATTCTGTTCTCTTCAGATTTCCATGTTTTATCTTGAGAAGTCAACTGTTAGTCTTATGGATGCTCTTTTAAAAGTAATGACCTTTTGGCTGGTTTTAAGAGTTTTTCTTTGTGTTTGGTTTCTAGCCATTTGGCTATGGTTTGTGTGTTACATATTGCTATACAGCAAACCACTCTGCTGAAGAGGTGGGCCTAGGTTACTACTAGTTGTTACTTTCATTCCCTGGTTATAGCGGATTGGCAGGGGTGACCCAGGCTAAACTAAATGTATCCCTTTTTAGAAAACTAGAATTGAAAAGCTGAGATATCAGTGGTGGACTTTGGAGGAGGAAGGTCTGTAGGGGTGGCATCAGTGGAGCCAGTAGGGTGCTATGGTAAACTAAAGCTGGAGCAAGTCAAAGTTGGCGGGGGAGCAGTAAACAGGGGTCTTGCGAGGCAACAGAATTAGCTAAGAGGAGTGGTGATGGGAGCCCAAATGGCCCTTGAGGAAGAGAGGTGCAGAAGGCAGCGGCCTTGTGACTTCCTGGTTTTCCAAAGGCCAGCATTTGGTTTTAGTGAGGCTTGTATATTTTTCAGTCAATCCCATTTTACCTTTGGCTTACTTGAGTAAATTTTGAAAAAACCAAAGACTTGTACCAGAAAACTTGACACATAATAGGCATTTGATAACTGGTAGCTTCTGCTGCTGTTGTTATTTGGATCCTCAAATGCAGTAAAGAACTGATCCTCAGGATTTTCTAGTCATACCAGTAGGATGGGCCACACGTTTTAGGAAGCCCTACTAGTCATATAAATGCAAATTTAATACTTTGAAAAATTGTCACCATATAATCATGAGTGGGCACACTAGTGGTTAAAAGACTGGAAATATGTTTGTCTTACTTGTTGTATGTTTTCCTCCTTTGTTACTTCCAGACTTTTGCTGTCTTTCATGCCAAGGAAAAAATCAGGGAACTTAAAGAAATAGACGGCGATTAGTTAAAAAGATAATGTTTTATATGAGTATCAAAGCTTTTCTGCTTTGAGTATAAAATATTGGTAACTTATAAATAGTCTTAAGTTGCTAGAGTAAAGGAGGATAACTATAGATTTTGAGACAAATGAAAAACTTAACTTTCTTTGGTCCTTTGTATAGGTTCTCCAGGGGCATAAAACTTTCCTGAATGATGCTTATAATTGGGAATTTTTGATCTGGGAAACAGCTTTACTACTTTTCTTACTGCGTCTGGCTTCACTGGGATCTGAAACCAATAAGAAGTACAGCAATGTTTCAATATTACTTACTGAGCAGGTATTGATTGGCCCTTGTGAATTTGATGCAGTGGTTAGAGATGCCATGATAAGATCTGTACAGAAGATTCAGGGTTGAGTTTAGATTTAGCACTTTCTAGCTACATGAACCTACAAGCCACTCTGCTACTATAAAAGTGTTTCCTCCTTATGAAGGAGGGTAATAATCTTCTCCACCTGTTCCCAGAATTTGTAAGAATTAAGATCTTATGGATTGAGAGTATTTTGTATATTATAAAGGTATCTTTACTGGTGGTAATGGAGCATGTTTTCATGTCATATTCCACATCATATATTAGATCTTTATAGTACTTGTCATTTAAGTATGTTTAATAAGCTTCTTGAATTTCTTCTGTATCAGCTGTAGAATACATTCAGTGTTTGGAAAATGCTTGCTCCTTAGTATGTGACTGGATTTTAAGATTGGGAAATGTTTCTTATAAATACAAAATAGTTTTAAAGGGGTTTTGTTTGTTTAATTTTGATTTTGTGTTTATCCATAAGTCATAAATAAAAACATTTGGTACCATTAGATTTTCTTTTTTTGCCTTAGAATTATAGTGGAGAGTATTTCGTAGCAGAGAAAAAATAAGGAAATAGAGCAAGTGAAAAGCAGCAGCTGTCTTCTTACATCCCATTAGTGTTTCTGAGGATGTTATGTTACACTTTTTGTTGTTTGGTATACACACACACACACACATTTTTTTTTTTAAATATGTAAAATATATTTATATATTTTTTAATGCACTAAATGGCTTTTCTTTGCCAGATGTGACTGACTGGGCTGGGGCGTAGCACATGTGACATATGTATTCTGTAGAAATGACTGCAGGAATTTCAAAATGTACTTTATTTGAAAATATTACTCTCGAATCTGCCAGACTTAATGCAGTATGTATCTATCTTTTTCTGTGACATTTGCCTTAATCTCTCCTTTTTCCCTTAGATTAATTTATATCTTAAGATGGAGAAAAAGCCGAATAAGAAAGAACAGCTTACTCTAGTAAATAATGTATTAAAGCTGTCCACCAAGTTATTAAAAGTAAGTAATACCCCATGATACACTTTTACTAGCTCTTAAATCAATGCTTTACTTACCGTAGGAGACCCTAGTAACAGGTAGATGCCGGGCTGTGTACATGCAAAATACCAACTTGATAGTTGGTGGTTAATGACTGTATAGAAAAAATTTCTCATCTTATTACCCGGGTTCAGGTGATTGCTGACATCTGTCACATTTTTCAAATTAACATTTCTTAAAAATCACGAATGACATAATGTGCACACCCACCTCTAAACACTTAGCTAGTGGAAAAATAGATGAGAGTCCATTACAGGTTTTTTGCATGCAGCTATTGAACACGAAGGATGACTGCCTGATGCAGTCATCCCTGCCCAAGACCTAAAACACAGCCCGGAAATCACTGGCGGCCACCGAGAGGCCATGGATCTCATTTCCATTCTTTCATGTTCTTGTAGGAGTTGGACACACCATTTAGACTCTATGGACTGACAATGAATCCCTTAATCTACAATATTACACGAGTCGTTATCCTTTCTGCTGTCTCAGGTGTTATAAGTGATCTTCTAGGATTTAATATAAGAGTAAGTGGGACCAGTACTCTGTAGCATCTGCTTAGTCTTAAGAATTACCGATGTAATAATCCTTGCTTTTCACCCTGTGTGTGTGTGTGTGTGTGTGTGTGAGAGAGAGAGAGAGAGACAGAGAGAGACAGAGAGATTGGGAGACTGGAATAAGAACTCTTGAGGTAAAATAGACATTTTGATGGTGGTGCACAGGCTTCTTAGCTTAGGTTTTCTCATTTGATGCAAGTATAATAGACTGTGCTCTTGAATAGAACACGAAGTCAAGTTTGAATCTTGTGTCAATCTAACAGCATGGGCTGGGGAATGGCTGTCCTCTCATCTAGGGGCATACACAGAGACAGAATGAATGAAAACCCAAGACCCACGAACTGCAGTGTGTCATTTTTGACCCTGGGAATTGCTCATGTTTCTCTAGAATGTTCTGTGGTTGCTATTGTTCTTCTTATGTAAAGGGTTCTCGGTTCATAGTCATGTAAGTGGACCTGTAAGCCCCAACTGCTGGTCTTCAAACTAACCGATTTTGGTGATTTTCTTTTCTTAGCTGTGGAAAATTAAGTCATAAGCTGAGCCATGTGCCTGGACTCTCCCCTTGCTGGCATCAATACTGGCCCATTAAGGAAGGAGAGGACTTGCAGAAACCATGAGACACCTACCTGCTTGTCACACACACAGAGGGCCCTCAGCTCTGCCTAATCTTACGAATGGTGTTTTCAAGGAACAGATCCTTTTCCAGCGGGGCGTGCATGCCAGAAATTGTATTTTCATGGTTTTCAAACAATATGAATAGTCAGATCGTGCGTTATGGTAAGAAGGACAACTTTCTAAGTTGAAATTGATTTTGGGCATTTCAGTGCTGTGACACATTTACTGCAAGTAGTCTTTTGGGTTACTATGGTGGATGCCTGACGCATGCAGAAAATATCCTCTCTTGGAAATGGCAAATTCAGTACTTTTCTATTGAGTCTGTACAATTGGAGATTTCTTTTCTCTAGCAAAGAGCTATCAAATTTAAACTATTTTAGGTTGAACCCAAATAAAAGAATTTTCTTGGAGAATTTCAGTTTCTAGGCTTTTTTTGTTGCAGAAAAAAAAATAATCCTTTAACCTGTGAGTTTCTGTTAACTGTGGAGAAAATTTTAATTCATTTACAGTTTTGAAGTTAATCCCAATAACTGCATAGTTGTTGGGGAAAGAGACATGCATGTAATGTGCCATGTAATTCAGCAGGAGAGGTGTAAGTGTGTGTGTGCTCATTCATGTCCACCATACAACATGGTTTCCACGTAAATTCTCTGAGCTGTTGCCTATCACAGTGCCAAGTAAAGCATGGATAGTTTGCCTGTTGTACAACTCAAGATACCCAACCCTCAGTTCCATTTCAGGTCCTTGGTGTCTGTACTCAGCCGAGTTATGCCTTTAATGATTCGGAGTCTCTCATCAGCATTCCCTGTTACACACACATGCATATACATATGTTAGTGAAAACTCTTGTAGCCTACATACAATTCTTGCTCTTTAAGCTCTCTGCTTCGAAGAATCTCTTGAAGCAAATTGAAAGTCTGAACATTTTAATGATAAGATTTTATGAATTTGTATTTTATCTTATTTTATTGAAATAGAATGAACCTATAGTGTTATATTATTTTTAGGCGAACAGTATAATGTTTCAACAATTCTATACTCTAGTCAGTGCTCATCACGTGATAAGCGTACTTTTATTCCCCTTCATTTTGTGAATTTTTAGAAGGAAATAATTTAGAAACTTAGGTATTACATGTAAAGTAAGAATCAATGTGTCAATTATATGTATTCTAATGTGTAGGAAGATTTTTGAAGTTTAAGGATGAATTTCTCAAGAGTCCAGGGATTGAGGTCAGACCTATCTGGGTTCATGTCCTTGGCTCTGCAACTTACTTGCTTCATAATCTAAGGCAAATTACTTAACCTCTGTGCATCTCAATTTCTTTATCTATTAAATGGAAATAACTACTATGTAATAGAGTTTTTAAGGTTCAATGAAATTATCATGGAAGGTACTTAACATATAGCATGTAGCACTTTGTAAATCCATGACAAACATTTGTTGTTACTATTTAAGAGCTTTAGAAAGTCTTTCACCAATAGATTCCTAACTGTGAGGATAGAAACATAGGAAGCAACATTGCTCAATTACGAGGGATTACCAAAAATTTGCATCCGTTTTTAAATGCTGCATGAGAGTTATAATTTCTTTTAAATGTACAGCCCCATTATAGTGATTTGCTTCTAGAAGCAACTCTTTTGTAAAGGCATTTCAGTATCTCATCAGAGGACTCCTAGAAATCATGCTTTTACTATTTTCCATAAGGAACAATAGCAACTGTGACAATGCAAGATTGAGCTCAGTGCAAATTTCAGATGAACAAAGCTCATGCCTGTATCTTTTTCTGCTACAAAAAAGTGCTATTTGGTTTTTATTTGCAACTTTTACACAGTGAATTATTTAGTTTAAATCCAGTATTTAGAATAGTTTACTCTTAGGGGTTGTTTCAGTTACAGTTTTGATAGTGTATAATTGGTTTATATTATTTTTTCTGGCAGATAAAATTATATATAAGTATTGTTGCTCATGTTGGAAACAGGAATCTTTCTTGATTCCTTCCTCTTTCTCAAACCTCACATCCAGGCACCAAATCTTTGAATAACTATCTTCTATATATTTTTCTAATCAGTCCACTATTCTCCATACCCACTTCTAGGACCCCAGTCGATGTTAACATTGTTTGTTTTTGTGAACAAGTTTATGCTCCCTTTGCTCCTACGTACGTATTGCCCTTTGTCCCCCTTCCCCCCCAGCCCAATCTATTCTCAGAAAGTTAATGTGTCTTTCCAAAAATGCAAGTCTTATCATTTAGAATCTATTAGAATTACTAGAATTCATTATTACTAGAATTACTTATCATTTAGAATCTCTTACAATTACTTTGAAGATAAAAATCTAAAATCCTTTTAGCAACGTGTACAGGCCCACCTTGTTGAGAAAGATTTTTGAATCTATATTTGAAAGATGTTTTTGCTGGGTCTAAAACTCTAGTTTTAAAGGTGTTGTTTCTCCACTGCCTCCTGAATTGTGTTGTGTTGATGTTTTGCTGTCGTTCTTAACTTTTTAAACCTCTGCTGCTTTTAAGGTTTTTATCATCAAAATTTGTACAGTTTAATTATGTGCATTGGTGTAGTGTTCTTCATGATTTTTGTGCTTGGGATTAGTTGCACTTATTGGGCTTGTGGATTTATATAGTTTAATTTTGGCTGTTAACATTTTTTAGGAAAAAATTTCCTAAAATAAAGGTTTCTCTACTCCACTCTCTCCTACCTCCTTCTGGGATTCCAATTTACATGTACGTTAGTCTGCTTGAAGTTGTCCCATAACATACTGATGTTTTGTACATTTCCCGTCTTCTTTCTCTGCGTTTAATTTTGGACTGTTTCTGTTGCCATGCCTTTAAGTTCACCAGCTTATTCTTCTGCACTAATTTGCTGTTAACCTTAACTAATGTATTTTTGTGTGTGGAAATTTGATTTTTAAAAAATCTTTCATGTCTCTCCTTAATATGCTATTTCTTTTCTCTGCCTTGTTAAACATAATGAATGTATTTATAATAGAAATAGTGAATAAGGACATTAAAAGAGTTAACATCTGTGTTATTTTGGGGTTTGTATTTAATGATTGATTTTTCTTGTTTTGGGTAATATTTTCCTGCTACTTTGCATGCCTGGTAATTTTTTAATTGAACGTGAATTTTATACTGTTGGGTGTTGGTTTTTTGTGTACACGTGTGTATTCTTTTAAATCTTCTTGAGCTTTGCTTTGGAATATAGTTAAGTTACTCGGAAACAGTTGGATCACTTCAAGGCTTGCTGTGAGGCTTTGCCAGGTGGACCAAAGCAGCCTATAGTCAGGGCTCCTTTTCTTCCCTACTGAAGCAATAGCCCCCTGAGTATTCAACCCAATACCCTGTTTATTATATGAGGTTTTTCCAACTGGACTGGGGGAACACAAACTATTCCCAGCTTAGAATTTCTCTGTCTGCTTCTTTTTGGTAGTTCTTTCCCTGTTGTTTGATATTTCCCAACAACAAGTATTGTGCTGACCAGTACTTACCTAAGGACTTGAAAGGAACCCTCTGCATATTTTTTTGGAACTGTTCTCTCTATGCAGCTGTCTTCTTTCCGGTACTCTGTTTTGCAAATTCAAGCTGTGTTGACCTTTCCAAATTCTTAACTCTGTCTCCTCAACACGGCAAGACTGCTTGTTTCGGTTTGGGTTCCTCCTTCCTGAACAGCAGCCTAGAAATGGCATTTAAGCAGTAATCTGGGGCAGTCATGGGGCTCAAGTAATTTCATTCCTTTATCCTGTACTGTCTATTGTTCAACCTTTAAAACTCATTTTTCATGTATATTTTTCCTTTTTATTCTTTAATTTTTTCGGTTAAGGTGCAAGAGTAAATGTCTTTCCCACCTTGGTAAACTGAACAAAGTTTACTTATTTGCTTAGGGTTTCTTCTCGGGGCTCTTCTCTTTTCCTCCATATCTAATCCACCAGCAAATTGTATCAGTGCTGCATTTCCACTGCTACTAGGTTAAGCCTCCTTCACTTTCACC
>CM053606.1:83299745-83482404 GCA_028646535.1 Procyon lotor | reverse complement strand
ATATATAAATAAAATATACAATTTATATTTTATATATTTATAAAATTTTATATATTTATATATAAACATATAAAATAGATAATTTTAAATTATAATTTATAATTTATATTTATATAATTATATAATATATATTTTATTATATAATATAATTATAATTATTTTATTATATCATTATAATTATATAATATATATTTTATTATATAATTATATATATTCTAGATATAGAATATATAACTATATAAAATAATAAATTTAATATATAATAAATAAATATATATTTTATATATAATTATAAATATATAATTATATATTTACATAAATTAAATATATATTTATATATAATATAATATATATTTATATTTATATATTTATATATAATCTATATATAAAGATATATATATCTTTATATCTTTATATATATAAAAATCTTTATAAAGATATATATAAATATTTATATAATAAATATATATATAAATATATTTAAATATATATTATATATATTGAATGTATTCTATATATTGAAATATTATATATATTAAATATATATCAATACATAATATATATTATATATATTATATATAAATATATAATATATAATATATTAAATATATTATATACTATTGAAATATATATATTAAATATATATATTAAATATAAATATATTTATATATAAAATACATATAAATATATACATATATAAAATATAATATACATTATATATAATATATAAATATACATTTATTTTTATATATTATAAATATAAATATAAATATAAATATAAATATAAATATAAATATATTATATTTATAATTATAAATATATAATTTTTAATTAATATATCTATATATTCTAGATATAGAATTATTAATAATTCTAAATATAGAATATATATAAATATATAAGATAAATTAAAATTAAATTAAATTAAAAAAAATTAAAACATGAACAATATTTTTAAATATGGAAACTGTATACTGAGATCATTCCTACTAATGCCCTTCCTGGCTTTCCCTGTGGTGGCCGCCAAGGTTATTATCAGGCTTGCCTCCTTTTTCAGCTTCACTCCGCAATACCATATAACCATACTGGCTTCTCTCTCCCTCCATTACACCAAGTTCTTTCTCATATCAGATTTGTGCCCACGATACACTTTCTTCCATTCTCCCCTGAATGCCTGCTTAGTTTTCTGTTCCTCTGATGACCCTACAGTAGCTCCCTGTCTTTCCTTGTTATCAGGCCCCATTCATTTCCTTCCGGCCACTTACACAATCTGATCATTTTGTTTTTTTATTTTTACTGCAGAGAAGTCCTTTATTTCTTTTTTAAAAATTACTTGCTTTTAATTGAAGTATAGTCGATATGCAATATGATATTAGTTTCAGGTGTATAATATAGTGACTTGACATTTACATGCATTATAAAATGCTCACCACAGTAAGCCTAGTTACCATCTGTCACCATACAAAGTTATTAGGACATTATTGACTACATTCCCCATGCTGTTTTTATACCCCATTTTATTTTTTTTTAAAGATTTAATTTATTTACAATAAATTAAAAGCTTATTTATTTTATAACTGGAAGTTTGTACCTCTTAATCCCCTTCACCTATTTCACTCATCTTCTTATTCCCTTCCCTTCTGGCAGCCACCACTTTGTTCTCTGGATTTATGAGTCTGTTTCTGTTTGTTTTGTCTTTTAGATTCCACATAGAAGTGAAATCATATGGTATTTGTGTTTCTCTGTCTTATTTCACCTAGCGTAACACCTTTTTGGTCTATCCATCTCAGAAATGGCAGGATTTCATCCTTTTTTTATGGCTGAGTAATATTCTAGAGTGTGTGTGTGTGTGTGTGTGTGTGTGTGTGTGTACACGTGATATCTTTATTCATTCATCTATCAGTGGATACTTAGGTTGCTTCCATATCTTGGCTATTGTAAATAATGCTCTAATAAACGCAGGGAAGCATGTATTTTTATTTTTTCAAATTTAATGTTTTTGTTTTGTTTGGACAAGTACCCAGTAATAGAATTACTAGATCGTATGGTATTTGTCTTTTTAATTTTTCGAAGAACCTCCATGCTATTTTCCAAAATGGTGGCACCAAATTTACATTCCCAACAATAGTCCAGCGGGGCGAGAAGGTCCCCCTTTATCTACGTCCTTGCCAACACTTGTTATTTCTTATATTTTTGATACTAGCTATTCTGACAGATGTCAGATGATATCTCACTATGGTTTTGATTTCCCTAATGATTAGTGATTATGAGGATCTTTTCATGTGTCTGTTAGCCATCTGTATGTCTTTTTTTGGGAAAAACATCTATTCAGCTCCTCTGTCCATTTTTAAATTCCACTGTTTTGGTTTCTTTTTTTTTTTTGGCATTGAGTTATATGAGTTTTTAAATATATTTTGGGTGTTAATCCTTACTGAATATATTATTTGCAAATATATTCTCCCATTCTATAGGTCTTCTTTTTGTTTTGTTGTTGGTTTTCTTTGTTTGGAAAAGGTTTTATTTTGATATAGTCCCACTTGCTTATTTTTGCTTTTGTTGCCCTTGTCTGTGGAGACAGATCTAAAACAATACTGCTAAGACCAATGTTCAAGAGTATTACGTGTCTATATTTTCTTTCAGGAGTTTTACTGTTTCAGCGCTTACATTTAGGTCTTTAGTCAATTTTATTTTTGTAGGTAGTATAGGCAAAAGGTCTGGTTTCATTCTTCTGTGTGTAGCTGTCCAGTTTTCCCAATACCATTTATTTAAGAGACTGTCTTTTCCCCCCACTATGTATTCTTGCCTCCTTTGTTGTA
Source organism: Procyon lotor (assembly GCA_028646535.1). Classification (NCBI taxonomy): domain Eukaryota; kingdom Metazoa; phylum Chordata; class Mammalia; order Carnivora; family Procyonidae; genus Procyon; species Procyon lotor. The sequence goes on along the minus strand of CM053606.1, from coordinate 83,479,588 downwards.
GATTAATTGACCATATAAGTACAGTTTATTTTGGGGTTCTCTATTCTGTTCTATCGATCTCTGTTTTCATGACTATAGCTCTGTAGTACAGTTTGAAATCTGTATCGTGATACCTCCAGCTTTGTTCTTCTTTCTCAAGATTGCTTTGGCTATTTGGGGACTTTTAGCGTTCCATACCAATTTTAGGATTATTTATTCTAGTTCTGTGAAAAATGCTTTTGGTATTTTGATAGGGATTGCCCCGAATCTATAGATTGCTTTGGGTGGTATGGTTGGACATTTTAACAATATTAATTCTTCTGATACATGAGTATGGCACATATCTTTATTTGTATCACCTTCAATTTCTTTTTTTTTTTTTTTCATCTTCAATTTCTTTAATAATGTCTTATAGTTTTCAGAATACAGGTCTTTCACCTTCTTGGTTAAATTTATTCCTATGTATTTGATTGTTCTTGATACTGCTACAAGTGAGATTGTTTTTGTAATTTCTCTTACAATTCCTTATAAGTGTTTCATATATAGAATTCATATGTACATATATAGAATTCATATATAGAAATGGAACAGATTTCTGTATATTTTGTGTCTTACAACTTTAATGAATTAATTTATTCTAATAGTTTCCGGTGGAGTCTTTAGGGTTTCTATATATATATAGCATCATGTCATCTGCAAAAAGTGACAGTTTTATTACTTCCTTACCAATTTGGATGCCTTTTATTTCTTTTTCTTGACTGTTTGCTGCAGCTAGGGCTTCTAGTACTATGTCAAATAGAAGTGGTGAGAGTGGATATCCTTGTCTCGTTCCTGATCTTAGAGGAGAAGCTTTCAACTTTTTGAGTATGATTTTAGCTGTGGGTTTTTAATATATAGCCTTTATTTTATTTCCTCTATCCCTGCACTGTTGAGTTTTTATCATGAATGGATGCTGAATTTTATCAAATGCTTTTTCTATCATCTAGATGATCATATGATTTTTTAAATCATTTTTGTTGATGTGATGTACCACGTTGACTGATTTGTGGATATTGAACTATCCCTGCATACTTGGAATGAATTTCACTTGATCATGGTGAATAATCATTTTAATGTACAGTTGAACTCAATTTTCTATTTGTTGAGGCTTTTTGCATCATGTTCATCAAGGATATTGGCCTGTAATTTTCTTTTTTCATAGTTTTTTTCTTTTTGGTATCAGGTTAATGCTGGCCTTATAGAATGAATTTGGAAGCATTCCTTCTTCAACTTTTTTGGAAGAGTTTGAGGGTATGTATTAACTCTTCTTTATATGTTTGGTAGAAGTCACTTGTGAAGCCAGCTGGTCCTAGACTTTTGTTCATTGGGAGATTTTTGATTACTGATTCAATTTATTACTAGTAATTGATCTGTTGAAATTATCTTTTTCTTCCCCCTTTTTGGTTTTGGAAGATTATGTGTTTCTAGGTTGTCCAATATGTTGGCATATAATTTTTTGTAGTAGTCTTTTGTAATGTTTTGTATTTCTGTGGTGTCAGTTGTAACTTCTTTCATTTCTGATTTTGAGTCCTCTTTTTTTCTTTGTGTCTAATGTCTTATCAGTTTTGTTTATCTTTTTAAAGAATGAGCTGTTTCACTGTCCTTTCTATTGTTTTCTTAGTTTCTGTTTTTTCAGGTCTGATCTTTATTATTTCCTTCTGTCTATTGACTTTAAGATTTGTTCTTCTGTTTCTATTTGTGTAGGTGTAAGACTAGATTGAGATTTTTCTTGTTTCTTAAGATAGGCCTGTGTTGCTATAAACTTTCCTCTTAGATGGAAGTGGGGTGTCCCCTCATATTGTATTACTGTTAGTTTCTCCCTTTATATCTGGTAGTATTTGCTTCATATATTTAGGTACTTCCATGTTGGGTGCATAGATATTTACAATTGTTATATCTTCATGTAGGATTGGTTCTTTTTACATTATGTAATGCCTTCTTTATCTCTTGTTATAGTTTTTGTTCTAAAGTCTATTTCTTCTGATATAAGTATTACTACCCCAGCTTTTTTTTTTTGTTTCATTTGCATGGAGTATCTTTTTCTATCTCTTCACTTTCAGTCTGTTTGTGTCTTTAGGTCTGAAGTGAGTCTCTTCTAGGCAACATATAGATGGGTCTTTTTTTTTTCATCTATTCAATCACCCTATGTCTTTTGACTAGAACATTTAGTCCTTTTACATTTAAAGTAGTTATTGATAGATATGCGCTTATTGCCATGTGTTACTTGTTTTATGGTTTTTTTTTGTAGTTTGTTCCTGTTCTTTCTTCTTTTTTGCTCTCTTCACTTGTGATTTGATGATTTTCTTTAGTGTTAGGCTTAGGTTTCTTTCTCTTTATTTTTTGTGTTTTTATTATAGGTTTTCACAAGTGAAGTTTTCACAAGTGACGTTTTCACATGTGGTTACCATGAGGTTTATCTATAACATCCTATGTATACAAGAGTCTATTTTAAGTTGATGTTTGCTTAAGTTCAAACACATTCTAAAAGTACTACATTTTTACTCCCCTTCTCCATGTTTTATGTATTTGGTGTTACATTTTACATCTTTTTATTTTGTGTATCCCTGAACCAATTATTGCAGATAGAATTGATTTTACTACTTTTGTCTTTTACCTTCTACTAGCTTATAAGTAATTGATCTATCTACCTTTACTAAATGTTTGCTTTTACCGGTGGAAGTTTTATTTTTCACAAATTTTTACTAAAGTTTTGGCCTTTTCCATTTAAAGAAGTCCTTTTAACATTTCTTGTAAGGCCAGTTAGTGGTGATAAACTCCTTTAACTTTTATTTGTCTGGGAAACTCTATCTCTCCTTCAGTTCTGAATGATGACCCTTCTGGGTAGAATATTGTTGTTTGGAGGTTTTTCCTTTCGGCACTTTGAATATATCATGCTACCCCCATTTGGCCTGCAAAGTTTCTGCTAAAAAATCAGCTATGACCTTGTGGGGGTTTCTCTTACAGTAACTGGTTTCTTTTATTTTTTTTTTTTCTTAAGGTTTTATTTTAGTCACCCAGTGCTCATCACAACTAGAGACTCTTTAATCCCCATCACTTATTTAACCCATCCTCTCGCCTCTGGTAACCATCAGTTTGGCCTCTATAGTTAAGAGTCTGTTTCTTGGTTTGTCTCTCTCCCTCCCTCCCCCTTTGCTTCTCCATTTTGTTTCTTAAATTCCACATATGAGTGAAATCATATCTTATTTCACTTGGCATTATACACTTTAGCTCCATCCATGCCATTGCAAATGGCAAGATTTCATTCTTTATTTTTTATTTTTATTTATTTATTTATTTGAGACAGTGAAAGTGAGGAAGAGAGAGAACATGAGCAGGGAGGGGGGCAGGAGAGGGAGATAGAAGCAGACTCCCCATTGAGTAGGGACCCTGGAATCCTGACCTGAGCTGAAGGCAGATGTTTAACTGACTGAGCCACCCAAGTGCCTCAAGATTTCATTCTTTGTTATGGCTGAATAATATTCCATTGTATATATGTACCACATCTTTTTATCCATTCACCAATCTTGGCTCTTATAAATAGAGCTGCTATAAACATTGGGATGCATGCATTCCTTTGTGTTAGTGTTTTGATTTTTTTTTTTTTTTTTTTAAAGATTATTTACTTGAGAGCATGAGCCGGGGGAGGGGAATAGGGAGAGGGACAAGTAGACTCCCTACTGAGTGGGGAGCCTGATGAAGGGCTCAATCCCAGGACTCTGAAATCATGACCTGAGCCAAAGTCAGAGCTCAACTGACTGAGCCACCCAGAAGCCCCCATGATTTGATAATCTTTGGGTAAATACCCAGTAGTGCAACTGCTGGATCATAGGGTAGTCCTATTTTTAACTTTTTTGGGGAACTTCCATACTCTTTACCACAGTGGCTGCACCAGTTTGCATTCCCAACAGTGCAACAAGTGTTCCTTTTTCTCCACATCCTCACCAATACCTCTTGTTTCTTGTGTTGTTGATTTTAGCCATTCTGAGGAGTCGAGGTGATATCTCATTGTAGTTTCGATTTGCATTTCCCTGATGATGAGTGATGTTGAGCATCTTTTCATGTGTCTGTTGGCCATCTGGATGTTGTCTTTGGAGAAGTGGCTGTTCATATCTGCCCATTTTTTAATTGGATTATTTGTGTTCTGGATGTTGAGTTTTGAGTTTGAGTTGTTTGAGTTTTCTTAGTATATTTTGTATACTAATTCTGAATTGGCTATATAATTTGCAAATATATTCTTCCATCTGTAGATTGCCTTTTAGATTTGATTGTTTTCTTCACTGTGGAGAAGCTTTTTGATGAAGCCCAAATAGTTTATTTTTTCTTTTGTTTCCCTTGCTTCAGGAGACATGTTTAGAAAGATGTTGCTGTAGCCAATGTTAAGGAAGTTACTGCCTGTGTTCTTATAGGGTTTTTATGGTTTCAGATCTCACATTTAGGTCTTTAACCCATTTTGAATTTGTTTTTGTGTATGACGTGAGTAAGAGGTCCAGTCGTATTCTTTTGCATGTTGCTGTCTAGTTTTCCCAACACTGTTTGTTGAAGAGACTGTGTTTTTCCCATTGGATATTCTTTCCTGCTTTGTCACAGATTAATTAACCATATAATTGTGGGTTTATTTCTGGGTTTTCTATTCTGTTCTGTTGATCTCTGTGTTTATTTTTGTGCTAGTACCATATTGTTTTGTTCATTACAGCTTTGTAATATAACTTCAAGTCCAGAATTGTAATGCCTCCAGCTTTGCTTTTCTTTTTCAAGATTGCTTTGGCTATTTAGGGTCTTTTGTGGGTCCATACAAGCTTTAGGATTGTTTGTTCTAGTTCTGTGAAAAATGCTGTCTGTATTTTGACAGCGATTGCATTAGATGTGTAGATTGCTTTGGGTAATAGAGATATTTTAACAATATTTGTTCTTCCAGTCCATGAGCATGGAACATCATTCCATTTCTTTGTGTAGAAGTCTTATACAGAGTACAAGTGTTTCATGTCTTCGATTATGTTTATTTTTAGGTATCTTATTATTTTGGGTGCAATTGTAAATGTGATTAAAAAAAAAAAATTCCTCTTCTGCTGCTTCATTATTGGTGTACAGAAAGCCAGCAAATTTTTGTACATTGATTTTGTATCCTGTGACTTTATTGCATTCATTTTTCAGTTCTAATAGTTTTTTGGTGGACTCCTTCAGGTTTTCTATATAGAATATCATGTCATCTGCAAATAGTGAAAGTTTTACTACTTCCTTACTGTTATGAATGCTTTTGTTTCTTTTTGTTGTCTGACTGCTGTGGCTAGGACTTCCAGTTGTGTTGAATAAAAGTGGTGAGAGTAGACATCCTTGTCTTGTTCCTGACCTTAGGGGAAAGGCTGTCAGTTTTTTCCCATTGAGGATGATGGTAGCTGTGGGTTTTTTTATATAAGGCCTTGTTGATGTTGAGGTATGTTCCCTCTAGACCTACTTTGTAGAGGGTTTTTATCATGAATAGATGTTGTACTTTGTCAAATGCCTTTTTATATGTGTGTGTGTGTGTATCTATTGGAATGATCATATGGTTCTTATCCTTTCTCCTCCTGACGTGACATATCATCACATTGATTGATTTGTGAATACTGAACCACCCTTGCAGCCCAGGAGTAAATCTCTCTTAATTGTGGTGGATTATTATTACTTTTTTAATGTATTGTTGGGTTGAGTTTGCTAGTATTTTGTTGAGGATTTTTACATCTGTGTTCATCAGAAATACTGGCCTGTGGTTTTCTTTCTTTGTGGTATCTTTATCTGCGTTTATTATCAGAGTAATGCTGGCCTTATAAAATGAACTTGGATGTTTTTCTTCCTTTTTAATTTTTTTGGAATAGTTTGAGAACAGTGGGAGCAAACTCTTGTATAAATGTCTAGCAGCATTCACCTGTAAAGCCATCTGGTCCTGGACTTTTGTTTATTGGGAGTTTTTTGATTGCTGATTCAATTTCTTTGCCAGCAATCAGTCTGTTCAAATTGTCTTTCTTCCTGTTTCAGTTTTGATAGGTTATATGTTTCTAGGAATTTATTCATTTCTTCTAAGTTGTCCAAATTGTGGGTGTGTAGTTTTTCATAATATTCTCTTATAATTTATATTTCTGTGGTGTTTGTTGTTACTTTTCCTCTCTCATTTATGATTTTATTTGGGTCCTTTCTCTTTTTTCTTGGTAAGTCTGGCTAAAGGTTTATCAATTTTATTGACTGAAACCAGCTCCTGATATCCTTGATCTGTTCTATTTTTTTTTTTTTTTAGTTTCTCTATCATTTATTTCTGCTCTAATCTTTATTATTTCCTTCCTCCTATTGTTTCAGGCTTTGTTTGTTGCTCTTGCTTCTTGAAGTAGGCCTGTATTGCTATAAACTTCCCTCTTAGGATTGCTTTGGCTACATCCCCAAGGTTTGGAACCATTGTGTTTTCATTTTCATTTGTTTCCAAGTACTTTTTAATGTCTTCTTTTATTTCCTGGTTGATCCATTTATTGTTTAGTAGCATGTTATTTAACATCCATGTATTTGTGATCCTTCCAGATCTTTTCTTGTGGTTGATACCTAGTTTCATAGCATTGTGGTCAGAAAAGATGCATGATATGATGTTGATCTTTTTGAATTTTTGTGGTTTTGTGGCCTACCATGTGATCTGTTCTGGAGAATGTTCCGTGTGCACTTGAAAAGAATGTGTATTCTGTTTTAGGATGGAATGTTCTGAATATATCTGTTAAATCCATCTGGTCCAGGGTGTCATTCAAAGCCATTGTTTCCTTGTTGATTTTCTGTTTAGATGATCTGTCCATTGATGTAAGTGGGGGTGTTAAAGCCCCCTACTATTATTGTAATATGATTGATTAGTTCCTTTAGGTTTGTTATTATCTATTTTATGTATTTGGGTGCTCCCATGTGGGGTGCATAAATATTTACAATTGTTACATCTTCTTTTTGAATTGTCTTGTTCATTATTATATAGTGTCCTTCTTTGTCTCTTGTTACAGTCTTTGTTTTAAAGTCTATTTTGTCCGATATAAGTATTGTTGCTCAGGCTTTCTTTTGACATCCATTTGTATGACATGTTTCTCCAGCCCCTTGCTTTCAATCTGCAGGTGTCTTTAGATCTAAAATGAGTCTCTTAAAGGCAGGATATAGATGGGTCTTGTTTTTTTATCCATTCTATCACCCTGTGTCTTTTTTTTTTTTTTTTTTACCCTGTGTCTTTTGATTGCAGGGTTGAGTCCATTTATATTCAAAGTAATTACTGATAAATGTGTATATATTGCCATTTTGTTACTTGTTTTTTGGTTGTTTCTGAAGTTTTTCTCTGATCCTTTCTTGTATTACTCCCTTCATAGTTTGCTGGTTTTCTTTAGTGATGTAGTGGGATTTCTCTCTCTTTATTTTGCATGTTTATTAGTGGGTTTTGATATATGGTTACCATTAGGTTTGTATATAACATCTGCGTTTAGCAGTCTGTATTAAGTTGATGGTTGTTTAAGTCTGAACCCATTCTTTACTCCCTGCCTCCCCGTGTTTTAGGTATATGGTGTCATATTTTACATCCTTTTATTTTGTGAGTTCCTTGACTGATTTTTTTATCGAAATGTTCATTTTTACGACTTTTGTGTGTTCTACCTCATACTCTCATTTCTTGTCTTTCCTTTTCAAAGAATCCCCTTTAATGTTTGTTGGTTTACTGGTCATGAACTCCTTTAATTTTTGTTTGTCTGGGAAACTCTTTATCTCTCCTTCTATTCTGAATGCTAGCCTTGCTGGATAGAGTATTCTTGGCTGCCAGTTTTTCCCATTCAGCACTTTGAATATATCATGCTACTCCATTCTGGCTTGGAAAGTGTCTGCTGAAGAATCCACTGATAACCTTATGGGAGCTCCCTTGTAAGTTACTGACTTATTTTGTCTTTCTGCTTTTAATATTTTTTCTTTATTACTGTATTTTGTTATTTTAATTACATTTTGTCTTGGTGTGGATCTGCTTGGTGTGAATCTGTTGATTTTGTTGGGGGTTCTTTGTGCCTCCTGGATCTAGATATCTGTTTCCTTCCCAGAATAGGGAAGTTTTTAGCTATTCTTCAAATAAATTCTTTGACCCCTTTTTTCTCTCTCTTCTTCTGGGATTCCTATAATACAAATGTTAGGTTGGATGGAGTCGCTGAGTTTGCTAAGTTATTCTCATTTTGCATGATTCTTTTTCTCTCCTTGTTCAGCTTATTTTCCATTACTGTGTATTCTAGGTCATTAATTAGTTTCTCTGTTTCTTCCAGCTTGCTGCTCATTTCATCAAGCATTTTCTCACTTTGAGCCCTTTAACTCTGCTATGTTACTTCTTTTCTCTGTGTTAATAGTCTCACTGATGTCCTCCACCCTTTTCTCAAGTCCAGCAAGTGTCTTTATGATCATTACTTTAAATTCTCTGTCAGTCATGTTACTGATGTGTGTTTTGCTTATATCTCAGGCCATAGCCTTGTCCTATTCTTTCATTTGGAATAAATTCCTCTGTCTTCATTTTATCTAAGTCTTCGTGCCTGTTTCTCTGTGTTAGGAATGACAGCTACTGTTCTTGAGGGTAATGGCTTTATGAAGAAGAGGTCTTGTAGTGCCCTCCAGTGTATTGTACCCTGTTCCCCAGGGCCTGGCACTTCTGGGACTGTCTCTAATGTGTGCTTTGTATGCTCTGTTGTTGTGTCTTGGCCACTTTATCCTTCAGGCCAGTCATCCGCAGAGGCTCTCTTAGGCTATTATGGGCAGTGTTGGACCCTGGCCTGAATGTGGTGAGTTTTAACTAGCTATGCTCTGGTCTGCTTGTGAAATGAGACGTGTTGCCACAACCACAAGAACTGAGGCTCTGCAAAACTCCCAGAGTGTGAGTTTTGTGGTGTGGGCAGGGGCTTGGGCCAGAGTTCTGAGGGAGGGGGCCTGCTGTGCTGTGACTGAGGGAAGCTGACTGGTAGGGACAGTTCCACCAAAGCGTGGGGGTGGGGCAGGGCTTGGTCTAGGCAGTGGGGTAGAGAGCATTGGTACTGTGCTGGGTCCTGCAGATGGCCCTATGCTTATGCCGAGGTGTGGGGGAGAGAAATGGCACCCACCAGTTCCTTTGTTCCCAGAGGGGTCTCTCCATGAGTGGTGCCTCTCCGGGACACACTCCAAATTGAGCAACTAACCTCCCCACTGTTCGCCCTGGGTGCTCTTCAGATTGCTGTGTCCACATTGCACGTCCGCTGGCTGTTTGCCGTGGCTTTTCTCCAAGAGCAGCCCAATGTCCTCTGAGCTCTCCCTGATCCAAGCATGCAACCTTTAAAACTCCACGCTTTAGGCCTTGCTGGTTTGTTTTATTTTTTTTTTAAATAGGCCTTGCTGGTTTTAAGAACTCACAAAATTTGGGCCCTCTCATTTCCAAGCTAATAGCTGTGGGAATTCATTTTCCCCACACACTGCCCTGTGTGCTAGATTGTCTCTTGCCCTTCTGTGTGACTGTGGCAGCCACGATCAGTTTCTCTCCCAAACTACCTCTCTACACTTTCTACCTTCTTCAGTGTGGCCTCTTCTCTACCTTTAGTTGTGGTTGGTTCTGCCAGTCTTCAGATTGATTTCTGGGGTATTTAGGATGATATGATAATTATCTAGTTGTATTTGTGCGATGATGTGAGTCTAAGGTCCTCCTACTCCCCCACCATCACCCTCCTCTCTTGCTGCTTTTAAGATTTATCCCTCTTTAGTATATGTGCTGCCGAAGCGAGCACATCCCTCTTTAATTTTTGACATTTTAATTATAATTTGTCTTGGCATGGACCTCTTTGTGTTCAGCAGTTTGGGACGCTATGCTTCCTGGACCTGAATGTCTGTTTCCTTCCGCAGGTTGGGGAAGTTTTCAGGTATTATTTAAGTTCTCCTTTCTCTCCTTCTGGGACTCCTATAATGAGAGGGCCCTTGAAAAGCAGAGTTCTAGTTTCCTATACCCCTCTGGTTTTCCCCTAGATAAGCTGATTTTCAAAGTCCCTGGAGTTTCAAATAAAGATGTTACGGGGCGGGGGTGGTGGTGGTGGCGGCTCATCTTCCCAGAACAAATCCCCAGGGCTGGGGCAGGAGTGCTCGAGGTGGGGGTTGAATCCCTTCCTTCCCGAGGAAGACCTCTGTACATGTACTATCCGTCCCACCTGGCACGGATTTGGCTCCTTACTTGCCCCTCCTGCCCTTCTCACTGTGGCTTTTTCTCTGTATCTTTAGCGGTGGAAGAGATTTTTTGCTAGTTGTCCGGTCATCCTCCAAGTGAGCTGCACTGTATGTAGTTGCAGCCTTGGTGTGTACATGGAAGGGACGATCTTCCTACTCTGTAGCTTCCCCGCTCTTATTTTTTGCCTGCTTGTTTCTGTCCCCCCCACCCCCAGTAGAGTGTGAGCCCCTTAAGGCAGGGACTTTTTGTTCACTCTTTAGGTTCCCAGAATGCAAAACAGTACCTGACCCCATAATAGGTCCTCAGTATAAATGTGTAGAATGAATGAGTAGACCTCGAATAACTTAACATTCATGCAACTTTGTTTCTGTTAGGATGGAAGAGTTGTAACTTCATGGTTCGGGAGAACCCTCAGTGCTTCATTTATCTCTGTATAATTTCTAGGAACTTGGGCTTTTTTTATTTTTTTTTTTTTAAGATTTTATTTATTTTAGAGATAGAGCATGTGCGAGTAGGGGAAGGAGCAGAGGGAGAAGGACGAGAAGACTCCGTGCTGAGAGCAGAGCCTGATGCGGGGCCTGAACCCACAATCTTGAGATCACAGGCTGAAATCAGGAGTCGGATGCTCAACTGAGCCACCCTGGCGCCCTGGAACTTGGAATTTTGTTTTGATCCCCAAAAAAGAGTGAGATGTAATATACTTCGGTAAGATTTAGCTGTTACTAAGAAACTAAACCAAGATGTAAGAACAGGACTAGATTAGGTCATTTATACATTTAATTGAAATAGTGATAATTATTCAAGGTTAAGAGAAATACCTATTCACTTAATAATTTGTATCAGGAAAAATTACCCTTTTAAAACTGTTATGGAGGTACAACTTGAAATTTCCTAAATATGTACATTATAGCTAATGTATGATATAAGCCAAATACTTTTGTATAGTTGAATAACTAAACACTTGCCTAACTGGCATATGGTTTCTTGACTTTCAGAGACATGTAGAAAAATTCTAAATACCTCAATGTCTCACAGAGTATAAGCTTATGGATCTTTGTATTTTGGTTCATTGTATTTATAAGTGGACCTGTGCACTGTAAAAGTAACTCTTCCAAATTAATTACACTTTTGAAATGTTTTAGATTTACACACCTTGGGCCGAATGGGTCTGACTCCCAATATGGCATATGAGTTGGGGTTATGGAGAAATTAATAAAGTTAATCTCACGTATACAGATATTGACTAGTTTAATCATTTAAAGTAATCCTTTGCTTCTTGCAGTTATTGGTGCCCATCCTGAATAAGGAAGTTTGAATTTCACAAATGTGCAGTAATTCCCTACCTTCCCTGCAGCATGCCTGAGTGTATAAGCTGTAATAAGGTATTACTCAAGGTAACAAATGATTGTTTATTAAGGACAAAATAAGCCTCTTGATTTGTGTATTTGCTAATAATAGTTCTGCTTGGCTTTAATGCAAACACTGTGAAATAGACAAATTCCCAAAGGATTCTGTGTCAAAATCCTAGGTTTAGGCTAAGCTAAAGCACTTGGCTATGTTTTCTTATTTTTAATGGAGATGAGAAAGATTCAGAGTTCTATAGTGGCTAGAATAATGCTCTTCCCATAAGGCTCTCTTGCAGAGCAACAATGAAAACAGACAAGTTAGTGGCTCTCTTAAAGTAATTGAGTTAACTAAAGCAGAGATTACAGACTTCGTGTAATAATTATGGCATACTTTAAACAAGTCATTGTATTGCTGATAAACCTTAGGTAAAGAGCTGCCTAAATAAAGAAACACAGACCGTTCTTAGGCATCAGAGCATGCCACGATGATGTAAAAAGTTGCCCTGATACAGTCTTCATTCTAGACCGAAACGCTGCATTTTGTGCAAAAGTCCATGTTTATACCAGTGTTCTAAGGAGCAACCTATGGACTAAGCTTCAGCTTGAACACATCTTTGTGGAGGTCATTAAACTGTTACACAGTTCAACTAATTTGAAGATTCCTTGCTTTTTTAAACCATGTTCTCTTTGTCGGACATTCCATGAAATTCTTCCGTTGTGCATGTGTTTAAAAGCATCTGGCTTTTCCTATGTGGGAATATCTATTTAAAGGGAAAACCCAAGATATTTTCATGTAGAAATAAAAAGCCAAATGCTTTTGTGTCTGAGATTTCTGAACTAGTTGACCCTGTCCAACAGCTACTTGGTTTATACAATTTGATGTAACGAGGATCTCAGTGTCTCATCTGTAGTAAGACAATGCAGTAGCATCCCAGACAGGGAGGAGAGGTCCACCCAAACTCTTTTGGTGCCACTTCCTCTAGCCTTTGCCATGGCGTGCAGCTCCACTGTGAGTTCATGCAATGGTAGGAATTTACTTTTACCCGCAAGAGTAAAATAACCATGCTCATGAAATAGGTTTTGGGCATCAAAAAATACCAAAAATTAAATGAAACCCCAGTCAAAACACTTCTTTCTGAGAGTAAGCGTAACCGAAAGTAAATGAAATGATTTACTGCTGAAATGCCACAGTTTGGTGAAACATTTTCATGACTTTTCAGTAAACTGAACTTCCAGTAGGACAAATCCTTTTCTCTCTGACAGTGTAGGAAAAGATTGGAAGGGGGGGTAGCAAATTACTGATGCAAAGCTATTTTCTTTACAAAGTATAGGCATAATGATAAAACAATTTCAGGGTTTGCATAGAGATGAAAGGAAAAGTCATCATTCTCAGTCTTCCTGACTATAGGATTTTTGAAGATTCATCAATCACTTGGAGGAACAAAATCTATTTGAGGACTCAGACTGTGATAGGAATTAGCCCCGTAAAGGGAAAGCAACATTAAATAAACCTAACAAAAAGAAATGCAAACAGATTTTTGTTTGTTTTTTTAATATCTATATAAAAAATAACGAGCGATTTACAGATCTTTCTCTAATCAGAACCTCAGGTGTATATATAAAGGTACTGTACAATATATAAACATTTACAACCAGTACGTCCATATTTTGCTTAGCATTCCAAGGCCACATTGCTAAGTCAGTATATAATCAGTACAGTGACAGGTTATTTAGAAAGAAAAGAGCCACATCAGACCGACAACATATGACATCAAAGTTATGCCACAGTTAACAATAAAAATAGGATTTTTATCACTAATTGTGGACTACAGGGAAAATAAGTCATTTCTGTGATGCTAAATTCTTAGCATGGATCAAGCCTCCTAATTTTTCTCTATTCAAGTAGTTACAAGAGGTGGGTAAATACAGTTCTGGCTGAAAGGGGATTTCAGAAATCTCACTCTGGGAAGCAGGTCTCAGCTACAAGGGCGGCTTCAGGTGGTACATTAAAGACTTTCACAGTCGGACTTTGAGAGGACGGGGCCTGGACGTACCATGTTTCACAAGAACGAGATGAACCCGGGGGACGGAACAGGTGTGTTCAAACATTCCATAAAATGGTTTTGTTCTGAGACTGGTCCTTTGTTCATAGCTGCTACTGACTGGTGCTTCGGGGGCCTGAAAATCCTAGATCTCTTTTATGGAGCTAAAAATGGTCTCTACCTCCCAACAGACATCTTTACTTAGACTTTTAAAAAGAACTCTGAAAATGTATACAAGCTAAGCAGATGTCTAGTCTCCCTTTCTTGTTTTTTAAATAAGTTACTGTAGCAAGAAATTAAAACGAAATCAGACCTAGCAAGGGCTGTCTACTGCCCCGTCTGTCCTCTTGCTGAGCAGGTCTGAACGCAGGTTCCACTTCGAAACACCTGAGCTTGGATGGCTGTTGCCCGGTCCTTTATCTGTGAAACTGCTTGGTGAGCGAGGCCCTCACAATCTGTACCATGTTTTGACACTTCGCGTATGTACTAGGTAGTAACGACTAACGAATGAGCTGTAGGAGGTCCAACCCAAGTATCCAGAAATAGAAACCTAGCAGTTTTTCTCTGAACAGCAGAAAGCAGTATTTCCACATGCTTCTTTCTGGTTTCGTAACGAAATAAACTGAAGGAAGAGGGTGACCTGAGATGCTAAGACCACATCAAGGTTGGAGGATACAGCAGGAGGGGAACTTTTCATTGCCTAAAGCACTAGCTCCTTTTAAACATCCGATTGTTAAGTACTATCTTTAAGTTACTTGACATACCTGATCCAGCCGAATTAAAAACCCCAAGAGAGTGTCGCTCTCTGACTCCATTTGGTTTTTCTTTTCAGTAGTGATGCTTTGGAGTTTCATTTTTGAGCTGGGCCTGGGCCATCACCAGGAGCTGTTAGAAGAGGCAACTGCCATCTTTAATGATGAGCTCACAGTCCCTTCTGCAAGGACTCAAATGTGTCTCTCTGTAAACATGCAGCATGCTGTTGAGAATATCAACTTCCAAGCCAAACCTAGGTTTTTCATTCCTGTGGAAATGGCTGAGAGAGACGGCTAGGACAGACATGACACAGTAGATAACTTGGCACAGGTATCGAGTGAGTTGTGACCGCACCGTGCAAATCTGCATGCGTCACTTGGGACACCCACCGAGGCCGGCTGCCCCCCCCCCCCCACTGGGGCCGGGTGGCTCGTAGCGGTCCTGAGGCCCTTCATGCAGCCTGGCTAACCGGATGCGTGTGCTTCAAGATTTCTGCAAAAATGACTGTGGGGGGTGGGGTTTTGTTTTGGAAAAATGCCACTCTTCAGTAAGAACAGATTAGATTACAACTTGTTTTTCTTTGTTTTATACCAAAGGTCACAGCCGTTTCTCGGCCATACCAGTAGTGCCTGGGGCTTTGTGTGCACTTGGAACCTTCCAGGGCCCCGGAGTTATGGGTGTTTTCCTAACGGGAGAAGCACTCTCAGGTTGGACCCCTCCGTTCTCTCTGGTTCTGTCGGCTGCCTCTGGTTCTTTCCTTCGGGCAGCGGGGGTTTTGTTTAAAACCACCCTTTCTTCAGGGTCCTGCTTCAGCTTCTTGTCTGATATTCTGGCATTTTCTCCTGCCTTCTCTTTGCTGGAACTTGTCTCTCCTAAGGTCACCTTCTTTCCTTTCTCCCTGTCAGATAATACTCTACTAGCAGCGGTACTAGTCTTTTTGGATGGGAGGGACTTTTCCTCTATTCTCTTGCTTTTTTTCTCTGGAGACCGTGTTCTGTTGTTCCCAGACTGGCTCTGCTTTGTGTCTTTCCGCACAACAGCCGATTCTTCTCTGCCCTCGGAGATCTGCTCGGCCCCGTCCCTCGGCCGGCCCCCTCCTCTCTGACTATCAGGCTCTGATAATCTGGCTGCGGCGTTCGCTCGGCCTTTGCTTCCTTCAGTCTTTTGCTGTTTCCTTGGGCTGGAAGACCGTCCTCTGCTTCTTCCGCAGTGATCTTGTCCGGAACCTGCCCTGGTGTCCCTCTGCCCCCCTTTCCTGGGGCTCAGTGATCGATCTCTGGGTCGTCTTTTGGGGTCGGCTAGGGGAGGACTGGGAAGCCTGTCCGAGCATTCTTCTGCGTGTTGGCCGGCGGGCTTTCTGGGACTAGCAGATCTGCCTCTTGGTGTAACACCGTTTTCTCCTCTGAAGAGATTGTTCTTGTCACTCTGCCCATGACTGCTGGGGGGATCCCTTTTATTCACATTTTTCTGGAGAAAAGAGTGCTGCTTTTTATCAGACGGATTTTCATTTAAAGTGCTTTTCTTTTCAGGCACACCGTCCTTTAACTCCTCTATCTTTTCATATATCTGACCTCTCATTAAAGATTCTTCAATTACTGGCACGGGAGACTCCTCACATACGGAAGCAGAATGGGGAAATGGTGGCTGCTCGTCATAAATCACATTTGAAGACAAAGGAGTATTAACGTTCCGATCACCTGCAACAAGGGATTTGAGTGGAACATTATTAAATTTTAGAATTACAAAGAAGGACAGTAAGTTTTGAATTCTGACAGCCATTTGAATTGGACTAACTGCTTAAGCAGCCTGAGTATTTGTGCTGCGCACTCTCGATAAAGGCGGGTCACAGAGACAGCTGTACTTGTGCGCGAGGTGGTGGTACTCGTAGGCTGTTTAAATACACACAGAATAACAGTCATTTTTCCAATAATTTACGTATAACTCGTGATGTGAAGAATTTATACATCGTGTATGGTAAGTAGTAACCCCCAATAAAAAACTTAGAATAATTAATAAAATCGGACCAAATTACTTGGTCCAGGAAGCCTACTAATTTGGCTGTTATCAAAGGATATAGTTACAGCTCTGCCAAAATCACTATAAAGGAGACCCAACTGTGGGAGCCAGAACGAGATTCGTGGGCATTTGTCAATCATTTTCTTGCATTAAGCTGTCAAATTTCATGTCAAAAGGGAACTGAAAAGTGCAGAAGATAGGAAGAGATGTATTTAATAGCATTTTTAATTATACAGAAAAAAAAAGAAGGAAGTGATTTACAAGACATGCAAATTTACCAAGTCTTTTTAAGGAAAGACCAAGAAAAGCCCTGAAAGCCTTAATGTTGCTCAGGTTTCACGTAGGAGCACAGACCGGAAGGAGCCAAACCTGAAGAAGGAAGAGAAAAAGCCTAGGACTATGTAAAAAAAAAAAAAAAAAAAAAAATCACAGCGCAGTTAGCAAAGATGTCACTGGGAACGTATCGTTTACAAGCAGGTGGTGGAAGATCACACAGTCAGAGGATTATAGGCTGGAAGGGGACGGCAGGAGGTCACATCTAGACTTGTCCCTCTGCTCTGGGGGGCGGAAACTGGAAGGGACACGTCCTAGTGGTGTGGTGCTCTATTTCTAGGCTAGCGTACCCGATTCAACAATGAGCTGCACATCCTGTGATACTGCAGAACCAGCCAGTGAAACCCGGGAAGCTGAGGATCAGCACAGGAGTCCAGACGTGGTCCCACATCCGACTCCCTGACCCCAGGTAGGGCCATAGTAACTTGTTTTTGACAAGTGGCCAGAAAAGCCTAAAGTTCTTAGCATTTGAAGAGATTTCAGATGTATCCCTTGCTTCAGATATCCCTATTTTTTTTACAGGCACGTTTCTCTACAAAAGCTCCTATATGTTTTCTGTGGAAATTGCTTCACAGATTCCATCCCAACAAAAAAACAGGCTTGAAGGCACTGATTCTGTAATATTAGAATCACTCTGCGGTTTCCCTCTGAACCAGCCAGTAAACTCTCTCTCCCTGCCGCTGCCCCCACCCTAACACCCTGGCCACTTTCCAGCTCCAGGGCAGCTACGTGACTTACCGTGGTCGGGTATCAAGCCAGTTCCTGGCCTCAAAAGCAGAAGAACTTTATTTCCACCGGCCTGGATGAGCTCAATTGCTCGAGTATGTGTGATGCCTTGTGTAGGCTCTCCGTTGATCTCGACAATCTGGTCACCCACCTAGAGAGGGAACATTCACAGGGACAACATGAAACTACGCATCCTTCCTCACCTCTGCTCTGTCCGCTCTGGAGCTACCCAGGCTTGCTCCGTGACTCTCACTGTCAGACGGGTGACGTGTGCTCAGGGCTATCGTGCTAGGGCCGATGACGTGTGGACAGAGGACAGCCATCGGAAGAGACGCTGGTCAGCTTTCTTTACTCTAGAAATCCTGCAGGAGGAAGTTCTATAGGACTAGTAAATGGGATCTGGGCACCTTGAAATCACAAATCAGATTCTGAGTTTTCCACCAAAGGATAAGTAAGTACGCCAGAGGAAAGGTCGCTACGATCCACAGGATACTACAGGCCTATCACGGACTGATCCACCCGTGAAGGATACTTTCCAACCTGACCTGAATTTTGAATTTATTTTCCGAAATCTGGGCTCCTCACCTTTGAAGGCTTTCTGGGCCTGCGGGGAGAACTGCCTGCCTCCCCCTCCCCCCCCGGACGTATACGAGGTGTTCAATAACTGGGATATTCAGAGATGAAAACTCTGGCAAACTGCAGCTTGAAGAATATATTAATATGAATAGTTATTTAAAACCAGTAACTGGCTTATGCTCCTGACTTTAATGTAAAATGATTTCCCTAGGAAACAGAAAACTAGGGATCAGAAAAAGATGTGTTAGTACCACTGCTGTTTACTAGAAATGCTGTTATTAAAAAAAAAAAGGATAATATAGATGAGTCAAGTAGAACTTTTGCAAAGGACCTGATTAACAATAGTACTGATTTAAAAATATGTCTCAAGGTGACAAGCATGCAAAGGGTACTGACTTCAAAAACTGAGCAATGGAAAACTACTGAAATTCCAAGAAGCTCAAATATTTGTAAGAGCTTACTAAAATGATCCAGAAATAACACAACAGAAGATGACCCAATAATCATACACCAGAGGGTGGGGGAAGTCTGTATCCACAGATAATACAAAGCACAGGGGCCAGGAAGCTGGGCTTTGGCATCTGTGGCTCACTCAGGGGTCTGCCTCCTACAGGCCAGGTGGTCTCAGTTTCCTCCTTGTTAAATGGGGATGAGATCAGCACCCACCTCTTGGGGCACTGGGGCGGATTTAATGAGATAAAACCAGATTACACGCCAGAGACAAAGGTTACTTTTCAAGTTCTCCATTTCCCTGTCTTGCCAAAAAAAGACTTCAAGTGCATCAGGACGAAGATTTACCTGAGGCTGAACCCCACTCGCTCCACTGCAATAAATGTTAAGTCAACGATGGGAAAGGAAAGAAATTGTTTTGCTGCATACTTATGGGGGAAAAAAGGAGTCTTGAAGAAATAGAAAATATGAGATAAAATAGATGGATTTAACATAGGCTCTTTAAATAAGATAATAAACATAAGAGGATGGAAAAAGTCATACACATATAATTAATAAACAAGGTTGTATCTAGAATATATGGGAGACTAAAGAAAAATTATGCATGAGGAAATACACGTGATAAGTTACTACTGGGTATAAAATCCTGTTGATAAGGCAGACAGTACTGGAAGCATGCTTTGGGTGTTGTGTTTTGTGAAACATGACTGAGGTTATCATTGATTGCAGTCACATTCTCTGTCTTAAATTCACTGTCCTAAGCTGCCTATTTCTTATTCTCTTAGTACAACAAATGAATCGCAATAAAGCTTGCAATTGAACAGATTTGCCACCAGGTGTCATTTTTGTTTTACTTTAAAACCACACTGTGGCAAAGGACACTAGAACCCCACGGCTTTAAGATTTCTGGTAGACAGGCCCTCAGAGACAGGAAAACTTCTCTACTGGACTGTACGGAGCTGGGGATTTAAAAAAAAAGGCACCTTTGAGACAGAAATGTCTAATTTGAAAATTGTTACTTTTAAAAATTCTGAATGCATCAAAAATAAAATGAGGAACACATGTTTTGATAAATAGAACCAATAATGATTGAAATTCAGGTATTGAACTTCAATTGTATTATTTTACAATGGAATAATACAATCAGGTATTGTATTATTGAAAAATAAAATTAAGGGACACAGAGGAGAGAGAAATCAAAGGGAGGGAAAAAGAATA
Organism: Procyon lotor; assembly: GCA_028646535.1. NCBI lineage: Eukaryota > Metazoa > Chordata > Mammalia > Carnivora > Procyonidae > Procyon > Procyon lotor. The sequence goes on along the minus strand of CM053606.1, from coordinate 83,459,921 downwards.
GGAAAACCAAAAGAAGAAAAGTGCAAAGAAGGACTAGAGAAAAATTATGTTCCTTAAAGTTACTATATTAACAACAGCCACTAAAGATGCACACTGCTTACATGATCTCAGAAGGCCTTGAGAACCTACACGCTTCCCCCGAACAGTCCAATCCAGACACACACCAGCCAGGGCCCGATGTGGGAAGCACACAGACTGGGCTTCCAGAATGAAAGCCCTGTGTTCCCCTGTGGCTGTCACAGACCCAGTCTCCTGGAGCCTCAGTTTTACATTGGTAAGTAGGGATAATGCCACCTCCCTTTAATGGGTTTTTGTGAGACTAAAACTAAGTGAGAACACGAGTTGCCTGGAAGATGCCAGGCTCCCCATTTTTTCCATCTGATTCTGTCCTAAGTAAATCTGACACTATCCCCTAATACGAGCTTTTTCCCACTCAGCTGACCTCATTCTCTTCTCCCAGATCACCTTTTTCACTCCTCTCCAGATCTTAAACAGATTTATGGATGGCTCAGGACTCACTAAATGTAGAGATGTGCTTGACTCTCAACACCTTTCCATCTGCGTTACAGGTTAACCTTCCCTTGTCCTACTGAACTACACTATTCCATTGTCTGCCACTTGCTTTGTCTCTCCTGAGTCCTGTCACTGCAGTGATACGTCCTGGCAGCTAATCTTGAAAAAAACCAATTCTCTCATAAGTATTTTTATCCCTTCTACTCTTTCAACAAGTATCTACTGAGCACCCACTATTAACCATTCAAGGCCCTGCGTCAGGACTGAAGATACTGACATGATAGGTACAGATATCAACCTAACAAAGTGAGGGAGGTGGCAGGGAGTTCAGGCAGCTCCCAACGCCCAAGTTTGCTGGAGATAAACTCTCATTTGGCAGTGGCCCCCAGAATCAGTTGTCATTAGTAACAAAGCTCCCATGATCCTTAGCAAGTCAGGATTTTGAGAGGTTGGTAGCCAGAAAAAGAACTCTTGTCTGAAAAGCTAATTTCTTAGAGTTTAGAATAAACCTGGGCATAATCGTCATAGCTTATTTCCTTTTGTTTTCAAATATTGGAACTTTTGAAATTAGTTGGTTTAATCCTGGAAGTCCAAAGCTCCCATTCATTTGTAAAGAATGACATGTTTTAGAAACAAAATTTGTCTGCCTTTTATTTGTTTAGTGAGATTAGTGCATCATCTGAGGGTTATATTTGGAATCAACATTTTAAAATTATATTCTAGTATTTGGCTTGCTTTTTTTTTTTTTAAGTAGTCTCCATGCTCAGCATGGAGCCCAATGCGGGGCTCAATCTCATGATCCTGAGATCAAGACCTGAGCTGAGATCAAGAGTCAGATGCTTAACTGACTGAGCCACCCAGGCAGCCCTACAATGAGAGGTTTAAAAAAACAACCACCACCCAACAGATTCAAGGTATACCTAAATAGATTTAAAAAAAAGTGGGGAGGGAGAAAAAGGACCAAAGCCAGCCATTCTGCAAAATCTCTACTTACACTTACCTCCTTTGAACTTGTGCATAAGTCTGGTCATTTTGAAGAAGGGTGGTGTCTTTGTTTTAGGGACACCCCTTCTCCCAGCTCATTCCGTACTCATTCATAAAAGCTTTGGGTAAAGCAGACACTCAACACATGCTTACCAAATGAGTAATGGGAGTGGGGCAGTGATGTGGAAAATTCAAAACTGCAATCGCCTGGAAGCCTTTTCCAAACATTATTAGAATATACCATCTGAGTTTTAAACAAAAATTATCTTCCCTGCTGCCTACTGGTGGGAGAGGGAGGACATCCAAAGTTCTCTTGAACAGTAGGGGGAAGGCTGTCTAGAACTTAAAATTTCTCATGTGTAACCTAACAATACCAGTGAATTATTTTTTTAAAAATCAAGGCCAGCACGTGTCCCCTATCTAATATTCCTCTTAAAGTAACATTCAGAGAAGGGGGGCAAATGCCTTCCGTGCAGATACGCAGCCCATGTGACCTGCAGTGTTTCAGAGTTGAGAACACCTAGGATCGACCATTACCCAGGTGAATTCCAGTCTCTCAAATAATAGTCAAGGGTGGGGGAGAGTCATGCTTTTTGATCTCTGGCTACCTCTGTGGGTAGCTAAGAGGAAAAAAAAAAATCTTGGGCCTGCTATTTCTGGGAAGAAGTTGAAGATTCTGTTTTATCCTGGCTTTTCCTAGACTTTTAATAAGATGAAAGTATGTCTTCTTTACTAATCCATTAGCCCTCAAACGTTGACTGCATAAGTAAAACATCAGTTTCCTACCGCCTACAGTCAGGATGGGAAAACCAGGAGCCCCGCGGTAGCGCCCAGGAGACCAGAGCAAGGACGTGCAATCACCGGGCGCCAGAAAGCGAACCAAGAAGCAGCTGCTTTCAGGTGTAGTGACAGGAAACTTGGCTGCTCAGCTTTGGGAGGTTTCTGCATTCCCTTTGATCGGCTGTTTTCAGTCGTTCCCAGTCTGGAGGCGGAACCAAAGGTTGCGGAACGAAGGCGACTCACGTGAATCCTGCCGTCTTTGATGGCGGGGCCCTCCTCGGCAAGACGCAGGATGAATAAGCCCATGTTGTACTCCTTGCCCCCGCGGAGGCTGAACCCGAAGCCCCGGGGGCCTCTCTCCAGCTCCACTGGGTGACAACCAAGGCTCTGGGAGAGAAAGAAGGAAAAGAAAACCAAGTTTTAGTGGGCCGCTTTATTGACAGCTTGAAGACAGACTACTTTTAGAGCTGGGAGATTATGACATACGTACACTCGATACGCATTTCTGTGTCATACGAAAGGAATGTAAGTTTTGGTTAAACTTTATGTAAATGCAGCCTAAATTAAGCTGAAGACCACATGTTTTCTCCACTAGTTGGTCAATGTGCAAGAGAATGATCAGTGGATAGAATGTGGGGAAATGCTTCCTTTAAGGAGATTTTGACTAATTTACCCTGGAAAAAAAAAAAAAATCAAAACCTTACTTCGATGAACTCCGTCACCACTATTTCTAAGTACCCGACTCAGGGTGCACATTTCTCCGATTACAGGGTAAACTTGTTCACTCTTCACGTTCTCTCATGGAAGCTAACGCCAAACACACAGCAAGTCTTCAAGAATTATTAATCTTGGGAACAATGTGTCCGAGACGATTTGTAATAAAAATTCACCCATGTCAGCGAGGTAGCAACTGAAAATACCAGTCCACCTCTGGGCCGGGGGGTGTGGTACCCATTTACCTGATTGTGCCGGGTGCCGACAACCGAGATCATCGCCGTGTCAGGCTGTGCAAGGTGCTTGTGGTCAGACCACGAGTGTCTGTAAGAAGTGGAGACATCCTTCCCAATTTCACCTTCTAGAGCACTTCTGCAAGAGAGAAATCGAGTCACTCTCTGAATGGAGAAAACGAAAATAGTCTGAAAGTAAAGGCAGACTAATTTCTTTAGCCCGCAGCCAGCCATTCTGACAAACCGCCGTGAAGGCAGACCAGGCCGCTTCTAGAACCGGAGGTACTGGGCAATCTGGTCGTTAACCCCAGCATCGAGTCTGTCAACACCTCACGTTGTTTTGGTTCGGTTTCTGCTTTAAGGGCGTCTGGGTGCAGTTTATAGCAAGGAAAACTGCAGCCAACTAACTGACCCCGAGGGAGATGAGCTGACCTCGTCGGTGAGAAAAGGCCCTCTGGCAGTGCCAGTGCCCGCGAAGATGCCGAATTTCTGGAAATCTAGTTTTTGTTGCATGGCTAGGATTTTCAACAAAAGAGGAAAGAACTAGGTACAAACACTGCCCTGGTCTGCTCAGGTAGTCTGAGAGGACAGCAGCGCCTGTGGGTCTGCGGCTCCCCTACCACAATTATGAGGACCAAGAGCAGCAGAGCCGGACGCTGCTGTCACTTCTGTCTCTTCTAATCCCCACTCGTCAGGCAGGGCTGCATGCGGCTGGCAGGAGGGAGGAGGTGCTGCGGGAGTGGAGGCTGCAGGAAGCTAACTGAACGCGGACCCGTGAGGGGGCGCGAGTGGGGCTGGGCGCTGAGGAGTGGGACGTGAGAGAAAAAAGACCGGCCTCACCTGTCCCCAGCCATGTGGTTGGCCTGTGACTGTCCCATGGGTCTGTGCTGCAGGGCCGGGCTTTGCCTGGCTGAGTTTGTTCCTGATGGTGGGCCGTGATGCTCTGTTCAAGCGAGAAACCAATAAAAACACGACTTGGTACATAAAACCGTAAAGGCCGAGTGGTCTAGGAGAGTGAGACGACAGTGCGTGGTTCCAGCCTTCCTGACTTCAGTGACGTCAGCTGTCCGGGATCAGAACATGCGCATTCCCCCCTGTGGCTTTGATGAAGCTCGCGTTTGAGGAGAACAGGAATCGTACCCTTGGCCGTCTGTCCACGTGAAAAGGAGAAATGTCCACACTCGACAACACTACCTAGAGGACAGAGCTCCAGGGACTATCCTGGAGCCTATTCTGTGGGCTTCCAGAGCAATCGGTAAACAACTCTAGAGGACACAGACAGGTCTCAGGAGAGTCGGGACACAGTCTGCAAACCACACTCAGATCTGTGAACCTGCATCTTTAACATTGGAGCCGTTATTCTGCCTGACACGCAGGCAGAATAAGACAAGCTTCTAGAACCATCCCAAGAGCTGACAAATGTCTGTGAAGACTTCGCTGCTTCTGTTTTCTGAGAGCACAAATGCAGGGGGGAAAGTTGCCATTTCTTTCCGTATCATCGCCAGCAGCCCCGGACCTCCTCGAAGGCAGGTTTCGTAACTAAGTGCGGCAGAAATGCCTGCGTCCAGATGGCAAGCCCGGGAAGTAACAGTCAAGAGAGACTCTTAAGTCTGTCACATTCATATTTGTAAAGCTGGAACTTTCGATTGTTTTATCCTGTCTATATATTAAAAATAGGATATTTAAACTATCAGAGAGGGAGCACAGCTTAGTGAATAAGACCACGAACTCTGTCAAGACCGACAGGGGTTAAGCCTGACTCATCATTTACTAGCTGTGTGTTCTTGAGGAAATGACTTGCATTCTCTGCACTTCTATTCATCTCATCCACAAAAAGGGAATCATAGCCCCCTTGTGGGGTTATCATATTAAACAAGTTTTAAACAGCACCTGGCATATTATATTCATTATATAAATCTATCATCATCATCATCAAGGTGATAAATTCTTACCTGGGGCTATATTTCTCTTAAAGTACATTTTCTGAAATACTGACCTTACTTAGCAAAAATGCTGAATGCTTTAAAATCAAGTACTCTAGGAAGGAAGAGTGGAGTATAAACTTCTGGGGGGGAACCCTGGAAATTTGTTTGTTGCTCTTTTAAATTGCTATCATGAATTTTATCTTCCTATTTAGCTTAACAAGCTACTTAGGCTGGCCCTCCTTGCTGCTCTCCTCACCAACCCCATCTGATTCCTGGATTCCAGTCCTAGCAAATGAACTGAAACAGGCCTCTGCCTTGCCGAGAAACCTATGGTAACTTTTTATTGCTCATAAGATACCATCCAGACTCATTGCCTGGGCACCCGTGTCTTCTCACTACGTCTCCTGTTCAAAATGTCACCTCCTCTGTGAGATCTCACCTGGCCCCTTAGGCGCACTGTCTTTAGAGCATTTACCACCTTGTGGCAGAGCTGGGCAAACACCTGTTTCTCCTCCTCGACTGTGAACTCCTTGATTGCAGGAATCATACCTCATTTGTGTTTATATTCCTGTATCCACTGGAAATTCCCAGAGGTCCTTTCATTTTTGCTCACTGGGTACATCAATTTCAAGTTACCTGCCTCTAACCTTAAGTGCCCACTAAATAGCTGAATTCTGGCTACTATCAAGGGAATGGAAACTGATGGGAGAAATCAATTCTATCAACAAGATGACTGGGAGATACTTGTACCTTTGTAGGAATCCAATTTAGATAATTTTTTGACTTTCTAGCTTGGCTAGCACAATGGGTGTTTTAACTTCAGGACAGGAAAAAGAAGCTGATCAATTTCAACTTCTCTCCCTTTCCTCAAGGATGGGTGTGTCAGTGCAGCATCCGGGACCACAAACTGGTTTCAGTCCCATGTTCGTTCCTTGTCCTTGTCAAAGTTAAATAAAACTTTCTGTTACTGGTATTTTTTTCAGTTTTAGTCTTTCGACCCATGCTACATGGCTTCTCCAATTTATTTCTGTGTTAAGAGCTGTTCTACTTCTCAAAGGTAAATATCCCATGATGCTAAACAGGCCTATGCTCTCTCTCAGTTTTATCTGAAATTTCTTCAGATAGTAAAGCAATGGGTTAAGTGGATCTCTCCCTCAGTGAGAATTAAACATTTGCTGGAGTTTCTGTGTGTAATTACTTAAGAGAGAGTATATTATCAGAGGAAAGACACAAAAATCCATAGTTAACCTATAGTGACAAACATAATGTACAATGAATCATCCTTTCCAAGAATAAATGAAAACCCTATGAGAGTACTTTTAAAGGACACAAAAGATAATCTGAGTAAGAGATGGCCCATGCACTTAAAAGTATACATTTTTCCAAAGTTAATATATATTCAATATATCTAAATAAAAAATGCAGTTGGATTTTTTTGGAGGAGCTTGGTAATTTGCTCTAAAATTTTGTACAGAAAAGTTTTATGAATTTCTAGCCAAATTTGGAGTGTGTATAGGGGATGAGTGGGTAAAAACTTGCCTTAACAGACATTAGGATATACCACAAAGGTAAAGATTTTTTTAAAAAACGTGTGTGGACATATATACATGCACACACACACTTTAAAAATATATTATGTATGTTACCATGAAGAAATATATATGTAAATTAACCCAGGAAGAGAGGAGTCAATAGAAGGGAACAGGTAGGAGACTCCTGTTGAAAGGGGAGGCGCAGGAGGGGTGGCGACAGGATCAATGAAGAAAAGAAGTGATCTAACAGCCTGTGCTAGAAAAACCTGCTCCTTTTGAGAGTAAAAAAATCAAGTTGGATTCCTCCCAAAACTGGATATAAAAGCAAGGCTCCAGATGCATTAAAGAACTAAATGCAAAATTATAAATCGAAAAGATGATGATGTAAGAGAAAATCTCTGTGACATGGGGTGGGGAAGGATAACTTCTCTGAAATGAAACTTCAAAAGCGTAAGTCATAAGGTAAAAATTGGCTAACAGGATCACGTCTAAATTCAGAAGCTCTATATAGTGGAGGGCACCACGGTCAAAGTTAACATACAGATGACAGGCAAAGAGCTTTGTACTTTCTCAGACTAAATTCCTGTATAATTCCTAAGGAATCTCTAAATACCAACAAGAAAAAGACCAAAATCCCACAAGAAAAACGAGTCATGGATGTGAAGCAGCGATCCACAAGAAGAAAAAACCCCAAAAGACAAGCATCCAGATGCTCAAATACATGGGTAATAAGAGAAATGCAAGTTAAACACCAATGACAGGACGCTTCCCACACTCTGGCCAGTTCGAAAGTAGGCTCACGCCCCGTCCTGGCGGAAGCGTACAGCTACAGAAGCGTCCGGGTTCTGCTGCCGGGAGTGTAGGCGCAGCAATGATGGGGGGCAGTTGGACAACACCCGGTAAATTAGGAACACATGTCCTGATCGACCAACTTCACTCTAAGAAATTCTCATACTATCTATAAGGTATGTACATGCGGGCGTATCAGGAGCGCGCGTGTGTGATAATGTGGCTGTCTGGGGTGGGGGGTAGGAGTGGGCGGGTAATGTGTGGTAAACATATGCTATGAAAAACTGTCGAGTTGTTAAAAGCAATTGATTATATTTCTTCAGCAACGTGCACAAATCTTAAAATTGGTGCTATGACACCAAACAAAACACAGATTAATCAGACATCATGAACATTAAACCTCTGGGCATCAAAGGGCAGCATCCGGAGCGCAGAAAGACAACCCGACAAATGGGAGAAAAACACTTGCAAGCACAGGTCTGTTAGGATCTAATACCAGAATATATAAAGAAGTCTTAGAGTTCTTACAGTCTTCTAGAGTTTGTCTTCTAAAAAAGGCAACTCAGTTACAAGTGAGGAAAATATCTGAACTGACGTTTCTCTACTGAAGATCTACCGATGGCCAAGAGCACATGAAAAGGCGCAACGTCGTTAGCTGTTGGGGAAACAAAAATCAAAACTACAATGAGCTGCGACGTCACACGCACAAGAAAAAGGAAGATGAACAAACAGCTGTCCTGTATTGGATCCTGGAACAATAACGGGACGTTAAAGAAACAAACATATGGTTCCCAGAACCAGGAGAAGAAAACCAACACAAAATCTATACCACAATCCTATTTATGTGACTCAAAAATAAATGCCAACACACACAATTACGTGTCTTAAAAATAAACCGAGGCACACACAACACATTGGAATGGTTGCCAGTGGGAGGAGGGAGAGAAATGACAGCAGAAAATAGAGACAGATGGGAACAAACAGATAAACAAACAGGAAACAAAGCCAAAACCTGTGGCAATGCTACCAGAGCCACTCTAACGTGGTCCTGGGGAACCCGGGCGACCTGTGTCACTCTTGAACCTGAGCTGACCAGGACCTGGCACGGAAGGAGAAATCAGCACGGAAAAACAGTACATTGTGCAAATTCCTTTACCGTCGGCAAGAGGAGCCAGGCACAGCCCCCTGCCGTCCTGCCCGGGAGCACCGGTCGGCTCGGGAGCGCGGTGGTGGCTGGTGGCCCGGCAGTGGGCAAGGCCTGGAGCCTCGAGCTCCCCGCGGGTGCAGACTTTTATAGCAGACGTGACACGTGGCTTGGGAACTTGGCTAACCCATTTCCTCGGGCAAAAAACCTTAACTATTCAATAATATCTGGTAAAAGGGGAAAACAGAATGGAAGGACCACGTTTTTCTTTTTCCAGCTGTCTTTTATCTACGAACAGCGAGCGGCTTCTGGACCGTAGGGAAGGAGTACCCAAGGGGAAATACCACCGCTCTGAGCAACGGATCTGAAGGTGTGCTTTCTGAAAACAGCTCTAGAGCGATAAATATTCATTTGACTCTTCAGTGCAGTTGAAAGATTTTATACTGAATATAATGAGAAACTCAGAAGACTTACAAACTCCACAAATGGGATTTTTATGGACAGAAGAGACACTTTTTCCTGAGAAGAAGAAGAGCTTCTGACTGTTTCCCTAGTTTAAAAACACTTGAGTATACAATAAAATAAGGTGTAACATCGAAATGTGATTTTTATGTGTCGAATGTGATTGCATTTTAACAGGCTGTGTCTACATATGAAATAAGCTTTATTTTTTATTTTTATTTTTTTTTTTAAAGATTTTATTTATTTGAGAGATACAGTGAATAAGAGAGAGAGCGAGCATGCACATGCACATGAGCACATGAGCAGGGGCAAAGGAAGATAGAGAGAGAGAGAAATAGGCTCCCTTGCCGAGCAAGGGGCCTGATGTGGGGCTTGATCCCAGGACCCTGGGATCATGACTTGAGCCGAAGGCAGAGGATTAACTGACTGAGCCGCCCAGGCACCCCTGAAATAGACTCTAAAGCATGTACTGCTGGGGGTTTCCTTTCGCTGTTCTATTTTTCCTAAATACTGACTGGCACTATATAGAAAATCTTGAGGACGTCCAGAAGTATTTGGACCACAGTGTCAAAGTTAATTTTTCCTCTAGGAAAAAGGCCTGAGCAATGTTGGATAACCTCTCAGATAAAACACCATCAACAGTAAAGGGTAATCTTGGCCAAAAAAAAAAAAAAAATCTACTAATTCTATTACCGAGCCCTTTATCCCAGGGCTACTGGGTGTGTGGTTCTTGGGTCGGTCAGCAGTAAGACGCCTATCGATACTGAGAGTAAGCATTTAGAACATTTCCTAATGACTTGACAGAATGATTTTGTGTCTTCATTTTTATTTTTCATTTAATTTTTATGTATTTCACAAAAATGCTGCCTGCGATGGACCGGAAAAGTCACTGGTCCTTTTGACACATGGCAAGAGAAACACTGAGCGCCAGGACTGCTGGCTTCACTACTTCAGGGAGCCTCTCTCGTGGCCGTGCCAGGCACGCTGACGTGAGCGTACTACAGGCCTCATCCTCCAAACAAACCTAAAATGTGATCTCCTGTGATGCCGACGCCTGCTTTTCTCTGTGGGTCACGGAACAGATTTAAGGCTAAAAAGCAGGCTCTGGGAGCATAGTAAAGAAATCATAGTGAGGAAAGAGAGACAAAGAAACCTGGCCCAAATCCTTCAAGAACTTTTTTATTGAGCACTTACTATGTGCCTGACATTGTTTTAGGCCCTTGGGATTCAGCACTGAATGTGACAAGACCTCCCACGTCAGGAATCTTGTGACTCCACATTCTGGCCAGGGGAGAGGGCAATAAAGAAACCACAGGTTAAACCATCTCAGGGAGGGATCAGTGCAAGGAAGCAAAGTCGAGCAGGGCAGGGCGTGAGAGGACTGGGGTGGACAGGGTCGTTCTGGATACTGTGGTTGGGGAAGGCGTAGCAGTCACGAGCGCAGATCCTGGGGCCAGGCTGCGGACTCCTACTCTGCTTCTGTCGTGAGTGTTGTGACCGTGGGCAAGTTCTCTAACTGCTGGGGGGCTCAGTATCCTCATCTACAGAATGGGAAGAGAATAGTGTCTACCTGGGATTAGTGTGAGCATGAAATACGTGAACAGATGTCAAGTGTTTGTAACACCCGCCACATCGTTAACTGCTTAGTAAATGTGGCTACTCTTTCCTTAGGCGGTGAGGTGTGGGCAGAGACCTGGATGTGGGGGTCGGCCACGCAAAGATGGGGTGAAATGACAAAGCTACCATTAGAGCAATGGTACCATTGGTAATTTGCTCTACCATTAGAGCAAATTAGATGAGTACCTCAGGGTACTTATGCGGACAAGGTACATCTGCACCTCTAATCTTCACGGAGATCCTGAAATAGACATGATCGTCCCCACTGTATAGATAAAAACCTGCAGGGTAGAAACCCTAAGTGGCTTGTTTCAGGACATCCAGCTAGCTGATAGGTGTCCGTGAACTGTGTCAAAGACCTCTCCTATTGGGTGTCTAACGCCTCTGCTGGGTACTGGCACAGAACTGAAAGTCTCCCGACTTTTACTTTGTTGTTTTGTTCATTCATTCCCTTGTCCATTCGTCCATCCATTGAACTCATTTCTTCATTCCAAAAATATTTACTGACTGCCTACTAAGTATCACAGTCAACTGATAATATTCTCTTTGCCTCCCAAGAGCACAGCATGTCAGCAGGGAGACCGTCACGCAGGAGCAATGCCCAGTAAACAGCAGAGCGGCGGAGTGTGGGGGGCGCACGGGGGGCTCACGGGGGGCGGCGGGGCTGCCCGTGGGCACGAAGGCCGAAGAGGCCTCGCTCCAGAGCGGATCTGGAAGGAACACTGAGAGTTCAATGTAAAAGGAAGCTGGGAAGAAACTCACAAAACACTTTCTGGGCAGAGAATGGGGAAGCCCTCAGGCTTCTGTGAGGAGATTTTAGGAGGAAGGAGCAGCAGAGTCCTGGACAGTGTCTGCGCAGAACGTGGACCAGACCAGCAAAGGGAAATGGGTCAGGCCGGGGATGTCGTCAGGTCCGAGGGCCGGAGAGCTGATGCGCAGGCGGAAATGCCCCTCCGGAAGAATCAAGAATGAAAAGACCCCAAACCTGACGACACTAGAAGACCACGGGGCACCACGGGGCATGAACACCCATTACAGTACAAGGGGTTTGAACAGGAAAGATGGACGGACTTGCCCTAATTCCGCTATCTGGGGCCTCTCCTCTCTTAATTTTGCAAACTCGGGGAAAAATGAGAGGCACATTATGTAATCCTTACCTTGTAATTCATGAACAAAGAGCATGAATGGGAGCTATTCAAAATTCCTCATTAGAAACCCTTAATGACGAAAAGGCAGCTCTAAAGCAAGGCAAGACACTAAATGCATTTTATGCTCCATTTACTGGCCATTCCTACGCACTGCCCGGCCCCCCCTTTAGACAGCGCTGCCCGGCACAAAGCCTGGGCGGCGAGGACCGGCGTGCTGGGGCCCGGCCCCCGACAGGTTTGATGGCAACAGTGACTGTCTTTGAATCTTTAGAGGATTCCCTCGCACTCCAGCAAGCAGAAACTGAACACACTATTTTAAGAAAATAAGATCTGAGAAGTATGACCCATCTCCCTCACTTCTGGGTGCTTGCTTCTCCGGCACGTAGAGAAACGGCCAGCACTCATGAGCTGGATTCTTCTTCCTGAGCCACTGACAACTTTTTAATGAACTGTCATTTAAACTCAGTCAGTGGAAGAGGCACACGAGGAGACTGCAGGGCATCTGAATGGTTCTGTCCCGGCCGCCCTCCCGGCGGTGCCCCAGGAAGCCGCGGGCCCTGTTCTGTGCGGCGCTCGCGAGCTTGTGCAAGGGGACGAGAGCGGCTCCTTACCTTCCTCAGCAACCACCGTAAGTGTGACGGTGGCCCCGGCGTCTTTGATCAGCTGAACGATGTTATCATGGGACAGTTCGACAATGGACTGCCCGTTCACTGCAGAGATGTGATCTCCGATTTTCAGCTTTCCACAGCGATCTGCTGGGCTTCCCTCTATGACCCGGCCGATTTTATGAGGAATAACTAGGGGAAACAAACGCCCAGGTTTTTCCATTATTTAAGATACATTAGCGTTGGATTGATCATCATTTAAAAATCCCGCATCGTAACATCAGAAAACCTTTCCAGGTAGGGCAGAACAGTCTCGCCTGTGGTCGGCTCCCCCAGCGGTGACTCTCCACGCGGCCTTCAGCGCTGGGCCCGAGTGTGCACACGCTCCTCACGTGGCGGCAGCCGCAGCACGTACCTCTGTGCTGTCTTCCCCTCACCGTGAAGCCTTCCCCAAGGCTTACACTGCCCTCCTGACACTCCTGTTGGAAGGCTACCGACCTCCCTGAGCCTTGCGGCCCTCTCTCACAAAGCGGATGCTCCCTACTTACTGCTGGCCCTTCGGGCTGCGTCCTGGTTTGGCTATTTCAGAAACTGCCACAGTGAGCCCGCCTTTGGCTCTGCTGAAGGGGCATTTACTCCCGTGGGGGGCCTTGTAAGTGAACGCAGTTCAGATTCAAGGTTAGGGCTTGGAAATTACTGCTCAGAAATCCAGGCACGGTGAAATGACTGACCGTTGAAACGAATCCAAAATTCCTTTTGTGTGTGCCTTTAGATTTTTTAAAATTAGAAAGGCTGAGGGGAGTCAGAGCATGAGATGTTTAAGGTTGAGATTATTTAGCTCGTGGACAAACTCTTGCCCTGACGGCACAAAGCAGAGCCGAAGACATTTGCAAAGACACGCCGCGTGGTTCTATCGGCTCATGATGCTGAAGGCTTTCCTAGACCCTGAGCACATTTGGCTGTTACGGCTTTAAACGAGTCCTAGACACTCAGGAAATCTCGCCAAAATATCTTTCACCCCTTTAAAAGGGGGCATTTGCATTGAGAAACAAACGCTCTTTCCATGTTCCTAAAGAATTTCCTCAGCCGGGTCAGTAAACTTGTCGGGCATTTGCCTCCAGCTGACTACTGATTGTTATAAATACGGATGATTAATATTTAAAAATGGCACTCTGAGTATGTTTAATTTCCATAAAATGGGCTCCTTCCTAGTATTTCTGGTCATGGTAGCTGTATGTCAGGGACACTGTAATAGGCCTTCATTTGAACTGGAAGTTATTCTTGGCCATGATTTATAGCCCCACACACAGGGCCATACCTCCACTCTTCTAGGATTCTACGGTGAGAGATTTTATCCGAAAATAGAGGACGTCAGTGTTGAAATCAAGTGCCTTTTAGCTCTGAATTATATCAAGCACTTATTATACCATTTTCTTTAAAACAAAGTAATCAGAAAAGCCCCTGAGCAGCGGGCCATGTCCTGTGCCAGGAGGCATGAGCGATTCGCGGAGAGGACAGCAGGTCAGAAGCGTAAGCTATGGGGCGCCTGGGAGGCTCAGTCGGTTAAGCCTCTGCCTTCGGCTCAGGTCATGATCCCAGGGTCCTGAGATCGAGCCCTGCATTGGGCTCCCTGCTTGGGTGGGGACGGGAGGAGGTGCCTGCTTCTCCCTCTCCCCCTGGCTCATGCTCTCTCTCAAATAAATAAATAAATATCTGAAAGAAAGAAGGAAAGGAAGGAAAGAAAGGAAGGAAGGAAGGAAATGTATGCTGAACCAGACAGTGGCCCTGTGGTGACCTTCTACCTCAGTACCTTAGTTATTCTCCTTAGAAAAGATCTACTGCTACACGGTGTTCATTCTCAATGAGAAGAAATCATTCAGCCCCTTGGCTGAAAGGGGTTTGTTCAGACTTGGGAAAGCATCAAACAAAGTGAATCCTGAAGTCTCAGTGGTTCCCTTCTCATCATGTGAGCCGTGTGCTCCAAAGGCAAGTCTTGGGACAGGACTTCCCGAAGGGTTAGTTGTCTGGGTGAAGGAAGGTAAGAGTGGTCAGATTATTATAGTCTTGGTGTTGACAGCTGTATTATCAAAACAGTTAAAAACAGCAGAGAGACCAGTAGGAGGATAACTTCTGAACAGACTGGGAAGTTTTCAGAGTAACCCTGTAGAGCACACAAAACTAAGGAAAAGTCCGAAGTCCAGCCTTGCTTTTGCTGGTATCCCAAGTCCACGGGTATTGGCCATAATAACAGCTTATCCGTCTTCATTCATCTTTGGCCTAAATCTGTGTCCCAGACCGGCTTGTCCAGCTGCTGAGGTCCCTTCAGTGCTCTTCAAACATTTCTTTCAGGGAAAGAAAGGACAGTAACTAGAAATGTCCCCACTCAAAGAATCCCTTGCAATCGGAACTGAAAAGTATAAGAAAGAGAAACACTAAAACCTCTGAAGCACCAGCAAAGCAAAAACTAGCCAAGTCCTCTTCATCCTAAATAGAGGTCTCTTCTAGGTACTCTGCTCCCGGAGCACTTACACTAGCGGGGGCTAGGGCAGTAAGGGTGCTGGACCCAGATCCCTGATCTTTGAAAGAGTCAACTGCAGAGAATCTCAGAATTTCCTTTCTTTTTAAGTTTTCGTTTATTTACTTGTCAGAGAGAGAGAGATCACAAGCAGCCAGAGAGGCAGGCAGAGAGAGAGAGGGGAAGTAGGCTCCCTGTTGAGCAGAGAGCCTGATGTGGGGCTCAATCCCAGGACCCTGAGATCCTGACCTGAGCCGAAGGCAGACACCTAACCGACTGAGCTGCCCAGGCGGCCCGAGAATCTCTGAATTTCAAGACTGGTGTCAGAGATGCTGCCAGGCACTCTGCTTGGGACAGATGTCACCAGAAAATCCATTTAATCAGGAGGAAGAAATAATCGATCCTGAACAGAGTACCAATCTACACCAAGACAAGGTCCATAAAGAATAATCTAGTCTGACAGCTTTCCTGCCTTTTCACCTGTGCTAACTCTTGTCTAAAGTGTACCTTCTCTGTAACGCGGTCTGCAGCTACTGTTCAGTCTCTGTGAGTGAAGGTTCCTCACCCAAGCCCCCCAGGACCCTCCTTCTATCTACACGAGATGCAAGGAATCCCAAGAAGAAGGCTTGCAGGGCTCAGCATTCTTTGAGATCATCAACTAGCATTTCAGTGAAATTACCGATTCTGGGTTTGTACCAATGACCGAAAAGCTCAAGTGCTTTATACAAAATTCACGGGCACCCGAAGCCTAATTTACTATTCAGGTTGATAATTAATGAGCTACAAACACTCATTTCCTGCTACACATGAGCTGCTCCCTCGATCTTACATTTTAATTGGGCTTTCTTTTCCATCTTGTTACTCAAGTATTGATAAACTTTTTAAAGTTTCTTAAAAAAAAAAAAAAGCAAGAGACAAACAATTTTATAAATAACACGATGGCGAGAGCAGCAGAAGCTCCAACAATCACCGGCAGCTTTTACAGAAGGTCTGGGCTAAGGGCTCACACGCGTCATCTCCTCTAATCCTCGGACTCCTGTGAGACAGGAAGTGTTATCATCCTCCTCATCTCGCAGAGGAAATTGGAGCTCTTGGAGGGTAAGTAATTTGCCCGATATCAGACAGCTATTAAAAGACATAAGCGGGGCTTGAAGCCGAGTTCGTCTGATCACAGAGCCCAACAGCTAATGACACTATCTCACACAGAGATCCAGCATCTATGGTACACAAAACCATCAAAATAGTAAGAAACAATTAAAACAAATGAACACAAAAATATTTGAAAAATTTAAATATAGACATACACCAATAAAAAGAGTATACTTAGTATATATTAAAATGCAACATATGTTTTAAATATCAGTGAAAACTATAAAAATAGGTTAAGCCTATATAAATAACGCAACTTATTTTACTGACTTCCTCTATATTGCTTTGTTCCCCTAGTTTCGGCAGTCCTAGAAAAGGAGTATCTTTGGTATAGAAAGTAGTTAGCATCTCTCCACTGAGCAATAATCTTGCACTGTTTTTGTTAATCTGAACGCATGGGATTATTATATGGCATTAGAATAAGAATATGGTTACCTAAAATGGTTATTTGCTTTGGGAAATGCTGATTTCCAATGCTTTAACACAAAACCCACCAAAAATCTGCTTTCTTTCATTTTTTCCAACACAGGCCACATAATCATCCTCAGAGCATCAGTGACAGTTCCAATTCCAAGGGTTACCATAGCAACTGCTTTTGGAAAATGGAAACTAG
Source organism: Procyon lotor (assembly GCA_028646535.1). NCBI lineage: Eukaryota > Metazoa > Chordata > Mammalia > Carnivora > Procyonidae > Procyon > Procyon lotor. The sequence goes on along the minus strand of CM053606.1, from coordinate 83,443,198 downwards.
TATCAGTGAGCAGTGACCTGATACTATAGTAATAACTCATCCATGTCACAGAATCTTCTTCCTTTACACACTTGCATTAATTTTAGCAAGATTTCTGCAAATGGGTTTGGTTTCCGACACTCCTGAAACGGTTTTCTTCTTTTTCTAAGATTTTCGTGACCATCTAGTCTAAAAGGACCTATCATCAGATCCACTGGCAAAGGCAAGCGCACATTTTCCTGTGGTCAAAGATGTTTACCATTTGACTTGGAAAAATAAAGTCACTAGACAGGTATGATAGATCAATCTCAATTTTCAGGTTCTCATCTTACATTCATTTGAATTTTACAATTATATTTAAAGATGATTATTTCTTAAAAACATAAAGACAAAAACAATTACTTAATTTGCTGGATAATAACATAACAGCCCTGAACACACCAGAGGTAATTCCTCCTTTGTTGAAGGAATTAATATATATATTCGTCCTTCCCAGGTGAAAATATTCTGTTAAACTGGGTTCAGGATATTTAGATTAATGCTTAAAGTTCTGACAAAAATTTTACCTTTCAATGACGCATCTCTAAGATAAGAATGCCTCTTGTCATTCAAGAAGGTTCCTTTATAGCTAGAATGTGGCAATTATGATTAAACAACACAAAAGGACTATTTAAGACATATTTGGGTCAAGATTTTTCTATTAACCTGTTTTGCTGCTTCTCCACTGCTTCTAGCATTTAATTCATTTCTGCATCCAGTTTCTTCTAATTAAAACAAAACAAAACAAACTATGCCTCCTTATTTGAAAAAACTCAGCATTGTCCTTTCGCTGAATCTCAGAGGGCGCGGCCCTCATATCCTGCCGCTCTGGATGCAAACAGAGCCGCTAAGACTGATTTTATGGAACCGGAGATGAGAGATAAACCCGAGGCCTGGAAGTTTAGGTTCAGACCACCTGGCTTGTAAAATAAAGAAAATATTCATCCTTCTTAAAAAGTCAAGTCTCTGAGGCAATTTATAAATAATTCCTAATTAGTTTCATGAAGCCCCCGGGGAGAGTCAGAAAACTGAAATTGCAGGGACAGGAGGTGACAGCAGCCCTTACCTCCCGGAGGGGGTTTGTTTTTGGAGGTGAGGATGACAAAGCCAAATCCTTCATTTTCCTTCCGTTGCAAGACTACATCGTAGGCCTCCTGCGGAGCAGGCCTGGCTGGGACCTCTGCTCGGGTCAGGCGGGGCGAGCCATTCTGTGTCGACAGGAAGGCTTGAGAGCTGTCCTCCTCAGGTTGTTTCTCTATAAGAAACATGACCAGTTCTGATATTTCCGGGACATCATTATTTTCGTTAACTAAGTGTTTCTGGGCTAAGCCTCTCGCAGGACAATGGAGATTCGAATAGCCTAGAGCGCAGAGAAGCAATCCCCCCACGTGAGCTCCAGGCATCACGCGAGGGCAGCCCTAGGCAGCAGCAGTGTGGCTGACATCTTCAGTACTCTGCCAGTGTATAACCAGGAGAACGCTATTTTCTCATTTTAAAGGAAGCTTTCTCGAAGCTTCCATGAAAGTTCGTGTTACACCAATTGTTCTTGAAATCGTGCTAATTTCAGCAGGATTCTGACCAGTAATTTTAACAAAAGTTGGTCATGAGAACTGACGCAGTACAACCTCCTTTTGAAATCAACCTTAACTGTAACTCAGCGCAGGACTAACGGTGGTGATGCTGGGGAGCTCACTGCATCAGGGCAGAGGTGCTGCCCCTCACTGGTCGAGAAGGCAGCTGTCATTGCAGGATTTGTCCTACGGAGTGTGTTTTACAGGTGCCGCCCTCCTGACCGAGGACACCGGACGCGCTAACCGTCAGCGGCCTCCGCCCACCGAGCCCAGCGGGTCACGAGCTGACCGCCTGGACAGCCAATTCTCCCAGGCCCGGAAGAGGTCCTAGGGCTCCCCAGCAAGTGGAGAGGTAAACGTACATCTTTTTTTCCTATTCAAGTATGACATCCGAATTCAAGAAAGAATTACACAAGTTAGTTCTAACTGATTAAACAGGCAAATTTTGTGCCACAATTTGATGTAATTTGAGCCATCATTAACAACCACCAGAACACACGGCCACTGAGGGATACCCATTTATTTGTGCTCTTCTGGCTCAAATTCCACATGATTCTGAGATTATGGTTTGAAAAATAAAGGTTTTTTTGTCGAACACATGGTCAGAATGAATTAGCTAAATGCCTCCGGTAATGTCAAACTACCACAGAGCATCTTCACGATGCTCTCCGGGAGAGGGCCAACCTCTTGCACATTTTTTATTGCATGTGGTTATGTTCTGCCTCCAACACAACTGACACTGCATTAAAATCTGAATGTCTGGTCATAGGAACACAGGCAGGCCTTTCCTTTGGATGTTTCTGATTGCAAAGCACCTCAGTTTTAAGAGTAATGCAAATATTCATCAAGTCCACAAACATTCGTTGGTGTCCACTCTGTGCCGGGCAGGCACTGTGCTACATGTGGGGGATCCAGCAGTTCACTAAATGCATAGATGTCCCTACCTCGATGAGGCTTGTACTCTTGTGCTACAAGGCTGTCTTTTTAAGATCTTCAAATGGCAAAAATTTACTTCTAAAATTCCAGTGTAACATTCACAAAGCTATTGATGAGGAAGTGTTTTTACATCCTCATATAATGGTTTAGACCCTGGGCTCCATAACCCCGTTCTAAGCCTGCCTACTTCTCACCAGTTACTGTCTCTCAACCGTTCAGGGGGTAACCATAAAACTGAATAATGACAGTATTTACATCCTAGTGTTGTAAAGACTAAATAAAAGAATCCGTATGTCTGAGACGGAGTAAGCACTTGATAAATGTTTTTTAAATGTTAAATGACATTATATTAAAACTTCTCAAATAGAAACATTCTGCCCTCTTTGAATATTTAGCAATTCATCAGGATCCAAAATCTTTTGGTATTCAGCTCAAGGGATCTCTTGATATGACTAAAAAACTCTACTTATTTTTAAGAAAACAGACTTAACCTGATATTCCCATCTACAATACCCTACAATACCACCTTGGCAGAATCTCTCAATATGTTAATATAGTCTTAATACAGAGGCCTCAAATTTCTTTCTCTCTTTTGATAGTAGTAGTATTTCTAGATCCTTCTGACCTTCTATGGCCTTCCACGATGAGGCCCTGGATCACACCAAATGGCTCATCTTGAACACCAGGAAACAAACTAAAGTAACCGACTAAACCATATAGAAAATGGACCAAGTCTCTTTGTTCTTGATTAACCTATAAAGCAGGAACAGGTTCACATACCACCATAGAAGATCTTTCTTCTGACCGTTAATAGCACGTGGCCATTTCGAGCAGCCGTCGTCATGAGGTCCAAGACCTGTTTGTGAGACTTCCCTTTCACGGGAATCCCATCAATGCACATCAGCTCGTCAGCTGCACGGAGGCGGCCATCTTTCTCCGCGGCGCCCAGAGGAATGATGGCCCCGATGTAGATCTGGTAAGATACCAAAGTGTAGGTAGGTCTCTACAGTGGGCTAGGATCTCCTGCGACCCTTAACTACTGAGTTAAAGGCTTCCTGACTCAGTACTATGCAAGCCAACATATTTCTGCAGTTCAACTATGAACATTTGAGAAAGGCAGTGTCTTAGAAAGTGGCCATTCTCCAAAAGGGCATTTCACATAACCACACTACGTGATCCCTCCTGGATCTTCAGGGATGCATACACACAAGATGGAAAATACAAAACAGTTCAATAACTTAAAAAGTGCCCCTATCACTTCTAACAATACGACAAAAGACATTAAATTCAGAAAATGCAATTCTGCAGAGTAGCTACTAAAAAGTACAAGAAGTGTACTGAATGCCATCAGCAAACAGCCATCTACACACAGTTCACAGCAACTGGTATAATTCTTAAGAAACTCCCATTACATATGGTTATTAGTGGAAATTCAGTATATACAACCCAGAAACACTTCTTGTTCCTAAATTGCAAAGCAGTAGACATCTCAGGGGAACAGAGCATCCTGAGGTCCACTTACATTGTGGTGAACGGATCTGGCTCATTTTGTTTGCTGGCAATTAGACCCCTGTAATTAAGCAATCCTGAATGTTTGGGCTAGATTCAGAGCTGCTAAAACCTGACATTTAAGAGGAGGGTTTCCCCCAAGTTGTTTGATATAAACTCTGAAAAGGTCTTAGTCATCACTATATGGATCAACAAAATAGGAAGCATTGTAACAAAATCACGTCTTCCACCAAGAACAATCAAGCTATTGTATAACCTGCCAGGAGCTTTATTTGTCTCTGATAATTGTTTTAACTATAGCTAATATGGCTAATTAGGACACACTTATAATACATAAACTGTTCTATCCAGAAATAGAAAGAAGTCTGTCATTTTAAAAGGTTACTGTTACTCACCCAACTTCCAAGCACGATAATAATGTCTTTCTTATATTACACAGAAAAAACTTAAATATGTTCTCCAACTCTACAAAGCACATTACTGCTCTGTCATTCAAACTGAGGGCAATACTTAAAAATAGAACCCATTACATTTGTTCTCTAAACTTTATGTGAGAATCGGGTATAAAGTTCTAGATTTTTAAATGCTTTACAAACATAACCCTTATGCTTTCTGAACAGAAACATCACTTATTTTATATTTTCCTAGTTTGGTAGGTAGAGCAGATGAAATGGCACACAAAGTACTGAGCATGAAAATGCCAACCCATTAATGAGAGTAAGTGACAGAATACGCGCGGGCTCATGCCACCTGTTTAGGGAGCATTCAGTCAGAGGACAGACTGATGGTGGTAAAGAGGAAGCTTCTTTCTTAGCGAAGGCAAAGGTCTTAAAATTTAACAAAGGCAAAGGGAAATAGAAATTGAAAATTTCTTCTTGAAAATAAGGTAAAATTTTGTTATCTCGATTTTCTTATTGAAAATAAGCTGTGGGTACATAGAGAAAGACAGAAATTAATTACTGCCCTATCGACAGCGGACATACTCAGTTCTTGCCTTCAGGTCTGGCCTCAGCCACACCAAGGTAACTGAGAGACCCCCACACCAACAGTATAGCTGTTGGTTCAGGAGATGCTGAGAGAAAACAAAATCGTAAAAAAAAAAAAAAAAAAAAAAAAAAGGTAGAACAAAAGCACCATATTCTACTGAACAGCCACCTCAAAGTTCATAGGAATGGCCAAATTCCAAGGTATATGAACTTACGGACTGGTCCGGTCCCTCTCCTCCTAGTACCCGGAAGCCAAAGCCTGACTCCTGTTTCCGGAGAAAAACATCCAAGTCCTTGGTGTTTGGTGCTAAGGAAAACCAGAAAAATAGAAAAATAAGTAAGTAAAACAAAATACTTTCACTTATTTAAAAAAGATTACAATAAAACAGTGCAATTATTTAGTAGGATCATAGTATAGAGTCCAATAAACTATAACCTCAGAACTTTCTGGTAGGTGAAAACTTACACAAGCACATACCACTACCTACTAGTACCAAAAAAAAAAAAAAAAAAAAAAAAAAAAATATCAATCCTAAGTCTTTGTTTTCAGCTCAAACAAAACTTTGTATGGCAAGTGCTCCGAAACATTTACCCACACTTCCATTACACTGCCATTAAATCCTAGTGCTTTCAAATCAGTGTCATGACATTAAATGCAGAGTCATCCAATTTAAGTTTGACATTTGATAGATACAAACTACCTAAACATTTGGACAAATGTTAGGAAAAGAGAGCCCGTAAGATGCCTTAATTCTACTACTAAACTAGTACCTTTGTTTCTGAAAAGCATTCTGTATTTGCTTAGCCTAATTTTGCAAATGTTATTACTTTAAAAGAAAATAATGATCTCTAACATCCATCATTAGTCCCATTTTCCAGCTGTGGAAGCTGAGGCCTGGGAAAGTGGCCCAGTGTCAGGTGGCAAGTAAATGGCAGAGCTGAGATGTCAAGCCAGCTTGATTTCTAGGGTCCAGGCTCTTCACCCATCCTATATATACTGCCCCCCAAGGACAGGTCACGTTCATCAGAATATTAAGTCTGGAAAAATCTACTTCACGACTAAAATAATTTGATCTTCAAGAAAATATTAACATTGGGGCGCCTGAGTGGCTCAGTGGGTTAAAGCCTCTGCCTTCAGCTCAGGTCATGATCTCAGGGTCCTGGGATCGAGCCCCGCATTGGGCTCTCTGCTCAGCGGGGAGTCAGCTTCCCCCTCTCTCTCCAACTGCCTCTCTGCCTGCTTGTGATCTGTCAAATAAATAAATGAAATCTTAAAAAAAATATTAACGTTATTCACAAGCAAGAAGTGTTTGCTAGAAACATGTTGGGAACTATAAAAAAATTGAGATTTCGGATGGGGTAAATCTTGATAATGTTCCTTAGAAGCAGTCTCTTTTGAGAAATGAGTCCTATTAGAATTACAGAACCTTAGGAATAAAACACTCTGGAGCCCAACTCAGTTACTTTATAGATGCAGCCCGAAGGGACTAAGTAGTTTCTACCAATACTAGGAATATACCAGCCTATCAACAGCAAGTCAGAAGAAAGGGATTCTCCATAGTTCTATTAATTTAAATTATTGCTTTGCCGTGTTTGCCTCTGGTTTTCATCTTCCCGAACATGGCCTGAGCCTATCAAGATAAAGATCTGGAATTGGTTAAATAACTATGAAGTCAATTATACATAATATTTCCATCTGTGTACACAGTTTCCAAGGTAGATTTAGATCTACTTCTCAGAAACATATTAATTTGAAAAAATTAAGTCTACGTAATCTGCAATTTTACTTAGGAAAAGATTTCTCATTTTAAGTAAATTAGCACAAAACTGAAACTCTGCCTTCTGCACGCTCCCTGCTCAGCACCTCTCAGCTGGGCTCCTCTGAGCGGTCTACGCTAGTTTCCTCCTTAGGCTGCACACTCTCTGATTTATCATCCCTCATGCTCCTGCCAGGAAAATCTCTCTGAAACACAAGTCCAAGGTGATCACCCCTCCCTACAGCTAAACCATTCTGCGATTCTCTATCCTTTCTGTGATGGACTCCAGTTTCCTCAGAATGGCCTCCCCTCCCTCCCCTGTCCCCGTGCTCCTGCTCTCCCCTCTGGCTTCCCATGCCAACTGGGTAAACTGGGCTACTGGCAGAACCCAGGGCGTGCAAGGTCAATGTGCAAAGGTTAGTCCTGCCTTCTTTCCCTTTTTCTCTGTCTCATAAGCACCTCTTCATCTTTGAAGACGTGGTTCTGCTTAACTTCCCACAGGAAGTGGTATCTGATGCTTCCCACCAACCCCATCGGTAAAACTGACCGTCTCCTCCTTTGGATCCCAGTGAGGCTCATTTGGACTCACTTAGACAGACTTCTCTGATTACATATTTGTCTTTTCCATTTAGGGCTAATCATCTTTTTGGGCGCAGGGTCTACAGAACCTATTTATCTTTCTATTCCCATCACCTACTACTGTGTTAGGTAGATGGTAGGCACTTACCCCCTGGTTTTGGGGGGAAAAAAATGGATGAATAAATGTTGCTATAAATGGAAGAAGCCCAGAGTCATATGAAAATGGGGTGAAGGAATAACTTTTCAATATGGTTTTGAAAGATGGGACGGTCCCAGTTTTTTAGAAAATTCAAATTGATTTTATCGCATGCTCTCCTGAAATAGTCCACAACTACTTACGTTTATCTTCATATAAAGTCTTAGATTTCAGGTAGACCTCAGAAGGATCCAATTTCGGGGATCCTGACCTGATAATGCTGGGTGGAAAAGGCATAGGCTGGGGAATAGGCTCATTTATGGCCTCCAAACTTCCTGAATTTTCCTTTTTATCTGTTTTCTGAAATGGAAAAGGGCCTTACTTAGTATTTTAGAAAACCAGATGGCTGATTAGTTCATAAAACTATTGTGTGAACCCGCTATGTCAACTGATGATGACAGGTGGGCGGGGGCACGGGGGTGCAGGGTCAAAGCCACGGCATATTTGCAATCTTGCAGGAATTTACCTTCATAGCCGTGTGCACTTGGTTAAAACATATTTAACTTAAATTAGAAAAGATTTATACTGCTGTCAACTGAAGGGCTTGAATTAGTCCTAAGTTTACGTAATCTTGCCCTTTTCTCCAGCCCAAAGACATGAATGGACTTTGAGAAGAAGACGGGCAGGGGGCATAACCCAGGGGGGCAGCACGTGGCAAGAGGGGGGCCCCCGAGAGAACAGCCCCATGGAGCTCTTGATCCGCCCCACCTCCCCAGTCAGTGCAGAAGTTTGAGACGCGGCTCTCTCTCAGAAAATGGAGTCGCAAGTGTTACCTCTAATGTGGGCTGTAAAGAAGACACTCTGAAAACCCCGCATGGCCGATTCAAATACAGGAAGGATAAACACACCGTGTGGGACAATCTGGAAAGGGCGAGCGGGAGCTAATTATATTCACACTTTGCCCATTCTTTCCCGAAATAACAGCCAGGCAAAATGATTTAATAAAATTTGCGGGGGGTGGGGGGGGGGAGGGCGATCTAATAAACAGCCTGAGAAAATACAGTTCTGAGAACAGCCTGTTCTGCATTCTTGCCGGGGGGGAGGCAGATTATGGATGTCTGTGGTAAAATACCGAATGCGGACTAGGACGCAGGAGCAGCGGCAGCTTATCAGGGAGTAGGGTGAGGACGGCCACTGTCCCGGAGTCACCGACCCAGACCCCCGTCGGGTGGCAGGAAGATGAGAGCAGCTGCCTCCCCTCTCCCTGACATGTCCTAGGGTTCGGTCAGAGCAGTGCCAGGTCATGGGTCATAGAGTATTAGGGTCACCACGGCCACACTGGCGGCCACTGTGAAACCGAATGGTAGCATGGGAGTTAAAAGAATGACTGGAGGAACAAGGGAAACGTAGGCAAACACAGTGCCATTTTAACTACGCAGGCAAAAAAGCATTGCTGTTCACACTGGTTGAAAGTGGTGCCGTCTATAGAAGTACAGGATGTGGCTTTCCTTTTGAGCCGTGAGACAGCAAATTTGTAGAGGATCTTATTGGGCGGACTAGAAAGAATTCACTCATTTTATATCGGATGGTCTTTCCTTTAATAGCCTATGGTGGATGGTTAAGGAAGCCCATATTTCCATTGCGAGATGACAGACTCCCAATCAAGCAAACTAGATCTAAATTAGGATTTTATATATGATGGTCTTTATAGCCATACCCACGGGCTGTGGATATTTCGGCAGCTACACATCTGCCCCTAGCACACTTTCTTTCCTGGCACTGTTTGCTGTACCCTTTTTTAGGTCTTACTTGCTGTACAGGTCCATAAATAGGCTACTCAGTTATTCAGAAGAATGCCAAAGGAAACACTGTTTCGAGTCTCACAGCCTATCACTCTGATAGCAAGCAAGTCGAGCCCAGAGGCCGCAGTTACTCTAGAAAGTCTTGGTCAGTCCACTGTGAGAAGGTTATATCAATGTGGGCATTTACTGTCTCCAGGAAATGATGTGAAGCTACCGCTTCTCTTTGGGCGTCGGGGAGAAGATGTCCCAGGTTTCATTCTCTGCCCTCACATGTAGCCACTTCCTTACCCTTGCTCCTCTGAAACACCGAGAGAGCAGAAGGACGTCTAAGTGGGCACTCTGGTGTCTTCATGCTTTACCACTTAGGGGGCAGGGTCACTGGCCGTGCGTGCCGCTAGCGTCCGGTAGACATACTTAACCAGGAAAGCCCACCGCCTCTCTAACTCACACGCTTTCCCAGAGTCTCTGACAGGAGCCCAGGGCAGGATGTGTCCTCACTTCTCCCAGGGGAGAATCACCAGCACAGAGCTCTGCTCTTACGGAGGGGGACACCGCATCTCTCACGCTGGGTTGGGAAGAAGCGTGTGAGGACCACCGTATACTCACCATTTTGGCAGTTTTAGTTGGTGAAGGAGGACCTTAAAGAAAATGAGCCATATTTTAAAAACAGAGGAAGCATTTCCAGATCACAAATACTGCTCATGTTTATGACAAAACTAGCTTCGACTTTTAGTAGGCTAGTAAATTCTACGGCCAACACCCGCTGTGTGCCAGGCGTTGCACGTAGATTATCTCATTTCATTTTCATGCCAATCCTAAGGTGTGAGTGTTACTACCACTGTATAGATCAGGTCAACAGAGACTCCAAGAGATTACATTACTTCCTCATAGCACAGAACAGGTAGCAGGGCAGGAAACTGACGTTAGGCCCGTCTGTCACCCAACCCTGTTCTCTTTGTTACATGCGCTGGAATCCTGGCTGACTCTCCAGCGCTCCCCAAGAGATCCTCCCCTCGCTCTGAGCACATTCTGCCGTATCACCCAGAGAAGAAGCAAAAATAGTTCCAAGGAATGAGGAGAGTGGAAAACATCCCAGTGAAGTTAAACTGCTCATTTGTCTCAAAGAGGAAAACTAAAAGCCAGAGAGAAAAGTGGGAAGGGCTAAATTTTATTCTTGAAAATACCAGTCATTCATAGGTAGGGATTTAAGAAAGCCCATCGAAATGCAACTTGATGATCAGTCCTTAGACCTGGGTTTATGTCTGCGAGCAGTTCAAGTCAGCTGATGACCTTGGAAAATAAAGATTGTATTTCTCTCACACGAGGACCGTGGGGTTTAATTAACATTTACGGACAGATACGAAAGCTTCAGAGAAAAGCTTCACGAGCACAAGCTCTCATGATTGCTTTACAGATTTTTTTGTTCTGTATAACAACATCTTGTTGTACATTTTTGCTTATTCACAGAGATAGCTCTATCCAAACATCCTTGGTACATCACAGAGGCCCAGATGAAGAACCACCGGTGGAAAGCGTCAATTTCTACTACTGTCATCAACAGAGAAAATGAAATTAAGAGGATATATTTCATCGGAAGTAGCGTAATGCTGTGACTCTTTCTCATCACTAAAGCCATAAATCAGATTTTAAAAAGAATATAGAGGTAAGAAAATCCATAATGGGCACTAATGAAACCACTAATAACAACAACAATAAAAAAACTGCTGCAAAAGATATTGCTTATGGCAGCCCTCAGACAGAACCTTAAGGAAAAGGCACACTGATTACCAGTTAAGTCTGCTGGGAAAAAAGAGATTCTGCCTGGAAGGAAGGACGATTAAACTATACAAATGGATGAACAATGAAGATTTTTCTTTGTGCTTTTACTCACCTCCTCTTAAGATAAGCAACGGTACATCTGCACCTACTGGAAACTGCTTTAGCACCTCTACCACTTGAAGATGTGTTAAATTCTGCACATTTTGATGGTAAATTTCCTTAATTATATCCCCTTTCTGGAGGCCTTGACACCACTGACTATCCAGTATCATTTTGACCTTCTGTCCTGTTGGGCTGTCAGCAATTGCAAACCCAAAGCCTTTGGGGCCCTTGATCAGAGGGATAGTCACTAGTTCGGGCTGGGAGCCGCCCGATGATGCTAGGGACGCTCGCTGCTCGCTTGGATCTGATGGTCCATTGAGACGGTCACTGATCAAGGTGGGTCCCGGTTTTCCATTCTGATCTAGGACCACGGCTCCTGACTTAAAATCCTGAGTATTCATGCAAGTCTCTCCCTTGGTTAATGACTGTCCATTGAGGACAGGAGTAGCAGCAACAATGTCCACAACAGGATCTTCATTGTCATCAGGAAGTGGATATCCACGGCATAGAGTGAGGTTGACATACTGATTGACAGGTACTAACTGAAACATCTGGACGACGTCGGCATGGGTGTGACCAAGGACACAGTTGCCATTGATGTCTACAATAACATCACCTGTTAAGACACGATCGTGTTAAAATATTAAAACCACAAAGTAAGTTAATGTTTTGTTGGGCTAGGGCAGGACAAAAATAAATTCATCATCTAAATTTGAATTCTGGAAACTTCTTACTATTTTCATTAACTGCTGAAAAGATAGATTTTTGAACACAGACACATCATTCTCCCTTCCGTGGTTCTTCTCTAAAAAGAATACAAATGTATGAAACCTTAATTATCTTTGCAGCAAAGAGTTATGACCTCAAGCTCAAGGGAATCATTTGAAAAATAACTGTGAATTCATACTGTCATTGTTAGTATATCCTCTGAGTCATACCTAAGCAGCCACACAAAGCTGGGTTCATGGCAGTAGTTAGTCCACAGAAGAGAAGCAAATAACTCCATCAGCTACTTGTACAAACAGGCCATCTTTCAATACCACCTTCTAGTTCTTGATTTTAAGAGGCCAGTAATTACAGGGTACTTAAAAATTCATTCTAGTTTGAAAAATGTAGGGCTGAAGATTAGAATAATGTAATGTTATGAATGTATGTCCCTTTGTCATTTTTCTCAATAGTAGAGATTTTTTTCAATTTATTGTAATTTCAGATTTCGAAAGGAGAAACAGGCGACAAGAGAATCCAACACAAGCAAAGAACGTACTACTTAAGACTGAAAAGTCAGCTAAATGAATTCTTGTAGAAGTTGGTTTTGCTTTCCTGATTTTACATTATTACGACCACTTTGTGGCGGAGTCATTACTATTTGACATTTATCAGTGGTGAATTTTTTAGTACAGCCTTAACTTTAAAAACCTGCCCTCTAATGTCTCATCCATTTGCTGCTTTTATTTGAATATGATTATTTAAAAGGTTATTACCAAATACAGGTGCTTTAATTTGTCCTGATTGCATGTAGGCTCAAAAAAAAAAAAAAAATCAACATAAATGGTATTTAAAAACAAACGTTAAAGTGTGCAGAAATGTGTTCCATAATCTAAGACGACACAGCAATCAGACTAATAAGAAACAAAGTTTGGACTTCCCTCCCCCGGTAAAAGTTTCCAGAATTTCCACGGAAGTATTGTATTGCTATGCAAAGTAGACATCAGTTTTAGACAAATCTGCGTCTATATTATGAAACCCTGACAGCACATCCAATAGCTACCAAACGTGTTTTGTGGACAAAATGTTAAAAAAAAAAATGGCAAAACTAAGAGCTTAAAAATTTTTACTACTAATTTTACTGCCTAGAGTTTGTTAATCTCACAAAGTCATAAAGAAGAGCACAAATAATTTTCCTTATAACTTTTGATTATTTTAACTTTTCTTATTTTAAGTCTTAAGTCTCTCGCATTTAGCTCCTTATTTTAAGTCTTAAATGGGAAACTACAGTATGAGAGATGCCATATCCTAAATGAAAATAAATTGATATGTGTCATCAAAAATACTATAACAAGTGAGTTGTCCAAATTGGGGTGGGGGTTTAGCAAACAGTCTAAGAAGCGACCTTAGCGGCACAGTAACAGCCTTCTGGGAAAAAATGCTTAAGCCTCCCTCATAACTGTAACCATTGTTGAACTTCCTTTAACCCCCTCAGCCATAAAAAGTGTCAGCCATACAGATATATCTAATAATTACCAAATAAAGACTTCAGGAAAACTATATAAAAGACAAATTTATATGGTTCTGTACAAACAGCAATTTCATGTCAATAACTTTTTTTTTTTTTAAAGATTTCATTTATTTATTTGACAGAGAGAGAGATCACAAGTAGGCAGAGAGGCAGGCAGAGAGAGAGGGGGGAAGCAGGCTCCTCACTGAGCAGAGAGCCCGATGCGGGGCTCAATCCCAGGACCCTGAGATCATGACCTGAGCCAAAGGCAGAGGCTTTAACCCACTGAGCCACCCAGGCGCCCCCCATGTCAATAACTCTTAACATAGGAGTTTAATTTTACTAACAACCAGTAAGACTAAGGAAGCAAAAACCAAACCAAATCAAACAAAACAAAACTGAGGAAAAAACCACGGGACATCATTTGTTCGCTATCACTATAAATATCACAATGCGTCATTTTTCAGGAAAGATCATAGGTACATGTTAGATAGCTCCCAAAGTACCCTACATCATCAAAGAAAAACAACCAAACAGTTCTCTGAGATGCTTAATCAGTCTTTATCTTAGCACACTGGAGGAGTTATCTTGAGATGATACAAATTACTCAAAGTGCTTGCTTCGGCAGCACATATAGAAGTTACTCAAAAAAAAAAAAAAAATCAATACACTTAATATGCTTTCTCTAGATGTACACTTACTTATAAAAAATGGCCCTCCCTCAAAACTAGCATGCACTGAATTTAAAGGATAAACTGTTTTAATACAGGAATCTCCCTCCCCAGTGGTATAATCTAGTTCTCTCTCCATGCATAGAAATGATATGTATAATATATGCATATATACTTATTACATATGTAAACACATATTTATTATGTCAGTTTTATAAATATATATGTAAATGAAACCTCTTCACCATAGTTCTTACTACAGTATCACTGCTCTTCAAATCATCCTGAGAAATTCGTTACCTGGTGCAATTTTCCCGTCCTGAGCTGCAGGACCATCTTTCAGCACATTTTTTACTTGTAGGAACTCATCGGGCCTATCTCCACCAATAATGGTAAAACCAAAGCCCATCGTGCTTTTCTTCAGTGATGCTCGGATAAGGATGCCTTTCAGCTGGGACGGATCTCGAGTAAAGTGGGATTTTTCCATATCTGCCCAAAATGAGAAATGGGTTTGAGAACAAAAACGAAAACAATGAACATGGCCCTCAGCGTCAACTTTAAGAGAGTCTATATAACTTGAATGTAACAAACCATTAAGGGAAGCACATTAGAGAGCATCTAATGTTATGAAACAAATTCATAAATTAAAAAAAAAAAGACAACTTAACCAGTGACTCAGGTATCATTTACAGGACTCCTCTATGTTATCTGAAAGGTAAAAGCATGTACTTTATCACGTCCTCATTGCTTTGTTTATTCATACTTTTTCTCAACCCAAAGAGTCCTTCATATGTAGTCAAAACGATGCACCCGCGGGACCACCTTTATTATTATAATTCCTGAATGTCTTGGACACCATTCAGCTGTACATTTCATTTAAATAAGCATCTACTGAGCTCTACTGAAAAAACACTATTCTGGGAGGATGAAGGCAAAGGCCACACACTTATGAAAAAGAATATACTGAGATACACTGAGAACTTTTTATAATTCACAAGTCAGGCTTTCCACAGCCTTCAGTTTGTATCTGATGAAGGCATGAATTCCTAAACTATCAGTAAATAGCTTCACGTTTCTTTCCCTTTTACTCATGTTCAGTGAATACTTTGGGAAGAAAACAAACACTGCTCCACTGAAAAGCCTATTTTTAGAGGTTGCCTCAGATGATCCTAAAACTGAAATCAATCCATATCGGCAAATAATGAATTCATACAGCTCCTTCTCCTTCCCTCTTCTCCTCTCTGGCTGCATTTGGGCACTTTTGAGAACTGTGAAAAGATCTAATTGTGCAATTAATAACTTACAAAGCATTGTTTAAATTAGCTTCTAAAAAGATGGTCTAACATTTGCTGCCAAAGATTTAATAGTTTTATTGAGATATAATCACATAGGATAATTGAGCCACTTAAAGTGTACCAGTCAGGGTTGTGCAACTACCATCACCTAATTTTAGGAACCCACGCCGGTTAGCAGCCACTCCTGTCTCCCTCACCTGCATTCACACGTCCTAGTGTTAGGCAATCACTGAGTTACTCTTTGTCTACATGCAGCTCTGCCCAATCTGGACATTTCATAGAAATGGAGTCATGGACTATGTGGTCTTTTGAATGATTTCTTTCACTGAGTATCATGTTTTTGAGGTCCATCTGGGTTTTAGCACGTGTGAGTACTTTATTCCTTTTTATTGCCAAGTAATATTTCGCTGTAGGGATCTATCGCATTTTACTTATCCGTTTCTCAGTAGATGGACAGCTGGGTTGTTTCCACTTTTTGGCCATTATGAGTGATGCTGTTGTGACTATTCATGTACAAGGCTTTGTGTGGACATACATTGTCATTCCTCTTCTGCATAAACTAGGAGTAGAAGGGCAGCACTTGCCATAAACCTATAGTAACTATGTATATCATTTTGGAAAACTGCCATACTTTTCCAAAGAGGCTGCGCCATTTTCCATTTCTACCAGCATCTATGAGGGATCCAAGTTCTCCGAGGCATGGCCCACACTGGTTACTGGGTGCTTTCTGATTTTAGCCACTCTAGTGGGCATGAGTGGTAGCTCGCCATGGTTTTGGTGCTCATTTCCCTAATGACTTCAATCAACACAGGTGACGTGTTTCATCTAGAGCTCACGCTCAGCACTATTTTTAGCCCAGAGTTATTTGTGGATAGCTGCTGCTGCCCCTCTTACCAAAGGTTTTTGTTTTTTTTTTTAAGATCTTATTTATTTGTCAGAAAGAGAATTGAAGCAAGGGGAGCGGCAGAGGCAAGCTTCCTGCTGAGCGGGGAGCCTGATGTAGGACTTGATCCCAGGACCCTGGGACCATGACCTGAGCCAAAGGCAGATACTTAATGACTAAGCCACCCAGGCGCCCTTATCAAAGGGTTCTAAGAGGTACACATTAAAGCCTGTTGCCAATTAGAAAAGGGTCACTTTGGGGGCGCCTGGGTGGCTCAGTGGGTTGAAGCCTCTGCCTTCGGCTCCGGTCATGATCACAGGACAGGGTCCTGGGATCGAGCCCCCCATCGGGCTCTCTGCTCAGCAGGGAGCCTGCTTCCCCCTCTCCCTCTGCCTGCCTCTCTGCCTACTTGTGATCTCTCTCTCTCTCTGTCAAATAAATAAATAAATAAAATTTAAAAAAAAAAATAGAAAAGGGTCACTTTGGGGCTGCCCTTTATGGCGGCAGGGACTGAGTGGTGTAAACAGGTCCCTCAAGAGGTAAGGCTGTCCTAAAGATACTGACAAAGGCAGGCTTGCAGTGGGAGTAGGTCTACTTTATTTGACCTGTTCTTCCCAGTTTTGCGGATCTCTTAAAAATAAAAGCACTACACAAAATAAATAAAATAAAGAAAGGCAAGAAGGAAGGGAGGGAGGGAGGGAGAGAGGAAAAGAAATAAAGAATCTGCTATTTTGTGCTTCTCAAAGTGGAGGACTAGACTCCAGAGGGCAGGGCACTGACCACCATGGACACTATTTTGGGAGGCCTCTTGGGGCTTGGCCAGCCAGCCTGCTCCCGGTGATGTCTTTGTACACTGCCAAGCCGAGCTCTTGTTGAGCCTCTGACATTCCACTAGCCACCTGTCTCTGAACAAAATACTGCTTAAAAAAAATTATTCGACACACTCAAAGTGTGTTCATTCGTGTAAGCTGATTACGACTGCCCACTGGGGTCGCCTACCAGGTTGTGGACAAGATCATCTGCTTAATGACCATGTACGTAGGCAATCGAGGGCAAAGTCTAATGAAATGTACCCTTCTCGTTTTTAACTGTGATACTTCACATATTGCGATTACTTCTGGTGAGCTAGGTCATGCTCTAGTCCTCGTGAACGTTGGAATGAGAGTGCCTCCTGCGGGCGGAACTAGAAAATCAGCATATGATGCATGAGAGTCAGATATGCAAACATTAGAATGGGGAGAAGGGAGTGCTGGCTGATTCCTAATTTTGAAAGTATGACTGAAACAGTCAAAGCTAGTGAGAAGTTGGTCAGAATTATCAGAATTAAACATAAGAAAAAGTCTGATTCTAAAATATCTGATTTTATTTCATTAATTTTTTTGAAATGTACTTACATTTTATTTATTTTCTCATTTAAGTTTTCTATAATCACTGCATATTGTTTTAGAAACAAGAAAATGATGCTTTAAAATTGTCACCACCCAGTCTAAGCAATAAAATACTGACAGAAACATCCATTGATATATTACTCCCCTATTTCTTGTTTTCTAAGCTGTGGGATTTAGTTGAGTGATCTTGGAATGTTATTTGACCTTTTATTTTATTTTTATTTCTAAAGTCTCAGTTGCTTTATCTATAAAATAGGAATAACAGTACCTCATTTGTGGGATTGTTACAGGGATTAAATTATATCAAGCATCAAAAGCACAGGGCCCAACAAGCAGTAAATAAGTGCTCAGTAAATGTAGATGAGCACAAACACATACACCCTGGCTCACAAACTCGGGTACTTCTGTCCTTGTGGCAAGCATATCCTTGGAATGGGTACATCCAATGACTGTAACCTGAAGCCATCGAGGCATCTGAATGGGGGCTGTAATATCCACCTTGCAGAGATAATCCGAGTCTTAGCTGAGATGATATATACAAAGCACCCACATGAGTACCCGACCCGGTAGCTCAATAAACGGTAGCCATCTTTCTTCAAGAACTAGCATAACTTCCGGAACTTCCAGGAAGCTCTTCTGGCCCTCTCCACAGTCAGATTTAATTTCTCTCTCCTTTGTTCCAACTCTCGCCTTTGTTACGTCTGCTGTCATACTGTACTAAGATTAGGTGTCTCTTTCCCAACCTAAATCACGAGCTCCTGAAAGACAAGGCTAAGTCATTCTTCTCCTTTTAATGCCCAGCTCATAGGAGAGTGCCTGGTCACCCAGGTTAATAACACCCACACGGGCTCCCTGCCCTCGAGGAGCTGAGAGTTCAGTGAGGGAGAGAAGATCTCCCTTGATATGTGCCACGAAGACATGGACATTCAGGAACTGTAGGTGTTCACACAAAGAACTCTGAATTTAAACTCAGTAAAACTAAGTGCAAATTCTGGCTTGACACTATGATTCTAAGCAAAAGGCTTCTCTTCACTAAAGTCTCAGTCTCCTCACGTGCAGTGAGGAAACAGGGATTCCTGTTTCTCTCCACTTAGTGTCCTCTGTCTAGCCGCTTTCAGTCAAGGCTAGCAAAACAAGTGACTGCACCCCGTCTCTACTTCCTTCGTCGCTCACCATTCCCTCCTTATTCTACTGCATTTTTACTTCCTTTCCACTTCTTTTGCTAGAGTGACAAATGACCTCCACGTTGTCAACCTCAGTGTACGCATTTCAATGCCTGCCTTTCTGGACTTTTCAGCAACACGGGACACAAACATTCTTTTTGAAACTCATTCCTTCTCGTGGCCACCTCTCCCTACAACTTCGTCCCTTACCGCTATATGTTCTAGCCATCCCTCTCTGTTCTCTGGCCCCTGGACCACCATTTCATGCATCTGTGGCTTTATACGTTCTGTTCTTTCCACCTGGCATGCCTTCTGGCTCCTCTAAAATTATCACCTGTCTGATTCAACTTTTCCTGACACTTGAAGATCCACTTTTAACGTGTCCTCTGCTTTGAAAGTTCCTCCTCGACTTTCTCCACCAAAGGAGAAGTGAACACTCCCTCCTTTATGCCTCCTTTATTAATATGTTTCTATTAATACAACATGTGCATCTCTATTAATAACAATGAGACCTAGTATTTATTGCCCACCATTTGCCAGATAGCATTGTAAGCACTTTCCATATATTAACTCGCATGCTCAGAACCACCTTATGAGGTAAATACCATTCTCATTCCTATTTCATAGATGAAGAAACGGAAGTACGAAGAGTTTAGGGAACTCATCCAAGGTTATGCATTTGGGATTCACACCTGCTCCAATCTCTGCACACTGACTGCTCTCCGAGGACGGCACCTAACACTATATATGGAAACCGTTAATTTCCTGCATCAGCAAGTGAACTCTTGAGGGCAAGACTTGTCTTACTCCTAATCGTTTTTGAATACCATGTGACTGGCAGAGCACGAGGCGTACAGTAGGTGCTCAAAAATATTTGTTAGGTAAAAATGCTTGCTAAATCCAAAGCAAAACTTAAGGGACAGGACTATGTTTCTGAAGAGTAGCTGTAAGAAACGAGTGCTTCTCTCATTGGACAACAGACGAGAAGTCTACTCCATTTGCACAGAATGACCGCACAGACAGAATGGTGGTTATTAGCACGGAGGGAAGCGGGGAAGAGATGTGGAGGGACGAGTGGAATGTAAGAGATTCTCGGGCAGCTTCTTCAAAACACACATGGCTGGGCTCGTCAAAATGTTAGGACCTATGTACTTTAAAAATATTCCCCAAATGATACTGAATTACTGACACCCTGCCATCCTACTTGAGAACCGATGATACAGGCAAGTAATACGATGGATTTATTCCCAGTTAATTAGGAATCCCGGATGGTCATAGACATTAGACCTAAGCCTTAACTTGGGAGAAACTCATAATGGATTAGAGATTTCAGACTGTCCCGGCCTGAAACATTGGGAAACAATGCAATCTTTACATCACAACCTCAAGCCCATAACAAAACTATGCAATGCCTTTTGCTAACAATTTCACACTTCCCATCTAGGCAACATGGGAAAATTGCAGGGTTCTCAAAACGTCTAGATGTTTTATTAAGATTATTCCTATCTTTACAGTGACAAAAATCAGGCATTCTCTGTTGAACCTCAATGCCTCAACGATAAAAAGTTCCAACTTACTTCATTAACTCAGCATATAAATTTCACAAGGCATTCTTAGAAGACAAGATTGAGGAAAACATTCTACCTGGTTTTGAAGATCCAGCATCAGCCTGTCCTAACTGCTTTTTCCTTTTGGCTTCCTCCACTGGATTTTCAAACTGGGTTTTCTGGTTAAGGTGACTGTAAAAAGTAGAAAAACAGGCATTTCAGTTTAAGATGAAAGAGTTATGTTATTTTTGAATGGACTATTATACCATTCCATCCCTGCAGGTTAAGGGGCAAACATGTATCTCTGGACTATGGAGCTCAGAGAAGCTGAAAGATGGTAGGGGAAGGGCTTTTGGCAACTAAATGGAAGTGGAAAATGGAAAATGCCTGAAAGTGAACGCTGCTGAAACATTCACTCTAGCTTCTGCATCGAGGTGCCCAACGGAGCCAATAATAGTTTTCAAAGCCGTAGGAGACGCCCTCACATCTAATGCAATCAGAACAGTTGGGAATGGATCAGTTCCCTTTCTAAAAGGCAGTTAATGGTAGGAGGATTTTAATTCAAGTTTCTTGAAAATGAGGTTGGTGTAAAGACGCTTTTGGAAAAATCTGAGTATAGAAGCCTTCTTGAATTTTACTACTATTTTTCCAACTGACTCACCCACATCAATTTAGCACAGTAACTAAGAAAGAGATTTGCTTTTATCAATTTGTATCACAGAACATCTCTTCCACACTCAACTTTTTTCATAATCATATAATAATTAAAATAATTACATAATCATAACAGAAATTTAGCTGGTATTTCTGATTTGGGAACATTTACAACTGCCTTGGAAAGCACACGAGTCTGTGAGGGAAAGCAGAACAGCATGGGGACACCAAGGGTGAGCAATGGGCTAACAATGAGCTAACATGAAGGGCAACAGTACATCTCACTGGGGGAGCAGAGCACTGGTTGGTCTGGCAAATCAGTCAAGGGGATGTTGGTTAAGAACGCAATTACTGCGCAGACGTTATTTAACTAGGTTCTGATACAGAAGTAACGGGAATTACATTCTAGTACTTCCATGGTACAAATAAATATATTTCAGCCATATGATAGCATTTTCCAGTAGAATCCATTTTAATGAGAAGTGACATTAGCAAATACCAGCAATTAAACATCAAATCATGAGAATCTTAGATTATGACTGCCTTCAGATAGGCCGACTATTACAAAATTTGCATACAAATGGTCATATAACTTGGATAATTACTTTGCCATCTGTGAACATTAATGGTGGTGATGGAGGAGGGTAGCAAGGACCCATCAGGGCAAGGTATGCTGATTTTCTCTATGTCATTCAGGCTTCGCGTGCATAATTAACTCCACAACAGATGTAGCTGTTTCAGAGCTCTATACAGGGCGAGTTCCACTTGAAATTCTTCGGGTTGCGATTTCACTAACAGTCAAGTACACTTCTGCTTCCTACCAAGGCGAGCCCCTTATCACTGAGTTAACTGTTAAGTCCTCTGGGAAAATGGAAATTTTCGGTATTAACTTAGGGACCGATTATTTATTAGGTACTGACATTTTACATGTTCTCGAAAGGAAAAAAACCCCCAGAAAGTGACACTTCGCAAAGAATAAACCTGTTTAGAATAAACCTTGGCTCTCTTTAACGTCACCAGTTGGAATGACTCATTTTGCCACCTAGGCATTAAAACATAAAAAGTAGTAATTTGTATTTAGACTCTTGGTAATGTGTGGGAGAGGAGCGTAGAAGTATGCGAGTGAGTAATCCCTTTCCTGAAAATTCTTTGACAAGAGAATGTAAGATTTTAGTGCAGGGAGTAATTGCATCTGTCACCTTAAACTCCTTGGATTAAAATGCTACCCAAATAACAAAACAAAACATAAAAGTTAAAACACTCTTCTTTTCATTTAGTTACTTATACTCACAATATTGTTAAGATGTAAGAGGTTTTGTTTCCCATATAACTAGCTATGGGAAGTAAGATAGGAGACTCTCACAGATTACCGGAAAAATTAAACAAGGGTAGCGAAGAAGCATGACTAAATCTGGGATGTATAACTTGGAATATCATCTGCATTAAGATTTTGTGTATCATCGGTGGATTTTAAAAACCCATCTCACAAACAAGACCCTTATTCTATCGTGATGAATCTGAGACAGGCAAGCAGAGGTATATTTTGACTTTGAGACCTAAGTGTGTCAGGACACTCAGTGCAATACAAGAAGACAACCTTTCTGAATACGTAAGCATTCTCATGGAAGGCCTGCCATTAAATTTTTGGAACAATTTTATTTTCAAAAATAAATTAATCCGTTTCAGCATCTCATCCCTGAAAATAAATACTTGCAAAGGAAAAGTGCCATGCAGTTGGTGTTACTACTGTAAGGCTCTGCCAAAAGCAATCATTGTGCCATCTGGTTTGACAAAGTGAGAGAGCCAAAGAGTAGCCATTCAAGTAACAGCTTTTTATCTCCATCAGTAAACTCACTGCAGATTACTATGGTCGGGATTCAAAACCTGACTAATCTGGGAACCAAGCCACACTCCATAGCTCAGCTGACTCCGTGCTGATGTGCATCTTGAGTACAGCCTGCTCTTTCTTAATCTAATAAATTACCCTCCTGCAAAATGAGCTCGTTCTGGGAACAATCACACAAAATCATGTTCCCGAGGCTGCTGCCTCTCATTGGGGCTGTCTTGCACACGCTCCATGACCACCGGGACCGGGTCACTGCAGGATTCCCCCGAAAGTTGCCTCAGTAGGGTATCTCTGCTTAATGAGAACCAGATCATTTAGCCCAAGATTTTGTAAGAGGCAAATGACTTTCACCTCTTGACCATGTATTCACATTTACTTGGAACAGATGATAAGAGAATGAGAATCATTATTGCAGAAATGTGCAGCAGTGTCAATGGCAATTAATAGCTTATTGAAGCCAAATTTAAATAGGTAAACAGCTGGGGGGGGGGATCCCACAAAACCTTTCCAGTTGGCCTTCCAAAAGTCCTTTGACTGAGAAATGGTTGTTTCTTTAAATATGCTCTAGAAACAACAACAAAAAAGCTGCTATCTACTTTTCACATGACAGTATCAACAAGATATTAAATAACACAATGAAAATAAAATTGGCATAGCCTTCCAAAGGAACCAAAGTGTTGACACTGTGAAGTTATATACTAAAGGGTCAAACTAAGCTGTTTTCTTAGGGTACACTTCAGATTTTAAGAAATTATTCCAAAGAGGCGCCTGGGTGGCTCAGTCAGTTAAGTGGTTAAGTGTCTGCCTTCGGCCCAGGTCATGATCTCAGGGTCCTGGGATTGAGCCCTGAATTGGGCTCTCTGCTCAGCGGGGAACCTGCTGCCACTTCTCCCACTCTATTTCTCTCTCTGCTCTCAAATAAATAAATAAAATCTTAAAAAAAGAAATCATTCCAAAAATCTAGCCACAGGGACTCAAAGAACAATCTACACATTCTAATAAAGACTAGATGTACACTTGAAACAAAGGTGACATTGTGTGTCAACTATACTTTGTTAAAAGAAAAGACTAGAGTCACAACAGGAGTCAGAGATACTACAGGGATAAATACTAGGAAATGACATTTGTTTACACTAAAAAGTGATGCAAAATTAATAAGCAATCCTAGATCTAGAAGATTCCCATGTTTGCTACTTTTTTAGGTGATGATATTTGGCCATCACTCCCTCGGCAGTAGGTTCAGACTCCTCGTTTCTAGGTACACAGTAGCAACATTTCTGATGCAGTTATTTGCCTGAGGTCAAAACTCTACCTATAGCGTTTGGAAAGAAAGCAATCCCTCATCATAACAACGTCACAATTGGATAAATGAAAAAAAAATGGAAAGAAAAATCCGAGGACGTTGATGATCCACTGATTTCTCTGACTAACATAGGCAGGTGTTTGGTGCCCCACTCCAACATACACTTATGTTTAAATTTAACCGTAACAGCTGTGTAAGAAACAACTCTCTTCCCCCCAAAGTGTTCCTTGATTAACTCCCTAGAAGACAGTATACTTCTGATCCTGTTCTCCAAAACTTTGGATCTTTATGGCTCACTGCCCTTAGAGTGCTTTTCCTGCCTTCATGACCAAATAGCTGTGGGGTTGGAAGTAACCTTAACATTTCATCTAGTCTATGCTCTCATTTCACAGTTTTCTATATACTATTTTTCTCTTTAGACGCTGTGGTCATAATGCTAACACTCCTAGCTATTCATCAGTATGGCCCCTTCCCTCTCGCTCTATTTATTTCAAAGCTAACTTCTGGGGAGCCCAAAACCACCAAAGTAAACGCTCCCTGCCCCTACTTCTAATTCCCCTCGTGGAAAACCTCAAAAGCTGGATTACTGAGATATAAAGTGTTGTATTCGGGTGATCCCCTAAAGCCTTACAGTGAAGGGAAAACATTTGGGAGAGTGTTAATTGAGGTAACAAACAAACTTACTCAACATAGTATGTCCCATACTGAGGGTCTTCTATTTTCTCCCAGCCATAAGGAAGTTCTGGAAAAAAAAAGAAAGAAAGAAATGAAGTAAAAAGCCAGATGTGAAACCAATAGAGAAGAATTCACCATGAGTGAATTTAAGGGTCTTTTAGTTCAAGACACTCATATCTGGGAGACAGCCGGAAAGCTGAGGATAAGAACAAACAGGGTTTGAGTCTGACTGGCTTCTTCAATAGCTAGTGAGTGTCTCGGCGGGCATTTAGGAGCCCAGAACAAAGATGACCTTCAACTCAAAACTGTTTACCTGAATCAGAAGCCATAAAAATGTTAATTATTTAAAAAATCGTCTGGTGTAGATCCTTCATTTAAACAGCTTGATAATGTCAGCGCAAGACACACTAGTTCGGTGCAAGCAGCATCTGCTTGTTCCGTTTTTCGCCATGATACATAAGACTTGTCAATTATATCGGTTATTCTGCCCCACTCTTCCCCTAAAAAAAAGTCCAGCGTTGGATTTTTTTTCATTTCAGGTGAGCAATTGAGATTTCCTTAACATCTAAGAAAATGCCTACTTTCATCCTTGCATTAATTTGAGTTTTAGAAGGAAAATGTGAAATAATTACCCCAGTGCCTTGTGTAGAATCCATTATTTGTGTCTGGTAACAAAGAAATATCTTACATAGGATTATTATATATTATTCATTCCAGGTAACTGATCAATGAAACAGACCTAGAAAAACTGAAGGCAGGTGAATATCTGATAGCAATAAATAAATAAATAAATAAATAAATAAATAAATAAATATTTAAAAAAATAAAATTCTGGTCTCTCCAATAGAAACTAACCCTGTCAAGAAAGAATCTTTTTTTCTTTCCCACTCTGTTTTTGAAGAATCATTTTACTAGGAAGACATGGATTCAGTCTGGCAGGAATGTTCCTAGCAGGTGGTTTCAGTGTTAACAATTTATACATAGGAGCCCAGCAAGAAGGAGTTGTTTTTTTAAAACCCACAGTTACACACTATGATGATCCCTACTTTTATTTTCAATTTCTTTTAAAGCGTTTTTCTGCTAGGATGAAACACGTGCACACACGTGCACACACACACATGCAATGTATGCTAGATAACAAGTAGGCTTAGAATATATCCAGAGATTCATTAATTTTCTCCCACTTGGCCGTAGTTTTGATGCATTGACTTTCCAAGTAAAAATTTCATTGTAATGAAAGCTAACAAGCTATATGAACTCTTATGCTCTAATAAAATTATTTCACATTCAGAATAAAAGGAGAGAATAAACGACTAGCTCCTTGATGAAAGTTCTGAATCGCCTTCACCCCTTTCTTCCATCATATTTTTCTGTGTGTGTGCGTGTGTGTACTGATTAGTGGTTTTGAAGCTTGGTGAGTTTTTGTGGTTTGCCTTTGAAGGACCTGGCTGACATGTCTGAGGTGGAAAAGAAAGGTATAGTTGAAATGGCTCTCTGAAAATAGAATAAAACAGCAGAGAAGAACTGAGGCACGCTTCAGCTCGCTTTGACCCTCCCCAGCTATGAGGCAAAGAATTGTCAATTAAGTATAACAACTTATGACCAGGTAACTGTTACAGGGAGAAGAGTATTTGTTGGATTATAGCTGTAAAAAATGTTCTTTAGTGACATTACCAAAGCATTACCATTAAGCATCCTCCATGAAAGAGATTTTTTTAACAGGGAGTTTCTTGAAACAGTGCAGAAACTGAGTGGTGCTGGAGCCCTATTATGGCACCACAACTGGATTTATGCTTTGTCTTTAGAAAAGTCTGGAGAGCTGCAAGAAGTGTGGAAACCACGTGATTTCTAAGAAACTCACTAAAACGAATGTATTAATACTTAATAAGGATAAAAGACCAACATAAATATATTTCAGCATTAATCTGGAAGTTGATTCAGCATTTTAATTAGCAACTAACAGAAAAAGCACATCCCTTTTTCAGGACAGTAAATAAAATGGTAATTTATCCTCTGGGTTACTTTTAGTTATGGCTTTAATCCTTCACCATCGAGAGCATTAGCCAGTTTTCTGCAGGGCAGATTAATGGAGATAAAGAAGTGGTTATTATTTGCCCATTCAAAATAAAGTCAATAAAAGCAAAGCTAAAACACCCAGCAATTTTATACATTATCCGGTGGGTCAATTAATTCACTGGCTTCCTTCCCTTTTTTCCTCTCCCCCTCTTTCTCCTCTTTTCTTCTTCCTTAGGCAAAAATAATTAGAAACACAACAGTTCTTGACCTCAAAAAGTTCACAGTGTAAGCAGAAAGGCAGAAAAGATAAACTACATAATAAAGATAAGCACCAGCTCTTGGGGGTGGTGTGCAGAGGAATGGCATCAATTGCCTGGTAAGCTATCAAGGAAGTCTTCTAAAAGATAGTGATGTTTGAGCAGTCTTAAAGAATGATTTGGAAATGGGGAGAAGGGGGCCATTCCAACAGGCCAAAGAGCGCTGAGGGGTTAAGAATGGGTGGCATTTCCAGTCATTACAAATAATTTGATAGGACTGGAGTGAAGGTTGTATGCAAGGTGCTTACCTTATAAGCAAGCACCAAATCACATTTCTGGAGTGCCATATTAAGGACTGTGATCTTTACTTAGGGAACAATGGAACTGATTATGCTGGACAAAGGCAAAATTCAATTTATATTTGAGAAAGATTATGGGCAGCAGTTAACAGAGGATGGACTAGATGGCATGGAGAATAAAGATAGACAAGGAAGAAAATGGGTAATAGCCTAGACAAGGAGTCACAACCGCTGGACCAAAGGCAGTGATAGACAGCATGGAGAGAGAGAATGTTTGTAGAAGTCAGAGTAACAGGACTCAGTGATGACCATGAAGCTTGATGGAGGAAAAGAGAAGAGGCGGCCAAGATGATTCCCAGGTTACTGGCTCTTCTGGTGTGAAACGGATACGTTATCAAATACTGACTGAATATCTACCATGGGAATAGTTGTGGGAATAGGAAAGTGGCATTAATTTGGATTTAGAGGCATTAAGGGGACAAATAATATGTAAAAAGTGCCTAGTATAGTCCTCAGCAGCAATGGACACTCAAGAGATGGCGGGCATTTACCAGTCAGAACTGAGAGAACAAAATGAGGAGGATAAGGTGAGGAGAAAGTTGAGCACGGCAACTGGCGGGGGCGCAATGTACTGGGAGGATGTGACGTCACTGTTGAGGGCTGAAAGGGGGGGTATACAGAAGACTGAGCTCAGTTTGAAAGGTAACACATTCGAGGGGCCTATGGAACATCCTGGCAGAGATATCTCATAATTTCATGGAAATAGAAACCTGGTCTTCAAAAGAGAAATGTGGGAAGATAAGGATTTGAGAGACATTGTGTTGAAAAGCCATGGCAGGGGCGCCTAGGTTAAGCAGTTAAGTTAATCAGTCGGTTAAGCATCTGCCTTCGGCTCAGGTCATGATGTCCTCCAGGTCTTGGGATTGAGCCCTGCATCTGGCTCCCCGCTCAGCAAGGAGTCTGCATCTTCCTCTCCCTCTGCCCCTCCCTCACCCCTGCTCATGTGCTCTCATGCTCTCTCTCAAATAAATGAAATCTTAAAAACAAACAAACAAAAAAGCCACAGCAGTGGACAAAATTACCTGGATAAATTGTGAACAGAACAAGGTAGAGAACAGAACCTCAGGAATATTCACAATTTAAGGAGCAAATGGAGAAAGTAAGAATAGTCAGGGGGAAAGGGGTCAAAGAAGTCACGGGAGGAGAGCACGGTCAACATCAATACACGCTCTGTAAAGCTGTCAGAAGCAAAGGGCTGAAAAGAGACCATCAAATTTGGCAATCAGGAGGCTATCGGTGACCTTAAGACAAGCACTTTCACTGAAAAGGTGGGGGGCAGAGGTCAGTATATTGTAGTAGTGGGAAGGAAAGCAGGAGGTGGAGTCCTTAAGAAGAGATGACCTACTTTTTTTTTTTTTTGAAACTTGGTTGTGAAAAGGACAATTGAGAACTGGCAGGAGTAGGGTCAAGAGAACATGTATTTATCTAGTACTGAGATAGGAAAGACCTAACACCATCTCTCTCTGGGTTAGAAGCCAAAGCACTCTCCCCAAAAGCTGATTTAAAAGGAACAACCATTTCTGGCACTATCAAGCAGCTGGTTGGTTCTATCGCCCAAGAATTTATCTTTGTTCCCTCTTGCCCAAATAATATTTTTCTTATTTAAATATATAAATTGCAATTGTTTTCTCATTGTGGAGTGGTAGTCAGTTGATAAATCTTTTTTATCATTCTTTAAGCTCCACAATACCATCAACATTTAATACTTTTTAGCCTTTAGTAAAAATGGAATCTTTCATCATAAGAGAGGTGAGTTGGATATACAATGGATTCAGTGGTGTTATATTTTTAAGATAACTATTTAACCAAAGCATTACTTATTTTAGATGAATGAAGATAGATATGTACATCAATTAAACCATTAGATAGAACATCAAGATGCAGTTGGATTCTGAGTATCAGAATACCAGAAAGGAAAAGGGCAAGTTTTAGAAACTAGGGTTTTTCTAGAAGATCTTCAATGTTTAGCAGAATGCAAGCAATAAGCATCTTAAACTACAAAAACTTACATTTAAAATATCTTCATTATAATTATCCCTTATTGAGCATCTACTGTGCAAAGCACTGTGGAGAACACCAGCATACGTCAGATTTAGTGTAGTGGGAAATAGTGTATTGTGGGGCCATTTTCCCCATTCAGGGAGGAGACTGAGCGCATAGGAGTGGTAACAGTTGGCTAAGCATCAAACAAATAGGCTCAGGGGTCCAACTGTGGGGTTGGCCCTCATTGAGGGCAACCAATACTTATTGTATAGGTGATGTGAGGAAGGCCTACCCAGTTGTGAGGATGGAAAGCAGCCCTTCTCTCAAAAAGTTCTAACATCCTTAGAATACTAAAAGCACCTGTGGTTGCTCTATCTTAAGGAAGATATAATTAGGATGACCATATAATGTACTGCCCACTTTTGAGAGTAAAAGGGGTCACTATTATTAATTATGCTGGGACAAAAGGTATAAGCTGGGTTAGTTCTGGGCCATCCAAGACATATTATCACCTTCAGCATAAAGAGCATTATGGGGACACACTCACCCAGTTTTTCAAATTTCCGCAGAGGGGAAAGAATGGGACAAACAGTCCAGTTTCTCTGAGCCCCTTTCCTTTCTTCTCCAAGGAAGAAAGTCTATCTTATCTGACTGGCGAGTTCTATTTTTTATTTTTTTTAAGATTTTATACATTTATTTGACAGAGAGAGAGAGAGAGATCACAAGTAGGCAGAGAGGCAGACGGGGGGAGGGGGGAGCAGGCTCCCCGCTGAACAGAGAGCCCCATGCGGGGCTCGATCCCAAGACCCTGAGATCACAACCCAAGCTGAAGACAGAGGCTTTAAATCACTGAGCCACCCAGGTGCCCCTGACTAGAGAGTTTTAGAAATGAGTTCAGTACACTTGGCTCAGGGTCTCTTAAGTTCCTTCACTGTTGCCCGCAGAGAGTGCAGTCTTGTCTGATTTTCCATGCCTGCCTTAGTTGAGGAGGCCCTAGCTGATCAGAGGCCAGAGACTGAGTGCAGGGGTAAAATACCAGTAAGCCCATGTGGATGCAGAGCTAACGCCATGTCCATGCATCAGCTCGCATTCTAACCCATCCTTCTGCTTCCTGGGTCTTATTTCCCTATTGACTCCCAACACGTGAACAAAGACCGACTTACTGTTTATGGCCTCTGCCCAGAACCTCATAGAGATTAAAAAAATAATTTCAAGGGGACTGAAATAATCTAGGTGATAGAGTAGCTTCTTTCCTTCCTTCTTTTCCACTTTCCAAACATTTAAGCCTCTACTGAAGGGAAAGGTAGATAAGTAAGACAAAGTCATCGCTCTTATAGAGTAAATGTATCTAGTTACACGGCAATGTAATACATGCTCTAGTAGAAATATGTCCTATGGTACTGCTGAGCGCAGAGAACACCTAATTCTGACCCACAGAGAATGACAGCGGAGGTGACAAAGAACTTAGACTCTACAACTTAGGAGGAGAAGTAGGTCTGAGTCAGGTGGGCACAGGGAGTGAGGCTTGTTCCTGGCTGGAGAGATGGGCACGTGGCAGAGGCAAAGACAAAAATGATGTCCTATTTGTGACATGAAAATACTTGGAAAAAAATACTTTGAAAAAGAAATAGAGAATATGGTTCAGTTGTAAGCTAGACTATATTCTGTAAGTATAGGGAGCCATTATAGGTTTCTGAGCAAGGGAGAGGTATAAGACGGTTATATTCTAGAAAGAGTCAGAGCCAATGTGGCCAAAGGTTTCTGATCATCTAGCCTTATCAGCAAAACATTTAACATGTACTTCAAGATGTATATATTCATATATATGTCCCACACTACTATGTACATAATAAAGCATACACAAAACAGCAAAAAAAGGCGATAAAGACAAAATGAACGATTATCATGGTTTTACCTCAATATGGTTTTAAAAAGCTCACACGAGGTAGATGAAGTATCAGTTTGCTATTTAATTACTTTTCACTTGGGCTAGCATATCTGTATTATCTTCAACAGGCAGTATCTTTGCAGAAATCTTTTTAAGCTACATTTCAGTTGTGTGTGAATTAAAAACTAAAAAACAAAATCTATATATCTTCCTAACCGGGCACAAGTAAACTGTAAAACTTTACTCAGTGCCCTTGACAAAAGTAATGGTGCTACGTCCATTTCTCCCCCAATACACTCTGGGTACTGTATGCGATCATTTGACATACAGAATGAGAAAGAACGTGTTGTTAATCTCTATGTAAAACAGAGAGAAACTTTTTTTTTCCCCCAGTAGGAACATTATGAAAAATAAGTCCTAACATTTTCTTCCTGTACACCAATAGAAAATTTGAGCCCCATCATTTTGGAAATCACTAGCATAAAGAATGCCCTGGAGGAGGACAGATAACTGCAGGACAAGAAGACCAAGAATGATTCAAGTTTGTGGTGACTGGAGGGATGGAGGAAGATATAAAAGAAAAGAAGATATAAAAGCACATGGATAGACAGCTATGCGAAAATGGCAAAATGTTCATTGTAATATGTCAGTGGTGGGCAAATTACTATTTAAAATTCTTTCAATTTTTCAATGTATTGGAAAATTTTCATAATAGTATATTGGAAGTGGGGCGCCTGGGTGGCTCAGTTGTTAAGCATCTGCTTTCGGCTCAGGTCATGATCCCCGGGTCCTGGGTTCAAGCCCTGCATCGGGCTCCCTGCTCGGCAGGGAGCTGGCTTCTCCCTCTCCCACTCCCCCTGCTTGTGTTCCCTCTCTCGCCGTGTCTCTGTCAAATAAATAAAATCTTTAAAAAATAATAATAATAATATATTGGCAGCATAGGGAAAAAAGAAAAAGCAAAAGCAACAGGGACTGGGAACTGTATAGGGAACAGAGCAAGAGGAGAGGAAGAAGCAAATGTGCCTCGATCACCTGGCCCAGAGGACTACGAGCATGGTACCTATGACAAAAAGAGAGACGGGGTGACTCTGGGAGAAAGATGTCAGTTTAGTTTTAAATACATGTATTAGTTCTACTAGGGCAATTTATAAAAAAAAAAAATCTCTACATATTTTTGGTTTATGGAGATAAAGTTAATACAAATTCTGTTTTAAAATTAAAAAATAAAGATAAATAAAAGTCTCAAATGCAGTAGGAAATACAAAAATAGAATTCAAAACAGGACAATACTAAAGATTCAAAAAGGAGGCCAGCTATAGTAAATTAATAGAGCTCTGACAATAAATACATTCTACAAGGGAAAACGGGAAAAGGCAGAGGAGTGAACTGGAACAATCAGTGTGCAGGAAAGGCAAAGACCAGTGATAGGGACGCGCCCGCGAAGACTAACGCCACACTCACAGGCTTCAAGAAGTCAAATTCTCTGGTATAACATATTCAAGTTTACCTTTACAATAGCTGATTTCACCATATGGAACTTACTGATGAAAGCCTTATAGACAAGGGTGGTATGTTATAAACATCCAACAAAATACAGAGATCTTAAGTGCTCATTCAGAGTTTAGAAGAAAAAAAAAAAAGTTTTGACAATTTCATGTGCCTTTCTAACCACCATTCCAAACAAGGTGAAGAATACATCCGTCACTTCAGAGAATAATTTCAATTCACCCACCTCTCCATTCCCTGCCTCATTTTCCAACTTCTACCAGCAGAGACGAGTCTGCCTGTTCTCAGACTTTAATGGATAAGTGAGTGCCCACTCTTTTGTGTCTGGCTTCTCTGTTCAGCAAATTTCTGAGATTTTTGAGTGTTATCAACAGTTTTTTTCTTTTTACTGATGAGTAGTATTTCACTGCACGAATATACCAAAAACCGTTTATCCATTCTTTTGGTGATGGGTATTTGGAATGTCTCCAGGTTTGAGTTATGAATACGGCCATAGTGATCATTCAGGGGGAATCTTTTGGGGGAACATGTCCTTTTGTGTCTCTTGAGACAATGCCTCAGGGGCAACTGCCCAAAGTTCTCCAAAATGTTCACACAATTTTACATCCCCACCTACGAGTAAAGTTCCAGCCGCTCTACAATCTACCCAGTCTCTGGTGCTCTCAGTGTATTTGACTAGCCCTTCCAGGGAGCACAAATGGCCTCTCACTGTAGTGACGGCTGAAGATGATGAGAACCTTTTCAGGTCCTTCCTGTGTATTTCTCCGTATTCTTTGGTGAAGTGCCCAAGTTCTTTGGCCATTTTGAAAGACAACTTTATTGTATATTTTGCATATCATAAAATTAATCTATTTTAAGTGTTCAATTCAGGGAGTTTTAATAATTTAGTGGGTTGTACAACCATCACAAGGCAGTTTGGGAACATTCCTATCACCCCAATAAGATCCCTCATGCTATTTAATCTCCATTCCTATCCTCACCACTGGGCAACCACCGCTGATCTGCCTTTCTCTCTAGATTTGCCTGTTCCAGACACTTCATATAAACAGAATCCTGTAGTAGTTGGTCTTTGGGTCTAGTGTTGGTCACTTGGCACAACACGCTGAGATTTGTTCATGTTGTAATATGTCAACTATTTCATTCCTTTTTATTGCTGAGTAGTATTCCATGGAATAATTTAATTTATCCATTCATTAGCTGGTGGACATTTGAACTGTTTCCACTTTGGGGCTGTTACGAATAGTTATACTGTGAATATTTACAGGCAAGTCTTTGTGTGGACATATTTTTCATTCCTCCTAGGTAGATGACTAGGACTGGAATTGTTAGGTGACAGGGTGAATTTGTATTCAACCTTTTAAGAAACTGTCAAACTGTGGTTTCCAAAGCAGTGGTACCATCTTATATTCTGCCCAGCACTGAACCAGGGCTATCATTTCTTCCCATTCTCACCAACATTTGTTATTATCTGTCTTTTCTGATTATAGTCACTCTAGTGGATATAAAGTGGAGTCTCTCTGTGGTATTAACTCACATTTCCTCAATGACTAATGATATTAAGTATCTGTTCTAGTGGTCATTGGGCACTTGTAGATCTTCTTTGGTGAAATGTCTTTTTAAATATTTTGCCTATTTAAAAATTTGGTTGTCTTATTAATGAGTTATAACCATTCTTTATAGATTCAGGATATAATTCCTTTGTCAGATATATATTGCAGGGCCTATGACTTTGTCTATCTATTTTCTTAACGGTATCTTTTGATGAATAAAAATTTTAAATTTTTATTAAGTCCAATTTATCAAGTTTTTCTCTCATGGTTCATACTTTTTGTGGCCTTCTTGGCTAATCCTGAAATTAGGAAGATATTCTCCTAAATTTTCCTCTAAAAGCTTTAGGGTTTTAGCTTTTATGCTTAGGTCTTTGAGCCACCTGAAATTGATATCTGTGTATGGAGTGAGGTATAGTTGAAGTTCATTTTTCCTTACGAATATCTATCCAGTTCTTCCAGCACCATTTGCTAAAGATTCTCCTCCTCTCACTTAATTGATTTGGCACCTAGGTTATAGATTAAGTGACCACATACGTGTGCATCTATTTCTGGATTCTCTAGTCTGTTCCAGTGATCTGCTTGTCTACCGTTATGTCAATGCCACACTGTCTTGGTTATTGAGCTTTACAGCAACTCTTCAAATCTGGTAGCCTCCGTCCTTTACCTCTGTCCTTTTAAAAGATTATCTGGCTAACTAGAGCTATATATATTTTAGAATTGGCTTGCCAATTTCTTCAAGACAGACTTAGAGGATTTAGGTTGGGATCGCACTGAATCTAGATACCAGTTTAAGGAAAATGAACATCATTAATAGTATTGTGTCATTCAATCTGTGAACACAGTGTATCTCCTCAACTATTTCAAGTCTTCATTAATTTCTTTCAGGGATATTTTGTAGTTTTCAGTACGTCTTGTGCATCTTTAAGTAGATTTGCTCCAAGGTATCTAATATTTTAAATATCATTGCAAACAATTTTAAAATAATTCCATTTTCCAATTGGATGTTCCTAGGAAAGTTCTTAATATTGCAATCATGTGGAACAAAATGTATAAATTGTTTAAGTTTTTAATAGATTAGAGTTCAGTCTACAGGAGGACTATCTGAAACTCATTCACAGCCATTCATTTTTTAACCAAGGTAAATAATTTCTGATGCAGTGATATAAAATGAATGCAAATTTTATTCATCTTCACTCTATATTCAAGAAGACCTAGCAAACAATTTTGGTTGCAGTAAATTCTATATTTATGTGTAGGACTATACTATTAAAAACTTTATAATACATAAGATAGACAAGCATTGTTACCTAAGAATCTTTAGAGAAATTTTTCTACTAAACAGTAAAAATTGTGTGGGGATGGGGGGGGTGGGACATATTAGAGACTTTCACTGAGTTTCTACTGATGCTCTAAATGAAAGCTTAGCCACAAATACTAACACACCTATCCTAGTGATACTAAATTAAATATATTTTTGAAGGTTTAATAGCCATGATGAGGCTACCCTGTGGTTAAGACTGTATATAATTTATTAAAATATTTATTTAGAAATTGAAAACTTTGTCTTCAAAACAAACGTGCAAAAAGGGCAATTTATTTTTATTAAGACTCTAAAGAAAGGTTTCATTGTATAATTTTCAGAAAGAAAGAAAGAAAGAAAGTCTCTCATAAAATTAGATGCAATGACATAATTATCAGAGTCAGCTGAGTATGATACCCACACACTGCTTATGTGCTTAGGCACATTATGCTTTGTTTAGGGTTTTGGAAAACTCACTATCTAAGCAAGAACCAGAAAGGATTAAGTGAATAAGAACAGTATAAAAGATTTCTGAGTCTCTACCTCCATCTTCACAGTCTTCAGGGGCTTTGGCTTTCTTACAAAGACGAGGATCCAGCCAGGTGGTTGTCTTGGTATTGTGGCTGCAGAATAAAGATTTCAATTAGAAACAGTCAAATAAAGACGGGGGGAAAGTATTTCAAAAGCAAAGATTAAAAGTGACTGAAAGGTATATGATGTTTGCACATTTCTCTCCTACAGGCTCAGTACACCTCTGATTCAATAATCCTATTGTTCTCAATTTGCTCCTTCAAAACTGCCAGAGAGGGGAGGTAAGGCTAGAGGCACTAATTTGAGAAGGAAGACTCTAAAGAGGGGAGAAAATGCCAAGTACAGAAAAACACACACTGATTCAAGCAGTCAAAAATATTTCAAAGGGTGGCCACATAGCACCGTACTGTGCATTATCCAGTTGAAAAGCTGCCTTGAAGACTTTGTCGGGTGCTGGCTGAATTCCTTCCTCCCTCCCTTCCAAAAACGTTCTGGTTCCTGAGTACCTGTGCTGCGTGGCACTGTGCTGACGGCAGGCAATACAGTGCCAGACAGATTCCCCTGCCCTCTAAAGGGTTCTTGAAAATGAAAGAGTTTCATAAAATAAAAAGTCTTCAAGTATCTCCTTCTGCAGCATGCAAGTGAAAAGCACGAACTATGGATCACATGCTGAATAGCAAAAAGAAGGCCGACTGGAAAGACTACCACTCCCCCTCAACGCTCCTTTTTATGAAGCAGGCCACACGTGCCTTCGAGAAGCAGGGTCGGCAGGCAGTAGGTACCAAGGCTAAAACAAAGCCCTCACGCTGCTGAGCAGACAGACAGTGGTACAGCACAAACATCTGAAATACGAGGATATTAAAGAAAGAAAACACCATGGAAGAAAATACACCGGAAGACAA
This sequence comes from Procyon lotor, assembly GCA_028646535.1. NCBI lineage: Eukaryota > Metazoa > Chordata > Mammalia > Carnivora > Procyonidae > Procyon > Procyon lotor. Next base: position 83,406,091 of record CM053606.1, on the reverse strand, counting down.
CAAAATGTAAATTAAAGTTATTATCAAGGTAGTGTGAGAATAACAATGTGAACAAAGTATCATTCGTCGGTGTTTTTATCATGAGATAAACTCCCTAATCTTGACATTAATTACTTAGGAAATTAAGCCAATGGTTTCAGGGAATTAACCATACCTTCTATGCCTTTTCTAACTCCTGAGCTACTCCGGGCCATGCAACCCCTTCTTACACGTTGCCAGGTATGATACTCGCTGGTAGACTGTGGTAGAAACACTTTTGCATGCAGGGTAGTGGATAATCTGAATAGGAGAAATTGGGATTGTTTCTAGAAAGTCTGTGTTATCCATTCTGTCAAAGAGATAACTTCTCCATACTCAAGCCAGTTAAATCGATTTTAGCAACGTGAAAAGGATCAGGGCTCCAAAGAGGCTTAGCAACATGTAGATTGTTAGAAAAAAAAAAAAAATCATGTATGTATCTCGCTAAACCGAATTCACAATTGCTACTTGAGAAAAGCTTAACTTTGGTTCCAATGCTCCAAAATTTTTATTGCTAAATTAGCAGATGTAAGCAGTCTACTAGGATTGTACCCACTATTTCCCAAGGTAAAGAAATGTACCTAAGGGCTATACCTAAAACATGATAACTAAAGGCTACAGACCTATTTTCTTACAGATGTGTGATTTAACAGCAGTAGCGACCCAAATCAAATACTTTAGCTACAGCAGCAAATACTATTCAGCTACAGTGTGGTTACGGACCCCTTATGAGACATGGGTTTGCAAATATTTGCTCCTATTCTGCCGGTTGTTTTTCCACTCATTGACTGCTTCCCTTTGCTGCGCAGTTTTTAAGTCTGATGAAGTCCCATTTGTCTATTTTTGTTTTTGCCGCCTGTAGCTTGTGTGTCATATCCAAGATGTCCTTGCCAAATTCAATGCCATGAAACTTTGCCCCTATGGTTTTTTGTTTTTTGTTTTTTTTCTTTTTAGGAGTTTTACGGTTTCCGGTCTTTTCTTTTAAGATTTTATTTATTTATTTGATAGAGAGAAAGAGATCACAAGTAGGCAGAGAGGCAGGCAGAGAGAGAGAGTAAGCAGGCTCCCTGCTGAGTAGAGAGCCCGATGCGGGGCTCGATCCCAGGACCCTGAGATCATGACCTGAGCCGAAGGCAGAGGCTTAAACCACTAAGTCACCCAGGCGCCCCTGGTTTCAGCTCTTATATCTAGGTCTTTCATGCATTTTAACAACGTTCAACTACAAAGGCATTTCTTTTATAAATTCTCTCCCCTCTCTATAATTTACTAACTTATCCCCATTTACAGCATAAAGTACTGTCAGGTTCAATGTCTCATACTCTGCGTCTGAGGACGCTCTAGCCACTTCTAATGACTCCATATCTTACTTGGGGATTTAGTGCTAAAATCAGAATGAAAGTCAAAAGTCTAAATTACCCTTGAACAACCCCTTAAATTGTCCATAGAGAAGATTATACCTGATTTTGCCTGTTTTGCATAATCCTCGTCATTAATGTTTATGCACATGTATAATATAATCAATTACGTACCGAGTATGATAAAAAGAACACAATACACATAAAATCTATGTCTTTTAAATACTGTAATTCCACTTGGTAAAGCAAGATGCTCACTCTATGGGAAGGATATGGAACTTGGGACCAAATGAGGAAACAGATTCAAGTCTCCCATCCCTAATTCATTTTTAAGTATATGTCCTTGACTGTAGTGTCCGGTCCTCAATATTTTAATTATTTACTTGTTATATTCTGTAACTTCACTATATTCATATTTTGCCTCTGTAAAAATTATTTTAAAGATGAGAATTATAGTTGCATAAGAATATAAAAATAATGCTTCATAATGAAACTTGCAAAAAATTATGGCATATTATTATTCTCTGGCAAACCATATAAAATATTAAGTTGGTCAAATACATGTCGTATTCTATATCTCTATAAACATATTTACATTTACATTAATAGTGCTTTCTCATAAATTAGGGCTTGTCAGTTTATATTGTACCAATGAGTCTGAGGACCAGTGATATTTCCCTCCTATATTATTCAACTATATTGCCTGAATATATCTAGAACTGAAAATATTCAGCTCAGATAATAAATAAGCTCTCCCTCCACAGGATAATTCTTGAAACACTCAGTAAGTTGGACTACCTATCAAAAGTTTAAAAAAAAACAGCAAGGCAAAATACCCTCTGTGCCTACATTTTTCATTATTAGTGATAAACCTGCTTTTAATCCTCCTGTTTTTATAAAACCAGAAGTCAAATACACGATTCCTTTATCCAAGTCAAAATCATGAAATATCCAGGAAGTCACCAGATTAAAGAATCAACTGTTACTTGTATGAAAAATCTTTTTTAAGACAGACAAAAGAAATGGGTGGAAAAAAAAAAAAAAAGAAACAAAACGGACGCCTTGTGATAAAGAAATGGGAAGACAGACCTCACAGCGACGGCATGTTAGAAGATACAGACATTTGCTTACTCAATGAAGTAGACCATCCCCGTGTCGGTGTAGGCCATCTCCCAGTTTTTGGGCAGTGGTTCCAGATTCTCATCTCTCATCATGTAATTTCTGAAGTCCATGGAGCTGTTTGTTTGGTTATAACTCGGGACGGTCTTCATCCAATCAGACGACTCAGAATGCCTCTCTCTGTTTTCTGCCATTGAACACAGAGCAGTGAGCAAAGTAGGTAAAGTTACACTCCCTTCCAATGGCTCTCTTCGCTTCCAACAAAACACCAAACACTTAATGCAAATTCCCTTGTGTATTATGTCCACATCTGCTATCATTTTTTGAGGTAACAGACAGACATACCGAATTTTTTCCATCTGCTAAGTGATATTAACCCTGTATAGCACCTCTGATGCCAGTCTGGGAAAGAAGCGAAAGCCACACTAGAATCAACTGGGAATACTGGGAATATGTGTCAGTTAGTGTGTGACCCACAGCAACGTCTGCAGGGGAGCTTACCCGGTCCTTTCACGGGCCAGGCTCTACTTGAAGCACTTTACATCTATGAACTCATGAGCTGAACAGCAGGCCTGGGATGACTTATTATTACGTGTGTGTTTTAGATTCTAGATGGAGAAACTAAGGCACCATGGGGTTAATTTAGTCAGGGTCACACAGCTGATAGGATTCAAATCTAGGTGGTCTACATTCTGAATGGCTATACCAACCTATCTTGCATTTAACGCCGGCCTTTAAAATAATGCTAGTTTTTAAAAAAAATTACATTTAGTAGACTTCCTTCCTGTTCTTAAGTATAATTCTCTGTTGGTGAGAGCACAATCCTTTAAGAGTCCCAGCGTCCACAAGGTAGGTAAGAATACTAACATATGGTTACTGTCTAAGGAATTCACAATTCATTTACTTCAAACTTACAACAACTCCAAACTATGGGTAACGCCTTGGAATCAGAGAATCTTAGAAGAGGCCTTAGATGTCATTACATATAGTACTTCCACTCCCACTGTACTTTATCCAACGAAGTTCTATAATCCACCAATACTGCTACTTACTGCCCTTCATCGTTCCTCACCCCCCCTCATCTGAGCCCTCGCCATGTCCTCCTTGCCCTATTTAGGCAACTTAAGTTCCGTGATCAGCCACGATCGCCGCTCCCTTGCAAACACTACTGATTTCTCTGCCTCAACCTTCTTCACATACGTGCCCGACTGTAGCATAACTCTGCTTAAATCTTTCCACCTACTCTACGCTGGCACATGCAGCTGGACCCAGGTAACACTAACTTGTCCACTTTTAATTCGTGATCACTAACCTCAAAAGGGCATTTACTGGTGTATGATAATCACAGGAAATTCCTTTAGTCCATTCATGCTGACACTCTCCTGGATAACAGTTACATACTTTTCTTCTTAAATCTACCATTACTTCTCCCTCATCCCTAATCTCATTGGATGACCCTGTTTTGTCCACATAGCCAAATCCAACCATCAGTTCTCAGTGGCCGCCTTATCTGACCTACCCATGGCATCTGACATAGTTGATCATTCTCTTCCCCTGGCTTTAGGCCAGTACCTTCTGTTTCACTGGATCTTCTCAGTCTCCCTGAGCTCCACATAGTAGAGGGCCTTCTCAGGGTTCAGTCTTTGGACATTTCTCTTCCCAGAGTTACTCTCTTGGTGATCTCAATCAGTGTCACTGCTCTCTACATGCTGATAATGTCCCAACAGGCATCTTCAGACCAGATGTAGACTTTTAAATCCAACTTCAAACAGGACATTTGCATTTGGATGCCTAACAAGCACCTCAAATTTAAAATATCCCAACCGGAGCTCCTACTACCCTTTTCCAGCCCATACTGACTCTTCTTACAATCTCCCTCATCTCAACACCATTCTTCTGGATACTCAAGTTAAAACCCTTGAAGTGATCTTTGACTCTGTGCTCTTGGACCTCAAATCCAGTCCGTCAGCAAATGTTACTGGCTCAGGCCACTTCTTCCCTGTCACAATTTCATCAGGTCCAAACCACTATCTCTCACGTAATTTACTGCAATAACCTCTTAACTAGTATCGCTGTTAATGCCTGTCCTCCTACTGCCTATTTTCAATTCAGTAGCCAGAATGAACCTCTTAAAATCTGTTTTACTGTGATACTCTTCTACTCAAAACCCTATAAACATTTTTCATCTCAGAATAAAAAGCAGAATTCTTTTTTTTAAAAAAGCAAAATTCTTCCAACGACGTATAAGATCCTACGTAATATGCATTTCCACATGCCCCCAATCATTATCTGACTGATCTCATTGCTCCTTATACTATCTCCTTCCATCCCTCTGCTCCAACCACATATAAAGCATTGTCCACATTGGATCCAACTATACTGGTTTCCTTGCCTTTGTCTGAATATTCCAGGCATGGTCTCACTTCGGGACATTTGTACTTCAAATTCCCTCTGGCTGGAATGTTCTCCTCCCAGATATTTTGAGTTTACACCATCACTTCTTCCAAAGTCCTCCTCAGCGAGATCTTTTTTTGCCGCTTTACCTAAAATCACAAACTTTGGCCACCACTATTTTTTATCTTTTTCCTCCTTTGCTTTTTTCTCTTTAGCGCTCTCTAATATACCATATGTCATTGATTCATGTTGGATAATTCTTTCTCTCCCACTAGAAGGCAAAGTTCATGAAGACAAGCGTTTTTGTCTGTTTTGTTCAGTGCTTTATTCCTAGCTGTTAGAAAAATGCCTAGCACTTAGTAGCCTAACAGGTGCTCAATAAATATTTGTTGAATGCATAGCTAGAATAAAACACGACTCATTCTCCAGGCAAAAAAAGTGACCGAAATTAAAAGGCACCCAATCTGGAAATCAATCTGGAAGGGAGTCACAATCTTGGGACAGAAGTATGTCGGAGGAAAACAAAAGCAACCATATGATCTCTCATTCTTGTCTGAACATAGTTGAAGTGACTGTATGAAAGAGTTCGCTTAATAGCCAATGACTTGAAAACACTGTTTATGTAACAATCAACACTTGGAAAAAATTTTAGCATTATTATATAACATATGTCTTCCTACGTGGGCAAATTAGCATTCTCACGTGAATTCCTCAGCAAGATATAACATAATACACATACTGGTGTATAAAAATTAATCTTTAACTATCCCCTCACCACTTCCATTGCCAACAATCTTCTGATTTTTCAAGGTAGGAATTCTAGTCCCCAAAAGCAACACATAAAGCACATTTGCACAGCTTTCAATAAGTTAACTAGAGTTAGTACTTATTCAGAAAAGACCAAGGGCTTTTTAGTCCTGGTTTTTTTTTTTTTTTTTTTCCCATTAAAATAGTCTGGATATTTTTCTCTAGATATGTCTACAAAGACATATATAATCCAGAGGAAGTGCCCTACAGTACCCACACATAAGAGGTTAGCCTAAAAACTGCCTCCCATTCTTGGGATACATGTCCTTTAAATATCACCATCAAAAAATTAGTAACCTCAGGTTTAACAACAGGCTTACATGAACAAACATAAAGCTATGGAGATCACAGAGAGGTTTCCCTCTGAAGGAACTGCAGTGGTCACTGAGAAGCTCCACATTAGGAAGTAAAAACAGAACATTTCCGCCCTCCCCAAATGAGAATATATAAATTCCCACATTGGGATAGATTTATGGTCTCTAATCCCAGTCTTAAATATTTAAAAACATTAACAGACTTCACTCTGTGGGAGAACAAAGCTGATATCAACATCAAAAGGCTCTACTGTATGACAATTTCCCTTAATACGCCCCTAAAGAATTAGAAGTGAATTCACCTAAACCTTTTCAGGCCTCTTTTCAGTCTCTACACCCAAGTATATACAGGGGTAATTAATTTAACACCAAACATATTATGTGACATAACTATGTGAGATGTTGGGACTAGAAGACAGGACTCACACTCTGGAGAAGGACACAAATGGACATATTAAGACAGGAAATACAATATACACTGCATATACAATATGCAAATTTTAGTAGCTGATGAAAGAAAACACCAGATGCTTTGGGAAAAAAAAATATGGCAATGGGTTCTGCAAATTTGGGGATGTGATCAAATTCTTTCATTTACTGGGTAGCAATGAAATATTTTCTTAGTTCCTACTTCGTGCCAGGCAGTTTATGGTGCAAGGGATACACCAATGAACAAAACAAGCAAAACTTGCGGCCCTCATGAAGCTCATCTTCTAGTGTTTTGAATAAACATATTATAATAAATAGCCCTAGAATTAGTTCTGCTGAGATTCTGTAGCTTCCTACTTATACTCTCAATTAGAAGGGTAAGAGTCTCCCAAGCAAACACCGCATTTTTTAGGGGTATTCAAGGAAAGATTCTTCACCACTAAATTTGTTAGTTTTGCATTTAATGAAAAATAAGAGTCAGGTTTGGAATCTTTTTTTTTTTTTTTTTTGGAGTGGTTCAGAATATAAACTCAACATAGTGCTAACAAATCTTTCAGATAATTTTTACTGGCATATTTTTAGTTGAAGGTTCTATCTTAAAACTGTATTTTGTTCATATCCTGTAAAGTATAACTTAGGTCAACCAGATTCTTATCTCCCGGAACATCTTTTAAGCACTGGGATCATGGCATGTTATGTTATTTCTAATGATAGCTTATTACGGGCTGATCACAACTGCCACTTGGTGCAAACTCACTTCAGCTTATAAGATGGTTGACAGAGACACTTCATTCCACACACAACCTTTTAAAAATAATTAGAATCGCACCACTTGCTCGACACGTGCTTTGGGAGACATTTTACTACTTCCATTTCCCCGCCACGTTCAAGTCGACCTGGAAGATCAGTTCACAGTTGTTTGTCTATTTACAAACCTGCAGTTCCACTGCCATTAACAGCTTCCTTGTCCTCGTCGTCTTCCTCTTCAGGAAGAGAGCTGTCCATTCTTTCCATCTTGCTGACAGATGTAGTTCGTTTTCTTTGGGATTCTGTGTCAAACTCATTATCAAAGAGGACCTGGTCAACTGGATCTGGCTGGAAAGGGCTGGGTTCTGCTGGAGGCTTGGGAGTTCCATAGAAGTTTCCTGAAATGGACGAAATAACGGCAGCTGAAGGGACTGATGTTGAACTGAGAGTCAGAACAAAGTGATCCAGTGTCTGTCTACCCTGCTGTTTTATACCAAGGTTTCTGAATGGCCAAGAGGAAACCCAAACACAGAAAGAACTAATTTCTCTGGTGCCCTTCACCATATATATTCTAACATTATCTAACTTTTTAATACAATTTGTACTAAGGATAGGAAGTTGACTTTATGTACACAGATTATTTATTCCCACAGGGTTTGCTTTGCATGGGCTCTAAATTAGGGCCTGATTTGCAAATTTAAATGCATCAATGCTCTCGTGTAAGACTAATTGGCATAAGAAGTGGGAGTCAAGGAAGAGAAAACGAACTCAAATAATTTTGTTCTGATGTGTAACATAACCAACTATTTTGGTAAAATACGGAAACATGTGGGTAAAGGATAAAGCTAAGAACCAGTGTGTGCTGAAATGTAGGCAGTTTATGTAAAAGTAATTTTTAGGTTCTCTGAGCATTCTATTATTTGACAATTTATTGAACAAATAGAGACATTATTGGTATAATTCAATATTGGCTTACTCTCAGGAAAGCAAGAAATACTTTAATATTCTAAGTCTTGAAGATCAGGAATTTTTGCAGTAAAAATAAATGTTCCAGAGTAGAATGAAAACAACTGAATATCTTCTTAATTTGTCATGAGTTCCCAGTAGGGAGCCAAATACAATGGAAAACCACTCAAAAGGTCTAGCTACATTAACAATCTGTGGCTCTTGCTAGTTTTTATGCTAGCCACTATGCTAATGCTATCGAAAGATGTGGTTAGGGAGTAAAATATTCATGCTCTTTCATTTTTTTATTTTTAAAGTCACACCTTTAATCAAATTCCCGGGCTCCTAAGGACACAATTAAGATGCTCCTCACATAAAGTAAATTAATGGGGTATATAATGAGTTATTTGTCCCAGATGGAAAAAAGCATAGGTTGTTCACCATCATACTGAGGCAAATCTACAAATCAGTTTACCTTGAGCCGTGTGTGCCTTGTGGAAAAAGCATTAAGATGAATTCTTGGGACATCTGACTCTGGGCAGTAATTGTCATTAAAATATTCAAGACAAAACAATGAAATCAAACCAAGAAGTTTTTCAACTACATCTTGTCTCTCCCCACTCAACTACTCCCTTGCTCCCAAATCCACATTTGAAATGGAGTTTCCGCTGTCAGGCAGATGGATGCAAAGGTCTGTATTAAGACAGACTCAGAGGGTCTCTGCAAACTTTCTAGCCCAGAATAAAACAAGGACCCAGTGAAGAGGCCAGCTCACACTTCTCTGGGGTGGAGGGCCCAGAAACATTCCAAAGAGAGGTCTGGTTGGGAAACAGGATGCTCCAGGATCTCAATCTTTCCTGCATTGTGTCCGACAATCACCCTACCCAGGAATCTGGACATTCCATGACAAAAATCAAACATCCCCCTTCCCTAAGGATGGCAGTTTTCATAGCAACATTAGACCCAGGTTTTACTGGGTAGTCTTAGTAATTATTCACTCCCGTAAGTTTAACAATGTTTTCTAGAGTGAAATCTGAAAAATTTAGGGTATTTTGATTGCCACCCATGATCATTAAGATTCTAGGACCTCATAAAAAATTCTGGCAGCTTCATTATTTAAACACAATTATTGGACTTAAAGAAAACTAGCATTGCTTATGAGGAAATTAGGTCTATTTTTCTTGAATTGTTGTTAAATACCAAGATTTCTGATACAGCAAGGCATAAAAACAACATGGTTTGTGATTCCTGACTATAGTTATTGGCAGAAAAAGGTTTTCATCTTTTTGAAGCTGTTTTGGAGGTTCCCCCCCTTTTTTCATTTTTCAAATAGAACTGCCAACTATTAAATATTTTATTTTATTTCATTTTAAGATTTTATTTATTTGACAGAGAAACACAGCAAGAGAGGGAACACAAGCAGAGGGAATGGCAGTGGGAAAAGAAGGCTCCCCGCCGAGCAGAGAGCCCGATCCCAGGACCCTGGGATCATGACCTGGGCCGAAGGCAGATGCTTAACGACTGAGCCACCCAGGCGCCCCAATATTTTAAATATGTACAAAAATCACAGATAGAGCGCAAAGAAAAACATGGAGGGCATTATGAGAAGGAAGGGAGGGGTGAATGGGGGGGGAGCCAGAGGGGGAGATGAACCATGAGAGACTGTGGACTATGAGCAACAGACTGACGGTTTTGGAGGGGAGGGGGGTGGAGGTTGGGCGAGCCTGGTGGTGGGTATTGAGGAGGGCACGTATTGCATGGAACACTGGGTGTGGTGCATGAACAATAAATCTTGTAACACTGAAAAAAATAAATAAAATTATAAAAAAAAATCACAGATAATTAGAAACATCCTTATTTATTTATTTATCTATTTGACTTTTGCCAGAGTCCTCTCAGGTCTCCAGTTTCTCCCTGTTTAAGGACATACATACATGGTCACGTGTTCAATTAAGGCCCCAACTTCCCATCAGTCCTTCCCATGCTCTCCCTGAGTTGTCCTGAAGTTGGTATGCGTCATTTCCCTGCACTTTGTGTACAATTAGGATGTACGTATATGCGTACGTAACATATAAACACCATTGTTTTCATAAAAGGTTCATAAAGGTTTTTCTAACATTTCATATTTTTTACAGTGTGCTGCATTGTATTCTCTTGTAGGTTTCCTTTTATACAATTATATTTCTGAGACCTGTTCCTGTTCATATATGTAGATTCGAGTTTATTTAATTGCTGTATAATAGTCCATTTCCATGAACAAGTTAAAGTGCATTTTATGAATTCCCCTCCTAAAACAGCCGTTTCCATTCTCTCACTATTTTGAATGACGCTGTAATGACTCCTGCTGGGATGTGACCACACAGGCACATAGATAAGCAGTTCTCTAGAGCAGGCTTCCAGGGAGGGAACTGCTGGGTCAGAGTTAAGTGCATCTTCAAATTTCCTAGCTACTGCCAAGATGCTCCCCAAAGGGATTGTATCATTTTACACTCTTGCCAGCAGTATATGGGAGTCTCCACTTCCCACAATTATCAGACTTTGAAATTTCTGTCAATCTGATGGGTGTGAAATGGTCCATTTCAATTTGCATTTCCTTTAAAATTAGCACACAGCATGTAATAATATGTAATATGCCACTTTGTCATCTCCATGTTCTTATATTGAACTGAGGAAAATGAGGGAGAACGCCTTTGTGATCCAGGGACAGAGAAGGACTTCTTAAACACAAAAGTACAAACCCTAAGAAAAACAGTGATAAATCTGACACCCAAAATTTAGGGATTTCTGCTTAACGGAGAAACACATGGACAAGCATATGAGGTGACAGAACGGGAGAAAATATCTGTATCCAATAAGGAATTAATATCTAAATAAATATCTAAATATGTAAGGAATGTCCACAAACTGGAATGTGGATTGAGATCCCACTTTTAAAAAAACGTACAAATGAAAAGACAACTTGCAGAAGTCCAAAACACTAACAAGCACATAAAAAGATATTCCAACTCTCTGACTACCAGAGAAGCTAGAATTAAAAGGAGCTACCGCTCCACAAGCATCAGGTTGGCCAAATGATAGAGCCAGCCGGTGAGGAGGGGAATCCTTACTCTAGCTGCTGCAGGAACCAAGCCCTCAAGCTCGGCTGGCGGGAAGGCAGCGGCGGAGGTGCCATGAGTCCTTCGTCAGACTAAGTGCCCGCAGACCTTATAACCCGACAATTCTGCCCCTGGGTAAACGCGGCCGACATCCTCACACAGGTCTAGAAGAAGAGGATGCTGCGGCTCTATCTGAGGTTGTGGAGGGGGGCTGCAAGCAATCTGGAAGTCAATTAGTAGCAGAAGGGTTAAGCAAAAGGCAGCGGAGCACTGTGCAGTGGTTAAAAGGCGATGATTACATGTAAATATAGGGCAGAGACATGGATGAATCTAAAAAACACTGAAATAACTGCGAATAGTTAAAAATCGAATGAGATAGAGAACATAGTCCCGATGCAAATAATACGTGCATGCACACAAGACACATTTTGTGAGAACGCAGACGAACCAGAGCATACATATTAAACACATCCGAATGGTTGCCTCTAAGAGGGAGGTGAATGAGCAGGCTATTGGCGTCAAAATAAAAAATACGTAGTAGTCATCTCCCAGAAGACTTCACTGGCCACCTTATCTAAGTAAGACATTTCTACTCTTTTCTTTAAAGCCCTTATTTTTGTTTCCTTCATAAGGTTTCCTCTTACAGTGATTGTGCTTGTTCTCTGTTTCTCCTGCTTGGACATAGGATTTATCAAGGCAGTACCATTTCGGTATTGTTCACCACAGTACCCCTCGTCCCTCTTACAGTGCTTGGCACATTGTACGTACTTAATAAATAGGTTGCTGAATGAATGAAAGAAGGATCAAAGGAATGAGTGAATGAATAAATGAGCTGTGGGAGTGAAGCCCAGAGAGCACAGCTGGGGCAAACTGAGCAGGCAAAAAGGAAATCACAGAAGACTCTGAAGAGGACAGACACAAGCTGGGCAGCACTGGAGAAAGACAAGCATGATAGCAATGGGCAGGTGCAGTGGCCCAGACACGAGCTTGTCCAGGGCCTATGACGAGGTGTGAGAGTGAGAAGAAAGGCTTTATGAAAGCTGTTACAGAGAAAGAAATGGCCAGGTTTGGTGACAGACTGGTGGGAACTCTAAGGAGAAGGAAGGAGTAAATGATGACTCCGCCATTTTGAGCCCAGGGTGCAGCTAAAGAGAAATTATGAAGAATTATGCTTTTGGATAGAACACCGAGGCATGCCTGGATATGCTGAATTCAAGATTAGTGTTGACTGAACACTACTGAACCATCTCTAGGCACTGAAGATACTACTAAGAAAGCTGTGATACAGCTTTCACCGTCTTGTGAAATGGGTACAATAACCGCACAAGAAAGCAATGATGGAGAAGTATGGCGTGCTATGGGAGTAGACAAGCTTGCCAGGGAAGAGTGTCAGGGAAGGGAGAACAAAAGATTGAACACGGCATCATTTAAAAACTGAAACTGAGTAAGTCTCTACTTTCTAGAAACAAGTGAGTAGAGCACAGATATCAAAAAAAAACCAATTACTCCATTTTTGTTGTTTTCCCCCAATCTATATTCTCTTTTCTCCAAGACAGCCACGTTATAGATTTTTTAAAGTGCGCAACATTTGGATTCCGAACCGCGAAGAGAAAGCAAACAACAAACAACAAACACTTGCTGAGTTCATACGATGAATACGAGTTACTATAAAATACTGTAACATATGCAAACTGGCTGGTTTGAAGGATTTCAGTATATTCTTCACAATCAACTTTATGATATGATAGAACGCTTCTGCGTATTATTTAATCGCATTTTAAGTTGTAAATGACAAGTAGGCTAACCAAAAGAAAACATTCCCAAGGACCAATAGAAAACAACTTAAAAAAAATGGTATTTTACTGATCAAATTCCCTTTGAAGTAATTCCAGCCATTCAGAGGGTTTTCTGGGTTGCTGCTGTCAATATTTGCGGACATACCATCATACGTTCCACTTTCTAATAACGCTCCACTCTCTTCCAGTGCTTTGAACTGTTCAACAGAAATGAAATTATAGTCCACCCCTGGTACTTCCCCATCCCTGGGGGCCCTTGTAGTGCCTAAGGGAAAAAGAAAAAAGAAAAAAATAGGTTGCTTTAAACTTAAAAAATATTGAGAATAGAAAATACAGTATATAGAGAACACATGGGAGAGACACACTGCTAAATATATGGTACCTTCTAGAATGAGGATCAGAAAATTTTAGGCAACATTTTTAGGTGAAAATAGGACAATAATATAGGATGACTAAATATTCTTTAATATAATCTACAGATAGCTATGAAATTCAAACCACCAAGACTAAAAGACTTCTACTGTCAAAGGAAGCTAATTTTCTAAGACACAACAGTTCATTCTTTTACGTCAATTATCACTACTTATTATCACTACTTGACATCTGAAGTTAAGATAAATCTACCAACGATAAAACTTCATATTTTGAGGGACGTGGTTTTTTTTTTAATTGAAATATAGTTGACATACAATATTAGTTTCAGCTGTATACAGATTTCATTTTTATCAAGCTACTTTATGTATTTTTTCTTCTCTGGTATAAATGAGGAGAGAAATAATTTTTAAAAATTCTCTTAACGTATTTTAGTTTTAAGATTCTAGGATTTGGACAAATATAAAATAAATGAAATTATTATTAGTTTAATTTATTTAATGAATAAAAGATAGGTATTCACAATAGGTATTCACATATTGCTTCTCAGCCATTATTCTCTTTAAGCAAGTTCAAAAATTTAAAAAGTACACCTTTTAATGAAATACACTTGGCAACAGAACAGCCAATTCCTATCAAGGAATTCACACTAAAGTAAAATCTTTCAGATCAAAAGTATGAAGTCAGGTTATGGCTGCATTGCTACATTTGACTGAATTTTACTGAATATGAATCAACATTTTTGTGAACAAATACTAAAAAAATTATTTCAAATAGTAAAGAATACAAAAAAGAGACCCCAGGATTTAGCCTCAAAACGGAGTTGGGATATTGTAGCAAATCCTGCACAAGAATGCCTTCTCAAACCTGTTCCTTCACTTTTGCTCCCTAGGCATTAATGGTGCTCTAAGCCAGAAGGCAGAGTCTCCACCATCTTGGGGTCCTCCCTCTCTTCCACATCTGGTCAGTAAATCTGGTTGATTCCATCCCCTCATTACCTCTAGGATTTACATACCTTTCCTCATTCCCACATTCCCCTAACTCATATCATTATTTATGGTCTGTCATGTTTGTCTCAGAGGGTCAATCCGCACTCTTCCCTGGCCCTGCCCCTTACCCAGACTGCAGCCAGTGACTTCTCTAAAACAATCATCTGCACAAAAAAAATCTGTCAATCTATGAAAGGTTTCCCATGATCTTTAGCATAAAAATTCTCTTCAGATTCTTTCTTGCCTCGCCCCTTTCACATTCTAGGCTTTAGCCATAACTGGTTTTTTTGTTGTTGTTTTGAGGGGGCTTTTTTTTTTTTTTTTTTAGTCCTTTTAATGTTCTTTGCACTTGTTTACGTCCACAAGGCCTTTGTCCAAGTCATTCCTTTTCCTGGACGACGTCCTCTTCCTTTTCCCACTCTTACCTCAGCTAATATCTATTCATCCTTTATATCCTGGCTTAAGAAGTTTCTTTAGAAAACCGTCCCTGATTCCCACCTGGGATGGAACATGAAGGAATCATGTCTACATGGTTCAGAGTAATAGTCCCAAGTCTTAACAGAGTGAAAGAATCATAGCAGGTACCCAATATAGACCGTTGTCAGGGAAATTATGTGAAATTTTACACAAATGTAATTAGCATAGTACCTGAAAATACGGTATTATTATAATTAATGAAAAATTTTTAATTACTCTTACTTTTTAGTTACATTACATTCTATTATATTCTGTAACATGAAAATAATCCAAAGGTGATAATAAAACATTAATGGTAACAACCTTAGAAAATAATTTAGCCAATTCAATAAACAACAAAGATTATATTCAATAAGATTTTCCCTTTGTTCTTACGCAACTTTTTATTAAAAAATGAGCATTTATGTTTTATATCACAGAGGATAAAAAAGCTGGAAAACATAACTTTCTTTTTGTTAAAAATATTTTTGTCATTGTCAAATTTTTGTTTTCTCGTGCATTGGCTAAGCTACATTGTTAGATTCCTCAAATCAACAGCATTTAGCTCCATATTAAGTAAAAATTAATGTTGGAAAATAAATTTAATGACTAAAATTTATAATTATCTGTGATAGAAAAACATGGCCACAATATTTTGTACCTCCTCTCATCAAGAGATGGCGCAGCCTGCTGCTTCGCCTTTGAAATCTGGGCCAAATTTATGATTTGCTTTGAAAAATTTAATGTGGAGGATGTGATGCTATACAAGTTCAGCAGTCTAAACTTCCATCTTTGTTTTCTTGGCATGGTTCTACCACCAAGCACAGAAGGCCAGGTTACACTACGATCAGAGAGCCCCAGCCAACAAATAACACCAAGGTTCCAGACACGTGAATGAGGCCATCTCTAACCCCAGTGGAGGTGCCAATGACTGTGGCCGCATGAGTGGTCCCAGTTGAGCTCAGCTAACTCACGGAATCATGAGAAATAATACACGATAGTTATTTTAAGCCATTAAGTTCTGGGGGTGATTTGCTATGCAACAAAGGCTAATAGAAATATTATCCAAATAAACTCCACTATAAAATATACTGATTATATAAAACCTGAAAAACCCGATTTCAGGGCAAACCGTATTACAGATAATACTATAATAAGAGCACTGATCCAAGGGGCCGGAGCTACTCTGTGTTTTAGTCTGGGACTGTTAGTAATGGTACAATTTTAAGCAAGCACGTAATCCCTCTGGGCTTCATTCTCTTTCTGCAAAGTGGTGTTTAGCAAGGTGATGTTCATGATTCTTTCCATTAGCAGATATGAAATGTTAATGTGTGACACAAACATATATATTTCTAAGACTTAAAAAGGAGCTTAAATGTTAATCCCCTACAAATACAGGTATTACAAATTTTCACATCCTCTCTCCAAAAATGTGTAATCCTATACACATAAAAAGTTCTCTTCTCTCCTTACATCTACCCTTCCCTATTGCCTTCAGCATTCCAGAAAATTTATCTTGACATTCGCCTGATACTCTATATATTTAATGTAAAGCTTTCTATATCATCTCCAGCCCCTACTACATTTCTCCTTTTTACATAAAAATTCCTCCAAGTTTTGGGGCGCCTGGGTGGCCCAGTCGTTAAGTGTCTGCCTTCGGCTCAGGTCATGATCCCAGGGTCCTGGGATTGAGCCCCGCATCGGGCTCTCTGCTCGGCAGGGAGCCTGCTTCTCCCTCTACCATTCCCTCTGCTTGTGTTCCCTCTCTCGCTGTGTTTCTGTCAAATAAATAAAATCTTAAAAAAAATTCCTCCAAGTTCTGTTTACTCGCGGTCTCCAACTCTTCTCCTCTCCCCGTCTCTTGAGCCCATTCCAATCACATCACCCCTCCAACCACTCCACTGAGACAATGTGCTGTGTTCATCAGGAGTCTCCACTTTGCTTAATCCAATACTCAAGTCTCAGTCCTCATATTACCTGACCTATCAACATTTGATGTAACTGACATTCCCCTCTTTTGTTTTATTCTGAAATATACAGACAGGTACATAAGACATATATGTAAAGTTTAACAAGTAATAATAAAGCAAACCCACCCAAGTGAAGAAACAATCACCAGGAGACCAAAAGCCCCCTTGTACACCTGCAATCATAAATCTCTCCTTCCTCCACCCCCAAAGGTACTCACCATCTTGACATTTGGTTTTTTTTGTTTGTTTTTTTAAAGATTTCATTTATTTATTTATTTGACAGAGAAAGAGAGATCACAAGTAGGCAGAGAGGCAGGCAGAGAGAGAGAGGGGGGAAAGCAGGCTCCCTGCTGAGCAGAGAGCCCGATGCGGGGCTCGATCCCAGGACCCTGAGATCATGACCTGAGCCAAAGGCAGAGGCTTTAACCCACTGAGCTACCCAGGCGCCCCATCTTGACATTTGTGATGATGATTTCCTTTCTTGTTTTTACCAACTACATAATGCATTCCTAAGCAACACAGCTTAGTTTTGCCTCTTTTGTAACTTCATATGAATGGAATCATGTCATATGCATCCTTTCATATGTCCACATTAACACTGGTAGTCAGGTTTTTAAACTTCTGCCAACATGTGAAGGCATCTCACTGTATATTTAATGTGCAACTGATTTATGAGATCACACATTCTTTTCAAATATTTACTAGCCATAGAGATTTCTTCTGTGTGAAGGGACTGTTCAAGGCTTTTGCCACTCTCTGTTGGGGTGCCTGTCTTCTAAAACTTGATTTGTAGTTCTTTACTATAGTACTTCATCAAATCTAAATAATTAACAGCTTCCAAAATGCACCACTATTTTATCATCAAAAAAGAAAAAAAAACCTGGCAATTAAAATCAAAAGATTCCATCTACTATAAGATACAATCCAATTACAGAGAGGTTAAAGTGTGAAATAACTGTATCTTACTATTGATAAAGCATTTCAGTCCTTTGTCAGATATATGTTGCAAAGGGGAAGTTTCTACAAAAATGTGAAATAAGGGGGAGCCTGGATGGCACAGTCAGTTGGGCATTCAACTCTTGATTTTGGCTTGGGTCAAGGTCACCAGCCCTGTGGCGGGCCCTGTGCTCAGTGTACTCAGCTTAAGATTCTCTTTCCTTTTCCCTCTGCTCCTCCCACTTGTGCTCTCTCTCTCTAAAACAAATAAATAAATCTTTTTTAAAAAAATGGTTTCCAGGGGCGCCTGGGTGGCTCAGTGGGTTAAAGCCTCTGCCTTCGGCTCAGGTCATGATCTCAGGGTCCTGGGATTGAGCCCCGCATCGGGCTCTCTGCTCAGCGGGGAGCCTACTTCCCTCTCTCTCTCTCTGCCTGCCTCTCTGCCTACTTGTGATCTCTCTCCTCTCTGTCAAAAATAAAAAATAAAAAAATAAAAAATCTTAAAAAAAAAAACGGCTTCCAGAAACAGTACTTTCTGCAAATTTGTGTTTCCCAAATAGTGGAGCTTACAGAGAATATAGGGTCAGGGTTGATTTCTCAAAATCTGTTGCAACTTTGTAACCAGAGCCTAGCAAAATCACTAAAAACCTCAGTTAAAAATACTAAGACAGTTTAAAAGATACCTTAAATTCCTAATAAAAATACCAGAGTAAATAAAATACTTAGTCTTTAAATAATTAAAAAAAAATAAAAGACAGCTTGACAGAAAGGGATATAAGGGGGGGGTCCAAGCTACTGAATAATGAAGATAAGGCAAAAAGTGCAAAAAATGATTTTTAAGATAAAGCACATGTCTAAATTGAGAAGCCAAATCGAGGTGAATGGGCACCATGCATGGTGCATGCAACATTCAACTCTGTATTTTCTGTTTACTCGCTGCTACTTGATGACACAAGACATTAGCTTGCTGGGGAAGATGGAACAAGAACCAATATTACCTCCATTAAATCGACATCATTACCCCACCCACTTACCAATCATATATGAACTTACTTGTGTTACAGAAACAAATGTTGTAGCACAACAGACAGGACCTTCTCCCACTCTGAATTTTTTCTCATCTTCTTTAATGGTCTTTTAATGACAGTTTTTCATTTTATTGCAGTCAAATTTATCAATCCCTCCCTTTATAGCTAACGCTTCTGTGTCTTATTGAAGAAATTCTTCCTAAGGATGGAGATATTCTATATTTTTTTTAAGTCAACTTTTTATTTTTAGATATTCTATATTCTTTGTTAAAAGCATCACAATTTTGCCCTTCACACCTAGTACATTAACGCACTAAAACAGGTCTTTTTTGGCCTGATGGGAGGTAGTAGTCCAACTTCTTGTTTTTCCCAATGGCTCTTCCACACAGTTATTGAAAAGCCCATTATTTTCCCCTCTGATCAGGCATGTCACTTCTATCATAGAAATCTCGTACAGAAATGTCTACATAAAACTGGGTGTGTGTGTTATTGGGCTTTCTCCTCCATCCCATTTATCCATGACCATTCCTGAACCACTACCACGGTGCTATAATTATTTCCACGATAAATCTTGGTATAGAGTAGAACAAGTCCACCTATTTTGTTTTTCCTATTTTCAGCCCTTTCATACAAAACCTGGAATCAGAAAAATAGGCTAAAAATGCTAGGATTTTTATGGGACTAGAATGAATCTATTAATCAATTTGAGGCGAACTCCTGTCTTTACCATATTGAATCTTTAATCCAGGAACAAGAAATCGGTCAGTATACTCAGGTCTTCTTTATGACCCCTTAATTTTATCTTACAGAAGCCTTTATGCTTCTTTAGAGATTATTTCAAACGCCTGTATGCTACTGTAAATATCTTTCTGTAAACTTTCATTTTCTAATTACTAATGATATAAAAGAAAACAATTGTGGGAATCTAGTTGGTCATTTTATTTGGATATAACTGACATACAATCAAATTCACTAATGCCAGCAGTACCATTCTGTAAGTCTTGGGATTCATCGCTCCTAAAGGTTTTCTTATGTCCCTGTGGCAGTGGCTAATCTACTGTCACTGTAGTTTTGTGTTTAACAGAATCTCATATACATAGAATCATACACTGATTCCAGTAGTGGTTTGTATCTGGCCTCTTTGACTTAGCATGATGCTTTTGAGGTCTATCCATGCTGTGGTTCAATATTCTTTTATTGCTAAGTGGTATTCTGTTGTACGGATATACCAAAATTTGATTACGCATTCGACATCGATGGGCATTTGGGTTGGTTCCAGATTTGGGACATTATAAATAAAGCAGCTATAAACTTACAAGTCCTTGGACAGACACATATTTAAATTTATATTGAGTTAATACGTACGAGTGGAAATGCTGGGTCATAGGGTAAGTGTATATTTAAAAGAAAATGTCCCAAAGTAAATATACTTTGCATTCTCACCAACTCCTAGATAAGAGCTGTCGATTCACATTAGTGTTTTTCCATATAGGGATTCCTCCTTGAAGTCTCTAAGTCAATTTCCTTTTTCTAAGTCCCCAGAAAAATCGGTTGATAGAGAAAATAGGAGGGGGGAGTATTATAATGCTCCTGTGAGAATAAAAGCTTAATTATCTGACATAGAGATGTTACTGATTTGAAGGAATTTAAAGATACCAACTGAAAGCAAGAGTAGAAAATACTGACAAGTGAAATCAAATGGTCAAGTCGACATTTCCAGGCACCAGGACAGAAGCACGTGGGAGAGCAGCAGTGACAACCCAATTGCAGCTGTCCCCGAGCTCTAAGTGTGAGGTCAAGGCCCTGTCTGCTAACAGTGAGTCTTTCTTGCAAATAGACTATTCGAGTGGTTAGATGCATTTATACTTCATATAAATTCTATGAGTGGTATTCTCCAAAAATCACTGGGTTTGAAGACTAAATAAGTCTTTAAATTGGCAGTTCTGATGTGTGATTCTATGTAATGATGTTCACCTTGAAGGCAGATCTGAATGTTATTTGACTACTACCCAATGATGTCCTTTGGCATTTCCACTGTTTAAGTATATGCTATGACTTTCAGTGCTTTGTAAATCCTTTAAGAGAAGAATGTTGCTGTGGAACACTGCAACCTGAAATCAGAAACTGGTGGAAAAATCTGAGGTAAAAGCAATATAGATCTTGATACCAAATCCAAAATCAGAGCAAAGAGACAACGTATTTTCATCATTAAAAAAGAAAATGAGCTTATTCAAATGACCAATGACTAATGCCCAATCTGAAGATGCTTTTGGACACACACTTAATTTCAGGAGCATCAATACAATATGAAAATTATTTTAATGTCTGGAATATTTATCAAAGTCAAAACTATTAAATACTACAAGTGATACTTCTTGTACTTAACAAGTTCATTTTAGGAGTGAAAATTTCAAATAGGATATATGTGTGGATTTATCTTTCAAACTTTTAACTGACTTTTTTTTGTATTAATGTTTCCTTCTTTTAATGTTTTCTATTAGCAAATGTCTAACAGGTAGAGATAAGTGTTGAAAAGTATTATTATAGCCTTGTTTTATTGGTTTATAATAACAAACCAGGTGATTTATAAAGTCCTTGGTACACTCAGGAGAAGCCATTCCACACCATGGTGTTTGTAGCCATCATTCCTCTGCCATAAAGGTCAAGGGCTACAGTCATTTGGGTTCCCAAGGTAAATGATTCAGCTAGCACTTAACCTCAATCAACCAGTTTATACTGTCGTTAAATTGTAATGCCACTTCTCATCATGAATTATGAGCATCCTACTTTCTAGTGGAAGAAACACGGCCCTGGGCTCAAGCCCAAGAACACAACCAAATCTAAAATTCCTTCGTGGAGGGTTTGTCTCCTGGGACCACTACTGGTACCAATTCTGTGTTGACCAGCATCCAAATAGGAGAGAGAAACATGGTAACTTGAACAAGAAGAGCTTAATACAAAAAATGATTAACTATTTACAAGGAATTAACTAAGAGGAAATAAAAGAGAACTTTAAAGAATACCACCCTAGAGCGGAGGGTGGTACTGAAATAAGGAACAAACTTGGAAGGGGGGATGCTCCCCAAGTTTGGGATTCAGACTTCTTTGGAAAAGGTGTGGTTGTAGCCTGGGGACAGATCTGGCTCATAGTTGGTGGGGTAAGGCTGGCAGACAAGGAACAATCTTCTGGAGTACTGATGAAATTCACCAGCAAGCTGCCTTGGTGGGGGCTGTTTCGAACTTCCTAGAAAACCATCTGGGACACTGGCTGGACTTGCCAGAAACCCAGTAGGAAACCACTTGCAGAGAGTATTGTTGAAATCTGGGGAGCCATGTAGGGTGCCCATCGACTCATTAAGAAATTGCAAGGAAGTCAGCAGGTGCACCGGTGGAATTCAGGCAGCCGCCTGTGAGGTGGGAAACTGACTGCTGGAGCACTACAGAAACTTACTGTCCTTTTGCAGCCAGGAGCAAAAAGAAAAAGACACAGTGGAAGTTGGAAAAGATGACTCTTCTTTCTCCAGTATCCTTCCAGCCCCAAGATAATTTGACGTTGTACCTACCCGTTGGCAAAGGAGGAATGCTGCAATATCATACCCAGGCAAAAAAGAGTAATTTGAAGCCAAGAGGCACTAAATAATAACTGGCAGACTAGTTTTCTGAGCGATTCTCTCATGAATGGGAGTTGAATTTTGTCAAGTGTTCTTTTCTGTATCTATTTGAGGAGATCATCTGTTTTGTTTTTCTTTTCCAGTTTGTTACTATATTAATTTCAAATGTTATCCCAACCTTGCATTCCTGGGACAAATACCCCTTTGTCATAATGCATTATCCTGTTTACATATTGCCATATATTGATTTGCTAAAATACTTTAAGGAGTTTTAAGTCTATGTTCATGGAAAGTTGTGGTCTAATATTATTTTCTTTTAATGTCCTCGACTGGTTTTAGAATTGGGATAATGATCAGATCACCAGAATGAGTTGGGAAGTTCTCTCCTCCTCTATTTTGTTAAAGAGTCTGTGTACAATTGGTATTATTTCTTCTTTAAGTATTCAGAACAATTCACATGTACAATCTGGGCCTGACCCTTTCTGAATGGGAAAGTTACAAACTACAAATTCAATTCCTTTAACAGATTGAGAACTGTTATTAAGCTCATCTATTTCTTCTTTATTTTTAAGGATTTTATTTATTTAAGAAAGAATGAGGGACAGAGAACAAGCAGGGGGAGGGGCAGAGAAAAAGGGATATGCAGACTCCCCACCAAGCAGGGTGTCCAACTCGGGGCTCAATCCCAGGACCCTAGGATCATGACCAGAGCCGAAGGTAGATGCTTAACTGATTGAGCCACTCAGGCTTCCCTCATCCATTTCTTCTTGAGTGAATATTGGTAGTTTTTTTTTCCCCCTTCAAGGAATTTTTCCATTTCATCTGAGTTCAGTTTACTGCTACCAAGTTGTTTAGAATACTCCTGACTGTCCCCTTAACATCTGTAGAATTTTTAATGATGCAATCTCTCTCATTCCTAATATTGTTAAACAGGGTTTTCCCTCTTTACCTTCTATGGCTATAAGTCTACCAATTTTACTGATCAGAAAAAATCAACTTTTGGTTTCATTGATTTCTCTATTTTCTAGTTTTTGATTTCTGCTTTTATCTTTATTTCCTTTCTCCTACTTAATTTGAGTTTACTTTGCTCTTCTTTTGCTAGAAGTTTAGATCACTGATTGAGATCTTTATTATTTTCTAAGTATTTAACACTATAAATTTCCCTCTAAACACTTTTGTAGCAACATTCCACAAATTGGTATATTGGGTTTCTTATGTTCTGACATGCTGATATGTGTAATATTTTGTATTTTCCTTGTGGCTTTAACTCACAGGTTATTTAGAAGTGTGCTATTTAATTTCCAAATATTTAGAGATTTTCAAAATAATTTTCTGTTAAGTGCTTTCTTGCAATTCCATTATGACCACAGAATATATTTTGTATGATTCTTTTAAATTTCTTGAATCTTGTTTTATGGCCTGGAATATGGTCTTCATTTGTAAATGTGCCTGTACCCTAGAAAAGAATGAATAGTCTGTTGTTGGGAGGCACGTTCTAATGCATAGCCATTAGGTCAAGTTGGTTCAAAGAGTTATCCATGTTATAATCTTACTGATTTTTTGCTTACTTTCCCTAAAGAAGGTGTTGAAATCTTAAACTCCAATTATGAGGTTGTCTATCTCCTTTCAGTTCTGTCACTTTGGTATCATTTCCATTCCACCTGAAAATTTCCTTTAGTATTTTTTTTTTTTAAAGATTTTATTTATTTGACAGCAAGAAACACAGCGAGAGAGGGAACACAAGCAGAGGGAATGGTAGCGGGAGAAGCAGGCTTCTTGCCGAGCAAGGAGCCCGATGCGGGGCTCGATCCCAGGACCCTGGGATCTGACCTGAGCCGAAGGCAGACGCTTAACGACTAAGCCACCCAGGCGCCCCTCCTTTAGTATTTCTTATAGTGCAAGTCTGCTGGTGAAAAATTCCCTCACCTTTTTTTTTTTTTTTTTTTGGTCTGAAAAATTATTTCTCTTAAGGATGTTTTTGTTGTATGTAGAAATCTAGGCTGGCAGTTTTTCCTTTCAGCATGTTGAAGATGACATTTGACTGACTTGTGGCTTGTACTGGTTTCTGCTGACAAGTCTACAGTCATTCTTTCTTCCCTTGTATGTAAAGTATCTTTTCTATGTCTGCCTTTCACATTTTCTCCATCACTGGTTTTCAGCAATTAGGTTATGATATATTTTGATTTTTTTTTTTTTTAATATTTCTTCTTGGGGTTTGTTGAGATCTACAGCTCTGGATTTATAGTTTTCATCAAATTTGGAAAAATTTCAGCCTATAGTTCTTCATTTGTTTTTTTCCGTATCTCCCCTCTTTGGTTTGACAGTGCACATAGCTCAGTATGAACGGATCACAGTCCTGGTTCCATCTATGACCTAATTTCTGAAAGCAGCTATTACATGTATCTTGCCCAATTTCTAGTCGTTTACAGTAAGAAGGTAAATCCAGTACCATTTAGTCTTTCATGGCAGAAGCAAATCTCTGATAACTTAAAAAAAAAAAAAAAAGCTAATGTCTTCAATTTTTTTCCTCTCTGTTTCAGTCCGATTCATTTATATTGCTATGTCTTCAAGTATACTGATCTTTTCTTCTGCATTTTCTAATCTGCTGTTAAGCCCATCCATGAATTTTTGAAGTTCCATTTAATTCTGTAAAAAAATCATATTCCATTTTCTCTTTATTTTATTCATATTTTTGTTTGACTCCTTGAGCATATTTATATTAACTCTAAAACGCATGCTTTGATCATACCTATTTATATGCCATATATGCTATTTGTTTTTTTTTTTTATCAGCTGACTTTTGTTCTTCGGCCATATTTTCCTCTTCTTTGTATATCTGATAATTTTTATTAGACACTGGGTATTGTAAATACTATGCTATTCTGTGTTGAGATTTTGTTGTCTTCCTTTAAAGTGTGTTGATTTTTTCCCCCTTTTCTCCCTCCTATATCTTCCCCTCCTTCCTTTTTTTTTTTTTTTTCTGCTAACAGTTAAATTATACGCATATTTGCCTGATCCTCTTGGGGCTTGCTTAATTAAGCTTTGTTAAAATGGAGCCCAAGGGGTTCACACCTATTTTAGCTCTACTAGTAAGCCATGATCCTTGAGGTTTCTCTATTCAGGTAGGCTAGAACTCAGAACCTCCCAGCGCTATGTAAACTCTGGAAATTGCTAACTACAGCTCCTAGAGAATCTTCGCGTGACCATGTGGAGTCTCATCCTATACATTCTAAGCTTAGTATTTAGCAACAGATTCAAGGGGGTACTTATGCTTATTATTTGAGCTCCTTTTCTTCATAGCTCCCTCCTCTCTGACATTCTGTCCTGCAAATCTCAGGTACCTCAGACTTCCTGAACTCGGACTTCTGTCTCCTCAACTTAGAATCCTCTGAACTCTGCCTGGGCTTTCCCTCCTTACACTGTGACCCAGAAAGTGGCTCCAGGCACAAGGCTGATGAAACCATAGGACTCCTTTGTGTGCAGTCTCCTTTCCACTTCTATTAGATATCACAGTCTTGTCCCTTCAACAGGGCTGTAACAGTACAAGCCTTTCTTTCTCTTATTAATTTTGTTGCTCAGATTGTTTTAGATCTTGTCAGTGGGCACCTCTTCTAGGTGGCTTTAAAAAAAAAATGTGCTTCTGGTATGTCCCCAATAGTCCTTTAGGCATGTACATACTTTCTGGGATAATTAGATGTTCCAAGCTCATCTTGTACTTTCCTTGCACCAGACCCGGAATCAGAATTTTCTCCAAAAAGATTTGGTATCTTTCAGTAAAGAATGGTAATTATAGACCATTTGGTATGTTAACTGTTACTGATATACCACTGCATTCTTGGAGGAGTTGTGGACACTTCAGTGTGTTGGTTAATAGGTCCTGTTAGGATCTGAAAAGGCTGCAGCTGTTTGGACCCTATGAATGAAAACCAAATAAACTATAACTCCTTTCTAGGACAAAACCTCACACTGAGGAGAAACAGCAAAACTAGGACAGTACAAGTAAATTTAAAAGAAGATCCAAGTAAAAGTGCAGAGTACAGCAGAAAGTACAAGTACATATTTTTATTAACTTGTTTTAACAAGGGAAGAGGGAGCTCTAGAGCTATGAAACTAAAAATGCTACCCTGAGACAGCCCATGCAGGCAAAATACCAAGGTACTTATAAGGGCATGAAAAGCAGACTGTTTTCAGACTTTTAAAGAGCAATGCTTTATGCCAGAAGATAATCAAATAATCAACTAATAGAATTAAGATAGTCAAGGAAAGAAAATATAAGGCAAGGATTTCAAATGCATACAAACAAACCTGAAAGTATAAAGGCCTTAGACCAACTGTGATGATCCTCTGACTCTTTCCTGGGAAATCTAGTAGAGAAGAAGCTTTAGAAAATCACAGTTATTGAAGAAACAACAACGTAAGGACTGGTAGTTACATTCGATGTGTATTTACCCAGAGAATAAAGAAT
Organism: Procyon lotor; assembly: GCA_028646535.1. Taxonomy (NCBI): domain Eukaryota; kingdom Metazoa; phylum Chordata; class Mammalia; order Carnivora; family Procyonidae; genus Procyon; species Procyon lotor. The sequence goes on along the minus strand of CM053606.1, from coordinate 83,379,245 downwards.
AAATGATGATAATAAAAGGGAAAGTGCAATATGGAGTGGCTGTTTGTTCTGTTCATATAGACACAGGTCAAGTGTCAAAAAAAGTGAAAATGAGGGGCGCCTGGGTGGCTCAGTCGTTGGGCGTCTGCCTTCAGCCCAGGTCAGATCCCAGGGTCCTGGGATCGAGCCCCGCATGGGGCTCTCTGCTCTGCAGGAAGCCTGCTTCTCCTGCTACCATTCCCTCTGCTTGTGTTCCCTCTCTCGCTGTGTTTCTCTCTGTCAAATAAATAAAATCTTTAAAAAAAAAAAAAAGTGAAAATGAGGAAAGCATATGTGAAACGGAATAAGCTTGCTGATTATCTTTGGGGTTAAAAAAATTATTTCAGGTCAGATGATGGGAGAGAGAAGGAAGGAGTAAGAAGCAATAACTAGATAATTTAATATTGTTCACAATTGTGACAAAAGCAAAAAAAGTAAGGAAAAACAGAATATTATATAAAAGTATAAAGGTAGTCATTAAAATAAAGATATAAACCTTTCTAAAAGGAGAGCAAATAAAATGGACTACGTAGTGAAAGCCTTTTTATATAAAAGACGTGCATACACGTAAAATAGAAAACCACGACAAAACAGAGACTAAAGACATAGATCACATCAATAAATATAAAGAAAGTTCCAGATTGGCTACAATGTCCAACACTATTTGTAAAACAAAAAGCTTCAGAAAGATGAAAGGCTAAAAAGGCAAAGATACACCACGCAAATGCAAAGAAAAGAAGGCAGGAGTTGCATTCTGAAATCCGACCAGGTGGATTTACAGAAGGAAATACAGAAGGAAATTTACATAAGGAGTCAGATTTAAAAACAAAAACCAAATAATTTTATAGCATGTTAAAGAGTCTGGACTTGGACTCAGTGAGAGACTCTGAAGGATAAACTGGAGATGGAGAAGAGTCAGACATGCACTAAAAGACCAGACAGAGGGCTGGGGCACCTGGGTGGCTCAGTGGGTTAAAGCCTCTGCCTTCGGCTCAGGTCATGATCTCAGGGTCCTGGGATGGAGCCCTGCATCGGGCTCTCTGCTCATCAGGGAGCCTGCTTCCTCCTCACTCTCTGCCTGCCTCTCTGCCTACTTGTGATCTCTGTCAAATAAATAAATAAAATCTTAAAAAAAAAAAAAAAAAGACCAGACAGAGGGGACATGGGAGGTGGGGATGCAGCCAGAATGGGGTCGAGAGCAGGCACTGAGGCCTACTCCAGAACACGTGCCCTGCACTCATGTTCTCACTTTAATTCTTAGAACTACATGAGGTGTCTCTTGTTATTCGCATTGTACATACGGGGATTCTAGGGTTCAGGAAGATCAAGTAACTTGTCCAAGGATCAAGAGTTTTCACCTCGCTCTTTGCCCCTACATATTGTTATCTGTTTAAAAAAAAAAAAAAAAAAGTTCAAGCAAGAAAGGGTGAGGGTCTAAGGTAGTGCGGAAGGATCAGTATTTAAGGAATGTAATTTTGCAGGCTTAGTGATAGAATGAACACGGAGTAAATAACAAGAGTAAATAACAAGAAAAAGAAATTAAGAATTCCAGAGCCATTATAAAAGCTACTCTCTACACAAAGTTACAAATACACTGAAAAGGAAAACAAACCAGAACATCCTTTTATATCCTTTTATTGTTTACTGCTTTTTATTCCTCCCCAGACTTGTGCTAACTAAAGACAAAATGTAAGCACCACAGTTTCTTGTTATGTGTTCACACACACACACGCCATCCTTACTACAACCACCACCACCACAACCAGGTCCTATGAAAACTGCTGAGACAGGAAAAGATATACAAACATCTAGATAAGAATTCAATATGGACTACTAAGAAAGTACTGTGTTTCGTCCTTTTTTCCTTTGGGGAAGGGACAGATCTTAAATTTAATAATGTCCTAATAATTAATACAAAAATGTTTGTTCTCAGCGTACAAGGTACTGAGAGTGAAAAAAGTTTATTATTTTTTCTTACTGAATAAACATTTGGAACTGATTTATAGAAGAAAATTTAGTTAGCAGAATGTACCTAGTCTTAAACTCTTAAAGTCTAATGACTGTTTTTAAAGTTACAATAAAGAATCTTCTAGTTTTTCTACTTTAAAAACAAAATCCTTGCATGACCTTGGAAAACTTTTCTCCTTACCCAATTTTTGTTTCATTCTAGTGCCCCAATTCAGTCTTCCCAATTTGATATGAATTACTCCACTGAATTACTTCTACATGTTTGATTAGTTAAATAATGATACATTGGTTTCCCTTCTTTTATTCAATCTCATACTTACATGGAATTGTTCTCAGGTAGAGATTATCTCTGATCACTTGCTGCAATTTGTGGTCAATTGATCCTTTCTGAAACTGAAGACTCAGGTAATGTCGCAAATCTTTATTAATGACTTTGCCTACGAGAAAAACCACAGAAGACAGAACACATAACTGTTAGATCTCCAGTTAAATATTGATGTTAGTGATTGAATATCCTTAAACCGTTTATAGCTTTAGACAGGAAAAAGAAATCAGAGTATTTTACCAAAAACATTGTTTTAGTAAAAACAAATTATTAGAGTACTATAATTAATAATATGGACCTATAGTACATAAGGTGGGCATAATTTTACAATAATAGGGGAGGGATAAGGTATAGGTCAGAGAATATGACAAATACCCAAGATGATCTCCATTTATGGCTTTAAATACCATCTATATACTGATAACTTCCATGTTCTTATCATGTCTCCATCCCTAACCTATGTCCACCAAGCTCCAAAGCCATTAAACTCATTCATACACACTGCAGATATATCTGAAAGTCAAATAAGCACCTCAAATTTCAGATAGCCAAAACAGAACTCTTAATTTCATCCTCCCCCAATTTTTCCTCTGCTCTCGTTTTCCCTGCCTTAGCAAATAACAACACCATCAGCCCAGTAGAACAGTAGAAGTAATCAGAAGTTTCTGATTTCTCCTTTTCACTTCTATCCCTCAGATCCAATCTAGAAGCAACTTTTGTCAGTTCTACCTCCAAAACATGCCCATGTCCACTCCTCTCCATTTCCAGAGCCTCCACCCTAATCTAAGCCACCATCATTTCCCATCTCGAATTCTGCCAACGGCTTTCTACTCTGTCTCCTTGCATTCATTCTTGCCTCCTTCCTGCTCCCACCACTTATACAGAAGCCAGAGTGAGATTCTGAACATAAACCAGGTAATCACCACTCTGTTTAGTGCCCCCCCTCTAACCCCCACACTCCATCCCCCCGCCAATGACTTCTTTTAGCACTTGGGATAAAATCCAAACTTCCACATGGTCTAGCTTTGGCCATCTGACTCAAACCCATTCACTAGCCATGCTTCCACCCACATTGGCCATCTTCCAAAAGGCCAAATGGACCCTACTTCAGATCCTTCTGCCTATCACTGACTGAACAGGCATTTTCTGTCCACTTACTTGACTCCTACATACAAGGTGATTCAATAAGAGAATGAAAGAGGTTTTTTTTCTTATTTGTGGGGGAAAATGGGAGATAAAGAGGGGACTATTAGAGGTCTCAAAGAAATGTTACGCAGAAAAATAGAGGATTACAGACATCTGATAGCAGTGAATTTATAGTAAAGGTTGAACTTAAAACGAAGACCAAAGCAATCTAAACACTGTTCACTAGATAAGATTTCACATGATTACAAAAGGACAGTGCTAAAACATAATGGATTACTATACTGCATAAGAAATGACTAGGCAATTAAAATATACTCTTTGATTTATTTGGAACAGCTTAATTATGACAAGGATAGATAACCCAAAAGGTTAACTACAGATCAGCTCATTCTTTTAACTATTATTCCATGATATAGCATTTCTAATCCCCACTTTTTGGTCTTTTCTCACAGGTATAAACAAGCATAACCAAATGAGAAGGTGTTAATACAAGCAGGAAACCAGAGTGCTGCTAAAGTTTAGAGATAACATTCAGATCCTAAACTAATATACACCAAAAAGTCCCTGTTTTGCCTTGCCAAAAACAGATGCTGAGGGAGGGTCACCCCTCTGTGATCAAAGAAGAAAGCCTTAAAGATATTTACAGGGATAAGACACAAGAATTCCTGGTCACAGAAGTGGTTTCTGCCAGGCATTCAGGGGCTCTACCAACCCAAGTTCCATTTAGATGGTATCATATTATGCTATTTCTTATTTTTATCACAGTACTTGTTGATTGCTGAGTGGAAGAAAAACATAATTCATAATCAATGCTGTACAGTCCAAGAATGCAGAAATAGACCCTCAACTCTATGGTTAACTAATCTCCAACAAAGCAGGAAAGAATATCCAATGGAATAAGGCAGTCTCTTCAAGAAATGATGTTGGAAAATTGAACAGCCACATGCAGAAGGATGAAACTATACCACTTTCTTACACCATACACAAAAATAAACTCAAAATGGAAGAAAGACCTCAATGTGAGACAGGAAATCCATCAAAATTCTGTAGGAGAACACAGGCACAACCTCTTTGACCTCGGCCACAACAAATTCTTGCTAGACACATCTCCAAAGGCAAGGGAAACAAAAGCAAAATGAACTCTTGGGACTTTATCAGGATAAAAAGCTTTCACACAGTAAAGGAAACATTCAATAAAACCAAAAGCAACCTTTGAAATGGGGGAAGATATTCGCAAACGACTTATCAGATAAAGGGCTAGTATCCAAAATCTATAAAGAATTTATCAAACTCGACACCAAAGAACAAATAATCCAGTCAAAAAATGGGTAGAAAACATGACAGACATTTCTCCAAAGAAGACATACAAATGGTTAACAGACACATGAAAAAATTCTCAACATCACTCATCAGGGAAATACAAATCAAAACCACAATGAGATACCACCTCACACCAGTCAGAATGGCTCAGATTAACAACTCAGTAAACAAAAGATGTTGGCGAGAATGTGGAGAGAGGGGAGCCCTCTTACACTGTTGGTGGGAATGCAAACTGGTACAGCCACTCAGGGAAACAGTATGGAGGTTCATCAAAAAGTTAAAAGTAGAATTACCCTACAACCTAGCAACTGACCACTAGGTATTTTTATCTAAAAGATACAAACATAGTGACTCAAAGGAGCACCTGTACCCCAACGTTTATAGCAGCAATGTCCAAAACAGCCAAACCATGGAAAGAGCCCAGATGTCCATCAGCAGAGGAGTGGATAAGAAGATGTAGTGTACACACACACACACACACACACACACACACACACACACACACACACACTGGAATATTACTCAGCCATCAAAAAGAATGAAATCTTGCCATTTGCAATAACATGGGTGAAACTAGAGGGTATTACGCTAAATGCAATAAGTCAGTCGGAGAAAGACAAATGCCACATGATTTCATTCATATGTGGAGCTTAAGAAACAAAGCAGATGAACACAGGGAAAGGAAGGGGAAAATAAAATAAAAGATGAAAACAGAGGGAGACAAACCGTGAGAGACTCACGGAAGTGAGACTATAGGAAACAAACTAAGGGTTTCTGGAGGGGAGGTGGATGACGTGGTGGGGTGACTGGGTGATGGGCATTAAGGAGGGCACTTGATGTAATGAGCACGAGATGTTACATGCAACTTCTGAATTCCTAAATTCTACTCCTGAAACTAATAATACAGTATATGTTAACTAAATTGAATTTAAATTAAAGGAATACTGTGTAGTCTCATTTCTTACTGAACAAAAACAAACCCAATAATGAGTTTATTAACTATTTTAAAAATTAGATAAGGTGTGTTCCAAATGCTTTGTAATAAATATTATACAAAAGCTTTTATGGGTTGTTATATAGGTGCTTAAAAGTTTTAGTGATATTTGTGGATGTTTAGAGTTCTTGAATAAATAGAGAATGCATCATTTTTTTTCCCATTTAAAATAATATAGTACCAGCTCCAAAATCTAAAAATCCTCTATCCAACATATTTTCATGAATACACTTAATTTGGATAAAGGATAATGCCTCTGTAACTCAAGACAACAACATGAGTCAACACTTTTTTTTTTTAACTCAAGATTTTGGTTTTAATTTGAAACTTTACTATAAGATATTGTATAGCTCACTGACATAACCATAAAATGCTGAGAACTCAGATTGGACTTTAATCCAATTAAAATAGCAGCCATTAAATCAGATATAATGAAAGAACCATAATAAAAGTCACAGATCACAAGTTACAGTTTTAAAGAGCTTCTTAAGGTGGAAATGAAGTTAAAACACCTCATTTCCTGTTTCAAAGGTCTATAAGATCTTAAAACTGAGAGGCCAGTTAAAGCAGAAAGAACTAGATTTAAAGAATGGTACCTAAGATCACCTGGGCTGGAACTGTAGTCACTCTCAATTGCCAACCACAACTCCTGCTGGGGTTCTGGATACAATGATGAAATGCACAGTTGCCAAGAATGGGGTGAGGAACTATTTCACGAATGTAGATTTTATTTAAAATGTGCAAGTCAGGGGCACCTGGGTGGGTTAAAGCCTCTGCCTTCAGCTCAGGTCATGACCCCAGGGTCCTGGGATCGAGCCCCGCATCGGGCTCCCTGCTCGGCAGGAAGCCTGCTTCTCCTGCTACCATTCCCTCTGCTTGTGTTCCCTCTCTCGCTGTGTTTCTCTCTGTCAAATAAATAAAATCGTTAAAAAAAATAAAATAAAATAAAATAAAATAAAATAAAATAAAATGTGCAAGTCATTCAAAAAAGTCATCACACATCTTCAAGGTTGAGGACAAAATATTACAAACATCAGTGAAATGTCAATTATAAAAGATTAACAACTTATACAAGGTTGGGATTCTTTCAGATTAATAATTAATAGTAAAATATAATGGATATAGTAGTCATCATGGTATTCCTTGGCTCAAGAAACCAAAAGACCTTCTGTAAGGGGACAGAATATTATGGTTCCCTCTTTGATAGGATTCCAGGGAACCTGTTTAAAAAAAAAAGTGCAAATATCCTGAGTAGGCAGATGACTGTGGAATAATTACTAGAAGGCCAACAGAAACATTAATTCACAAAAACACTGCTGAGTATATCTATATTATCAAGTTGCACATAAAAGTCAGCCTTTTATTCAGGCAGAGTTTCACAGAAACTTGACATTTTAAGGGTATGAAAAACATTTACTTGGGGTTAATGCAGTTGTTGCTAAACAAGGAAAGGAAAAAGATTCCTCATAATTTAGCATTCTTACCCAGCCTTTGCTTTAAGTGTTAAGATTATTCCCTGACTTCTCCACACCCTCCCCAACATTTGTTGTTTATTGTCCTCTTGATTTTGGCCATTCTAACTGGTATAAGGTGGTATCTCAGTGTGGTTTTGTTTTGAATACCCCTGATGGCTAATGATGTTGGACATTTTTTCATGTGTCTGTTAGCCATTTGTATGTCTTCTTTGGAGAAGTGTCTGTTCATGTCTTCTGCCCATTTTTTGATGTGATTATCTGTTTTGTGAGTGTTGAGTTTGAGGAGTTCTTTATAGATCTTAGATATCAGACCTTTGTCCGTAGTATCATTTGCGAATCTTTTCTCCCATTCTGTGGGTTGCCTGTTGGTTTTGTTGACCTTTTCCTTTGCTGTGCAGAGCTTTTTATCTTGATGAAGTCCCAAAAGTTCATTTTTGCTTTTGAAACAACAAATGTTAGAGAGGGTGTGGAGAAAGGGGAACCCTCTTACACTGTTGGTGGGATTGTAAGCTGGTGTAACCACTTTGGAAAACAGTGTGGAGATTCCTCAAGAAATTAAAAATAGAGCTATCCTATGACCCTGTAATTGCACTACGGAGTATTTACCCCAAAGAAGCAGATGCATTACAAAGAAGGGCCACGTGTACCCCAATGTTCATAGCAGCAATGGCCACAATCGCCAAACTGTGGAAAGAACCAAAATGCCCTTTATCCAGATGAATGGATAAAGAAGATATGGTACATATATACAATGGAATATTATGCCTCCATTAGAAAGGACGAATATCAAACTTTTGTATCAACATGGATGGGACTGGAAGAGATTATGCGGAGTGAAATAAGTCAAGTGGAGAGAGTCAATTATCTTCTGGTCTTACTTATGTGTGGAGCATAAGGAAAAAACATGGAAGGCATTGTGAGAAGAAAGGGAAGGGTGAATGGGGGGAAACCAGAGGGGGCGATGAACCATGAGAGACTGTGGACTCTGAGCAACAAACTGAGGGTTTTGGAGGGGAGAGGGTGGGGGGTTGGGCGAGCCTCGTGGTGGGTATTGAGGAGGGCACGTATTGCATGGAGCACTGGGTGTGGTGCATAAACAATTAATCTTGTAACAAAGAAAAAATAAAATAAATATATTTGGGGGAAAAAAGATTATTCCCTGACTTCTAAGTGATTTATTAAGTTTATTCATGAAACCTAAAAATGTATCTATGTATCTTATACATATAGCTCAGGTGGGGAAAAATCTGTAACTGAAATCTCAATCATATGAATAAATCCACTCACGTTTCAACATACAAATTCTTAGTCAAAAGATATCATTACAAATCCATACTTTCTGAGTACATGCGATTTAATACTAGCAGTTCTCTTTGAAGAATCTGTGTGTAGAGACACCAGTTATAAGTTAGATAAACCCTATGGCACGCCAGCATGGGAGTAGCCATTCAACCAGTTGTAAACTGGTCTCATTGTCAACATTTCAGTGCCGTTTCCATGAGGATCATCTAAGAGACTTTGCCAACCACTTTGTAAAGTCAAGATGGCACATGACTGTACTATTCTCTAATCCAGTAGTAATTATAAAATTGAGGGGGGAGATGAGATGAGTTTGGCTTATCTTGTTCTTATAAATTCACACAGATTCATGGTGATCAGCCCATTCTTTTCTAAAATATAAAAGATAAATATAAAATACTTCAAATATCTAAAATATTTAAAGTATTTTTTATTTGTTCAATCTCTTCAAATTTGGCCACAGTTTCAAGTTAAGGAAGTAAACTTGAGTCTTTACAATTTACTTCACACCTTTTTGGAAACTGGAACATTTGTCTCTCTTCAGTCTCCTGGTACTTTCCATATTCTCCATGATTTCATAAAGAATACTGACAGTAGCTCTGAGATCAAATCTTTAACTCCTGGGAGGCAATTCAGTTGAGTTTTGAAAATGTAAATTCCTTTAAAATGAATGAAACTTTTATTATCTTCTCAGTTTTTAAAAAATTTAATCTCCCCCATTTCAGGATGTTTGTTTTCCTTTTACTATTTGAAAAGTAATTCTGCTAGTTCAAGATTATGGAAGCAAAGCATGTATGGTACGTGTCTGATTTCTGCCTACAAACAGCTAACATTAACAATATCTTCTGACAGTAAGCCTACCTCTTCCTTCCTGTTGCTCTTGCTCCAGACACAACCTTAAGAGCATTTTATGCTCTCTGAAGTATCTTAGCTCCTTTTGAGCTCTGGCCTGTAGAGAAGAAAATTCTTAAATGCTCACTTTTTAGTCTACGTAGCTCTGTATAAATGTGATTATGTGCTCCTTCCATTTGTCAATCGTATACATTAAAAAAAAAAAAAAATGAGCTGCTCAGAGCATTCTGTGTCCCCATAAAGAATTTCCTCATATAACTTTCATCTCTAGTCTTGGGGCACCTGGGTGGCTTGGTCAGTTAAGCATCTGCCTTCAGCTCAGGTCATGATCCCTAGATCCTGGGATCCAGCCCTGCATCAGGCTTCCTGCTCAGCATGGAGCCTGCTTCTCCCTCTCCCCTCACTTCTCCCTCTCCCCCACTCAAATAAATAAATAAAATCTTAAAAAAAAAAAAAATCTAGTCTTGGAACCACACCTAGAGACGGGATAAACTTTTAAAAATCTGTCTTCCTCAACAGCAAAAAGTATGGGCATAACCATGTCCTAGTTCTCTGCCTTACTGGGGTAACGGTAGGATAGCCTAGTGACTTTCCTCAATAAACTATGTGATCTAACTAGCTCAACACAATGAACGTTACTCATTAGTCCTTTCTCATTAGATCTAGCTGGTGTATTTTATTGCTTCCTCTACCTCTTGAGCTCTATAGTAGTAGGAGAAAGCTACATTAAAGTGGTAAGAGGATATACAGAAGCTTAACTCCAAACTGGCTCCCCTAAAACAAAATAAATCAAATAGTAGTCTACTTGTTTGTGGGCACGTATTGCACGGAGCAACTGGTTGAATGGCTGCTTATAACTGGTGTCTCTACACACAGATTCTTCAAAGAGAACTGCTAGTAAGTGGTATTTGAACAAGTCTTCTCGGGGGCACCTGGGTGGCTCAGTTGTTACACATCTGCCTTTGGCCCACATTCGGCTCCCTGCTGAGCAGGATGGAATCCCTGCTTGTGCCTACTTGTGTTCTCTATCTCTCCATCAAATAAATAAGTAAAATCTTTATTAAAAAAAAAAAAGCCTTCTCTAGAAAGTCAACCTACACATTTCACAGTAAAATATATTCTATGACACAGAAGTTATTCAGTTTTTTGGTTTTTTTAAAGATTTCTTATTTATTCTGAGAGCGAGCGAGCACACAGGTGGGTTGGAGGGGCAGAGCGAGAGGGAGAAACAGGCTCCCCACTGAGCAGGAACCTTGATGGAGGGATTGATCCCAGGACTCTGGGATCATGACCCAAGCGAGACAAAGGCAGACGCTTAACTGACTGAGCCACTCAGGTGCCCCCAAAATTACCTTGTACAGTTGTTAAACATATAAGTTTGTCAGCTGAGCACCAAGCCACGTTTTGTTTTTAGAGTTAGTCCTAGTATTTAGCACACCAAATGAGTGAATCAGTTGAACTTTGTATTTCTCCATCCTTGAATACATGAAATTTTAGAAGAGAATACTCACCTGATAAAGCACTTTATAGTAGTCTATATACAACTTTATCCTAAACTGTGTTTCTTAAACAATGAAACTGGTTTTATTTTGACTATCAAAACACAAAAATAAATTTTCATTGAGGCAGCATGCTCTGTAAGTCTTTAAAACTAGGTTTAATTATAGTTTATATGCTAATTCCTTAAATTGTTCTTTATTCATTAATACCTTTAAATATATTCACAAAATGATATCTGGCTATCCTGAAATATAAAATAAGGCTAAATTAACCATTGATATCTACTGTGTTCTAGCACCACTGGGGATAACAAGTCTAAGCAGGAAAAAAAAAACCCAAACCCTTCTGCTTTTCCTAGGGGGAAGATGTAGTAATGAGAAGACAATGGGAAATAGAGATCACTAGGACTTATCTTAGAAATGCTATTATATATACTACATGCTATGTGTTTTCAACCCATGAAAACCTTTGAGGTAGGTGTTATTATTGTTCCCACTTTAGAGAGAAGGGGCTGAGGTATAAAGAGGTTAAGTAACTTGGCCAAGGTGACATTAAAGATGGCAGACCTGAGATCTGAACCCAGTCAGCCTGGCTCCAGAATCTATCCTGGAGTACTGTGCTAAATGCCCAACCTCCACCTATCCATCCATCTATCTATATCTTTTGATGAATTTCTTCTCTTGCATAAGCTTATTACAAGAATGCGAGCTTATAAGAGCTCTCTCGTTAAGAGCCAATCCTTCCTTGAAACAGCTGCAGCTACTGTGTAAATAAGGATGTACCAAGTTGTGGGTAGTAGGCTCCTGGAGGTAAAGCAGGGGATGAGAGTTCACCCCAATGAAACCTGAAGCCTCTCAGGGAAGATGAACACTGAAGAAGACATTTCAAACACAAGAGCATTAGGAAAGATTAGCATAGAGCACTGTGGGAATCTACAGTCTAGATCCTAAGTCAGGGCAGCCTGGGAAGACGTCACTAAGTAAGTTACAGTGAAGCTGAAACCTGAAGGAAAAACGGGAGCCATCTGGGTCAGAAAAAAAAAAAAGTGGGGGGTGGAGTTGAGGGAATGGGACATGCAAAGACAGTTACTCGAGGTGGGAAAGAACACAGTGCTTGCAGGAAGGGAGAGAAATCCAGTAGAGCTGGTTCTTAGAAAGTGAGGAAGAGTTCCCACAAGCTGAGACAAGAGTTCCAGGGACCAGTGGGTTGACTAGCACCTTACAACAAAAAGAACGTCAACAATTTAAGTTTGACACCGAGGCCTTTAATAGTTGCTTTAAGCTAACAACTATGGATATGTTCTTATTGGCCACCTCTACATTCCGTACTTCAAATGCCATCTCACTATTTCTGTTCTGTCTTCTATCTCTACATCCATGCTTCTAAAGTTGGAAGACCCATACTTGCAGACATCTTTATGCCTCTGTCATTGCAGGCAAGTAGGAACTTAATTTTAAAAATAATATATATAATTAAATTCTGACTCAGAAAAAAAAATTCTGACTCAGTCCCAAATCTGAAAAGCATGGAATGCTCTGGAGTCCCTTGAGCCACTGGTTGGTGTCTAGTACCGTCCCGAGTTACAGTTTGAAGAAACCCAGACCGAAGCAATCATGCAACGTTGCCATCTGCAGCAGAACTCTGTTGCCACCTCACCAGGCAGGAGAAAGCTTCCTGCTCAAGGAGTTCACAGTCAGTGTTGATTTCCCCCCCAGCTTTATGGAGATAATATTGACATATGACACAGGTATGTTTAGGGTGTATGATGCAATGATTTGATACACATATATGCTGTGAAATCATTGCCACCATCAGGTTACTTGGCATCTCCAACCCCTTCACATAATTACCATTTTTTGTGTGTATATGGTGATAAGATGTAAGATCTATTCTCTTAACTTTCAAGTATATAATACAGTATCGTTAGGTTATAGTTACCATGTTAGATACAGTCATGTTAGTTACAGTCACCCAGAACTTACTCATCTTATAGATGGAATTTGTACCCACTGACCAATGGTCATTGACCAATGTATCCATTTCCCCCACCCGTAGCCCCTGGCAACCACCATTCTGCTCTCTATTTCCATGAGTTTGGCTTTCCTAGATTCCACAAGCAAGAGCACACACAGTAGTTGTCTTTCTCTGTCAGAGGTCACATTTTTTGCCTATATTACATGTTCATGGCAATGGTTAAAATGTGAGGGTCTGTTCCCCAATGTTTCCTGGAAGCAGCCACCATAAATACATGGGTCACATTTCTTCTTACCACCCAGGGTCCTACGTCTCTGGCAGCCTGAGGTCAAGTCTGCTGCTGGGTACAGGTTCTTGCCCTGTGCACCCAAGAAAGGTTTTCTTTTTTCCCTCCCTTTCCTTCCTTCCTTTCTTCCTTCCCTGCCTCCAGAACTGAAAGCATAGCTAAAGAAACAATTCTTTAGTTTAGGTAGATTATACATCTGAAAAATCTCTGAACTGTACCAACTAAATATATTCATTCCTGAATGCCTAAATCTCCGTATTACATGTAGAATTCAATGTTAATGCAGCACTGAACTCGTTTTATTATATTCAAATTATGTGTAAGTAAAACACATTATCATGCTTTTTAAAGAAGTTTTTATGGTTTTTATTTATTTAAACAAAGCCAAGTATTTCAGGGTAGGATGTATTTGCAAATAACAATCATTTCTCTAAAAAACACTCGGATGCATGGCCAGGGATCTGAATTATAAAGAAAAAGAGTGGGTGTCCCAGAGGAAAATGTCATTGTACCTTTGTATGTTCTTACCTCTGAGGCAACTATACCGATCCTGGTAACACCCTGCCCTACCCTTCGAACCTCCACCTCCAACTATTACCCCTACCGGTTTCAGTTTTCTGTCTACTCTACCTGCCCCCAGCCCCCCAGTGTTGCGTATATATAAATACTGTCAGAGCAAAAGGTCTGCACACTGGCCGCTTGTCCACCTGCTCTTTGAAGCCAAGACCCAGGTAGAGCTCTGAAGTCCGCAGTAGGAAACTCCTGTTTTCATCTCTCGTCCCTGCTGGTTCCTGTTACAGAACAGCAGGGCACACTTTGGCCTCCCTCACCGGGTCTTAAGCCTGTGTGAAGTCAGGAACTATGATTCGTCCACTCTCTTCTCCACAATGCCTGGCGCAGCGCTGAGTAAATACTTCTCTTCGAAACACACCAAAATGACACTTTAAATAATGTGGTTGCTTTATTGATAGGCTTTCAGATGGAATCCATCTCAGAAAAAATACTTCTACTGTAATTCTCAAGGACAAATCCTTTCATAAAGCAGAGGCATTAAAAATAATGTTTTCAGTATAACAATGTGGTCAAATGCTCAGGATACATTTTAAGCGAGAAAAGCAGGTCGCAACACAAAATATTCATTGCGACCTCAAATTGAAACAATTTCAGGACGTGCAAATAAAAAACATACATAAGACAAACTATATTTAGGGGCGCCTGGGTGGCTCAGTCGTTAAGCGTCTGCCTTCGGCCCAGGTCAGATCCCAGGGTCCTGGGATCGAGCCCCGCATCGGGCTCCCTGCTTGGCGGGAAGCCTGCTTCTCCCGCTACCATTCCCTCTGCTTGTGTTCCCTCTCTCGCTGTGTTTCTATCTGTCAAATAAATAAAATCTTTAAAAAAAAAAAAAAAAAAAAGACAAACTATATTTAAATACTTAAAAATACTCAGAGTATTACTGCAGGTTGTAATTATTGGGTAATTTTCAAACATTTTCTTTAAAAACTATTTTCCTCATGGTTTTTGTATTTGCAAATTTTTTTTTTACAGTGAAAACCTATTGCTATAATGAGAAAAATCTTTTAGAAAATAGACTGTATTTTCAAAAACTGTGCCCTTCAAAGGTCATTAGTGGACAAGGAAGCTTAACTCAGTGGCCTTATTATGACAAAAAAAAATGTGCTAAAGTTCTACGTGAATGCTGAGACCTATTTGTGTAGGTTTTCTTTTAATCATTTGTTTTTAATAAGTATTATTTTTGGGGTGCCTGGGTAGGTCAGTCAGTTAGATGTTATAATTTTTGAAGTTTTTAATCTAAAAGCTGCTTTTTTTTTTTTTTTAAGATTTTATTTATTTATTTGACAGGCAGAGATCACAAGTAGGCAGAGAGGCAGGCAGAGAGAGAGGGGGAAGCAGGCTCCCTGCTGAGCAGAGAGCCAGATGCGGGCTTGCTCCCAGGACCCTGAGATCATGACCTGAGCAGAAGGCAGAGGCTTTAACCCACTGAGCCACCCAGGAGTCCCTAAAAGCTGCTTTTATCTAAATACTTTTTCTTTAAGATATCAACACCTTGGCGCCCTGGGTGGTTCAGTCGGTTAATCATCTGACTCCTGTTTTCGGCTCAGGTCCTGACCTCAGGGTTATGAGATCAAGCCCATGTAGTGCTCTGTGCTGGGTGTGGAGCCTACTTAGGATTCCCGGACTTCCACTCTCTCTCTCTCCCCCTCCCCTTCACTCACATTTGTGTTTATGCACTCTCTCTCTCTCACTCAAAAATAAATAAAAATAAAAGGTAAATTGAGGTATATTTTTACCCTACTAGGTTAAATTGCAACCACTTTGCTTTTAACTGAAACTCTCAATTGATAAGCTACAGAACTAAAATTTACATTTGAAAAATAAAACAGAAATCATCAATCTAGAAAAGACAAGACAAAAATCATAATTTTCCCTTAAGAGGTCATTTATCAGGAAGAACAAAGTAAAATGAACCTTTCTAGCAGAAGAGAGTGGAAAAAATAAGGAATAAATCATCAAAAGTGGGCCCTTTTCTTTTTGAAGCTCTTATTTGATGGGATCATATAGACTTAGTACTTAAAGAAAAACAGTATTTGTAAAATGCTATCCTGTGGCTATTTACAATTTTTTCTTTGTGACACCCATGTCAGGGATCATTAGCAAACCTGTCATAATGCCAGATAACCAGTGCCTGCTTGGCACACCAATATCTGAATCACAGTATTAATGCTTCATCCTTTTGACAAGAGGGTACAAAGCTATCTATTGTGCTCTGTCATCTTCCCAAAAACAGAGTAACTGGGTTCAGTAGTCTTTGCAAATCAAAGTTATGTGCTTCAACAGAATGTCCAAGACTTGAGGTGGAAGATCTGCTACTGAAGTTTCATTATAACAACTGATACAGGCAGCTAAAAGGGACTACAGTTGTACTTGATTCGAGTTCTGACCAAAACAATGGCAACTAGAGAATTCATATTTTTACTGTACATCATTACGTAAACAATCTCAACCTCTGGGTTTGAGTAGTAGGTTAAATACAGTTAATCACTCTTAAAGAAGCAATTCCATAGCCTCTTTTTCTCTGATTAGTTTTAAATATAGGACTTAATATGAATCCTTAGAAATTTCCTTAAGTAGATGGTTAAAGGTCCTACAAATTATAGTATACACCGAAAGTGATTTGACTCTAGTGGGAATTAACACTCATTAAACAAAATTATTTAAGTATTTCCCATTTTCATTTCTAATCTCTATGTTTAATCAGGAACATATTTTTAAAGATTTTTAAAGTTATCCTTAAAAATATGGCTATAAAAAACGTCAAAATTCCAAAGAAACATTTTGGGGGATAAATGGCCACTTCTATGCGCATCCCCCATTCAGATTTCTCCACTAAGACTCCTTTCCCCCACTTACCCTACCTGTAAGGCTGAGTGAATCAGGACCTTCCGGAAAATATCAACATAAATGAAAATGTCAAAAGATCTCTAGTCTCCCATTTCCCATTAAAGGATGGGAAGGAAAAAAAGAAAAATCAATACCCCTAAAGCTAAGCCAATGGCAAGAAATAAATCTATTCCAGAAGACAATGGAATTGCTATAAATTCCAACATCAATTAGTCAGAACTAAGAAACTGCACTCTGAGAACCACAATCAAGAGTACTAAGTGGCATTATCTAGCTTGATAATCCTGAATTTAGGTCAAGTACTAAAAGAAAATCTTCTGGGCCATTGGTAGTATCAGTCACTTTTACCAAAAACCCCACAAAAGACAAAAACAAACAAGAAAACTCCCAAAACTCTGTCTCCAACACAGAAAAAATGAGGAGGAATAATCAAAAACTGAAGGCAAAAACACTATAATGTAAACCTGAAACTAATATAACACTGTATGTTAATTATACTGGAATTAAATTTTTAAAAAGTTGAATAAGCTTGGCTATCTATCAAAGTGGAAAGCTATGGACTATAAAAAAGAAATTAGACTCTCTGTAAAAAATTAATCAAAAAAAAAAAAAGGGAAAAAGTTCATCTCTGTCCATTCAACGTGAACTTTAAGAGATACACAACAATTCGGACCACACTGAGAAACCACCAGAAGCTGAGATGCAACACTCGAGTTCAAAAGCCCCACACATTCTGCAGACTCTGGACATTCGGAAGGGCCCCAAAGACATCCCCAGCTCACATGGGCTCTGGGAGGGCATAATTGAAAGAAGAATTCCTTGGCCAAGTGCTGCCATGTTTCCTTTGTCCTAGGTTCTTAAGTGGGAGGTGTAATGGCAGCAGGCAAACCTACTTCAAAGCTGCAGACCAGAGTGACTTTGAGAGTGGAATGATACATGCGGATCTCCAAAACAAAATGTGAATGAGCTCCTGCTCCCCATTCCTAAGAGCAGGAGGCAGAAAGTTTAGAGAGAAACAGTGACAAAGTTCCCAAAACGTAGCTGCCCTTTCTTTGCTCTGGCTCCCTCTCCAACCCCCTATACCTCACCATGTGGAGTTCAGTTTTAAGTTCCTCCAAGACAGGCCTAAGGGTATGGGCGTGAAACTATTCCTGGAATTTATCTTCCCTGTGTGATGCCTAGCCCCTGAGTTGTTCAAATGCACCAATGAAATGCATAGATTTAGGTAATTGCCATATAAAGAAAAAGGAACTCGCCTGCGTGTGTAGTGACGTAGGTGCTTGTTTATTCGAATGCATAAAAATGCTTCGCAGGAGAGAGGCGGGGCTTCTCGCCTTAGCACTGCGCTGTGTCGTGTGTGCTGGTGGGAGCCCCAGCTAGCTGGAAATAAACTCTTGTGCTCTTGCATCCAGCCTGCCTTTTGTGGGTTCTTTTGGGAGGGTCTCGATCCGGACATAACAACCAGACATCTGATGCTATAAACAGAGGCTAGATAACTTCTACATGAAGCTGGAGATACAGTGTGCTAATGATAAAAGCCAAGTGGAACCCAGGGACATAGGAAAGGTACTCAAGAAATAGCACTGATGGGCTCTAAGCTTCTAACAAGAGTAGACATGGGCATATTAAGAACTGAAGAATGCACAGGGGAAGGAGCCAGAAACAGCTACGGGGCGTACATTTAAACGATAAGGGTGAGAGATGATTTAGACCAACAGTGGTACTGGAAAAGAAAAACAGATTTGAGATTCACTGTATACACCCACATATATGAAGAGATTTTCAACACCAAACACTATCCTTAGAAGAAGTGGTTGTGGGCGCCTGGGTGGCTCAGTCGGTTAAGCATCTGCCTTAGGCTCAGGTCATGATCCTGGGGTCCTGGGGATGGAGCCCTGCATCGGGCTCTCTGCTGAGCTTCTCCCTCTGCCCTTCCCTGCCTCATGCTCTCTCTCTCTCCCCCCCCCCAACATTTTAAAATCTAAAAAAAAAAAAAAAAAAAAGTTGTCTTATATTTGAATCTTACAAAGTCTCCGATTACGGAATGATCTACAAAGTATTTTATTAAAAAAATACAAAGCATTGTCTGGAGAAACCATGTTAGCCTGAACCAACTGCTTTCCAGAGATAAGCAGACACAACTGCTAAGGGGGGTGGGGGAGAGAGGCAAAGTGAGAAGATGTAGCGATTATTCCTTGGGGTATGACTTCACAGTTGCATGTGGTAGATGTTACTGTCAAGCAATCTTTCAATAACCACTTGAATAAAATGACTTAGTCCATGCTTAGGTTATGAGATCATGAATATATGCCAACAGAAGAAGTGAGGGGGAAAAATTCTGCCCTAATTGTACTTGTGGCTGGGACAGCACTATACGCGGATTTTTAAAAACACAGTATCTCAAGCAACTTGGACAGAAGGGAGGAGAGAGTGATCTGGAAAGCCATGTTACAGGGCTTATCCCAGGGCCGACAATACTCAAGATGTACACTGAAGAGCTAAAACAAAAATTTTATGTGAAATAGTGGGGAAAGTATTTCTAAGTTTTACATATATGTAACTAAATTAGATATTAAAAATAGAAATTTGATTCTATCCCTCAAAGTTTAGATTCTTGCTGCCTAGTCAAAGGATATTTTCGTGGTGTCTTTTTTTCTTTTTTTTCAAAGTGTCTTTTTAAAAACTGTGAGGTAGCTTAACTCCAGGGTCTCCTAATATTTGGATTTACGTGATATTGTGAATAGAACCCGTAAGGCTTGGCGATCTGAAGAGTGAGGGGGAAAAAGAGACAGTAAAAAAAAGATCACTTCGGCTGTCTAACGTGAATCATCAGGTGAATTTGAATTTCGTTAAATAGGGATAGGAACAGTTCTGGGAATTGAAGCAAGAAATCAGGTTATGTTTGGGGCATGTCATTTGAGATGTTAGTGAGGCAGACGCCGTGTGAAAATATCAAGACATCTGAATTTATTACAGACATCTGTACACTGGGAGTGTTCAGCTCACAGGGATCACCTGACAAAAAGTGGCCTTGGTTGGGACGTGGGGCAGTAAGAACCTGCCGGACTACTGATGGGGATGTAAGCTGCCACAACCTTTCTCAGAGGCATCACGGCAGGATCTGTAACAAGTATTGGCCCCTCTTCCGACGCTCTCTTCACACGTAAACGTAAACAAGTGTAGAAGGTGAGTGCTCACCACAGCGTTATTCACAAGGAACTTCAATGTCCAACCACAGGTAACTGGTGAGTGACTGTAAGTGATGAAACACACCTTCAAACACTGATGCATCGTGGAATCTGACCACACCACTGAGGAAAACAGAGGAAGCTGGACGACAGCGTTCAATGTGAAGTGTCATTTATGGAACAGGTGCACATTCTTTGTGTGTCTCTAAGCAAAAATGTATTCCAAAATGTGCTCATCTCTGAATGGTGAGACATTAAATGATTTTTACCCTCAGCTTTGTAATTCCCTATTTTGTTTGAGAGGTTTATAAAACAACGACAACAACAAAAACAAACCCAAAGCATACCATTTTTAAAGAAACCTATAAAGTTTTGTTTTTTTCTCTTCTTCTTAAGTGTTTAAGAATTAGAGCACGATAAAATCTTGGAGGTAAACAATAAAAACAGGAGAGGAAGCCCACCCTGGCTGAGTGCAGCTGGCTTTCCAATTTCAGGGCTGTGTAACTAGAAACACACTGCCAAAGCTGGAGCTCCATCCTAGGCTTGAGACCAAACAATTAGGCTGAAGAATTTAGTCCTGATTGACCTATGCCTGTAATTTGATTACTGAAATGAACAGTGTGACTATGTATTTCAGAGATCACTCACGGAACTGCCTTCTGAACCCTGACTCTGGGACTGCGTACGATGTGATTTAGGACAAGTTAGGGTGAGACCACATCCTAAGGATTAGTAAATTACATACAGGAAAATAGACCTGAGAAAAATAATAGCCTGACTACAATAAATATATTTCCCATAAGAAGGGAAAAAAAATAAAAAGAATAGAGATCAGCCTCTCCCTTAAATAAAATCCAAAGACAGGAGGGTAATAAAGCAAAACATAGAGCACCGCGCTAGGGTTGAGGTTATAAAAATCATAATGCAGTGCCTGCCTTGGCGTTACAATATCATAAACAAGGATAAACAAATAACTAGAAAACTCAGCTAAGAAGCATGTATAAGGTGCACAAAAGTATGTAGCCAGGAGAAATTAAATAATTGTGTTTGATGGGGAGAGACAGTTAATCTAGGCTTGGGGGTGTGGATGGGGAGGATGGAAAAGGAAACACAGCAGGCATTCCAGGCAGGGGAAGAGCATGCACAGTGGCATGGAGGTAACAAGAGGGGTGGTTTATTTTAAAACTAGTGAACTATCTGGGAATAGATAGTTCAGATCTAACTATAACAGATAACAGAAAGTTTTGCTTCCAGAAATAGAGTTGGAATATTACTCTGTAGTGAAGAAGTCACTAAAAATTTTTACCAGGGGAACTATATAGCCAGATGTGTTTTAGATGGATCATTCTGGAAACACTGTGGACTACAGAGACAAGAGAACAGCTGGAGAGCTGGATTCCAGTGCAGAATAAATTTAGCCACAATCCCATTAATACTAGCACTAGAAGCAGTAATAGAGGACTCAGCGCAGCAGAAAATTGGATTGGGTGAACCAGGAAGCTGCCTCAAGAAACATACATTGAACATAAGAAATTAACCAAGATATGAAGTGAATGCTTGTAGATTTGCAGAATGCTCTAATTCAAATCACAGGAGTCCCCGAAGGAGAAAAGAAAAAGAACAATTAATAAACAAGGAGTGTAGGGGCGCCTGGGTGGCTCAGTCGTTGGGCGCCTGCCTTCGGCCCAGGTCATGATCCCAGGGGCCTGGGATCGAGCCCCACATCGGGCTCCTTGCTCGGCAGGAAGCCTGCTTCTCCCGCTACCATTCCCTCTGCTTGTGTTCCCTCTCTCGCTGTGTTTCTCTCTGTCAAATAAATAAAATCTTTTTAAAAATAAATAAATAAATAAACAAGGAGTGTAGTTGAAAATTAAAAAAAAAATAAGATTGGAAACAGAAAGGTTCCCACTGTCTCAAGAAAAACAACAGCATCAAAAAGACATAAATTTAAATTCTTTTAGGTTTTTTTCTTTGGGGGGGGGGGGATCTCTATGCTTCCCAAAAGAAAGAATAGATATTTAAAGAGTCAAAATCGAGAGAGATTAAGATGACAGCTCCATTGAAAGACATGATGTGATTTGCTTGAAAACATAGAATCTTTCAGAGTTGGGGGGGGTGGTTAAAAAAGTTTTTTTCATCTGTCTTTTCTTCAGAGAACAAAGAAAGGGGAAACCCAGAACTCTAGGGCTGAAAGCAAAAGAAAACCTTGTAATTTAGAGCTGCTGCAGGCAAATGTTACATTATATGGCTGCCGTGATGAAAAAATAAAAAGGTGACACATGAAGAAGAAACAAGAGACCCGAGCAAGGTAACAAGACCAATAAATACCAGGCACAAGCCACAGACTATCTCATTTTTCACAGTGGTAGGTCAAAAATCACTGCTTTATAGAAAAACATAAATTGATCACAATTCAATTGGAAAAAGGCCATGGTAAGTTCAAGGCTAACATCAATTCTTTGTGGCTCCTCAAAAACATGTATGATTATATCACCTTGTTAGCAACATTTTGAGGCACTTTTATAATACACACGGTTGGAATTAATGTTTCTAAACTCTCTAATAATATGATTCACTCGTGCCCTAACTTCAGTAAATTTCACATACAGTACTTTATTAAACTTTAAAACCAAGCCCCCTTTTGCTGCTCTCGAAAATACTATCTATCCTATTTAGAAGAAGGACCAGTGGATGACAAAAACCACCACAGAAAATAAAATTATTCTTAAGTATCAAGGGCTTTTAAAGAGCCAGATGTGATTTTTTTAGATGATATCTTCTAAGACAAATTAGCAAAAAATTAAATAGTTGTCAGTGATAAGATTGAATGACTGTGTCTTAAGTTTTTGACTTAAGCATTGTTTACTATTTTTTACAATTAAAAACAAGCTAAAGTCCAAACAAAAATATGTAGCTATACTTTGTTTATAACTATAAAGATAAAAATATATCCATTAATAATGACTGAAAGGGAATTTGTAGACATGAAAACATGTTCTGTTCTATTTCTGGGAAGCTGTGTATATTTTTAACATAAAAATTAAATGAAAAACAAAGATTCATAGTTGGCTCTATAAAAATGAAATGCACCATTTTTCTTATCAAAGAATGAATAATATTTAAGCAGTAAGGCTATATTTAGTGATAACTATTTTAACTGAATTGTCAAGTCAATTCAATTAATAACTAGTGAAGAAAGCAATTTAACTGAGTTTGTTAAATCAATTTCTAATTATTTTAGCTATAATGGTGTATCTGTCATTGAACAATGGTACATGTATTATAAAATTTAAAATAACAACTCTAGAGCAGTGTTTTAAATAATTTTGGAAAAACAGAATTCTCTCCTCACAAACATGTTATGAGGAATTCCATGTACAAAAATGGATTCGGGCTGCAGAATCCAATTTGAAAAGCATTGTTTTACCAGTATGGATCTACCAGACTAATAAACATGAGATGATTTTAGTTTCTCAAGAGGGCTGCAATATGACTCAGCCACATTAAAGGGGAAAACAGATTTCTATGAATACCATGTTATGTACCAAGGCTTCCCATAAGCATGATCAATTTAATCTAAGATGGCATCCTGCTTTTTCCCCCATATAACTTCTATTTAAATATAGCAATTTTTTTATAAACTGAAAAGGGGGGGGGGGGAAGCCACTAGAAAAAAGAAAAAGGCTAAATAAATGGCTAGACCACAGAAAAAGAAATGCAATGACCTTTAAACTTCTAAAAAGATATTCAACTTCACTCATAACAAGATAAATGCTAATTAAAACACTGAGATACCATTTCTTAGCCGTCAGAATGATGAAACACTCAACACCACTGCTGAGGTTGTGAAAAAACAGGCATTTTTATACATTGTTGGCGGGTGCGGTGGATACCAAGAGTGGGATGGTGGAAAGAGACCATGCCAGGTGCCCACAATAAGAAAGAACATTGTCTATAGTGATTTTACAAACCAAAACTTAAAGTTAACTTGCATCATGTGCCAGTAATTTTTTAAAAAATATAAGCAACAACAACAAAAATCTTTTGTTGTTCCTAATTCTAAATAATTGTTGTGGCTGCTGTTGTGTTTTAATAACATTATGCAAACTCAAATTGGATGTTTTTATTACTTACTTCTTAAACACTGAATTCTATATGGAAGTTAATTTGGAGAACTCCCAGTTTAGCCTCTGATATACATGGACTCAATTCTACATATTCGTGTCAGAACTTAAGTTGGTAACGTTTTGTAATGGTTCAAGCTCCATTTGAGCACAGTTAGTCTTAAGCCCTCATGATATACTACACGGTCTTGCATTGAAACAATAGATTCCAAATAAACAAGGCCAGCTGTATGCGATTTCTCTTTTCTAGGTTATCTGTTTTTTTCCTGGTAGGAAGTTTTAGATGAGTTCATCAGACCCCAAAATATTTCCAGACAGCTGGAATCAGCCTCAAACAATGAATAGTAAAACACAAAGCTTTAAACATAGTTATTTAAAGAACAGTGCACGGAAACTGTGGTTAAGGTCATTAACTATACGACAACAAAATGTAAGGAAATGGACATTTACAAATCAAACTTGGAAGAATAGTAGGAGAGACAACAAAAGATGCTGCTGTCACTGGAAGAAACCAAAAAGGCAATGTTTATTTGAATGCTTGGTTATAAACTAGTGGATCAAATAATGTCAATATTCACGATCATTCAGTCATTTTCTCTCAATATTGCAAAAAAAAAAAAAAACTTCAGTGGTTTTTAAATCAAATATAGAAATTTAAGATGATTTTCTGGCAGAAATATTTTAGTAAACATTTTCTATAATATACTACTTATTTTTAATTTACTTTTACTAGCCATGATTATATAGTCAAATGCTCAATAAAAGAAAATAATATTTTCATTTTGTTTCTAGCATTATTATAGTTCATTTTATCTCATAGTTATTACTGAAAATAATTTTATCATATAGAAGAGTGGTGTACTAAAAATTACCAGCTCTAGGCATCAAACACACTAGGTTTGCCACGGCGGAATATAAAATGATACGGCCAGCGTGGAAGAAAAAAAAAACAGGGACAGTTACAGTTCTAGTTACATAATAAAAAAGAGAAACACTGGGGTGCTAAGCCAGAAATTAATAAAAATGGTTACCTGCCATAGAAGTGGTGAAAGAACTAAGGTAGGGGATAGAGATAGAAAAACGAAGAAAAATTCTAACTATAACTTTTTAATACAGTTAGACATCTGAACCTTACAAATGTCTTATACGTTCAAGAAACTGAAACCAAGCAAAAAATCGAAATGAGTGGGGCGCCTGGGTGGCTCAGTGGGCTAAAGCCTCTGCCTTCAGCTCAGGTCATGTTCTCAGGGGTTCTGGGATCAAGCCCTGCATCGGGCTCTCTGCTCAGCAGGGAGCCTGCTTCCCCCTCTCTCTCTGCCTGCCTCTCTGCCTACTTGTGATCTCTCTGTGTATCAAATAAATAAAATCTTTAAAAAAAAATCGAAATAAGCAAACCTTAACACTGAAAACAAGTAGAAATAAATGAACTTAATTGCTTATCAAGTTGGTAACATAACCACATAAAGACAAAAAATATTTCAGGTCAGTCTTGAACAGAGAACTCTGACATATATACTGGGATACACCTTAAGGATAATAAAATGGCAAAGAAATCTGAAACTTCACACGACAGTTGTGGTATTAATATTAATTTACTTAATTTTGAACCTATTTTATTTGTACTATACAATAAAACAGATAGTTATGTAAATACTATTAGAATCCAAGGTGTTTGGTAGAAGACAGAAAACACAGTCTCGGATTGCAGTGTTAAGATATGCACAGTTATCAACATGAAGCCGTGACTTAAAAAATACACATGCTTGTACAAACTTTAACTAGAAAAGTAGTATACACACACACACACACACACACACACACACACCTTAATTATCCACTAGAGGTAACGGCATCCCAGTAGCAATGGACATCTCTAAAGCTCAGATCTTGTTTTCTAAATACCCTTCTCCATGAAAAGGAACCAGGGCTCCTTGAAGAAATGACTGGGTCCAGAACTAGGGCAGGGGAAGTGTAAGTGAGCATAGTTCATAATGTTTTTCTGAAAAGTGAGGAAAAACTAATGAAGGGCTTTCAAAAAGGCACATAAGGTAGCTTTGAGAGGCTCTCACCAGCCACTTGAGAGAATCTGAACATCAAAAAGAACAGCTGTAACTGTTCATAACAAATCGAACAAGTAAAAATCCATGAGTCCATAATGATACTCTTAACAGAGAGCTGGGGGTGGGGGGAGCAGGGGGGAGAAAAAGAGCTCATGTGTAACCAGTGTGGAGGTTATAACACCAAATTCCCTGTCCTCAAAACTTCACATTAAAAGGAAAGGGTTATGCATTTATTCTGCCTTTGGGGGAAGGAACTGCTGTCTGTCTCCAGCCGTAGAGGAAAAGCACTTTATATCAGTAACAGTTGCAGAAGAAATGATAGAATTACGTAGCACCAATGAAATAATTGGTTCAGGCCAGAATCATCAATAGACACACTATGTGGTATGAAATTATTACCTCACCGATTACTTGCTAATTCCGAGGGGAAACGTCTATTACGACACAGAAAAGATCAAGTTTGGTGTTGCTGACAGTCTGACACTCCAACATCCTCCTGATGTGGTACAACACGTTCACAGCACCTCCTATGATGTATCCATATTCTTGTCCAAAACTTTTAATCTGAATAGAATCAAGCCATTAGACTTATGTTCCAGTTACAGGAATCCTACAGGATAGAGGAACAAGATAAATGATACTACAAAGAAACACTCAGACAAATCGAGGATTTAGAACATTCTGGTTTCTTAAAAAGCCAGTGCTCCCTTGTAAAACAAACCAGTAACAGAAAAAGCAGGAGGATGTTCTAGAATGAGAGACTATAGAGGTGTAACACCCAAAGGCAACATGTGACCCCTGAATGAATTCTGTTTAGGAAGGAGAAAAAAAATCTTTACAAAACACTGAGATAATCAAGAAATCCGAATATGGCCTGAATAATAAGAGATATTAAGAAATTACTGTTAATTTTCCTAAGTGTGGAAATGGAAATTCTTACATTCCCCAAATTACAACAAGAAATGCATGCGAAATAGTTAGGAATATTTTAGGAATGAAGTGTCACAAAACTGGCAATTTACTTTGAAAATGGTTTGGCTAAATACTCAGAAAGGTGAAGAGTACAGAATCTGGGTGGGTTATTTGGGTGTTCATTGTCTTATTCCTTCCAAGTTCTTCATAGTTTTGATAATTTTCATAAGAAGAAGTTGAAAAAAAAAAAAGAATTCTTCAGTAAACACAATGCTAACTAATTCTGGCAATATGTGTTTCGATAGAACACATATTCACAAAAAAGAACTTAGAACTCACTTTAAGTTCTGACAATTTGAAATCAGTCTTACATCTTTTATTTCCCTCAGTCAGAAGCAAAACAGCTACATCCTCCCCATGTTAGCAAATTGGCTTCTCTAGACTTGTAACTTTTCTCAGTGGAGGAAGAACTTTCTTCTACCCAACTGCCACCTGACCTCAGCTCAACGTCCTCTGAAGCCCAAGTTAAAGTAAATGAAGTTGTACTGCAGGCTGAAAGCCTTTTTATAAACCCTCCACTTGGCACTACGTTTTATACCTTGGCTTCTGACCTAAATAATACATTCTTAGAGATAACAGAGCCTTTATTTGCCTCCCTATTTATCAAGCTCTTCTTTGGGGCAGTAGGGGAGTGTCTCATTTAGGCCTACAACTTCTCTATCACCTATATTCTAATAATTCCCCAAGTGATATCTACTTCCAAGCTCTTTAACCTATTGAATGTTTCTACCTGGGTGTCCCAAAAGTTCCTCAAAACCAGCAAGTCCAAATGTGAATTCATCATCCTTCCTCGGCTACCAAAAGAAGTACGATAATTTGCCTCAGAGGCCAAACTAGAAAGTCAGGCATCAATCCTGGCTCTTCTCCCTCATTGACATTATCAAATCAGTAATGATAACAAATTATCATTTGTTACAACAATAATTATTATAGTAACTAACACATGGTACTTACTACATACCTGCGGCCGGTCTAAGCTCTGTACCTATATTAACTCATTTAATCCTCAGGACAATCTTCTGAAGTCTCTGTGTCTCTCTTCACAGATCAGGAAATGAGGCACTGAGTGGTTTAGGAATCTGCCAAAGTTTACAAAGCTATTTGGTGGCAGACAGTTAGGATTTGAACCCCAACATTTTGGCTCTAGAGTCTGTTTTCTTTAATGCTGGCCTTCTTCCTCAGCAAAGACTACTGATTTCATTTAATAGTGCTCAAACTGAGTCAGTTCTCTCCATTTTAATGACAACTAGCCTGATCGGCGTCACCATTTTCTCTTGCCTAGTTAAACCAACAGCTTCCTAACTGGACTCCCTGCCATAGCACTGTCCTCCAGTGGAGTCAGGATGATTTTCCTAAAGTACAAATCTGATTATATCACACCTCTACTTTCATACGTAACCTTCCAATGACTTCCAACTGAACTAACAGTAGCAGCCAAGTCCATTAATATGGTTGATGAGGCCTCCAGCTCTCCTCCTCAGCCTCAGCTCCTCTGTAGTTCCCTCTCCATATTCCATATCCATTGTAATTCTTACATTCCTCAAACGCGTGTTGTTTTCTCCCAGGTGGGGTGCGATGCTTTCTCTCCTTGGAGCACTTTTCCTTCAACCCCTGGTCCGGCTATTTCTTGCATACCCTTCAGATCTACATTCATGTGTGTACATGAATGCCATTTCTTTAAAGAAGACTCTTGATCTCCCAAATGAAGTTTGCTGCCTCTCCTATTTGATGCACCAGGAGCAAACTTACACATGTGCCTCATCACACTGTACTATGACTGCCTAATTACTTGTCTGTTTCACTCCCATGACTGCAACCATTAGGATTATAGAGCTGAAGTAGCAAGAACTCAATAAATACTGAAGAATAAAATGCAACTATGACATATCAGATAAAGGGCTAGTATCCAAGATCTATAAAGAACTTGTCAAACTCAACACCCAAAAAACAAATAATCCAGTCAAGAAATGGGCAGAAGATACGAACAGACATTTCTTCAAAGACGACATACAAAGGGCCAATAGACACATGAAAAGATGCTCAACATCACTCGGCATCAGAGAAATACAAACCAAAACCACAGTGAGATACCACCTCACACCAGTCAGAATGGCTAAAATTAACAAGTCAGGAAACAACAGATGTTGGCGAGGATGCGGAGAAAGGAGAACCCTCCTACACTGTTGGTGGGAATGCAAGCTGGTACAGCCACTCTGGTAAACAGGATGGAGGTTCCTCAAGAAGTTGAAAATAGAGCCACCCTAACAACCCAGCAATTTCAATATTAGGTATTTACCCTAAAGATACAAATGTAGTGATTCGAAGGGGCACCTGTACCCCAATGTTTATAGCAGCAATGTCCACAATAGCCAAACCATGGAAAGAGCCCAGATGTCCACTGACAGATGAATGGATAAAGAAGATGTGGTGTATATATGTAAACCGTGGACTATTACTCATCCATCCAAAAGGATGCAATCTTACCATTTGCATCAACATGGATGGAACTGGAAAGCTATTATTGAGTGAAATATATCAATCAGAGAAAGACAATTATCATATGGTTTCACTCATATGTAGAATATAAGAAACAGAGCAGAGGATCATAAGGGAAGGGAGGGAAAACTGAATGGGAAGAAATCAGAGAGGGAGACAAACCGTGAGAGACTCTTATCTATAGGAAACAAACAGGGTTGCTGGAGGGGAGGGGGGTAGGGGCATGGGGTAACTGTGTGATAGGCATTAAGGAAGAAACGTGACGTGATGAGCCCTGGGTGTTATATGCAACTGATGAATTACTGAACTCTACATCTGAAACTAAAGCTGTACTACATGTTGGCTAACTGGAAAAAAAAAAATGGTAGGGGTGCCTGGGTGGCTCAGTCTGTTAAGTGTCTGTCTTCAGCTTAGTCATGATCCCAGTGTCCTGGGATCAAGCCCTACATCGGGTTCCCAGCTCAGCAGAGAGCCTGCTTCTCCCTCTCCTTCTGCTTCTCCCTCTGCTTGTGCTCTGTCAGATAAATACATAAAATATTTTTAATTAATTAAAAAAAGGGTAAAATGCAACAGAACTTAAAGCCTTTGTCAAATAAAACCTTTTTGGTCTAATCATTTTTCTTCTTCATAAATCAATCTTATCTTCGGGAATATTCTAATCAAAACTTTTATTTTTAATGATTTTTCACGTTGTTCAATTATTTCCATTAATCATTTATCTTCTCAAAACTTTAAACTGTAACAGTTAAGTGGACTATAGAAAAAATATATAGTTTAACAAAGTCTACTATCTTTTAATCTCTATATGCAGTTTTCAAAAGAACATTTTACAAAAAAATTGCCCCAGACTCTTCAAAAATGTCAATGTCATGAAAGGACAAAAAGAAAAAGAAAAAAGGCAGGAAGATTAGTCTAAATTAATAGACTGAAGAGTCAAGACAAGTAAAGCAATGTGATTCTTCTTTGGAGCCTACGTTTTAAAAAAGAGAGAAAGAAAAGAAAAAAAGAAAAAAGCTACAGAGGACATTTTTGGAACTGAGGAAATCTGAACATAGTCTGCATATTAAATACTTTTATTGTCTCACTCTCACATTTCTTGAGGGTGCAAATGGTATTGTGGTTATGTAGGAAAACGTTCTTATTCTTAGGAGATATGTGCTGATAGATCACAATATCATGATGTGTGTAACTCACTTTTAAGTAGTTTCCTTAAAAAAAAAAAACATTTTTTTTTAAAGATTTTATTTATTTATTTGAAAGAGAGAGAGATCACAAGTAGGCAGAGAGGCAGGCAGAGAGAGAGGGGGAAGCAGGCTCCCCGCTGAGCAGAGACCCCAGGACCCTGAGATCATGACCTGAGCCAAAGGCAGAGGCTTTAACCCACTGAGCCACTCAGGCGCCCCAATAAAAAATTACACACACATGTGCACGTGCAAACACATGAAAGACAAAGCAAATTTGGCATAGATTACAAGTTAGTTAGTCTAAGCAAACGGTATATGAACACTCAGTGACTCCATTTTTGAAGGTCTGAACTTCAAAAAAAAAAAAAAAAGTTAGGGGAAAATAGCTATCATTTATTGAGTGATAAATATGGGCTGGACCCCATCCTGGCATATCTGCATGTATTAACTCAATTCTCACAAGACCCCCTGTGAGTCTTCACGTTGAACTTAACTTACTATTATTACCCACATTTGATAGATGAGTAGCCTGAGGCATTGAAAGGTTAAGTAGCTTAAAGTCACACAACTAGTTATATCATTGAGGTGAAGAAGCAGCAGCAGCAGCAGGAGGAGGAGGAGGAGGAGCACAAAAGCACAGCCTCTAAGAGGGCAGAAGGTGAAGTCAAATACCCAAGTAACTCTAAAGACAAGTACAATAAACCAAGGGTTGCACACACGGCACTGTTGGAACTTAAAGTGAAGGAAAAGAAGAGTTAGCAAAGTCTCTGATCCAGAGCCCCTGCCTCCTGGTTTCCCAACCCGTGTTCTTTCGAGGAGCTCTGGACATGGCAGAAGAATCCGACTATCAGGTGAGAAGACAGACTGAACCAACCAGCCTAGAGGAATACAGACTAGAAGAAAATTCCAACCCTATCCTGTCAAGATGGCCAAATCAAAAAGGGAAATAAGACACATGAAAGAAAGCAAAACTGATTCATAATTTGGTAATTTAGGAATAGAGGCAGGAGTAAAAAGACACATTGGATGGCTGTGATAGGAAACAATGATGACTGACTTCAACCAGAATTATATAAAATCAAAACGTGATTACTATTAGTATTGGAGATTAGCATTAAAGGCAAAACTTTCCTGCAATCCAGTTACTAAAATGTTTGAGGTAGAACAAGTGGAGTGTAGACAGGCTCCAACACAGTGATTTATCACAGCCCAGAATTACATAATCAAACACACCCCCGGACCTCCTTGTCTAACACAAAAGTCCAGCAATCTGAAGAAATTTTAAGAAATTTTAAAAAATAAAAGCCTTCAGATTGCATAGTAGTGTCCACAGAATATACACAAGACACTTATAAATAGCAGCATAAGAAAATGTATTTTAAAACATCTTCTAAAATAGTTTGATAAACAGGGCTGCCTGGGTGGCTCGGTCGGTTAAGTGGCTGTCTGCCTTTGGCTCAGGTCATGATCCCAGGGTCCTGGAACTGAGCACCAGCACTGGGGGGCCTGCTTCTCCCTCTCTCTCTGCTGCTCCCCTTCCTTGTGCTCTCTCACTCTGTCAAATAAAATCTTTTAAAAAATAAAGATAAAATAGTTTGATAAACAAAACAACATCCCCTAAGTTAATTTATAAACACTTAATGGTTTGCATTTCTAACCCCTTTGCTAGAATATGGACTTCTTCAAAGCGGGAACCATGCCTGGTTCATTTCTACATCCCTGGTATCTAAAGCAGGGATAGGCACGTGGTAGCACTCAAATGTTACCGAATTTATCATATGTGTCTGTAGAACTTACACAATGAAGAATTGAGAAAAATAAAGTCTCAACAGTATATTCATATCTTGATCATTTTATAACAATTTTTTGTCTATTAAAAAAATAACCCATCAGATCCCAAAGTTAATATGCTTTAAGTATTAAAGTCTGAACTGACCATGTTTGTATTTCAAACTGCTGATATCAGTTATCATAAAACAGGCATGAATTTATTGTCATCTTCTAAAGCTATCATAATTATGATAGACAAATTTTACCCATAATTATTCAAGTTATACAGCATGTGGGAAGATACCACTTAACACAGCAGACTTGAGACTGATACCCTTAGAAAAGGCGAGACTGGTCCTTGGCTGGCCTCTGGGAGTGAGGATTTGGGGAAGGTTCCCACCATTCCCAGATAAGAACGTCTCACTGTGCTTGTTTGTGAAATCAATGCAGCTCAGGCTGAGCACGTGCTTTCCTTCTGAGAATCTAGAACTCTGGTACGTGCTAAGCAGAGGATACCAGTGTGACCAGCCCCCATAAAAACTAGGCACGGACTCTGATGAGCTTCCCTGGTAGACAGTATTTCACACGTGTTGTCATAACTCAATGCAGGATGACGTACGGGCATCCTGGGAGCAGGAACCTGGTTTCCTCCGACTTTGTGCCGTGTGCCTTTTCCTACTGCAGTAATAAGTCACAGCTATGAGGAAGACTATACGCTCAGTCTTGTAAGTCCTCCTAGCAAATCACCAAACCTGTGAGTGGTTCTGGAGACCCTTGCTAGATCAGATAATAGTTCCATTACTTGGAGATAATGAACATTATCAAACATTGAACACATTTCCATAAAAAGTCATAATAAAAAGAAATTTAATAGAAGCCATTACGATTTTGACTTTGCACTGTGTTTTGCAATAATTACTTCTATCCAGTGGTTAATATAGGCTTCCTTCATGGGATAAGGAAGCAAAAAGATAATTAATTATGAGAAATTCAATCAAACTTTAAGCTATGAATCAGGTCTCAAGTGTCCAAAGTAATGGAATTATTCTTAAGAAATCTCATTTCCATCCCAACCCACCCTCAAAAAGTTCATATAAACCCCAAAAGGCATACGTCTAGAACAGGTTTTTGGAGCACAAAGATTACATTTTAAAAGAAATTCCTGAGGGTTTTGTTTTTGTTTGCATAGACAGGATGAGGGTGATATCAGAAAGCATCAATGCCCTGCCCCCTGCTCTTCTTTCTCCTAAAACGATGTGTAGCTCATAGTAATGGGGGGAACAAACTGTTGCTCATTCCTCAGAAGAAATAAAATTTGGAGACAGTATATATTCAACAATTCTTTAGCTTTCTCCTGCATTATATATTTTAACTTATAAATAAGCATTGACCTTCACTGAATAAGATGAATAAGCTTCCTTTTTATTTTTTTAAAGATTTTAATTATTTATTTGACAGAGAGAGAGAGAGATCAGGAGTAGGCAGAGAGAGAGGGGGGAAGCAGGCTCCTCACTGAGCAGAGAGCCTGATGCGGGGCTCGATCCTAGGACCCTGAGATCATGCCCTGAGCCGAAGGCAGAGGCTTTAACCCACTGAGCCACCGAGGTGCCCCAAGCATATTTTTTTTTTTAAAAGATTTATTTATTTGAGAGAGAGACACACACACACACTGTGTGTTGGGGGTTGGCGAGCAGAGGGAAAGAGAATCTCAAATAGACTCGCACTGGGCATGGAGCCCAATGTGGGGCTCAATTTCATGACCCAGAGATCATGACCTGAGCCAAAATCAAGAGTCAGACAACTAACCAACTGAGTCACCCAGGCCCTCTTAAATGAATAAGCATATTTTATACCAAATATTAAACAAAATTCTAAATAAATGTAATCACTTTAATAAAATGGTTACATTTAAGATCCTTTTAGAGAAAATACACAATACTCTTTATCTATCATAGGGAAGCATATTTGACCTAATGAGCTTCACAGCAATTTTACTTTGAAATAATTCTGCTAGCTAAGAGAAGATTGGTTGCTTTGTCAAAATATTAAATCACAGTATGAATGGAGGTAACTAATAAATAGGAGTGGGGATTTACAATTCTGATTGTGGGTGAAATGCTTCAATATCTAATCAAACAGCTAAGTTTAAGATATAAATAATTATGCTTTTATTGTACAATATACAGATGTGTGAGAAAAAAACACAGCAAGGTGACTTTTTGATAGGATTTTAACTACTCTGCTTTTCCCGACCACTAAACTGAAATTAAGTATGAGGCTAATCATAATGTTCCCTGGAAAGCCATTGCTTTTATAACTAAAAATATCTTTTATAACTAAAAATATTTTATAACTAAAATAAAAATAACTACTCCTATTGAATGTATAAAGCATTACTCTAAGAAATATCGATGTATGGGAAACCAGTCATGTTGAACACAGTGAATGGAAACTACAGCCAAAAATCTAACTGCATTCATTCAGTTATTCCGTCAACACGAATGAACCATCACTGAGACGGTCTTTGCACTCCAGAAACAATGTCAGCAGTATGTCGGTGTTAATTCAGGGACAGGTAAGATACATATGGGGTCACACAAGAGGCAGGGGTCGATTTTAAAGATACAGGAGGGTATGACAGTAGAGGAAAATCTTCCTCGTAGCAATGAGGAATCATTAAAGTGTTAAGAGTAAGGTAATTAGAAGGATCAAATTACATTTCTGCTTCAGCTCCAGCAGGGACCTAAGATACACTGGAAGGAATCAGACAAACCTGACATTGAGTCCTGCCACTGTCATTTATTTACTAGCTAGGTAAGTGGGCTTGAGCAATTTACTTACCCCTGCTCCCTCACTTTCCTTATCTGTAAATGAACATCATATCTATTCTATTCTACAGGGTTGTTCAAGAATTAAATGAGATGGTGTAAATATATGTAAATGAGATGGTGTAAATGAGATGTAAATGGTCTGACACACTGGCACACAGTCTGCATTCAAAAAAGGTCAGATCACTTCTGCAAGTCACATATAAGTAAAAAAACAACTTTAGTTGTGAAATGTAACTACTTTGTAATGTAATGAACTTCTTGACTAATTTGAGACCGTTGAAAAGAGACAGAAAAATTTATGCCCTAGTCTTTTTTTTTTTTTTTAGATTCTATTTTATTTGAGAGACAGAGACGAAGGGAGGGAGAGGGAGAGAGAATTTGAAGCAGACTCCGCACTAAGTACAGAGTCCAGCACGGGGTTGGATCTCACGACCCTCAGTTCATGAATGAGCCAAAACCAAGAGTCAGACACTTAACTGACTGAGCCACCCAGGCACCCCATTAGTGCCCTAGTCTTCATTCATTCATTCTTTTGATTCAAAACTCTACATCGAGCCTTGCCGCTACCACTTTATAGGTTATATTCCATTACAAGAGTCACGTTACAAAAACCAAACATTCCCAAACATTACTTACATCACTCAAATGCCACAACAAAATGATAAACATCAGCAGCCTTTGGAAGTTTGTTGCAATCAGATCACAATTTTTTTTTTTTTTTGCCATTTTTACTGAAGAAATGGTTTTCTCCTTCCCATACTTTTATTTTTGCTTTGTGAAGGTCTGCAGAAGCAAATCTTTATTCAGAGACTGAAACCAACATCTACCTGCAAAACTCTATTGTATTCACATCAGATTTACTTATAACAGCACGTAATATATGCTCACAAATATCAGGCAAAGGTTGGCTATTAGAGCACTGACCCAGAACTGCCAGATGTCAGAGTTCATTACAGTATGAAAATTCCTTTCTTCCTTCTTCCTCAAACTTTACATTTTAGCAATACGCTTTGCCATCTTTCATATCCTAGAGGTAATTCTACGTTTGGCATTTGGATCTGTGGTTTAAGAAAGCTACAAGAGCACCAGTATTTTGTTCATCATCATTAAGCAGACCACTCGGAAGGGAAGAGAACGAAGACGACAGGCTTTAAAAACTTTTAAACACTATGGGGTGTCTGGGTGGCTCAGGGGGTTATATGTCCAACTCTTGATTTCAGCCCCGGTCGTGAGATCGAGCCCCTTGTTGGGCTCTGTGCTGGGCATTGAACATGCCTAAGATTCTCCCTTTCCCTCTGCCCACCCCTACTCTTGCTCCCTCTCAAAAAAATATATATATGTGTGTGTGTGTGTGTGTGTGTGTGTGTGTGTGTGTGTGTGTGTGTAAATAAATAAGTTTTAAACATTATGCCCCCAAAGCTTATTTTCAATTCCTCTTCCTTATAGATGTAACAAACATAATTTTCTAAGGAAACACAATAAAAGGAACACAGAGAGCTGTAGATGGCTTTGTAGAGAGCAATTCTCTCCCTAATTTTCAAATAGAACACTCAAAATTATTTACATCTTTAAATGTTTGCTGCAGTAATAGAGTTAATTATGCTCTTTTCAAGGCCTGCAATTTACAATTAAAGCCAAATAAAGAGAGATCTTAACATCTCATTTTTAAGTCTTATAGTTTTCAGAATAGAAGATTAATGTGCTTAAACATCTGCAGAGTAGGACTTTGATTTAAAAATCTAACACTTGACATATAGGAAGAATTTTTTTAATGATGAATCCCTTAATCCCACAAAGATCAAATCATTTTTACCCACTCTGTCTTACTCTAAGAATAATATTTTATTGATCTTAAATGTGGGAAATTTTTTGGCCATTTAAGTATTTTCAAATTTAAGTTTATAATTTAAAACTTAAAGTTTTAAATGTCCTTAAAGTACAGAATAACTTCCAACTTTAAAGAAAAATAAAGAAGATAAAGGGGAAACATTTTTCATTTTTAAAATTTATGATGCATATAGATAGAACAAGGCCAGAGAATTCGAGCCAGGAACTTAAGCCTCTCCTATGGGTACATGAGGGGCTTGGGGAGAGTGTGTATCTATGGAGATAACGATTTGCAATGATGCTACTATAACTTTGAATATCATGCTTTCCCCATTCACCTCAATTTCCCCCATGCATACTTGTAACTGATTAATTCTAACAAGTAAGAATGTAATTTATACTTCACTATAATTGTACTGCTTTTATGGTTCCAATTTGTTGTCCCCTGAGAGCAATGCTCCTAAAAGGTGACTTCTTCCTCAATTCAAATTCCACTGGGTCAATACCATTTAAGTTATAGTCAAATATCAGCTTCATGAAATACCCTTATTAATTTTCATAAAACTAGCCACTTATAACTCCCCCATAAGAATTCTCTCAGATTCCTGATTCAATCCTTTCATTGTACTGTACAAAGAAACTGAGGCACAGGAAAGATGAAAGGCCTGTGCAAGGCTGCCTTGACAGTGAATACCTTTCTTATAAAATCAGTTTCACTCCACTTCCTATTAAATACTACCTAATACAATTACAGATTCTAACACTGGGCTTTAGGGGCCCAGAACCACAAGAAAACACTTAGGACAAAACAATAAAAACAACGAAACAGATAAAGGTACCCTGACTTCAGATAAGAGAACATCCCTATCGTTTGGAAAAAACTGAGGAGACGGTGAGTGGGGATGGTACTACCAAGTCTGCTATTAAAATAATCTAAACTCTTAGCCATCCATTTATTGACACACATCCCGAGTACCCCGTGTGTGCCAAGCCTTGCGACAGGCGATGAAGGAAACCAGTTGGTGACAGAGTAAAGCTATCCCTCCCAGCTCTCCATCAGCTGACCTTCCGTATGCTAAGAGGGAGCTTCCTTTTTTCCTTCAGTACTATATGTGACGTTCAACTTAACTTGATGCTACTTAAGTAAAGATGTCTGGGTCTTTTTTTATGGGTGGGAGGTGAATACTAGTATAAATATTGGCCTGATGAGCGCGACTATTTAACATGGTCCTATGCTGAATTCTTATGCAGTGATAAGCAAAGTTTTATGCAGATAGAACATAAAAATGTAATCAACCTGTAATTACCTCACGGAGGCAGGGAAGACATCTGCCATTTCATGAAGCGGCATCTTCTAAACTAATCACCTAGAGACATAAAAATGAAAAGTATACACCTAGAACATTTGTACAGCAGATACCTGAGTTCAGTCATACTTATGTTTAAATCTGAAACTGATTTGTTGCTGACTGAAAGAAAGGAAATAACAAATCAGATGATATCAGGGCAAAACTGACTTCCTTTTTCCCCTTTGAGGCGTGGACCCACTAAATCCATTCACCTGCTTCAACTGACTAGCTTCCAAGTAATCAACAGTTGGTACTCCGAACTTGACTATTTTCTAGTCAAGTAAAAACAAAATACACAAATAAGTCAAGGAAGGACAACTTTACAATATGAGAGTTTGTCGGATTAAAAATGACTATCCATTCTTTCCCAGGTTGTGCACATATATGATCACTATACTGTAAAATTACAGAGTAAATTGTGACAAGGTCTTATAGATCATATTTGAAGGATGCCTCCCCTCACCCACAACTAAATTACCAGAATATTCTGAACAGGTGCTACTTTGGAAGAATGTGATAGAAAGAGGACACTATATTCCTTGGGCATTTTTACAGCTGAAACACAGTCTTTGGGGAGTGAAAAAGGGTATAAACCATCTATCTCCACTCTATTCAACATTCAAAGGCATATGGAACACCAACAATGTGTCAGAAACCACAATGGACACAGGAGGGAAAATTTACAAAAATAATGATCATCCATATCTTCGAAGAGTCTCTAATCTAGTGGGAAAGATATAAACAAGCATAAATTAATATATTGTTATAACAAGAGATTTGGACACATGTTATAAGGCTGCAGAGTCCTAGAGAAATCAAAGGTCATTTGAAGAGCAAAACGAGAGAATGACACTCAGGGAAAACAGTGCCTGTGAAGGTGGAGTCACAGAGGCAAGTTCAGAGAAGAGCAAGCTGTTCCATTCGGCTTTAATGTGATGTGGTGGGGGGAGGGGAAGATCACAGGGCAGATGATGAAACTAGCAAATCAGGCTGGGGCCAGAAAGTTGAGGGACTTCTGCGTCACTCTTAAGCTCAGAATTTCTCCTCTACACAATTCAAGAGGTTGGAAGACTTCAGCATGAGTGTGGCATGACCAAGACTTGGCATTTGGCAAAATAAAGTGGCAACAGCATGAAAGAGAAACAGCTGAAGTATGGAAAAAACTTCATGGAGAGATCCCAATTTCAGCTTATTTTTTGTCTTGGTGAAAGATGAAGTTATCAGCAGAAGGGATAGAGTCAAGAGTCATATTGAAAAAACCAAAAACCCGAACAGATATTTGGTGATTTGAGTCATGTGCACATTTACACATTTGAAATGTCATGGGGGTGGATAACAGTCTCCCGAATGAAAAAGAAAACAAGATCAGTCAAGGCCTGGGATTAACTTTGTATGACACCTCTGTTTATCTTTGAAGCTTATTGTTCTTCTGTGTCACGTTTAGAAGTATCTTACCAATTACTTACTCAGTTCCTGTTACTTAAGTAGCACTTACGATATCAACAATATTCAAGGGATTGTTGAATATTGGTTTGGAAATATCTGGTTAAAAAGAACTTAATAATTGCAGGAAAAATGGGACCATAACTGATGGACAACAATACAGAAAACACTAGTCACGGGCAACCTTTGAGACTTCCTTGTAAGAATTACACAGAGACTGCATGTGAGCCGCAAGGACATCACTTACATGAAAAGATCACTGAAGAGCATTCATTAGTGATGACTTAAATTGAAACTTTCTCCTCATTTCAGCTGAGAGACTCAGTAACAAGGCAAAAGTAACCATGGAGTCTCTCGCTCTATGATTGAGAAATAGGTTTTTTTAAATAATAGGGTTTTTCCTTTTTTTTTTTTTTTTTCTTTTCTTTTCGTGGGGGGCTGGCTTTGTTGTTTTGTGTGGGGGGGGGGAATGACTAGATCTCAAAATGGTAATTTAAGAACAAACAAACCCCTCTCTCAGAGAGTTTTGGTGAATATGCAAACATAACAGCAAAGTCTTCGCAAAGACCCTCTTGCTTAACATTAGGGTTGCCTGAGTGAAGATGGAATGGTTTCTAAATGATACCATAATTTACTCTTTGTAATTTCCTCCCACTCATTGTTAGGAGGGGGGAAAAAATCAAGAAAAATATCTTCTCCCCATCATTTATGCATAATTGTTTTCCTGTTTTGAAACAGCAATGGCAACATCCAACAAAGGCTCCTGAAGGTTTTTTAAAGCATCAGTCATTTTCACAGTGGGGAGGAGTGATGTAGGATAAGCACAGATCAATAAAGCTTAGATGCTTCCTCCTGCTCTGACTACACTCTCCCATTAGGGAAGGCTTCCTGCACATGACAAAACGCAACACAGGGCCATTTAGAGCAACGAGGAGAAACGCAGGCCGTTTGTCAGAGAGGCAGAGAGAGGAGAGCACACGGGCGCTCACCCTCTCCCATCTCCCAAATGGTTGCCTGTCTGGTTCTCCTCTTTCTCACACCTCCTCCACAGTCAGCACAAACAAGCTTGGCTGACTGGGAACTGTGATAATTGCCCCTGAGCCAAGTTCAGCTAAACAAGGTGAGTTGTGATAGCTTCCAAGTGCATTTATTTACCACTTCAATGGACCTTGGAGCCTGTGAGGAAAACTGTGGAAAAATGAGCCAGGCCTGCAAACCCAGCCTGGACTCCAGACCTCTGCCCAGAGAAGCTAAGACCCACATAAGGAAACCTGAAAAGAGAGGTTTTCACCCTTAAGATTTCCATCTTTCAATCACTTTACAGAGTCTACCTCCTGTCTCTCTTTTTCCCATTAATAAAAATACCTAGATGCTGGGGCGCCTGGGAGGCTCAGTCGTTAAGCGTCTGCCTTCGGCTCAGGTCATGATCCCAGGGTCCTGGGATCGAGCCCCGCATCAAGCCCCGCATCGGGCTCCCTGCTTGGCAGGAAGCCTGCTTCTCCCACTACCATTCCCTCTGCTTGTGTTCCCTCTCTCGCTGTGTTTCTCTCTGTCAAATAAATAAAATCTTTAAAAAAAAAAATACCTAGATGCATACTTCCCCTGTTTACGTAACTATGTTTCTTTCTTTTTAAAATCTTTTTTGAATTCCCACTTCTTCATAAATTAGCAGGAATTAAGAAAGAGACTGCCTTGGAAAAAAATCTCTCTTCTTTTGGCCGTACTGACGGTCCCAAGGGCCCGGGATCCTCAATAAGGCTGACAGGTAAACACTGGGAGATCGGACCTCTCTCTGTCCACCAGGGTAGCTAAATGGGAACGGTCAGGAGTCGTATTTTTCTGTCTCCTCACAAACCTGTCTCTGTTTAGAAGATAAAGATGGCAGCACGTTACAGAGAGAGATTGGTCTCTTCATTTAGTCAGTTAACATTTGCTGCACATCTGCTCCGTGCTAAGTGTTGTGCTGGGCAATGTGGACATGAAAGCAAAGCAGTATGATGACTCTATTTTGTGAATCAAAAATCAAGACCTCATCAGTTGAAAGATTTTTGTGTAACCCCCAGATGTAAGAGGTCATCTGAGGGACACTTTTTATATAAGCTGGCTGGAGCGGAAAATATTACAAAAACTATTGCTGAGCTCTTGCAAAGGCAAAGCAGATAGTGATAAAATATATGGCAGAAAATAGAGATAAGTGCTAAGAGGTCAGCAGCCGTGGATTTTGCTGGTAGATAATATTACCGCAATAATGGGCTCTCAAACTTAGATCTGGAATCTTGACTTCCCCCTTGAGTTCCATTCTCGCATCTAATTGCCTGGTAATGTGCATTCCTCTCTCCTCTTCCTATAGGAGTAGGAAGCATCTTACTTATTATCA
The DNA here is from genome assembly GCA_028646535.1 of Procyon lotor. Lineage (NCBI taxonomy): Eukaryota > Metazoa > Chordata > Mammalia > Carnivora > Procyonidae > Procyon > Procyon lotor. The sequence continues at coordinate 83,337,047 of CM053606.1, read as the reverse complement.
GTCCCCAAAACTGACATTACCCCTCTAGTAATGCATTCTTCTATGTTGTCACACGCTAATACATTCATATGAAGGTAGACTACATACAGAAACCCACAGTTTTGTGTTCTACCAAAGAATAGCCTGTATTAATACATATTTCTATACATATTTCTTTCCTCATTCAGTAATACCTCACAGAAAGTCCCTCTAACTTAGCTCATATAATGCAGTTTTTGATGGCAACATATTTTACATTGTGATATACTATAATTTATCCATTCCACTACAAACAGGAATTGTTTGTAACTTTCCAAATTATAATAGGGCTGAAATAAACATTCTTGTACATACCAGTGCTTTTTTCCTTAGAGGCAGACTTCCTGAAGTAGAATTAGTAGGGCATAAAATACGTGTATTTTCAATTTAAAGAGATCGCCAGATTGCCTTCTTAGAAAGGCAATAACGACTCATTTCTATCAGCAATGTATGCAAACAACTTCCCAGAGCCCCATCCCAAGTAACAGGTGTTTTGGATCATTTTAATTTTTGCTAATCTTACAGTTATAACACAATAGTTTGGTATTATTTTAATCTGCATTTCACTGCTCATAAGTCTGCTCATCTCTTGAAATGTTATTGACCATGTGAATTTGCTTTTCTAAAATTCATATCCATTCCCTATTTTCAAACTTGATTATCTTAACAAATTGTAAGAGCTCTTTGCTTATTATACATACAAATCCTTTTATCTGACATTCCTATTGCAAATATTTTCCAAATTTGCAAGTATTAATTTTATGTTCTATTTGCAATGTAAGTTTTAACTTTTATATTGCCAAAATTATTTTTTCTTCTTTTCCAACATCTAGATTTCCTGTTCAATTAAGGAGTTTCTCTGAAGGATGAATTCTACTTCAATATCAAAGTTCCTTCCTCCCCACATAAAATATGAGAAATCCTCCTTAAACTGTACTTTAAGAACCATACCCTTCACTTTTTTTCCCCCACATCTATCTAGTTCCTTTGACTCTCTAGTTCCCTTGCTGTAAAATCTGACTTTCTAATTACTAAATAGACTTTTTACAGAAATGTGAAGATAAAAAAGATACTAGATGGCACCTTAAACTTTTTATCCATTTTTTTTATAGGGACTCTCTCTTTAACATCATTGTCAAAGAATAATCTAACTCCTACTTGCTCATTTCCAGTGATGAGACATTTATCACTTCTCTAGACCTTACCATTATATTTTCCAGAAGTTTCTATTCATTTCATTCTGAGTGATAACTGTACTTTCTATATTCCTACTGAAATAACCAAACTAAGTAAAACCATAGAAGAGAATGGAAATTGGACTCAGTAATTTAATGATGATGTTCTTATACCTGAATGTCATTCAATTTCTTCTTCCCTTCATTCCATTGAATATCTACTTTATGCCAAATGTTAGAAATACAAATATAAAAGGGGCCTGGGTGACTCAGTTGGTTAAGTGTCCGACCCTTGATTTCACCTCAGTTCTCAATGTCAGGGTTGTGAGTTCAAGGTCCCCATTGGGCTCCATGCTGGGTGTGGAGACTATTTAAAAAAAAAAAAAGGAAGGGAAAGAAAGACAAAGATAAAACACAACTTCTGACCTTAAAGTCATGATGTAGTTAATGTACACATATGTATAGATAACATATTAATATACCGTATACAGAGGGAAAATACCACATAGTGAAAATGCCTCTCAAGATCTGTTTTAAGGAATTCTAGTGCATACATTAGGTAGTAACTGGAATAATTACAAATTATAGAAGTTAACCAAGCTGAAGACTGAAAAAGACATTAACAGTATTGAGAAAATTAAAATTTAGCACTGTTTTCTTGACTCTGGTTCCATCAGTCAAGCTCTAATTAAATTGTATTACCTAGATAATATTATATTTGGGCCAGGCAATATAATGCATTTTATAAGAGATCTAAGAAGCCTCAGGCAATAAATCACGCATCTTGAAGAGTAATCTGGCCTAGATAAAAATTAATTTAAAAAAATGTTTCCAACCTGCAAATTTACTTGCTCATTAAGGGCCAAGTTTCCTTTGGTAAGCAATACTACCCCAAGACTGGGCAAAAGTCTGGAAAACTATAAATACAAACATTTACACAGCTTGAAAATTTAAACAACTGAATATTGGTTCAATGTCATTAAAAAAAAAAAATCGGGAAAAAAATTTCCCAATAAAAGGCAATCCTAAAAAAAAAAAAAAAAAGCAATCCTGATAAATACTAAGAAATTAATAAATCAATAAGCAGATAAACAAAGTGCTAGGAAAATACACAAGAAGCTGAATATCAGTGCTTATTCTGTCCAGGCAGCAGTTGTTTCCTTCTGTGAAATTCAAAGAAACTTTGCAGATTCTTACTTGGGTTTGGAGAGTAATTTGCTTACTGATTTACTCAATGCTGACAGCCACATTAAACAAACATATGTAGGACTTCAGAGGCAATGAGCTATTGCAAGCATTTATCCATCCATCCATCCATCAATTGACACACCCGATTCCTAATTCTAACACCCAACTTAGAAACATGCAACCTCTTCTAGAACAAAAACACAAGAGAATCTATTTATACTGACCAGAAATGTTACTCTGGGCAAAGACAAATTTCAACAAATTTTAACTTAAAGTAGTAATCAATTAAAGTATAATATCTACCTAAAAACATGTCTAAAGTCAAAATATTTTAAAATAATAAACAGCATTAATAACAGGCAAAAAATTAGCAAATTAAAATGCAATTTCTTTATCAAGCTATGAGCCTAAAATAATACCAGGTAAAGGTAAACAAAAAGCTGAAAAAAAGATTTTAAAAGATTAAGAGATTTTTGTTTGTTTTTAAGATTTTACTTATTTATTTGACAGAGAGAGACACAGTGAGAGAAGGTACACAAGCAGGGGGAGTGGGAGGGGGAGAAGCAGGCTTCCCACGGAGCAGGGAGCCCAATGCAGGTGGGGCTCGATCCCAGGATCCTGGGATCATGACCTGAGCCAGGCAGACACTTAGCAACTGAGCACCCAGGTGCCCCGAGATTTTTAAGAGATTTAAATTTAAATTTTAAAAGATTTAAAAGATTCAAAGCCATTAATCAGGTCTATATGGTATATTAAAGAAGACCCAGGAATATCTTGGAGGAGAGCGTAACTATTTGCCAAGGCAAAGACCTCTATGAATCACTGCTGGTCTGATGATGTCAGCTGTTTTGATTTACATTGTCATAATACAGCTCTGTTTTGTTTTTTTTTTAAAGATTTTATCTATTTGACAGAGAAACACAGGGAGAGAGGGAACACAAGCAGAGGGAATGGTAGCGGGAGAAGCAGGCTTCCCGCAGAGCAGAGAGCCCGATGCGGGGCTCGATCCCAGGACCCCGGGATCTGACCTGGGCCGAAGGCAGACGCCTAACGACTGAGCCACCCAGGCGCCCCTACAGCTCTGTTTTAATATGGCAGAGTTAGCTGAGTTCTCTGCTGTGTTTCCATATCTTCTTCTGATGATTATATATACCTTTTGTAAGTATTTGTTTATACCTCTGTCTCTGTTAGTCTGTAAGCTCCTAGGGATAAGACTTTATACCCCTAATAACAAACACAAACTTCAGTCCTAAATGATAATTCAGTTTGTTTTATTAATGATATTGCATAAATAGGATCTTAATCAGTTTAGTTCCTTCTATGTTTATCTTACCTTCATAGAATTATAAAGTTACAAGTTCAAATACACATTATAAACCAGCATGAAAAGAAAGGTACAGTATCCTCAAAAACTAAACCAAAGCACAAGGTCACATTCTTTGGAAATGTACAAGCTAAGTATCTTCTTGAATTCTAAAAAAGCAAGTGGTGCTTTCTCTATCAAGTGTTACATTTATAGGAGAGCTTGGCAAATGGGTTTTAAGAATCTTTAGCTACTGATTTCCTGAAGTCTATGTATTTAGTATTGTTTCTAATCAATTAGCAGTTACATTGGTTTTTGCATCTCTTGAAGTAAATGGAGCATCTGCCTGCAGACAATATAGTCTAAGAAGGATTTTATAAAAATTAATTCCTATGAAAACCTAGAAAAAAATCAAGTACAACAAAAGACTGTAAGAGTATAACATACATGGGATTTTTTATTTGTTTTTGTTTTAACATATGGTCTTATTTTGAGGATCTATTTAAGCAAGCATAGAAGATCTGGAATCAGGATTTCTTACAAATTACAAAACAAGTAAACACAACCTACCTCATTTAAACCATTATTAACAAAACTCCTAAATTTGTATTAAGTACATAAAAGTACTCACATCAGCTGTCACTAAAGAGCTTTCAATGCGTAATCAAAATTCAAAAGGGAAAAGACCCCTAACTAAAACATAGTTCTGTGGACATGTTAACTGAGTTGTCAGTGAGTCAGGTATAAAATGTGAACAGTACTCATGACTCCTTCCACTTGAAATACTCTAGTACTGGAAATAATCTAAGTTTCTGCCAAGTTTCCTACTCTAGGGAAAGAGATACTTTGATACATCATTTAACATGTATGAACCATTACTAATTTAGAGACTGATTTTTTATAAGCATTTTCACCTTAGTCATAAATGATCAAGCTTAACAACACCAATAATGAGACAAAATGACCATGATTTTTTGATGTATTCTTGCCAAAAATGTTTAATCCAAGACCAATCATGAAGAAACAATTAAATGAATCCAAATTGGAGAAACGTCTGCAAAACAAGCCTAGAACCTACAGATGTGGATGCCAAGGAAGACCCAAAAGAGGCTGGGAATTCTAATTTAAAGGAGACCAAATAGGACAACTAAATGCCATATGTGACCCTTGATTGGGAGTGGGTCAGCTATAAAGGATTTTACTGGGACATTAGGGAAAAGTTAAATATAGACTCTACATTACATATATTTACATTTACTAAATTATCTAGTATGATAATTATATTTATATAGTGAAAGTACTTGTTCTTGGGAAATACATCTCAAAGCATTTGGGGGGAAAACATAATGAAATATTTAGGGAAGAGTCATGATGTCTGAATCTGTTCTCAAATGGTTGGGGTGGAGGCAAAATAATTTATATACGGAGATAAAGCAAATGTAGCAAAATGTAGTCAACTGATAAATTCAAATAGAGTGTATGAGCATTGATTGTTCTCTTCTTTAAAATTTGACATTTTCAAATTGTGAAAACTTTTCAAAACAGAAAGAAGGATAATACTCAAATGAAAATTCTAGAACTGAAAAAGACAATGACTGAAATTAAGAACTTCATAGATGGGGTTCACAAACATGTTTGACAGAACATGGGAACAAATTAGTGAAGTGCAGGTAAGTCAGCAAAAATCATCGACTAAAATACAGAAAAAAGGTAAGAAAATACGGCAATGAGTGTATGAGCATGAGACATGGTGAAAAGGTGTCATAGATATAACTATAGCCCCAGAGAAGAGGAGAAAGATGCTATAGCAGAAGCAATATGTGAAGATACAGCAGCCAAGAATTTCCCCAAACTGACCGTACACACCAAACTATGGATTCAAGAGGCAACATGGACACTTAAAAGGATAATCAACACAACAGAAACCATACTTAGCACATCAGAGTACAAACTGCTAAATCGAGGAGGAGAAACTCTGAAAAGCAACAGAGTGGTACCCTCAAAAGAGCAACTCCCACTTCTCAGTGGAAAAAACAAGTCAGAAGAAAATTGAATAAAATATTTTAAGAGCTGGGAAAAAGTAAGGCCCTACCTAAATTCTATACCTAGTAAAAATACTCTTCAAAAATGGAGGTAGAATAATTGTTCAGATGTTTCTGAACAAATACAAATCAAGGAGAGAATTTTTTTTTATTAACATATAATGTATTCTAAAAAAAAGAAAAACCAACATATAATGTATTCTTTGCCCCAGGGTACACGTCTGTGAATCGTCAGGCTTACACATTTCACATGCACTTACCATAGCACATGCTCAAGGAGAGAATTTACCATCAGCAGAATTGCACTAAAGGGAATAATAATGAAAGGAGTTCTTCCAGCAAACAAAGAATAATCCCAGAGAAAAGCAATGACACACAGTAATAGTGTATACGGGTAAAAATGTCAGTAAATCTCAATGATTATGTAAAACAACAAAAATCATGTCCTGAGTTTAAAATATACTGAGAATCTAAATTCACTATAAGAACAGCCCAAAGGCAAAAGAGTAATAAATGAGTTGAAGTGTTCCAAAGTCCTCACCTTGTCAGGAAGCGATGATCAGACCAAGTTAAATAAAAAAATTTTTAAAAAGCAAGTTTTAACCTCTAGGAAATCACCAATAGTTAAAAAAAAAAAAAAAAACACAAGTTAATAGGATGAAATGAAATTATAAAAAACAATTCAAAAGAAAGCAAGAAAGGAGACCAAAGGGCATAGACCAGGTGGAACAAACAAAAAATAATAAAGATTCAAACCAAAATGTTATTATAGGAAATGCAAATGGACTAAATATTCAATTAAAAGAAAGATTATCTTACTGGATCAAAACCAAAAGTATATGCTTCTAACAAAAGGATGAGAAACAGATCATGCAACAACATCATCAAAATGAATGGTATCTTTATGCTTCTGTGCATTTGATAAAATACTTTATCCACTATAATAACAGTAAAACTTATATGTCACTTATTAAGGTCATCACACTCCAAAATGGCATCCAATGGTTCTTGCCTCCTTGTATTCACCTTGCAAAGTGTGCCCCAAGCCTACATTGAGTTGGGCTGACCTGTGTGACCACTAGAATATTGTACCAATGACGCTGTATGATTTCTAAAGCTGAATCACAACAGACACTGAGGCTTCTAGCTTGCTCTCTCCGGCATCACTTGCTCTGGGGCAAGCCAGAGGAATATACAGCAGACTTATGAAGAGAACCACGTGGTGAAGAACTGAGGCCTCCTGCCAGTAATAGCTGGCAACAGTTTGCTGGCCACCAGAGTGAGCGAGCCTCCGGGATGCAGAACCCCAACCCCAAGAAAGCCTTCAGACGACTGCAGCCCTGGCCTCCATCTTGAGTGTCACTTTGGGCCACTCCTGAATTCTTCATCTACAGAAACATTATGAGATAAAAACGTTTATTGTTGTCTTAAGCCACCTTATTTTGGGGTAATATATTACGCTGCAACAGATAACTTATACATTTACTATGTGACAGGAACTAGCACTTCAACTTTGATTGATTCATTTTATGTAGAACAGCCCCTAGAGGCAAGAGACTGTCATCATCCGCTCACAGATGAGAACACTGAGGCACACAGAAGTGCAGCAACCTGCTCAGGATCACAGTAGTGGAAATGGCATTCGAACCCGAGCAATCTACCAGAGCTGAGGTTTGTTGTCATTGCTGTGGTTAATATTAGACTCTACTGTTCCAGGTAGAGAACAGACACAAAGCCTCCTGGGGGAAACAAACTAAAATAAACTAATGTAAATCATGGTGTAAGGGAGATAAGTGCTATGAATTAAAACAGAGCAAGTTAAGGAAATACACATGATGGGACAGAATGGGGGTAACTGGGTAGGTAAGGTAACCACGTAAGATTTGAAGAGATGACATTTGAGTTGGTATCTGGATGAAGTGAGGGAAGCGTTTAGTGGATGCCTGTGTGGATATCTAGGGGCGTTCTTGGTAATATTCATGGAAACTAATGCTGGAACTCAGAAAACATGGGACACAGTGGTAAAAGCCATGGTCAGCAAGGTAGCCAGACCAGAGCATGTAGGGATTTGTAAGTCATGGAAGGAACTGTGTTACTTCATCCAAAGTGCTGCGAGTGGTCATCGAAGATTTCTGAACAGAGAAGTGTGACAACTGGTGAATGTATTTAAAAGAAAGAGTTTTAAAATCTCTGTGGGAAGGGCCTTTAAAGAGGCAAGAGCGGACACAGAGAAAATCATCAGGAGGCCAGCAGAAGTACAACTCCAGCAGAAAGGTAAGTCAGTTTGACCAGGGTAGCCATATGGAGGCGGTGAAAAGCTGTCAGATGAGAGATATTCTGAAGTTAGAACTTGCAGAATTTGCTGGTATTAGATATGGAATGTACGAAAGAGACAGAAGCTGAAGACAACTCCAAGGTTTGGGCCTGAATATCTCAACAAATGGAGCTGCCCCTAACAGTAGAGGGAAACACGTGGCAAGGAACAGGTTGGGTAAAAAGATGGTAACCACAAGTCCCATTTTAGACATGCGATGGGGAGATGCCTATGAAACAACCAGGAAGAGATGGCAGGCAAGCAGCGGGTTCAAGAAAGTAGAACCTGGAGACAGATATTTGAGAATCATGAAAGGAGCTCCAAGGGTAAATTTTTTATATCTTTTTTTTTTTTTTTTATGATTTTATTTGAGAGAGAAAGGGAGAGGGAGCATGTGTGCGCAGGGGGAGGGGCAGAGGGAGAGGAAGAGGGTAAGAATCCCAAGCAGAATCCCAGCGCAGAGCCAGATGCAGGGGTCAGATCTCACAACCCTGAGATCACGAACAGAGCAGAAACCACGAATCAGACGCTTAACCGAGTGAGCCAACCACGTGCCCCTGGATATTGTATTTGTGTTTAATTTTTTAAGGAACTACCTACCATCATTGATTTCAATAGCTGCTGCACCATCTTACATTTCTATGAACAGTGCACAAAGGTTCCAATTTCTCCACATCCTCACCAAACCTGGTTCTTTTCTTTTTTTTTTTTTAATAGTAGCCATCCATATGGGTGCAAGGTAGCTATTATATTAGGTTGAATAATATGTTCATATGTGAATGTGCATGAACATGTGCTTATATATGCACCAGATATCCTGTAAAGAAACACTAGAACAGAGTAACAGTAACTGCCCCCTGGAAGGGGAACTGGGGGAATGATGGGGTGCAAGAGAAAGACCTTTTTCTGTTCAGTAGTGTATGTCTGAATTACCAATACTACACAAATTTTAATTTTTCTAGATTTTTACTAGTTGTAATAAAATTCTTTTAAATTTTCCATTGTGCCAACCACATTTCTTTTTCACTTGCTTCTTATGCCTTTCCCCCTTTTAATACGGTATTTTATAAAACCAAAACTCTATACAGAACACTCCTTCCCAAGAGTCAACAAAGCACTGAATTTTCTAGACTCAATCCAATGGAAGGTTTAAATAATTTAGTAATGGTCTGTTAAAATGTTAGCCACAAATTAGCAAGAGAAATGGCAATGAAACATTTGCTGTGGTGAATTGTCAGGGTAAAAAAATGAAGGTAGATCCTTTCAAGGAGACAAGTCTGTTCTCTCATCAGCAATTTACCATTTCTGCAATTATTTCCTCTTTACAAGGACTGAATTCTTTTTTTTGACAATAGGGGATGGTTTTACAAAATCAGGCCAGAAGCACTCAATGTTATATTCTTTTTTAAAATTGTGTTTACCAAAATGTGATGCTAAAATGCAAAAAATTGGGGCATCTCGGTGGCTCAGTTGGTTAAGAGTCTGACTCTTGATTTCAGCTCAGGTCATGATCTCAGGGCCCTGAGATCGAGCCCTAAACTCCGTGCTCAGCAGGAAATCTGCTTGAGATTCTTTCCCTCTGCCCTTCACCTCCCTCTCTCTTGATCGTATAAATAAATCTTTAAAAAATAAATAAATTGAAAATACTGATTATTTTATAATTTAAAACAGAATATAATTTACATTTGACAAGATCCAATGTAAATATACAGACAAGACAGAAGAGGTAATGGAAAGAAAACCGAGTGCAATATCGGCAGGTATTAGATTTCAATGAGATGGCTATAGATATTTTTCTTTTTAATTTCTTCTCTACACTTAAATTTAGTTTAATACATTCTTTTCATTTAAAATTGTAATGTTTATTTGTATTTGCACTGTATCACTTACAGGAGCTTCTATTTTTGTTCAGTTAACCTAACTGACTTACACATGCCTTGTGCTTATTAATGCAGTTAATTCCAGTTAAAATTTCTAAATAAATAGGAAAACTACAACAGAAACCCTGGATTTCTGTTAACAAATATTTATAACCTATCTATTCTCTTTCACCCAGCCCACATTCTTCTATTTCTGAATTTTCATTGTATTTTGTTAATATATTTATCTTACTGTTCTTCATATACACTTTACTTTCATTCATTGCTTTGTTACAACTTCTCTCTTTGAATTCTTAGAGATCAAAGATTATCTCCATATTTCCTAGAGCACCCAGCACAATGTTTCATATTTAATAGAGAGTTAATATCTGTTAAATTATTGAAACCATAGAATTTTAGGGTTCAAAGAGAACTTAACAAGAAACCTTCTACTCCATTCCCATCTCAAGATTTTGGAGTCTCCATGTTCTTATCCTGAGAAAAAAGTATGTAAATTATAAAAAAAACCAAACAGTACACAAAGCTTAGGACTTCACATTATTTGCTGATAGTGTTGATGCCTAAAACTACATTGAAAATTCACAGCGTGAATTCTCTCTGGCTTTGAACTGTACCCCAGGGCATTCATTTAGAATTTGCCATGGTTTTCACATGATAAATATTTAAAATTCTTTTCAAAGTGATTTTCCTATTTTCAAAGTAATAAATGCCCTTTCAAAATCATTTGCTATTTCAGAATCTGAAAAGCGGGGAAATCTGAATACGAGCTACATAATACATTAATAGTATCGTATCGCAGTTAAATTTCCTGAGTGGGATACTCGCTAAAATATTTCTAAGTGAAATGTCTGCAACCAATTGTCAAAAAAAAGGTACTTATACCTATACAGATACACACAATATACACACACACTAAACATATGTTAGTTAATATTTTGCTACATTTAGGCACACACTATCGGTGACCGTGGGTGAAGGGATACGCAAGTGTTTGTTGTACTCTTCTTGCCACTATGCCGAGGCTGGATATTTTTCAAAACGAAAGGTGGAGAAAAGTTTTTATGTTCAAGTCCCAGCCCACCCCCAACAGTATTCATTCCAGGCCTTTAGATCACTTAGATATCCTTCAAATAACAGAGCTTTGAGGCACTGGCACTTTTATTTAGTAGCAGACCTGAATTTATCTAAACATCGCTAAGAGGAAATAGCATCAGAAGTCAGTTACCGAAGGATAGATCTCATATGTAAATGTCAGTACCTGCTTGCTTTTGTACCAAAATGGCATTCACGTGTTAAAATATGAGGCACATTTAAATTTTCCAATAATCTTTTAAAAGACAGGGAAAGTATAAGTATACTAGAAATTCTTATTTCTGATATTGACAAAGCAATTGAAAAAAGCCTTCGCGTTTATAACCATGCTGTCAGTTCACAAATACATTTCCTTTTCCATATAAATTGTAAGACTCAAGTCAGAGTAAGATCCCAGGTACAGTTAAAAAATGAGTTGAACAACCTCAACTAAACATGAAACGCTCAGACATCTTAACAATTAGATAATTTTCAAAAGACAAGAGAGCTTTCATGTGTATGAAAAAGAAACTGAACCCCTCAAAGGTTCAACATCATAACTGTAATCACCATCACTGTCACCATCACTATTAAAGCCTTTCTCTCCTGTCTCCTGAGCATCACAATTAAATAGAGAGCTGGAATATTGTGACTTAAATAAAACTAGTTATACTGAAGTTTTAGTCACAGAGATTAATTTTATCTCTTCTCAAATTCTAAACTAAATTCCCTGGGATTGCAATCATATTAAAAGGGATGAGGGGAGAAAAAATGAGAGTTTGCCTAAATTATTTTTTATTGCTAAAGCCAAACAAGGGAATCTGCTTGAGATTCCCTTCATATACTGGTTATACATTATATACGTTATATTCTGGGCGCCTGGGTGGCTCAGTGGGTTAAAGCCTCTGCCTTCGGCTCAGGTCACGATCTCGGGGGCTGGGGATCAAGCCCCGCATCGGGCTCTCTGCTCAGCGGGGAGCCTGCTTCCCCCTCTCTCTCTGCCTGCCTCTCTGCCTACTTGTGATCTCTCTCTGTCAAATAAATATATAAAATCTTAAAAAAATAAATTTATATAAGTTATATTCTACTTATAGAATATATAAGTTTTATATACTTTGTATTCTACTTAGAAATATATAAACATGAGAAATGCTGTAAGAGGCAGAATGCACTCCCAAAGATGTCCCCGCCCTAGGCTGTCCTCCTCCATCAACCTGGGAATATACTACTTTACACATGACAAAAGGGATTTTGCAAATGTGACTAAGAGTATGAACCTTGAGATGTTGATATTACCCTTGAAAATCCCCATGGGCCCATCCTAATCACCAGTCTGTAAAAGGAATTTAACTTGCTGGTCTGAGAGAAACGAGACTGAAGGAGGAGAATTTCAGGGCCTAAGGAGGACTCAACCTGCTGTCCCTGCCTTTGAAAATGAAAGAAGGGGCCACGAGCCAAGGGATAGACAGGGTGGGGGTGGCCTCTAGAAGCTGAGAACAGTTCTCAGTAGACACCACCAAGAAAACGTGGTCTCAGTCCCACAAGCAACTGAATTCTGCCAACACCCAAGTAAGCAAGGAAGTAGGTTTCCTACTCGTCTCCAGATGAGAAGGCAGCCGTGCGATGCATTGATTTTGGTCTAGTGAGACTCGTGCTGGACTTCTGAACTGAAAGGTACTAAATGTTTGTAGTTTAAGCCACTAAATTTGTGGGGATTTGCTACAGGAACAGCTCAAAACTAAAGATAAATAAAGAATTGAGTTTACTGTACAGGTGACTGATGGGATTCTAAAAAAAATGCCAGACTGGATCTGGGAAAGAAAACCGGAATGAAAGCTTTGGGTTATATGTAAGATTGAGGAATTTGCCAATCACAGTAACAAAATGCACGTTACCAGTTCCAGGTGCCTGAAGTTAAAGAATTAAAGATCAAGATAGCAGCTTAGTTCTCCTTCTCAAAAATCTAAAGCTAAAAAACATAGTCTTCATTAGATCAAAGCTGCAAGTTTTACAAAATGATTTTAATTGATTTTAATTGCCAGCATAATTGAACTTAATTGTTAATGAAACTCATCCATTTGTTTCTTTCCATGTGTGGGGTTCATTATTCTAGTGAAATGCCTCTACTCGAACAATTCCGATATATGGGAACAGATTCCGATGGTGAACTATGAAGGCAGACCTAACAAGGCTTATAAGCTTTAGGGGGTAAAGTAAGTAGAGATCTTCCAACAAGCATCTCTAAATCCTTGTGTATTCTTTGCTGAGATGCACATTAGAAAGTAATGCTCATTACTAACTCGAAAATTGCTTCAGGAAACTTGGAAAATGAAAAACAAAGCAAAAGCAAGCAAGGAATTAGAAAGACTACTTGCCAGAAAAGGAAAGTAAAGAGATGTGCAGTATTACTTGAGGAACACGGGGTTAGTGATAACACCAAACCAGGTAGCAGCAGATTAAGAGTTTGCTTTCAGATTCCCATTTTCATATTAAAAAGTAGCATACTGGGAATCAAGTGTCTTGTTCCTGGCTTCCTTGGCCCAGGTCCTTCGGGCTCTACTTCCCACTTCAAACACACCGTCTATGATTCTTAGGATGATAAAAGGTTTGCTACCGGTGGATTCAAAAGCAGTAGACAGTGGGACATCCTGCTTCTGCGTGTGAGAGACAGAAACACACTGAGAAAATTGAGGAGAGGAATGAAAGCTCATCTATGAATGCGGTCTTTTCCAATTCCTCTTCATCTCCCAGATCTTTTAAGGATGGGATACTCCAGTCTTTGGCCCATTCTCTTTATCTACACTCATTCTCTTATTTTAAATGCCATTTATAAACTGGAAGCTACCAAATTAATGTCTTTAGCCAAACCATTTATCCTGAACTCAAAGTTTGCGTGTACAACTTCCTACTCCACATTTTCACTTGGATTAAACAAGTGTCTTAAATTTAAAATACCTCGGGCAAATCCCTGATCATCTCACTCGACACTGTCCAACTTTTTTGTCTTTGTTAATGACAGCACTCTCTTTCCAGTTGCTTGAGTCAAAAATCTTGACCCCTTCTTCTAATTAATTAAACTCTCAGGCATGTGTGGTGGGAACACCACAATCTTTGGGAGTCCAAGAGACCTTGAGTTCAAACTGCAGCTTTTCTACTTCTGGATGACCTAACCTGAGCCATTAAAACTCTGCATCCCAGCCGTGAGGACCCGATGAGAAAACAGATAAAGCACTTAAGCATAGTGTCTAACATACAGCGGATGCTGAATAAATGAGAATTTTTCACGGGGCAGAGACTGATAATCTCCCAATGCTCATTTTTCTCTTTAAATACAACACCTGAGGCACCTGGGCAGCTCAGGTCATGATCCCAGTGTCCTGGGACCAAGCCTCACATCAGGCTCTCTGCTCCACAAGGAGCCTGTTTCTTCCTCTCCCTCTGCCACTCCCCTTGCCGGTGCTCACTCCCTCTTGCTCTCTCAAAGAAATAAACAAAATTTAAAAAACAAAACAAAACAAAAACAAAAAAACCTTACATTTCTGGGCCTCATGAGCAGCTAGATATGTCCACGTGACTACGTTCTAGCCAATGGGAAAGGAGGATGAAATGGTCTATGTAACTTCCAGGTTGTCTATTTTTTAAAAGCTGCTTGCTGTCTGTTTTTGCCCTCGTCATGCAGACTAGAACGTGACTGTGGCGGTGGTGATCCAGATTCATCTCTGCTGGCAAGAGCAACACTTTGCTTAGAGGACAATGGGACAAGATAAAAGATCCAAGGTCCTTTGGTGGCAGCGTGGAGCAGAACTGTCAACCTAAGTGCCCACCAACAGAGACACATACAAGCAAAAGAAAAAACCAATTTTCTGCCTGCAAAATGATGATGCCTACAAGTAAATGCATTTTCACTACCTAAAATCCACCTGACTCCTTCAACATATTTTTCAAGCTAAATTTTCTAGAATACTCTTACAAATGTATGAATCCTCAAAAGGTATGTCACTACTGAAAAGAATAATGTGAATAGGAGGGAAAAAACAGCATATATGGGAATTTGTGGCAGCGCGTTAAAAATGAAAAGGAATGTATCTTTTCCCTTGAATATTATACCCTGCTGCTTCATGACTATTCATTTGATAAGATTTATTCGGTGTAACAGCATACTGGATTTCCAATTAGATATGAAATAAAACTTTCAGTGGGAAATGTTAATAGAAAGCTGAGGAGAAATAAACTTATATCCTTGCCTTTTCACTTTCCCCCTAAAAGTAAAGTATTACAGGTCTTGTCACTGAGAAGAAATTTTCCTTATTCATACAAGAAGGAAGTTGATTCCTGGGACCAGTATACAAGCAACCATTTCATATTCCTGTTTTTCCAGAAGCCAAATGATAACTTTCACTTATATCTTACAAAGAAAATGACAACACTTTATACTTTTCTATGAGCCAAAAAAAAAAAAAGTCACTAAAAATACAAATATAAGAGCTCACTGAATAGACAGAAACAGACTTTAATTGCTGAACTTTAATAAATCTTAACAGTAATTAAAAGCAGATTGCAAGTTCTAAGCAAATTTCTTTCATTCCAGGAAAGCAAAGGAATCTAAACACCAAAGGTCCTCTAAGTGTTTCCAAGATTCACTCAAACAAATCCTTTCATACCTAGAAGTTATTAAATAATCATGGGTGACCAAAATTATCTACTTTATGCATCCTTAGCATACTGGTCAAAAGTACAAACCATGAAGCCAGACTGTGTGAATTCAAGTCATGGGTTGGCCAGTTAATATTTTTGTGTTTTAGGGCAAATTATTTATCTGCCTCAGTTTCCTGTAAATGGAGATTATTAATAAAACCTGCCTCCCTGATGAGCCATAGATGCTATTTCGATGATTATAATGAAATCATAGAAAGTGCTCTGGAAAAGTGCTAAGACTATTGTCTTTCTAGATCTCACTTCTCCCTTCTATATGCAGGTGTGTGTGTTTATCTATCACGTATCAAAATATACTATGAAACAGACACACTAAAAACTGGCAAAGTCATTTTCTTTAATTTAATCTAAAGTTTCAATTCTTCAAAAGGCTTCTGGTTACAATTTCTATAGACAACTTATTTCATTCATTCAACAGCTAGTTATTGGGCACCTACTATGGCAAGTGCTGTAATCGTTGTGATAAAATGAAAAGATAAGGTCCTTGCCTACAAACGAGATCGTTGTCAGAGCACTACTGTCCAAAAGGAAGATGTGAGCCCCAAGTGTGCATCAAATGTAGAATTCTAAATTTTCTGGTGGCTATTTTAAGAAAAAGTAAATTGAAACAGGTGAAATTCTTTTAAATAATGTATTTTATTTAATCCAAAATATTAAAATTGTATCGTTTCAATAGATTATATTGTAAATTATTAGTGGCATTCCTTTTTTTGGTGCTGTCGTCAAAATTCAGAGTGTATTTTACACTTAAGAACTCATTTCAATTCAGATGATAAACTTTTATAGAAATACTGATCTTTACTCACATCTTTCCATATTCATCCTATTACTACACTACCAAGGCTATGAACTATGTTGTCTCACCAAGTAGCTATTAGCCTCAGGGGGCTATTCACATTTAATTTATAGTAAGTAAAGTTAAAAAATTCAGTTCTTCAGTTTCAGTAGCCCCAGTTTAAGTGCTCACTAGCCACTCACGGCTAGGAACCACTCTAGTGGACACTGCACATCTAGGGAGAAGACAAATCTGCAACTTTATTTAAATAATTTCTATAGCAGAAGTATCTGCAAAGTACAGCAGGAATATTTAAGAAGTAACACCAAAAGAAACACATTGAGAGAGGTGAACTGTCAGCAGAAATGTAAGGAATAAGCAGGAACTTGCTAGAGAGGCAAGTTAGGAGACAATACTACAGGTAAAAGGTACCAAAAAAATTAGAAAAGGCCCACAAGCTTCAACGGGTTTATTAGCAAAACTTCAAATACATCAAGATTACTGAAGACATGCAACTGGCCAGGTCTTGGGCAGGGACCAAACCTAAGGTGTTTTACAACCCATGATAAAATGCTGCAGGATACTGAAGGTTAGTTGGAGGAAATATTTTCTCTCTAAATTTGTGGTGAAATTGAAGAAAAAACTGTGTGTTGAAATGAGAGGAAAAGGGAGAGAATCAAAGAAGCTAAATAAATGTTAAAATACAAAATTTATGAGCATAAACATGTAAAATAGTACTTTGGTAAACATTACACCACAAATAAGCTTAACTTACCATCTTATCATTAACAAAGAATTTTTTTAAAATAATTTTACAATTTTACAAAATTTTGAGATACTGTTTCTTTGGAGGGTTTTAGAAACTAGGTTTGGAAATTAGTCTGAAGGGACTTTTGAGAATGATACTAAATAATTTCTACATCCAACAATCTCATTTAGTGAAAGCCAACCATGAAAATTTAAAAAGCCAAGACATCTGTATTATTTAACTGCCATTAAGTTCCTGGAATATTACTCAGAATTGTTCCAGAAAGTCTTAATTGTGTAAGTAGGCTTACAATATTGAGCTATCACATCTAACACAAAGGATTAAGATTTTAACACAAAATAAGAAAAATAAAGAATAAAGATGAAAGGTTGTAAAGATGATGTTTTGATTCCTGTAAATCATAAAATAATGAAGGTAGCAAAACTACATATCACAACTGAATATTTTCTAAAAATCATATGCCAAATCTAAGGCAGATAAGAAAACTTGGGACATGATCAGACCCAACTTCACTGGATATAATCCTTATATACCCTGGAGAAATATTATTTTTTAAAGAAATGAAACAGTATCCAAAATAGTATTTTAAGTTCTGACTGCTTCAAACTGGCCCATTCAATATATATTTGGTAAATTAGTTTCTACAGTAAAGGTTTTCAAGATGTTTCCTCAATTTTAATTATTTATAACTCAAAACATAAAATACATTATAGAACCTTTGTTCTTCATAATCCTAAGCAACATTCATAAGAAAACAACAGCTAAATTCAAATTTTAGACTAGTCTAAATTAAATGCTATTTCAGTTCATCTTATCATTTAGACAGTAATTATAGTTCATACAAGCCCCAAATGATAAGAAAATCTTGCTACCAGTATATTTCACTTAAAGTATTAAATATATCCCAGAAAACTAGGATTTGCTTAAGATTTCATTTTTTCCCCTGTTGATTTGCATCAGAAAATCAGACAAGGCAAGCCGGTGCTCAGTGTTTTGTCTCTTAACACACAAAAAAGCAAAGTAAAAAGTAAAAACCTATTCTGTTCCTTCCTAGGGAATATTAATATAGAACCTTATAATATGATAAGGTACCAACATCTCCGGGCTTGCACCTCCAATTCTAGGTACTCTACCCCACTCCTCTCAATCCCCTAACACAGATTAAAAGAAACCTCCACCAACTACCTACCATTTCTCTGCTTTCTCTTCATAGCAAAATCTACTGACAAAGTTGTCTCTACCTTTTATCTCTACTTCCTCGCTTCAATCCACTACACATGTGCTTTTGGCCCCACCATTTCAGTGAAACAGCTCTTCTCGAGGTTGTCAATGATGCTTTTTTTTTTTTTTAAGTCAATGGTTAAACTGTTTTTAAAAAATTCTCTCTCAGCATCCTTTGACCCAAATGATTACTTCCTCCTCAAAACACTCTTCTCTAAATATCATGGGGTCCTACCTCACTGATCACACCTTCTCAGAAGCTTCTTGTCCTTCATTAAACTTCTAAAAAGCCTAGTATACCATAGGTCTATTCCTGGTTCTTTCCTCTTTTCATTTTATACTCCCTTCCCAGGTGACCCCATCTAGACTCAAGGCTTTACATACCAAAAATGTGCTGATGACTGGCAGATGAAATCTCTAGCCTGGATCTCCCTAGATCTCCAGCCTCACATAGACAACCACTACTCCATGTCACCACCAGGACCTCTAATACCTATTTCACACTTAACCCCCAGTAATACCATCCGGCTCTACTGGATCAAAGTTCTGTTTCTTAATTTCTTTTTCGAGCAGTTCTATTTCTAAGGATTGATATTTCATGACTTCATTTTTTCCTAGAGGTCTTCCAAAGAACAAAGAGAAAATTTTTAAAAATAATAAAATAAAGTCATTTTTTCCCTTGCAATTACCATATAGCTACATTGGACCCTTTTATAAATCCAAGATATATTATGGGACCTCAGTATTTTTCCTATAATCTTGAAACCTTTTCTAGTTCATCATCCTGGCAATTATTTCATCATTACTCATCAGTTATTTCCAACTATACTTAAAAAATTAAATAAGATAATGGAAGAATAATGGAATTGCCTAGAAGGAGGATGCATTACTGTACCATCCTTCAACTTTCTTATTGTGTTACCCAAAAAGTATTGCCTCGTCTTTCAAAATGAAGTCTGGACAAACCATCCTTGTATTCACTTTGGGCTTCAGTGGACATAGCTGAGAATTCAGAATATTTCATTATCCACCCAAAACGGCAAAGAGATCAATGGAGAAAAATATCTCACAATTATTACATGCTGAGTGTGAACAGACAGGTCATAGTAAAATTTCAGATAATGAATCTGTAAATGGCAATAATCCTAGATCGATCTTTTCAAATCTAAGAAGCAGTGAGTTTACAATATATTTTTAAGGACAAAAAGAAATATAGGATTCATAGTCAATTCAATAAGGACTTTATCATGTACTATGTTACAAGAATCTGGACTACCTCATTACGGATATTTGGCAGTATTCCTTCATCCTGTATAATGTTTGTATAGCTAAATTTACTTGATAAAGCTCATAGATGTATAAATGCTGCAGGCAGATATTTTATGCAAAGGTGTATAGAAAAGAAGGAAACTGGTGACGTAGAAATGAGAAAACTCATTGAATAGATCATTCTAATTGGGAACTTATTAATTTAAAAAACAAAAATGCTTTTTTTTTTTTTTTAAAGATTTTATTTATCTGACAGAGAGATCACAAGTCAGCAGAAAGGCAGGCAGAGAGAGAGGGAAGCAGGCTCCCTGCTGAGCAGAGAGCTCGATCACAGAACCCTGAGATCATGACCTGAGCCGAAGGCAGAAGCTTAACCCACTGAGCCACCTAGGCGCCTCCAAAAATGCTTTTCAACTGATAATGGTCATCCTTTTTTTCCCCCCAAACAAAATCATCAGCCATCAAAATTTTTCAAAGTATTACTTTTGACAATGAAAACACAAGAACCAGAAGTAATGATAAGCCAAAGCTTATTAAAATGTATTTGAAATCTGAAATTAGTATGTATTCAATGTATATGTTTCAGGTTTATCAATGGCAATTGATGAGTTGATTATATTTAAGGATTTTTTCCATTTTGAATATCTATTATGCCTTCACAACAGGAAACAAAGTATAAATGAGTTTGACTCCCAGCAAGCTATTTTGTGGCTATCGGCAAACTAATGCTAAAATCCATATGGACTCCTTGGTCTTGGTATTGGAAACAAGACGATGAAGGGGTCGTCATCATTTGGAAAGCATCACAATAAGATTCACACGTGCTGCTCCTATGGTTCTATGGTCTACCATCTTCAGAAGTCAAGCTGTGGCAAATGTGGCTACCCTGCCAAGCGAAAGAAAAAATATAACTGGCGTGCCAAGGCTAAAAAACAAAATTCCACTGGGACCTGTCAGACAAGGCACCTAAGAATTGTATTGCACAGACCCAGGCACAGAGTCCGTGAAGGAAAAACATCTCAACCCAAGAAAGCAACTACTGCAGCGGGCAGTTCATTTTAAGGATTTCAATGATTGGTCACACAATAAGCATTCTGGTTTTCAATAAATAAAAAAATAAAGTTTATATGAAGAGGCAAAAGAGTCAGAACAGCTAACATAATATTGAAAGACAAGAACAAACTAACCAACTTCAAGACTTTCAAAGCTACAGTAATTAAATCCATGTGGTACTGGTGAAAAAAAAGACAAACAGATCAATGGAACAGAATAGAGGGCCTGGAAATAAACCCACATAAATATAATCAATTGATCCCTGACAAAAGGGCAAAGTCAACACAATGAAGAAAAGATAGTCTTCTTTAAGAAACCATGCTGGAATAAATGAACATCAACATGAAAGAAATTAATCTAGACACAGATCTTAGACTCTTAATAAAAATGAATTGCAGACCTAAATAAAAGTGCCAAACTATAAAATTTCCAGAAGATAACATAGAAAAAAAATTTAGATAGATCTTGGGTTTGGTGATGACTTTTTAGCTAAGACATCAAAAGCCCAACCTGTGAAAAGATTGAAGAACTGACTTCATTAAAATTAAAATTTTCTGTTCTGTGAAAGACACTGTCAAAATGATAAGACAAGCCACAGACTGTGAGAAAATATTTACAAAAGACATATGTGATAAAAGTCCGTTAACCAAGCTACACAAAGAACTGTAAAAGCTCAACGACAAAAAAAAACAAAAACAAAAACAAAAAAACTCCATTACAAAATAAACCACAGACTTTAACAAATATCTCACCAAGGAAGATATACAGATGGGCAAATAAACATACGAAAAGATGCTCAATGTCATATGTCACCAGAGACGCACATTAAAACAATGAGATACCACTACACACCATTAGAATGGCTGAAATCCAGAACACTGCCACCACAAAATGCTGGTGAGGATGTGGATCAACAGGAATTCTTATTCACTGATGGTGGGAATGCAACATGGCATAGCAACTTTGGAAGAGAGTTTGGAGGTTTCTAACAAAATTAAAACATACTCTTAACATACGATCCAGCAACCTAGCTCCTTGATATTTACCTAAAGGAGTTAAAAACATATACCCACACAAACTGACCTAAGCATGCAGGTTACCCTTATAAGTGTTCAGAGTTGTTTTATTCATAATTGCCCAAACTTGGAAGCAACCAAGATGTCCTTCAGTAGGTGAATCAATCAACTGTGGCACAGCCAGATAATGGACTGTTATTCAACGCTAAAAATAAATGAGCTTTCAAGCCATAAAAAGATACATAGGAACCTCAAATGCGTATTTCTAAGTGAAAGAAGCTAATCTGAAAACACTATATAGTGTATGATTGCAACTACAGGACATTCTGGTTAATGGGCTTTTATGATGCAAATTATTTCTCCCACTTTGTGGCTTGTCTTCTCATCATTCTAGAAAAGGCAAAACTATAGAGATGGTAAAAAGATTAGTGGTTTCCAGGGGTTATAGGGGATGGAAGAATGAACAGGCACAGCACTGAGTATTTTTAGGGCAGTGAAAATACTCTTTATGATACTATAATGGTGGATGCATGTCACTGTACATTTGTCCAAGCCCATAGTATATATAACACCAAAAGTGAACCTTAAGGGAACTATGGACTTCGAGTGATAATATATCAATGTGCATTCATCAGTTGTAACAAATATACCAATCTGGTGGGGAATGTTGATAATGGAAGAGGCTGTGCATGAATGGGGGCAGGGGACATATGGGTTAGCTCTGTACTTTCTGCTCTGTTTTACTATGAACCTAAAACTGCTGGGAAAAGGAAGTATTTTTTAAGGTTGAGCTTACTATGTTTAAATTCTTATCAAAATTTCTAATAAAGCTGTTTTCATTATTCCTGTATATGTAATTCTGTACATTATCTATAAAATAACTTAAAAATATAAAATTGAAAGTAAAAAGGGTATAATGGATTCAGATGGTAAATGATGATGACTATTTTCCTTGGTATACTGAGGGCTAATGTCGCCCAAATGGAGAGGATGTCCTCAACCTACACTTCTACATCCAGCCTCAAGAATTGCCCAATTTGGCAAATAGCACCATTATGCCCTTAACTATTGACAGCAAAAAATTAAGGTCATCCGTGACTCCTTCCTTCATACCATTCCAGTCTCTCTGCCAATTTCCACCAGCTTCACTGCTTGACTCTCCACTGCACCCATAGTGATCTAAGCCACCACCGTCTTCCCCCCACACTAGCAACAGTGTCCTACCTGATCTTCCTGCTTCCATTTTTGCTGTCCTCTTGTCTGTCTTCCAAGTGGATTATAAACACCTCACTTTGAAAAAACCCTACAAATGTCTTCTGTCACATGTTTAAAAATCCAAACTCCTTTCTATGGCTTACTAGTCTCCATGTGACCTGGTCCCGGGCTATTTCTCTAACCTTATCTCTTATTCCTCTTCCCCCCTGGCTCACTGTCCTCGAACATTTATTTCAATGTTTATTATCACTTGTAGTTTATTATCACCTTGTAGTTTTTTCTCCTGGGAATGTCTTATACATGGCCTCTCATGGTTTCCTCATCTTCAGTGTTTGGGTCCCAATCCAAAAGTTATCTCTTCAGCGTAGCTTTCTCTGACTTTAGCTTAACAGCTCTCACCATACCCCATGACCTTCACAATCTACCAAAACCATTTTATCTTTTCCATACTTACCAATATTATCTTACTGATAATTAAAATCATCTTATTTATGTACATGTTTATTATCTACCTTCCCCCCATACACAAACACACAGGCAATCTTAAGAGTAGAAGCCATCTGGGGCACCTAGGTGGCTCAGTCAGTAGAGCATCCAACTCTTGGCTGTGATCTCAGGGTTGTGACCACAACAGAGCTCCTCGTCAGGCTCCACGCTCAGTGGGAAGACAGCTGGAGATTCTCTCCTGCACTGCCTTCCCCTCTGCCTTATCCTCCCCACTCAAACATGTTCTTTCTCAAATTAATTAATTAATTAATTAAATAAAAATCGTTCTTAAAGAATAGAAAATATCTTGTTCACCACTCCATTCCTACCACCAAGAACAGGGGCTAGCACTTCATAGGTACTCAATAAATACTAGCCAATTAAACAACAAAAGGGAATCCATGGAAGTTACCATAAACTCCTTGCTGAGAACAAGATGAGAAGTATAGAGATCAGCACATTACCCCACACACACACTTAATCAGTTTTCCTCACTGTATAAAGTATAGAAATGTGTGTATATTGATCCATTACTGTCATATAGTCTCAGACTCAAAGAGACTGCCCAACAGTATTAAAATGTTTAATCTGTGTGGGTCAAATAGGAAATTGCAGATACATAAGAAAAGAGAATAACACTTCTGCCCTCCTCCGAATTCCTTTCCCTGAAGAAAAGCCTGTTTATAAATATCAAGTAAATGAAAAGCTGCCAAATTTTGATCTCACTCAACATTCATACTGGTTTAGTTCCACTGAACAGAAAAAATATGGCTCAGAACAATGTAGAGGTTGGTTGGGCTCTTTCTCCTCCCCTAACTCATGATTGCACATGACCAAACCAACCTGCGGCAAACACAACTTAGGAAGCACACGGGAGCTCAGAAAGCCTTTGCATGAATCAGCTCAAAAACATCTGTACTATCAGAAAAACAACCTATAGCATGTGCTCTACAGACCATGACTCAGTGACACTGTCACTGTTTTCATTCTCAGCATCTTAGCTGTTACAAATATCTAGGTATTTTAAGACAACAATATTAGTGTACTAAAAATATTCAGTTTTTACTCTTCTTTTGAACTTTTGACGGAAAAGCAATGTAAAACAATAATCCTATGAAGCATATTCCTAAAAAGTGATGGATGCATTAACCAAAACCCAACAATGACAGCAGCATTTTATGCTTCCCCAAGTTAGTGAAACAAGAACTGACAAGAACGGAGCATATAAAACTAGTTACACTCTAAAAGCAAGGATACGTGAAACTTAAAATATCTGTAACCCAATGATCAATACTACTTTGAAATTAAAGACTATAAAAAGAAGCGCATTTTTAGCCACTGGGCCGAAGAAGTCACAAGTGTAGGCAGTGTGCTACAGGAGGGGCAAGTCTTTCGCTAACACCACAAAGACCTCTGGCCCAATGAGTGCAGTTTGATAGTAATTCTTGCTACTAGTAAGAAAAAAAAAAAAAGAAGAACTGCATTCTAGATTGTGAAAACAATTTACTATATCTTTTGTATTACTCCTCACTTTTCAGTAAAAGCATTCTTTAAGTAAATCTCTTTTTTTTTCTTAAGGATAGGACCCAAAAGAATAAGAGCTGTGTCTTCTGGTGATCTTTTTTTTTATGCCTTTAAAAATTTTTTAAATCCATCTATATACAGAACAAAGCCCCTGCTATCTATAAAATGTAAGGTATCAAATTCTACTTTCTCCCCCGACTTACATTCATAACTTGAAACCAAATTCTGGGGTATAACCCCCATTAAATTCCTCAATCGGTAGACAAAAGAAAAGTATGTCCAGATTGCTATTCTGATTACATCTTGGCCATTCTTAGTCATTTGAAATGGTTTTTTTCCCCCCTCCCAGCCCAGCTGCTGAGATAAGCTCCGGTCCCTTGAATTGCCACCCTTCTCCTAGTATTAACCTCTTCCTTGCCAAACAGAGCTACGGGGATTTTTTTTTTTAAAAAGGAATAAAGACTGAAGGAAATAAAAGCACTGATCTCTATTTATAAAGAAGCTAAAAGGTAGTTTCTCAGCAGCCTCAAACCACAAAGGTTCAGGTTAAAATGGTCACAGACTTCAAAAACAAGAGATTTTAGGGATCAGTCTACCTACCTCCTTTTACAAACAAGGAAACAGAAAATACTACATATCAAATTAATTCCCTAATTACAACTTAGGGACAACTAAGTTGTTTAAGGAACAACTCCTTAAAATTCCATATTTTAGATGAATTATATCTACTGGAAAATGCAAAGAACAGAAACTTCATAGTAACTTGCTTCAGAAGCATATCCCACTTTTCATCTATTCAGTGAGCTTCACTACGAACTTGATTTGTATGTAGTGCAAGTGAAAGCATTTCATTCATTCCACAAACATATGTAGAGTGTCTACTCTGTGAAAATAGCTGGGGTGGGAGGAGGCAAGAAATTCCCAGCTCTCAGTGAGGTTACACCCTAGAGAGGGAAAAGAGACAATAAACAAAAGGAATCAGTAGTAAGTGAAACATAGTATGTCAACTGGTAATAAGTGCTTTGGAGAAAAATAAAGCAGAGACTAGAAACAGGGATTAAGACTGGGGGCTGGCAGTGACTTAAATACAGTAGTCAGGGAATACCCACAAAGATTTCTAGAGAAAAACATTACAGAGAAGGCAAGGTCAAAGTCCCTAAAGGCTTGTCTGGAATGCTCAAGGAAGGCAAGGAAGGAAATACAGGTGGAATGCATGAGGTGGAGAAAAGCAGGAGATGAGGTCAGAGAGGTATCAGGAAGCCAGACCTCGTAAGTTCTTATAAGGCCACTGTAAGAAATCCAGTAAGATGGACTCACTCTAAATAAAATGAGTATCACACAAGGTATTGAGCCAGAGAGTGATGTGACCAGATCTAGGTTTCAACATGATGACTCTAGCTATTGATGTCCCAAAGGCATGTGTAGCATTTCAAGACCAGCTGAATGTCTAGAACAATTATCTAATGGCTTGGACTAGAAGGGTAGCACTGGAATAGCAAAAGCTCATTGAATTCTGGGTACTTTCTGAAAGAACAGCCAACAGAATGTACTGACTAACTGGATGTGGTAGATGAGAGAAACCCAGAAACATATATCATGATACATACAATACAGACATACATACATAATAAATTGCATCCATTTCAAGTGTACAATTCAAAGAGCTTTGACAGATGTATGTATCTACGAAATCACTACCACAATCAAGAAACAGATCATCTCTTTCACCCCTAAAAGGTTCCTCATATTCCTTCTCAGTCCCTCGGCAAGGACTGATCTGCTGTTCTCTGTCATTGTAAATTAGTTACCAGTTTTTTGAATTTTACGTAAATCGAATCTTAACAGGATCAGAGTCTTCAGAGTCTTCAGAGTCTCGGATCTTTAATTCAGTATAATAATTGTGAGATTTATTTACACTGTTGCATGTCTCCCTGGATCATTTCCTTGTTTTCCTGAATAGTGGTATATCCCCTATATAGCTACCCCACTTTTTATAATCCATCCATCCACTGACGGATATGTAGGTTATTTCCAGTTTCGGTCTGTGATATTGTGGTATGAGAAATACATATTTTTAGGATACATGGGTGGCTCACTCAGTTAAGTACCTGACTCTTGATTTCGACTGAGGTCATGATCTCAGGGTTGTGAGATCGAGCCCCATGTCAGCACGGAGTCTGCCTGTCCCTCTCTCTCTGCTCCTCTCCCCGCTCATGATCTCTCTCTCTCTCTCTCTCTCTCATAACTAAATAAGTAAAATCTTTAATAAATAAATAAATACACATTTTCAAGACATGAAAGCAACCTTAAGTGTCCACCAGTGGATGAATGGATGAAGGGAATGTGGTATATATACACAACAGAATATTATTCAGCCATAAAAAAGAAGAAAATCTCGTCATTTGTTACAACATGGATGGACTTGAAGGCATTACGCTAAGAAAAATAAACCAGAGAAAGATGAAAACCATATAATCTCACTTATATGTCAAATTTAAACAAAGAAACAAATCGAACTCACAGAGAACAGACTGGTGGTTGCCAGAGGCAAGGGGACAAAGAGGTGGGCAAAACAGATGAAGCAGGTCAAATGGTACAAACTTCCAGTCATAAAATAAAGAAGTCATGAGGCTGAAATGTGCAGCATGGTGACTATAGTTAATAATACTGTACTGCATATTGGAAATTTGCTAAAAGAGTAAATCTTAAAGTTGTCATCACATATATAAAAATTCTATAATTATGTGCAGTGATAGATATTAACTAGACTTATTGTGGTGATGTCATGTATGTATGTATGTCATGTCAAATGTATACAAATTTCAAATCAGTATGTAGTGCCCCTGAGACTTACATTATATGTCCATTACATCTCAATTAAAATATGCATATTTTGTTGGTCTTCCTCCAGTTCTTGGCACAAAGCTCCTAAATCCTTGGAATTTTTTAAGTGATAAGGGTGACAGGAACATCTTCTGTTATTCATAATAAGCCCTCTCTCAATCATTTGAGTTCATGTTAATTAAATGACTGTCACGGGCTCCTTGATAGCTACAGAACGGGGGCTGGTTAGCACAGGAACCAACTATAGGACTAGAGGCTTGAAACTACCAGCTCTAACCTTGATGTCCAGGGGCTGGAGACTTGAGTTCAACCACCAATAGCCAATGATTTTATCAATCATGCCTACATAATGGAAGCTTCACAAAAACCCTAAGTGATGGGGTTTGGAGGATGTCGAGGTTGGTGAACATATCCATGTGTCAGCAGGGTAGTATATCCCCAACTCCATGGGGAAGGAAGCTCCTGCACTTGGGATGCCCAGACCTCTCATATCAGTTCATTTGGATGTTCATTCATATTCTTTCCAGTATCCTTTATAATAAACCAGTAGTAGTATGTAAAGGCTTTCCTGGAGTTCTATAAGCCATGATATAGCAAACCACGGAAACTGAGAAGGGCGTTAAGAACCCCTGATTTGTAGCCTGAAGGCTACAGTGTGGGTAACCTGAGGACCCACTACACATGATTGGTGCCTGAAGCAGGGGGCAGTCTTGTGGGCCTGAGCCCTTAGCCAAGAGGTTTAGTGCTAACTTGTAGATAGTGTCAGAACTGAATTGTAGAATTCCCATCTGGTATCTGCAGAGAATTAGAGAATTACTTGATGTGGAAAAACCACATTTGGTGTCAGAAGTGTTGTGAGCAAATAACAGATCTTAGTAGTGAGGGTTAATGTGGATAAAGCTGATATGAACATTTGTGAGCCAGTGTTTGAGTGAACATATGTTTTCATTTCTCTTGGGTAAATGGGAATGAAAGAGTTGGATTTTATGATTAGGTGTATGTTTAACTTTTTAAAAGAAGTTGCTGAAAAGTTTCCTAAAGTGGTTGTAACGTTTTACATTTCTACCAGCCATTAATGAGAATTCTACGTCTTGGTCAACAGTTGGTATTGTCAGGTTTTTTAACTTAGCCATTCTAATGGATATATATAGTAGTATCTCAATGAGGTCTTAATTTGCATTTGCCTGAGACTATACTGGTCATCTCTTCATGTGCTTATTGCCTATTCATATATCTTTTGTTTTATGAAGCTAATTGCCCGATCTTTAAGTTTCTTTTTATTTAAAAAAAAATTTTTCTGCCACTCCGCCAGCATTTTCTTCTTAAAAGTATGTATTAATTTCTTATACACGGTGAAAGGTCTTTCTGGGCTTATTCAGATGGGTTTGATTACTCTTCAGTATTATATTGTTTAAACTGCTCTTTTATTTAAAAAAATGGTATTTGGTAATACTATTTCTTCCTAATTACTGTTCATTGAAAATTGTCTTTGTTTTTATCTTTTATTCTTCCAAATGAACTTAAATTTTCTGGTCAAATTTCAAAAAAACACTGGGATTCTGTGAAACACAGTGAATATTTCCAATTTTGGAAGCATGCATATTTTTATTCTGTCATCCCAATCAGGATCATAGTATGACTTTCCATTAAAATTTTCTTTTTTATCTTTCAGTAAAATTTTATAATTTTCTTCATTGATTAGCCTTATTTTTTTAAGGTATTCTTTGAGGCTATAGTAAATGGAGCATTTTTCCACTACGTCACCTTTTTATGTTATAGAAAAGTCACTAACTTTATCTTTTATTTAATGTCAACTTTCATATGAATTCATATCTATTCTAAGTGTCTTTCATTTTCATTTCTGAAAGGTATAACTATCCCCACCTACAAATCATGGGAACTGTATTTTTCCATAAATTCTGCTTCTAATTTCTGTTACATTTCATTACGTTGTCTTGAACTTAGCAAAAACAAAAAGTGAATTAATGGTGATAGTACTGAGGCTTTGTTTTATTCTACTTTCACAGAAATGTCTCAGGCATTTCATTACATAGCATAATGCTGGCTATTGGTTTGGATAGAAATTCTTTTTTTAAAAATTAAAGTAATCTTCATCTTATTAAAGAATAAATACTGAGTTTTATCAAACTCTTCTGGCATTGGTTGAGATAATGACGTAATTTTTCATATTTGACCTTCTATCCACACGTATTTTTTTATTCAGTGGAGAAATTCTATCTGATTATGACATTTTTCTTTTAATATCCTGTTGAATCTGATTTGCTAGAATTTCATATTGGTTTCCCATAACTGAACTAGGTCTATAATAACTATTTTGGTGCTTTGTCAAATTTGATACTGGCACAGAATGAACTGAGTAGCTTTCCGTATGTTTATAAGGTATACAATGAAACAGTTTAATACGGAAAATGATTTCCTGGAAAGTTTGGAGGAACATGTCCATAAATCCATTTAGTTTTGTTGTGTTTGTTTTGTTTGGAGAACATGGGTTTGTAATTCTTGTAATTAAAGAAACGGAAAAGTTATTTGACTATACAGGTTTTTTTTTTTTTTGGTTTTTTTTTTTTTTAAGATTTTTTATTTATTTGACAGAGAGAAACACAGCGAGAGAGGGAACACAAGCAGAGGGAATGGTAGCAGGAGAAGCAGGCTTCCTGCCAAGCAGGGAGCCCGATGTGGGGCTCGATCCCAGGACCCTGGGATCATGACCTGAACCAAAGGCAGACACTTAACGACTGAGCCACCCAGGCGCCTCTTGACTATACAGGTACTTATCCATCCAGCAAGTATTTATTATGTACCCATCTATGCACTGGCACTAGAGTTCCAATGGCGTGCCAAACAGCCATCAATGCTACCCTCAAAGAGACTACAGTCTCGTCCGGGGAAAAGAGACACAGATAATCAGAATCATTGTTAACAATATTAAGTATAAGAAGAGAAGGTATAGAAAACTATGACAACACATGACATAAATACCCAAACCAAGTCTCTGAAGATTAAGGGATTGTTTCCCCATGGACATGAAATTTTGAATTGAAACCTAAAGACACATAGAAATTAACTGCTCAAAACAAGGGTAACAGCATTCCAGGCAAAACAAACAGGATGTACCAAAGTCCTGGAGTGAGAGGACACTGTGTGCGAGACAAACAGAAAAATCAGTCTGACTAGAGTGCAGGAACCAAAGGAGGAAGGCCACAGGGCTGGAGAGGCAGGCAGAAGTCCCTCATGATTTGAAGGCAAGGAGAAGAGTAGAAGGTATCTTTATCTCGCGAACAATGAAAGCCAGCTAAGGGAATTTCAGAGGAGTCACAGTCATATTCTTCTACTTCCCTACTCGATTTTTATGGTTTACATTTGCTAGGAAATTTTAGATTTCAAAAAGATTAAAATAGAAGAGTACCACAAAACTGCATAGCAGTCTCATGATTTTTTAGATCTCTTCCCAGTTTATAGTATTCCTTTTTACTTCATTTTTTTAGAGGGGGAGGTGGAGGGGCAGAGAGAAATCTTTTTTTTTATTTAAATTCAATTAACATACAGTATATTATTAGTTTCAGATGTAGAGTTCAGTTATTTATCAGTTACATATAACACGCAGTGCTCATGACATCACGTACCCTCAATGTCCATCACCCAGGCACCCCAATACCCCCAATCCCTCTCCCCTCCAGCAACCTTCAGCTTGTTTCCTACAGTTAAGAGTCTCTTATGGTTTGTCTCCCTAATTTCGTCTTATTTTCCCCTCCCTACCCCTATGATCCTCTGCTTAGTTTCTTAAATTCCACATGAGTGAAATCATGTAATTGTCTTTTCCTGATTGACTTATTTCGCTTAGCATAATACCCTCTAGTTCCATCCATGTCATTGCAAATGCTAAGATTTTGAATTTCTGATGGCTGAGTAATATTCACACACACACACACCATATCTTCTGTGTCCATTCATCTGTCGATGGACGTCTGGGCTCTTCCCATAATTTGGCTCTTGTGGACATTGCTGCTATGAACACTGGGGTGCAGGTGGCCCCTCAGATCACTGTTTGTATCCTTTGGGTAAATACCTAGTAGGCTGACTGCTGGGTTGTAGGGTAGCTCTATTTTTAACTTTCTGAGGAACCTCAGAACCATACTGTTTTCCAGAGTGGAGAGAGAGAGAGAACCTTAAGCAGGCTCCACACCCAGCATGGAACCCAACACCAGGCTCAATCTCACAACCGTGAGATCATGACCTGAGCTGAAATCAAGAGTCAGACGTTTAACTGACTGAGCCACCCAGGCACCTCCCTTAATACTCCTTTTTAGTTTGTAAAGTCATTTCCTTCTCTTTTCCTCTATTAGATTTGCTATGGGTTCCTATATTGTAATTTTTTTTTTTTTAAGTCCACTCTGGCCACTACTTTCATTTGCTTAATAATGAATAATCAACGTGAAAATTCCTGCTATATTCTTTGCAGGTAGGGAGGGGAAAAAAAACCTTTTCATGTCCTTGAGTAAAACTACCTCAATGAAGCTTTCTCATCTTGGGTTTTCTTTTGTCCTATTTTTTTTTTTTCTCCCTCATCTTACATTAACCTCCTTAATATTTGGTCTGTGCCATTCTGCTAAATTGGCACATCACCCTAGAGGTTGTATAATCCTATTCAAATCCACAGAGGAAAAAAATACACAACTACAGTGTTTATGACTCTCCTATTGTCACTATAAAATATTAAAGCCGTACTTCTAAGAGATTGTCCTGTATCAGAAGTCACTGCAAAGGCTTTGGTATACTCTTGAAGAATAAAGAAAAAAGAAAATACCTTTATTGTCAAGGTAAAACTCACAGTATGGCATCTGCACCCTCATGTCTCTTAACAGTATATAAAAAGAGGTCAAATAATTAAAAAATAACATTTTCAGAGGACAATGAGATTTCAGTGCATGTGTATGTGTATGCACAGAAACTAATCTGGTAGGATTAACACATCAATACTTGGCTAAATCTGATGATCTAATGGAATAGTTATAGAGAGATCTTTTGGAGAAGCCATCAATCCTCAAAACAGATTTCAAATTAAAATTTTGCAATGAGACAGTTAGTTGTCTCAAAACTCCAAAATGAATTGATGCCAAATGACTTCACTGCACTTTAATTCCCAAATAGAATTCCTTATGGCTACATACTTTGACTACCTAAAAATTGCACACCAGATCTCCAGGACTGGAACATTATTGCCGTTCGCGCTAACTATACTCAGTTTACCTCCTGTCTCTTATTCCTCCCTCTTCCTGAAAGGGGAAGTTGGGGGAAGTAAGCGAGGTCCTCTCTTGGCAGGAAAAAGAGAAAT
This sequence comes from Procyon lotor, assembly GCA_028646535.1. NCBI lineage: Eukaryota > Metazoa > Chordata > Mammalia > Carnivora > Procyonidae > Procyon > Procyon lotor. The sequence continues at coordinate 83,303,818 of CM053606.1, read as the reverse complement.
CAACAGTTCATGCACTTCTGCTCAGGAAAGAAAGACACTGGGATCCCTCTCTCCTCTCTGTAAGCAAAGACCATCCATCCAGAGCAAAAAGATGATCATTTCAGTATGTCTCTAATTGGCTACTTTATGAAATGGAGTACTTGAGAATCTCTGTGGGGAGCCAAGAAAGCAATCATGAAGAAACATTCACTATCCATCTATCATCATTTCTGCTTAACCAGTCAGGGGGCTGACAATGGGGTGTGGGCAGAGAGGAAAAACTACTGGGTGCAGACACGCTGCCCTGACAATTAAGTTTATCTTTATTTCTACTATGTGTTTATTTTCTCTGTAGCCAATGTATCAAAACAGAGAAGAAAATGCTAGAGAATAAAAACCACCCACAATCCCACTATAAGGAGGAAAAATGTTTGGGAGCATTTTCTCCTGTTTCTGCTATATTCCCAGGGGAATTATACCTACTTGCCTGTACTGCCCACCTCTGCCTCAAAAAAGCCTCCTTAAATGATGTCGATCTCTTTATGAGGGACAAAAACCTCAAGTAAAACATCAGTCTTGTAGTGATCTTCATTATGACACTTTCGGGAAGACTGGTATCAAAAAGAACCTTATGGAACATCACAAATCAAAGAATGATATAACTGCATATATGGGAAATTTTCTGAAAGTCTGTAATACTGGGGCGCCTGTGTGGCTCAGTAGGTTAAATGTCTGCCTTCAGCTCAGGTCACGACCCGGGATCCTGGGATCAAGCCCCGCCTCTGGCTCCCTGTTCAGCGGTGAGCCCCCTTCCTCCCTCTCCCTCTGCCTCTGCTTGTGCTCACTGGCTTTATCAAATAAAATAAAATCTTTTTAAAAAGTCTGTAATACTGTATACAAAACTTATTTTAAAGATTTAAAAATTTACAGACTTTTGGCCCTAGGAAAATATACATTACAAAAAGTATTTCAAGAAGACAAAGACAATCTGAAGAGACTCAAAGCCAGAGATTAGAAAAAAACAGTCACTTATCTATATACCCTCAAAGTCATTTAGACTGAGTTCATTTTTAGAAGTTAAAGCCTAAAAGAACACATAATCCCTATATATAAAGTTCATTCTATAGATTGACCTAATCCTGACAACAAAATTTAAGAAGAGCTTCCCTAAATACAAAGGCCAAACCAATTTCACTTACACACACCCATTTTTCTTCTAAAAAACAGTCAGCAAAATGAATACAGAGAGTAACTGAACATACTGAAAGAAATAATATATTTGCAGAGAATCTCCCCAGAATTTCCAAGTTATTCTGGATGGATATCCTTCCAATTGCTTAGAAACTAAAAACCCAAGATGTTACAATGATGAAAAATGTAGCTCCAACCCCCAATTTTCTAGATAGGTTATCTTGTCCTTTCTTAACATTAAATGACTTAAGGATGGGAGCCTACACACACACACACACACACACACACCCCAAATGTAATACAACACTAACAAAGAATTCATTTCCTGCCCTAATATGAAACTGAATGAGGGAACTCAGGACTCACGCCTCATCCGCCAGACCACTGTGATGTCACTCTCACCATTAATCATGATCAGCTCCTACTTACCCATTTTATTCCACCTGGGCACCTATGTTAGCACTGATCATTTACCATCCAGTATGTCACATTATTGCCACCTGCCACTGCAAAATGTTCTTTCCTTTTAAGCAACATAACATTTTTAAAAAAAATGCATTTGGATTGGGGCACCTGGCTGGCTCAGTTGGTAGAGCATGAGACCCTTGATCTTGGGGCTGTGAGTTTGAGCCCCATGTTGAACACAGAGATTACTTAATGAAAAATAAAACTTTTTAATGTATTTGAATAATACCATAAAGCATTACTTTTTTTTTTTTTAAAGATTTTATTCATTTATTTGAGAGAGAGAGGATGCATGCAGGAGTAGAGGGCAAGGGCAGAGGGAGAGGGAGAGGGAGAAGCAGACTCCTCACTGAGCAGGGAGCCTGACATGGGGCTCAAGCCCAGGACCCCAGGATCATGACCTGAGCCAAAGGCAGTCTCTCAACCAACTGAGCCACCCAGGTGCTCTGTAAATCATACTTTAAAAGAAACAAGGGTCATCTATATGAAGAAATACCATTATTACTCTGAGCAGACTTGTCTTAGCAACCTAAGGGCTATGACAGTTTGCAGGACATCACACCTACTCAGGGAAAGAATATAGATGGAAAGAAGAGGGAAAAAGAATAAAAAGGAGGGAAAGAATATAGATGTACACACAGATTAGTTGTCAATTAAAACAACTTTTCCTACCCATTATATAAGAGAATACTGACCATTCTGCTTGTACAACCTTAAAAACACTGGTGACTAGTATAAGTAAAGGAGAGGCATGGATTGAGATCTGCCAGGTACTTAACTCCCAATCAGTAGCTTGGGTAAAGAAAGGGTCTTTACTAAGTGCTCATGTTGCCCCATGCACAAGGCCCATTTTATTTTATTTTAAGATTTTATTTATTTATTTGAGAGCGAAAGAAAGCACGAGAAGGGGGAGAGTCAGAGAGAGATGCAGACTCCCCGCTGAGCATGAAGCCTGACGCGGGACTCGATCCCGGGACTCCAGGATCATGATCTGAGCTGAAGGCAGCTGCCCAACCAACTGAGCCACCCAGGCGCCCCAAGGCCTATTTTAATATTAAATCTTAATCCTTATTCTTATATACATCCTCAAGAAATATTTGAGAAAATTCATCAAATTAGCTGTATATGCTCTCTCTCTCTCTCTCTCTCTCTCTCTCACACACACACACACACACACACAAATCAACAGAAAGCCCAAGTATCACTTTCAGCACAGAGAACCAAAGTACTTTAATTGCCTTCTCTCCACACTGTCTTTAAAGACGTGTCTTGGCTCTGTCTTGGTCCAATTGAAGAAAATGAGTAAGAGCATTATTTGTTCATTCTTTACTAGTATTTGTCTACTTAAAATACACTGAATACTACCCAAACTAGCACAAGACATTTCTTATTATAGCTTATTTTCATTTCATTAAAGTTGCATTACCCATTCCTGTGAACCTACTAAAATGCAACATTTGCATATCTTTAAAAGACTTAAAATGCTATTTTCAATTACACTTCTAATCCTATTTGAATCAGTGTGAATATATTGACAAGAGAATTGTTCTTTCACAATCAACATGAACAATGAAAGAAAAAGCAAGTGTTCTGTGAGCTTAAGCACTTACGCTTTAAGTGTATAAAAATAGCAGTTCTCACATGTATTTAGGTGATGGAATACCAAAAACATTTATGAAACATTTACATGTGCAATTTTTAAAGAGCATTTAATTTTATGTACCTGGAGCTGGTGTAATTAATAGACTTCAATTACTTAATAATAGTTATAGAAGAAAATGTAAACTGAGAGTTTTCTGCGAACTGGAAAATAATTATTTTATTATTATTATATTAATTATATAATTATATTATTATAAGGCCACATACTGTGTAAATCCATATGAAATGTCCAGAACAAGCAAATCGATAGGGACAGAGAGTAGACCACTGGCTTCCAGGGACTGGCCAGAGACACGAAAGGGAACTGCCTGCTAATGGGCACGGGTTTCTTTGTGGGGGATAAAAAAATAAAATCTCCTGGAATTATAGATCAGTGATGGCTAAACAGCTCTGTGGATATACTAATAGTCACTGAATTCCACACTATCAAATTGTAAATTTTACTGTATGTGAATTATCTCATTTTTAAAAGTCATGAGTAAACACACAAAAAATCGTTATTGATACTTATGGAGATATTAAATAAAGACTATTTTTAAATATTTTATCTATCATGAAAACTTACCCACCTATACATCTGTTAACAAACCTTTCATGATATAAACATTTGTATTCAAAATAATGTCACAGAGGCGCCTAGGTGGCTCCGTGGGTTAAAGCCTCCAGGGGTTCGGCTCAGGTCATGATCTCAGGGTCCTTGGATGGAGCCCCGCATCGGTCTCTCTGCTCAGCAGGGAGCCTGCTTCCTCCTCTCTCTCCCTGCCTACTTGTGATCT